>CM041750.1:3720000-4957500 GCA_023373885.1 Hestina assimilis | reverse complement strand
AACATTACAATACAAACATTACTCATCTGGTTATTTAAAATCAAAGTTATAAGCACGTGCATAAAAACATGTCCATAGAAATAAAACATAAACCTCATATTATGTTCTTTTTCTACTTCAAATATTATGTCTATTTTTAATTTCAATCAAAAACGCATCTTCAGTTTTGTTCCTCACTTTCAGTTAAGTCCGACTCTGTGCGTTGCATGTCTAATCCAAACTTTATAGCGAGATGAAGTGAACGGTAAATGTCGTTTTACAACCTTTACACTACGAATGTTAAGTAGGACCATGGGAATAGACTTGACTAGTGGACTGATGACCTGTGAACAAATGCAAGTTATACTAACTAGCAATCTATAAGATATTCGTAGTAAAAAATGTCAATTAACTAGCGCTAGACTTGTGCTTGTATTTGACCAAGCACAAGTTTTGTGTTTGTGTTGCCAGTGATGACATACGGAACCGAAACGTGGCCTATGGGCCTCATAAGAAGGCTCAAAGGCACTCAAAGGGTAATGGAAAGGGAGTCTCTCTGCGTGATCGCATCAGAAATGATGCCATCCGCGGTAGAACCAAAGTCACCGAATCGCCAAACTAAAGTGGCAGTGGGCATGGCACATTGCTCGTACCGATGGCCGTTGGGGCGGAAAGGTTCTCAAGTGGCGATCACGTACCGGAAGAAGGAGCGTGGGCAGGCCCCCACAAGGTGGACTGATGACCTGGATAAGGGCGTCCGTTAGATGCGGGTGCCGCAGGACCGGTCATTGTGGCACTCTTTTGGGGAGGCCTATGTCCCGCAGTGGACGAGAAGATGAGACTTGTGCTTATGCTTACAAATAAATAAAAGTATAATAAAACAGACAAAGTCACAGTAGCTGCCTTGTATAATGGTGCAGTTGAAAATATTTTAGCGTTCAGCATATTCGATTATCTTATCTGAAGGCTGTCGTGTTGAAGGCTCGAGATAATACCAGAATCGCTTGCTGCGTGCGTGGTACCCTTAACAGAATTACGTTAAGAATTAAAGGAACAATATTGAAAATAGCTAATCACCGGCGCATAGGCGCGTCGGGGAACCAATCGTAATGGCGCGAGAGTGCATGTCCGCGATCGTAGCTACGATAGCATTGTGCGGCCTGCGCAAGCGCCGATCGCGTCGACGATTGGGGAACCCTGTCGCTTACGTGTCGCCTCTCGCCCCTATCTCACCCCACATCGCACGCAAATTATAATCGATACCATTATTGTAATATCCGAGTATAACATTTGCACCTCTATTGTTCCTCATCTTACAAAGAGGTTGTCTTAGATAGAAGACACTCGCTATTTAATTGTTGGCGTCAACGACATTCAATTTGTTTTCTCTTTTAAATCTTGAGCTGCAATAAGGTTGATAATCACGTAAGGATTTATTAATTGATTGCCCGTGGGTCATTAATGTTCGCCGCTGACAAACAGTTCGCTCGTATCAGCGGTGATGTCCAATTTAAGTAGCTGTCGCGTCAACACGTACTTGACAGGTGACTTGTCGACGAAAAAAAGCACCGTATTTTCTCGCAATGTTTATATCGTTTCCAAGTAGCCTTTAGGAGGCATCGTTTTTGGCTATATATCGGCGTATATTCGCATGGCCAAGAATTATGATTTAATAGCAATAAGCTGCCAGCTCTTATAGTCATTACGCTTAAAATATTGTAATTGGATAATTTGTCTGATTTTTATCATTTCAATTACGCTCGTGAGTTGTTTTATTTTATAAAATAATTTATCGACCATTAATGATATTACGTATTAACTTAAATGTTTTTATTCGCGTCTAACGTTAAGGAAAACATATATTGTATACATTTTTATTTGTATTTACATTAATTAAAATATCATTTATAATTAATTTCTTTCGCAGCGCAATCAGATCGAAATATGGGCGTGTGCAGGCTTCGTCTGTCCTCGTAAATCTCGCCACTTGCAAATTTATTGTTCCACGTCATAAATACTGTGTAACTGTAAAGACTTTATTCGAATACTTAACAAGGTCTCAATCAGAGTTCGCCTTATAAGCTCAATGCGAGCGAAATAAAATCGTTAAATTATTGTATGAAGTTTAAGAAGGCGTGTACTACAAGCATTAATTTTTCAGAGCGAGTATCCGCGTTTTTTTAGTCTTCCTTATTAACAAAGAGTTCACTTAATTAAACTGATTCAATTTAAATTGTATAATACGATTCAAGCGAAAATATAAGATATGTCTATTAATTAACTTTGATCGTTTTTAAAACCTGACCAATTAGGGTCTGGTCTAGGCAATAAAATTTCAAAACAAGTGGAGAAACAGGTGAAAGTTCGTATAAACAAGGTCACTGTGCTAAGGCATCACGCGAGACAGAACAGCTGTTACGTAAAAGAGCGTTTAACGACTCTGAGCTATAAATTGACGCGATATAAGGTCAGGGTCCCCATATAAACGTTCAGTGCTCGATGCACTACACCGCAAAGTGGTCATTCGTTTCATATAAATTACCATGTAATGGCACGTTAATTTGCATACTCTGTCCAACGATACCGCAATCTCAACAACGCAAAAACAACTCTATTGTCTCAAACTTAAAATGTATTTCTCGCGCGATGTATGATTTCATTCAAAAGCTCTGACTGCGGCGCTGTTGTGCCGGACAATCTGTGAACTACGCGACTTTTGGTAGTTCATGCGCCATCCGAGAGATGGCGTTAGGTGAGCGTAGTTTTGTGGTTCTAGTCGGAGCCGCTAAGGGTGGCGCGAGGGTGCAAATGGTTCATGATTTGGTTTTAGGGGTGAATTGCAATAGCTCTGAACTGTTTTATACAATTTTGTAGAGATGGCGCTGCTATCGATTTGGATAGTATATAGTAATGTGAAAATTTTAACAATTTATTTACTTATTTATTTAATAGGAAGCCAACGTTGTATACAATTCTTTTCTTATTTCTATAGTACATTTCAGTCTATGACATAAATTGTAGGCTAACTTAACATGTTTTTTTTTTCGTATTTAATTCATAACAATGGAAAATTAACATTCTTTGTAAGTTATGAAATAAGGTTAAAGGAATTAAATTTATTAAGATGATAATAAACAACTTTTATTTAAGGATAGAAATACAAACAATTATTATAAAAATAAGGAAAAGATGCAATAATTAACAAAATGAATTAATTAAATCAAAGTAAATAAATAATAAATAAATCTGTCTCACAAAACTGTCTCTCAAAACATCACCAAAAAATATAATAATATTTGCATACAACAATAACTGATAAAATATAACGCTATTTCTATATTTGCGGTAAAATCTAGTAAGTACATTATATCTAATATTAAACTATATATGTAATATAGTGCAAAAATTTCGACCTTATTTTTCATTAAGGAAAATATAAATTATAAATTTATTACCATAAAAATACAAAAAAGTCATAAAGCCGCCATATTTTGGACAATAAATTCTTAAGAGTTTTCACTACAAAATTTACAGTTTTCCATTGTAATTCGGACAACACTCTAAGGTATTAACTATGATTTGCATATAGAAAAATTCCACACGAGTCCGGTACTCAAAACATCGTCACAAGCCATGCTTCAACAACTTTGTTTATAAACGGTCCTATTATTCTAATTCAGACAATAAAAGTGAAAGCTTCGAACTTCATGCAAATTCCATCATGTAAACATACCTGACTAAGTTTGTATTGTTGCGTAATTGACAATGAAAGTCGTAAATTTCATCTTCGACGTCATGTCACCTTCCTGCTTTTGATTGTAAGGCAATTGTTTTTTTTTTAATTACCTGTAGATGTCAATGAATAGGATTTAAAACGGTAGCAACGCTTTTGTATTCGGACTTAGAGTATGTGAGCTTTAGGGCAAGTCGTTATAGATTTTTTTTTTTTTTTTTATGTTATAAGTTGGCAAACAAGCATACGGCCCACCTGATGGTAAGTGGTTGCCGTAGCCTATGAGCGCTTGTAGCACCATTAGTAGGTGCCACTCACGCGTTGCCAACCTCGAGATATTACTTCTTAAATCTCGTTCGCCCAGTAATTTCACTAGCGTACAGTGCCCTTCAAACTGGAACACAGTAGTGCCTAAGCACTACTATTTGGCGGCAGAATATTTGACACTGCGGTGGTACCTACCTAGCCGGCCTCTTGCAACAAAAGACCTACCACCAGTGTGACTGTTTGCACTGGTGGAATAATCTCTGCTGTGACAGAGGTTATCCCAACAGCGGGCGATGGGGTCGTCACATCCCGACGCCTAAATATTTATATTTTAAACATATATCGCAGGATCCGCTAGATTAGGATCTGCGTGTTTGATGTTTGTGCCTGCCATAATAATTTTATCAATCAGTCAGTCAGTCGCCACAGGCACTGCCTCGAAAAGCGACTATCCATGATCCCTGTAATAAAAACGCACCATGTCAAAGGCCGCCAGCTTTACTTTATATCACAGACTACAATCTCGTTTCGCCTACAACATACATCTAAATGCCTAATACTTATTTAAGTCTGCTGGATGTGGGCGGCACAGGACCAGTCATTGTGGCTCTCTTTGGAGGAGGCCTATGCTCAGCAGTGGACGACCTATCGTTGATGTATCTATGATAAATACTTTATGATGAGATAACCAGCTGCAATAATGATAGAAATGCTTTTGCTCTATTACAATTTAGGCCTATTTTAAGCATATTCGTTATTTTATTATTTACACATTTTTTAAAAACAGAACTATTCATTGTTTCACAACATATCACAACATGTTTTCATGAGTAATCAATATCATCATCGCGTAATAATAGATCGGTAAACAAACCTAAAATATATGATAAGTACCGTACAACCACGTACATATACACAAAACGACTGTCGACTGAACAATCGCTGCTCAAACAATTACACCCCTGGCCATAAATACGAAGACAATTCAAGCATATATCCGAGAAATTTAGTCGTCTACGCTAAGCAAACATATGATTTATACCAAAACACGGGACCGTTGACGTTTCCACACCATAAATCGCGTCCTCAAGGCGGACATCGGCTTCATACGAAGAGGCTTTATATGAATACCAGGAACTCGTGTATGTGCGCGAAGCTATGATGCTACATCGATTTCAAAATCGGTATTTAACAAAGTTATATTAACAAGGGAGTTTTAAGGAAATTCGTCCTTTTGCAGTTCATATGCTTGAATGCCTCAATAGTTCAACGGTAGAAGGGCCGACTGCGCTCCATTAACGCGAGAGTCGTGGGTTTGATCATGACCCCCTTGGGAATGGTCCAAGTCGTACCCACTCCTAGGGCAAGATACGAGCTTATTTGAAGGAGCAATAGGAATATGAGTAATACATTGAAAAAGCATTGTCAATATTCTTTATAAAAAATATATATAATTATGTATAATATGAAACAATCACGGATGCTTATTTTTTAGTTTCAAATAGTCACAAGACTTAAATTATTTCATCTTTTCTTTTCGTTTTCTTTACGTACTTCTAAGGAACCTTGAGATAAGCTAAAGTGTGTCCCATGCGGGACATTAGGTACAACTTTTTTGACCACGATGTCCCGTCAAAAATGGCACGTTTGGTAGCACTAATACCAGGGTATAGCAACGACATGAATTCCCTTACACCGGGTAAGTTCAAACCGAGTCATGGATCGGTCCGGGGATATATCTAGTGTATCCGGATTGTAACCACGCCGGTAGTGGCGACTATTATTCATCGACTATCGGGGTTAGTCTGACTTGTTAGTCCAATCTTCGATGTTCATATTTTATTTCAATTATTTTTTATTTTACAAATAGGTATCAAAGACTATAAATGACTAACTATAAGCTTTAGTAAATAATACCTATAATCGCCACCCGGTGATGACGTAAAAATCAGGAGGGCAAAAATCAATAAACAATCAGTAAATATATAAATTATATTAATCAGTAAAAAATTGTATCCCTGTCTCCATTCATCGGTTATCTTTAATGATAATATTTACATACCAAAAATAGTATTAGCAAACAACATTTATTCATGTCTGAACAAAAAAGTACCTACGCGAGTCCACTCGCGTAAAGTGCAAGAAGTCTTATAAAACAATCAAAAATCTTTAGTTACTATATACATTTTCTATATAGCGTTATCATTAAATTATTGAAAACCGTGTAATCACTACATAGTATAAAACAAAGTCGCTTTCTCTGTCCCTACGTATGCTTAAATCTTTAAAACTACGCAACGGATTTTGTTGCGATTTTTTTAAATAGAGTGATTGCAGAGGGAGGTTTATATGTATAATAACATCCATTAAATAGTGGAGAAAAAAATAATTTTGAGGTTTCTAATGTGATCTCGTAAATAATTACGTTAACGCGTGCGGGCCACGGGCAGTAATGAATAAATCAAAACTACTGGATCGATTTTAATCAGTTTTTCGGTGAATGACACAGGCTATATATTTTATACCCGTGCGAAGCCGGAGCGGACCGCTAGTAAATAACAAAGCGGTTTGAATATCAGCGCGTGATAAATTGAACATAACGCCCTAAAATCCTTATTTGTATATAAGGTGACCTTCTTCACCCCTAACTCATCTAATTGAATTTTCTAGATGGCATAGTACTTTTTTCTTGGAGTCAAGTAAATATTTGCTTATTTGTATTGTTATTTAATAAATACTTTACCTTCTAGAACTGACAATAAGCTTTTATAGTAAAAAAATAATCAAACACTTTTTATTGTACATAGAAATGAAATAAAAATAAATATAAATGAAAGGACGAGGTATTTACAAATTAATTTTACTTTCATTTTTGTTCATCATCACCATTTATGAGATGAAGAATACTATATAAGAGACTGTAAGAGATAGCAGTATTTCTCCGGTCGAGTTTTTACAATCACGCTACAGGGCTTCTACTGCGCAAGCGAAGCTAGGTATATCTCATTATAAACTATGTATAATTTAATTGAATACCACTTAAGCACATTATAAAAGCCGTTTTGTGCTACGAGGCAAAATTTATATATAAATGTTATGAACCTAATTGAAAAAAAATATATACAAAAACTATAATTGCATATGACCAGTAGTTTAACGGAAAAATATTTCAATTATCTCCGGGACAAATGTGTGCCCTCTTGATTATAAAGGTAAAGAAATATTTCTATACATCTCTTTAATTTTCCGTTAAATCCCAATCCCCTGATCACAGCTAATACACTGGGATCGTAAATCAGTTTGCCATTTTTGTTTTCAACGCACCGATAACTCTTTTGTCATAGGGCGATGTAGGCGCAGGGCAATGGAGTTATTTATATCGTATTTTCTTTGTAGAAGAAAATTTTCCTTTCTGTTCAGTTCATGGGTCAGTGATCAGGTTCCTGCCAGCCTTTGGTTATAATATGGTTGTAATTCAGATGGAGGCTAGTGAAAATTGTGATATAATTAATGATTTAATAAAAAATTACACAGCTTAGCTACAAAAACTGAGATACAAATGTAATACCTTATACCTATACCTAGTTCATATTTGATTACAAAAATGACATACAATATACAATCGCGGTTGCGTACGTTTTTAGGCTCTGTCAAAATGTTACAGATTTTATAGTTAGGTAAATGATTGCAGTTTCGTAATAATATTACTTCATATTTACTGAAAATGGTTGTTATTATAACATCTGATAATAATCATTAACTCTTGATAGGTAATTTGCTCTTATCGAATGAATTACTGGTTCGCCCTTTGGGTTGAGTAGGTCAGATCATAATCGCTCTGTGTAAAAACTAGTAAAGATTGCTAGGAAGAATAAGAAGAAAATTTATTTAAAATTAAAATCAATTTAAGAACTTTTATATCTGGCCAAAGAACTCTATACTATTTTCATATACCACCATATGCTCTATGCCTCTAAGAACCCTACGGTTACTTTGCCACAGTTTTCGTCGAGCACCCTAAGGAAATAATTGTTTACTTGCAACAGCCACGCACTCTGTCCAGTGTTTTATATACATACATTTACTATTAAAGTGAATGCATTTATAATATTTATATATACATAGATACATTTTGCATGAATTTATTTATTTCTTAATATCCAACTCAAATTAATTAAAGAACCTGACAAATGTAAAAATAGACAACCAATTTTACCAACTGACCAACATTACAACCAAGATTCCTAACTTTTAGTACCTAGAGTTGAGGTTTCAGACAATATAGTGTCACGTGTCGATAAGTATCACGCATACAAAATCTATGTATGTATGTAATTGTCCCTATTGTTACATGTCGTTCTATGAGCGTTGGAGCCCATAACTCCCACCCCAAAAGGCACCCATTTCTTTACTTGACCCTTTACTCTTCTCTCCCTGGGTCAAAAGAATTATAATACACCTACCTGGTGTTGGAAACTTGTATAGGCTACGGTGACCGCTTACCATCGTGAGCCATGTTTGATTGCCACCTTTCTGGTGGTAAAAAATGGTTGAATATCATAAAAATGAAAAGAGACTAATTTATGTGATCGAATAAGTAACAAAAGCTTAGCGATTTAAGTATTGTATTCGTGTTAACACGAACTTAATGAATGCATGACTAACCGCTTCCTTAGGTATTTTGTTTGGTAATTTAGGTCCAACAATGATGTAAACATACTAGACCTGGCCATATACAGCCGGCCACACAGGCAGCAAGCGATTGGCTACAAGATTAAATTCTTACAACGTAAACTCAGAAACGTGTAATTTAGAAAAGCTATATAAGGAAAAATAAATTTGCCACAATATATTAATTGTTTGTATATCTTGTTTTGATGACTTCATTTTTATAATTTTAAAATGCAAATGTACATTGGTTAGTTTTATTTTTAATAAGCTTTTGTAAGTAATTACTTGAGTAATTATATGATACGATCTTTATATAAATTGTCGTAATTAACAAATCTTTATGTATAATAAATCAAGATTTTTTGTGACTGAAATAAGTTAAAAATATTCTTATTTATTTAAGTAACAACTTACTTTTTTATTTTCTGCACTCATAAATTATGATACTATTATACTTACTACTATATCACGCAAAAACGGCTCAATGGGTTTGAATGAAATTTGGTACAGATTCAGATTGTTACCTGGATTAACACATAGGATACTTTTTATCCCGGAAATTTAATTATCAAAAAACATGCTACAAGACGAATACAATTGAAATTCTGTATAGCGGTGTCTTATTTACTTACAAATGATTCATTTCCTTTTGGAAGAAGTCGCGGGCAGATGCTAATAAAATAAAAAAACAAATATTTTCTAATCTGTTCTTACAAAGTTCCTGTAATCAATTTGCACAAAACATTCAACATATAGAGGGTGATAAATAAAAGCACATAGTAAAGCGGGGTATAGACAACAATAGCAAATGTCGGGGCTCACTCGCGAGCATTGTAGCGTGGCGCGGGAGGCGTTACGAATCAATGGAGGGAATTATCGGCACTGCTGAAGTGTGGAGACTCCTTTATCTGTAAAAAAAATTATAATTGTGATTAATTTACATTTAAAAACCATGTTCCTAATCATGTAACAATTATGAACATTAGATTTAGATAGAATCGATTTTTCTTATCTGTAGAAGTCAAGGAAAAGTTTTTTTTTAATATTATGTGTTTGTAGAGCGATGTATAATATTATATAAAAAAAAATGTTAGCTTTTTGCCGGCATCATGGAATTGTATTACAGAAAAGCCATAGACAGAAAAATTGACAAAAATTCTAACTTAACATAATTGTTTTTGGTAATGTCAATTACTTTGGAAATATTAAAATAAAAATTTCCTTAGCTGAGTTGATTGATTTTTGGGAGGAGGAAAACTGGTGGAGTTGCGTCGCCATTATAGTGACGTTAGGCTGCCAAGGCCACGCCTCTGGATGGGTAAATTTAAAATTTATAATTTAGTAATAATATTCTTACTGACTTTTATTATTGAGAACTAAAAACCTTAACACTCACTCTGCTCGCGACTTCGCCTGCGGTCGCCTTAGAATTGGCTTCAGAAATAATTGAATCATTTATCAGTATAATTATAATGTTCCTTATGACACATGTATATCGAATTTCAATTGACTATATTATATATACCTGTATAAATAATGTGTTAAACTTGTCAATAACCAATCTGTATGTTGAATTTCGTCTCAATCCGTTAAGCCGATTTTAAGTAACAAACATCAAAAAAAAATACCTAGTGTATACGTCCTGCAGTACGCTTTTTCAAGTTACGCGGAAATCATACATTTTCCAGATTAAAAAGTAGGTACCCTATATATTAATCCACATACAAACATCCATACATCTAATCATCCAAACATACAAACTGCTACATTTATTATATTAGTAGGATTTTTTTTTATTTTATTTAATAAAAATGTCACTTTTAATTATATAAGATGATTTAGTTACTCTACAGTTTTCTGTGTCCCAGATTAGTCCGTCCCACGCACCGTATCGGTTGAAGAGGTAAATGAAATGCTATCCGGAGGGGAAAACTTAAATTACTGAATTTGGGGGTCAAAGAAATAAGTCTTCCGAAGACACATACGACACGCCGCATTGAATCGATTGATTTAAATTTTTTCTGTTACTAACCTCAACCTTTTCTAGATCATTTTTAATTTGAATAGTTAAAAAAAGAATGTTCTTTTCGATTAGAAAAAATTTGAAAATATGGGACTGAATAGTTTTTAAATTAGAAAAACTGTATCTACGTCCTACGTTTCGTATCATTTCAAATTGATAGTGTATGGAACATGATATTATGATAATCGTCAGCTATAATGTCCCAATTATCATAAATCTTGTATTAGAGAAGCTGAAGTCGTGGAACACTAGTAGTGTGTAATTTAATTTGTATATAAAATATTCATCGTCAAACTTGAAAGTGGAAAAGATATATGAGCAAGTTTCACAAATAAAGTTATTAACAAATAGGAAGCAATAAACTAAGCGACAAAACCTTTAAGACCCTATGCTATAAAGCGTTTGATGAATGCATATCATTTTAGTATTTGAAATTGGGTAGGGTTCTAATGACCCATTTACTGTTATCTTCCAACATCGCTACCACAAGCAATAACCCGGCAATTTTGAATTTTACGTCATAATCCTGTACTAGAATAAAAATACATAAAAAATGTTAAACAATTTTATACTTTATTTTTTATCATATATAGTTCGAATTGATATAAATACCTATATATCAAAGTAACATCTGCCGTTATAACTTGGCACCGACTCACGCGCATTCGAAAATTTTTTCGAAAAAAAGTACCGTCGGCAACAGATGCGTCGTCGGATTCCGACAAGCAGATGTTTATACCCTCATAGATTAAGCTCTTGGATTCCTTTTGTTTTTGCTTTATTAAAACAATATAGCGCCTTTATATGGCTACTTTGTATAGTGATACGCGGGGTAATGACAATTAGCCTGTCTAGTTTCATTATATGTTTAAAAACATTTTGCGCGGAAGTGTTATACGGTTCGCTGTTCACGTATTTTATTATAATTGTGGATATGATAGGTTTATGACTATTTTTATGAAATGAAAGAATATTTTTTCTTCTTTATAATTTAAAAAATTAAACTATGTTTACGTATGTGACACCGTTGTGGCGTTGTGGGTAGCGAGTCTGCTTTTAACATTGAGGTTGCGGGTTCGATTCCCGCTCGTGCATATGTTTGTATTGATGTTTCGGTCTAAGCGTTTGTCCGTGTGGGTCTCCCCATCGTGCCTCGGAGAGCACGTTAAGCTGTCGGTCCCGGTTGTTATCACATATCATCTGATAATAATCTTGATAAGTAAATTGCTAAATTAAAGAGTTACTGGCTCTATATAAAAAATTAGTAACCTGTCAAATCCGGACAAGAGTAATAAGGATACCCTGGATAATTACTATATATATTTATATATACATTTTTTGGTTACTTGGTTTTTTTAAAACTTTTGGTAGTCGGAAAACAAAATAATATTGTAGTATTATTTCTTGCAAATAAATTGCATTATCTATGGCAATACGAACTGATATTTGGAAATAGAAACGCAGTAGACATTACGGATAACCAAAACGAATTATAAATTCGTTATGTCGATAAAAACTTTAACGAACTTTTGTAATTGTGGCACGTTGTACCAACGCTTAGTTTAAATTTCACGGTCAATTTTTATATATAGTGGAGGTTGGTTGCTTTAATCTGGATACGATTTAACTGTCGTTTAACATGCAACCTCCGCGTTCTCTAAAATTAGATACCGGGAAAAATTACGTTTATTAGGAAATGTAAGGTCCTTGAATTATATACGAATTTCTTAATTGCGAAATAGGGTTGTGAATTGTGAAGCAACAACTTTACATATACGAACTTTAGTTTATGAGTAATTTTTAGTTTTTTTTCTTAATCTCATAACGTAAAAAACGGGCATACGGTCTGCCCGATGAAAAAAGGTACACTATGCCCATAGTAACACTAATGGCATTGCCACTTGGGCAATAGCGGTAAAGGGAATATAAAATGGAGGTAATAGAGCAGCTTTTTTTTTTTTTTTTTCGGAATGTGTATTGCTGTTGGCCCTACTGGCCTTGACAGCGCCACCGGGTGGGGGGGCCGAGTATTGAGACTCAGCCGTGATAAAGGGACAGCCCTCACGGGGGCTCAAATTTGATTCCGTCCTTAGGGTGCCTCCTGCGAAGCCGAACCACGGCTAAGGACGTCATCGGAGATGGAAGCAGCGCTCCGAGCGCATTCTATACGATAGACTCACCCGACGGTGTGAGCGTGACGCGACGTGCATAGAGCAGTAAGATTCTTCAAACGATACACAAGTTGCATCATAGTAGTAATTCCTTAAGCGTACTAAGCACGTCCTGCAGGATCCTGACGATAACATTACGTTCGACAATACCCCTTGCACAGCACAGACACGCACACAACACAATCTTCGGCATAAAGGACGCGGAGCCTTGTTTCACGCTGTCGGGTAAGTCCATCGATTAGAATGCGCTCAGAGCATCGCCTCCATTCCCAATGACGTACATAGCCACAATTCGCCCTTGCAGGAGTCACCATATGGACGAAATCAACTTTGAAAAGAAGGGCGAAGGCCCTTTTTCTCGGCATCAATCTCAATACTCCGCCACTCCATATAATGCTGTCAAGGCCAGTAAGGCCAACAGCAATACACAATCAGAAAAAAAAATCTACAGTCGGGCCAGTTCATTCACGGCAATAATAAAAAGGCTGTACTTCTCTTTATAAAGAAATTATATGTGATACCTACGTTCACTTAGACCTCCTATCGTTTAGCTACGGTGTTGATGACTGTAATCAAGATATGACATATTATTAGCTTTTACTCGGACTGATTGTCATCTAGACTTGCATTTCACATTACATATAAATTGCGTGGTTTCTAGAGGTATAATGCAAAATAATTGGATATAAAAACGATATTTACCTACATATTTTAGCATTAGTCTTGGTATTATTGACTCTACGATTAAGGAAGTCCCAAGTCCTTTACGATTAAGAGAGTCCCACACTCAGACCCATTCAGTCCGCCTTCTTCTCCTCTGTCGGACAGCTACCATTGTAATTAAAAATATATATTCTTTATTTACAATAGAGACCAATGGTCTAACTTATTCGCTCTTAGTTCTTGTTATTAGAGGCATAACTTTGTCTAAGTACGTTATGTTCTAACTTCTATTATTAACTAGTTAGATAATGTTATTACAGAACTCAGAACACGTATTTATATTATATCATTCTACAGACCACATGTGTTCTAGCGTTTCCTGCATTCTTTTATTAAGGTGACGTCACCGATTGCTATGGTTAGTAGCTCCGCACAATGGCCACGGGCGAATCCGGCCGCGCCCTATAGCTATACGAATATAATATTTATGAGGGGTACGGAACTCTATAATTATATCGATTTGGGAATTGTATCTGAAATCGAATTTTCTTTTTTTATTACTAAGTTTGAAAAAAATATTGTACAATTTATTACGCTTAAAAGTATACAGTTCGCAAAGATAATGAAACGAAAGGGAAAGTGGATGTGCCACGTGATTGTGGAGTCCCGTTGGCACTGTACCTGTTGCAGCCTTATTTACGACCCAAAACAATCGCTTTATCTCGCCCCGTCCATATAATGCGGCCGTAAAACCCGATTCTTTACACGATTTAACATTTATAGCATCTTGCATAACAACTTTTGTTTATAAACAATAGTTTTCAAGGACCGACTACCTTACCGGATATCTCGTCGATTTTTGTTTAGTTGCAAATTTACGCGCGCAGGGTACAGGTCCGCTAAATCGGTGTTATCGGTTTTTATTACGCAATTAAAATTCAGCTGCCGTAACTGTCATTACGAACAATAAATGCTATTTATTACTATAAGCGTTTTACGTTTACGTAATAGTAATGAGGTGTCGATAAGCAAATCGATTCTCATTTATAATATGTAACAAAGTGCGGTAAATTAATATATCTTAATCGTTCCGTATATATTTTATAAGGTGACTGATATTTATATTGTTTGACATTTAGCGTACAGCGAAACATAAATAAGTGATGTGCATCTTATATCTTCGGTAATATTGTAAGACAAAGACTTATGAGTGATAACAATAATCAATTTTGTTTTGAATATTGATTTGGGAATTGGATCAAGATTGCATGGCAAAAACTAAAGTATCATCGCTACAAAAAATGCACAAAAACCGTTCTTGACGCGAGTAATGGCGGCCGAAGCGCTAGGAGGGGAGAGTGGGGACAAAAAACTAATAATAACAGTGTGTGTCACCCCATCACCGTGTCCCATTCGCCGCACCTACCCGTCACTCGTGTGAACTCTGTAAGCCATGTTTGATCTACAGATTTCGTATTTTAAAAATTTAAATATTCAACCTCAAATAGGCGCTATTTAAATAGAGTCGATTGAGATAAGATAACGTAAATTAATTGCGTTTCTTCGAGTATTTTTTTAACTTTATAAATCACTGTAAGTAGGCAAAGAATAGATTATAATTCGTGTAGAGATATTTGATTTACGCCTCGCATTTAGCGGCTATTATCGAGGTTGCTCAAGTAAGTAATCTGTCTGTGTAATCTAACGTAATTATAACATACCTCAGCTAGTGTAAGTCACGATTTGAACTATCTGGCGTGGAGAGTTTTAAAAGTAAAGTCCTTGTTAAGCTATACATAGCGAAGTTAGCGAGATATGTATAGATAGCGTGGCCCGAATCTGATTATAATCGCGGCCAACTTTTAAGTTGTGGGCACAATAAATATATTAATCGCTCTGCTAATTATATTTATTCAAATTAACTTTAATTAAATTATTTTTTAATGATAATTTTTTGTTAATTTTAAACTATTTCAGTGTAATTTCATACTGTATATCATATATATATTTATAATATAACCATAAAATACGAGGCAAAATTTGGATTTTGCTTTAATACTTTTCCGCTAAAAGGCAATTATAATGTAATAAAATGAATTATACATGAGTTAAGTTTTCCTACAGTTAAAATAAAACACGTGCAGTGTGTATCGGACTTTAAACCGAGACCGTGAGTTAAAGCGGCCGATAATCCTGGATGTAAACACGCGAAACACGATCACCTCCCAGAGACCGCCTTCCATCGTTTTCGCTTCGTATATAATCCGCTAGAAAACCCTAGAAAATCGTATAGTCACCGTTCTACTATAATATAGAACCATAAATATTGCGGCTTCTTTCTGTTTTTTTCTTATTATCTGAAACTTCATAATACGCAATTTAAAATCACTAAAAATATTCTAAAGGTCACGCTATGTGAAAAATATCATTAAAGCCTTTTTATACATAGTAACTAGTGGCCCGCTCCGGCTTCGCACGGGTAGAAAAAATAACAGTATTTCTCCACTATTTAATGGAATATACATATAAACCGTCCTCTTCAATCACTCTATCTATTAAAAAAACCGCATCAAAATCCCTTGCGTCGTTTGAAAGATTTAAGCATACATAGGGATATAGGGACAGAGAAAGCGAGACAAGACTTTGTTTTATACTATGTAGTGATTGTAAGGTTCTTCTTATTTGTATGTTAAAAATAGATATGCCTAAATCTGATATAGTTAGAAAAAACCCATTAAAATTGACGAAGGGACAACTAGAACGCTAAATTAAATTCAAATATCGAATGAGGAAGTCGCCACCGCCCCCTCGCATCTCCGCGAGATTTATTATATTTGTCCTACGCTTATTTCATTACCGCCTGTCGCGTGGATCCGAACGAGACCGTTATATTTTTAAATATCGAATCGTAAAGTTCCATTTAATTGTATAACCTACTTACTCATGTTATTTTTTTTTTCAGGTAAGGCAACTGTGAGGTAATTGTTGATGCAAAATCAGGCCAAAGATAATTAAGTAACTTCCAAGTATAAGATAAAAAAACAGACAATGCTTAAATTATCTCAAGAAAGAGGGAAATACACAGATTTTTAAGAGTCGGGACACAACTGACAAATTTAATTTTTCAGTTTGATGTAACATGTTATGAAATTAATCACTTTGAAAACAAATTACTTTATGCAATCTAATGTCATTTTCGCGTATAAAATAACTTATGAATAGAAAGCTATGAATTATTATCTATCTCGTTCACACTTCAGTACAACATTATCAATCTAACGCGAATCGAACAATAGCGTCGCATGTTTGATTTATACAGTCGTTTAGTAGAAACATTACGGATAATTATAGTTTGACTGGTCGACCTTAATGCTTTTACAACATTTTAATTAATTAATTTTAATAAATGGGTTGTAATCATTTACTTAATTATATGCATAATATAGCTTAGGTGCCTAGTTTCATAATTATACGTGATTATATGGAAAGTTACCATTACCTTTTAGACATCTTACCGTTAAGACCTTTTACTTTGTTTTGTGTAGAAAATAACATAAAAATAATACCATAATTATTTATAAAGTTAAGAGTATAAATATAACTTCCTATAATAACTATCTTCGTAGCATCTGTATCTGTAGCGAATGTTACCTAGCTGTCAATTGTCAACAAATCCCAAGACGTTTCGCTCGCGCTACACCTCCACAAAAGCCGAACAGAAGTAGGAGCTCAGCTCACGAGGTTTTCAAGGGTGGTGGCTTTCGGCGGGAAAGCGGCTCGGGAGGGTGGGGGAGGGGGCGTGATGGCTCGTATTGATTTAGTGCCGTCGTCGACGGAGCTATGTAGGTGGGAAAGTATCGCTTTGTCGCTTGATGCGCTTTCTTAAACGGTAAGTGTTAGTATGAAGGATATACATAGTTTGAACCTAGTTCTCTATAAACTCGTTTAATTATCGTTGGCTGAGAATGTTGGGTAGCGATAGTACATATAAAGTAGAGATAGCATCAGTCAAATTGAAAACTTTATACAATTGTCAATTTAAAAAAATATTTAAAGATGGTAGGCGTGAATAAAGAATGAAAAATGTCCTTATAAACTACATTTAAATTGTTGATAGCTCTTACAAGAATTAAATAAAGATTTTCTTTTTCTTATAAGAAAATCATTTGCCTGCAAAGCGCTTTCCTGAGCTGCAGCGCTTGATTCCCCGGAGGGATCGCAGCGTCGAAGATTTAAATGGATATTTAACTTTAGTCTCAAGGAACCTAAAGTCTATTGCTTTTAACGTCCTCGGACAGATAGGTTTTTTCTTTAGAAACTCACGAAGCTTTTAGCAAATGTTTTTAAAATGCCTGGATTTTAGAAAGACGTAGAACTTTTAGTCATTACATTTCTGTTTCATGGCCATTTTATTTAAGGTCAATAACAAGTATCTCTTTAAAAATAACATAGTTACTTTCAAACTGTTTATTTGTAAAAAAAATGGCACCCATCTCATTTAACAATTTAATTTATTTTATATCACCCTGAAATGTTCATATATTACTCATTGGACAGGAAAGTTGTTAACATACGCAAATCATATAAAAATACTTTTCTCGAGTAAGGTAATAAAAATGAACCCAGTCGATTTTATTATTTTGTTATTTTACCTTTAATAACGATATTAATAAAAAAAACATGTATTTGACTAGTGTTGTTATTGATAGAAATTATTTATTTCTCACGCTTCCAGTTTGATGAGCAACTTACTTTCTATAAACACGAAATGAAACTCTTAAACTAATTAAGATATAAGCAAAACAAGAAACGAATTTAAAAAAATCGGCTAGTAAAATAACATCTTTATTTTCACAATTAACGGCCCCAAGTTTAACGTATAGGTATAATATTATGTTTTGCCTCGACCGGAAACACACACACAATCACCTAACACATAGTGTTGTAAAACAATTAATATACGAAAACAGAACACAACTACAACTACAATTTTTTTTAATTATAATTGCCCCTCCAAATAAGCTCGAAGCTTGCGCTAAGAGTGAGTCCGACAATAGCTCAAGGGGATCAGGATCGAACTAGCGACTCTCGCGTTAACGGAGCAAAGTGGGCCCTTCTACTGTTGAGCTAGTGAGGCTTCAAATTACGGAGTGTCAGTCAGCTTTGATGTAGACCCTTTTTGATTTCAATTTCAATTGGTATGCTAGACAAAGAAAGTATTACCTTCTGATAGTACAATATCAATTAAAAGTAGTACTACTCCTCTCTGTCCTTCTCTTGTAATCCTATGTTTAGGTCACAGCGCATAGCGATATTCTTATTGCTACATTTGAACATAAGCTACGTATTTCCATGAAGCGAATAGCACAGATTTTCTGGTGGTACCTACTCCTTTCATTGTAAGAGGCCGGCTACCTAGTAGGTACCACCGAAGTATCCGTTATTCTACCGTAAAGCATTATTCTTTGTTTCGGTTTGAAGGATACTGTAGATAGTGAAATAACTGGGCAAAGGATATTTTAGAACCAATATCTCAAGGTTAAGAACTCGTGAGTGACACCAACAAATGTATGGTGTTCCAAGCGCTCATAAGCTACACCACCGCTTTAAGATTAAATACCTACCACCTGATGGTAAGCGGTTGTCGTCGTATTTGTAAGTGTCTCTCACGCGTTGCCCACCTTGAGATATTGGTTTTTAAATCTCCATTGCCAAGTATTTTTACTAGCTACAGTGTCCTTAAAATCGAAACATAGAATACCTACTGCTTTACGGTAGAAAAAACTGACACCGCGATGGTAGGTCTACCTGAACGGCCTCTTGCAATAATAGGGTTGCCAGTAAATTTTTAATTTTACTAAATTTTAAATCAGCTCAGTAGTTTTATGAGATATTGAAGAACAAATCAATGAGCATAAACATATACAGGGACTCTTAATGAACTCGTACCAAACTTTTTTTAAGGATATCCCCTATATACAGACATACTTTCATTATATTTTATTGATAATATATGATACTTCCACTATGAAATAGAGCAGTTCAAAATTTGTAATTAATAGTAAAATCAAAGGGTTATAAAACAGATTTACATAATATTATAAAAAAAATAATAAATTACTATATTAATTATATTCATAAAAATTATAATCTTTTATAAAAACATTATTAAATATAGGCTTGGTCAATGAACTGTCAGAAATATTCCTACTAAAAAATATCGGGCTTACGAAAGCTGTGCGGGCGTAAAAATTTATGACCGACGAGTTTGCGCCTACGTCTTGGGTTCGCTTCCTACTCATGATAATTATCATTTTAATTAGCTATCGTAAAATCGTATCTAAAACTATTGTTTCGTTTCGCTCGTAAAAGAATTCTCGTAATTAATCCTTATTATAAAGCTTCAAACCAAATCTTTCACAGTTCTAGTTATTAAACGTTATCAATATACCTATCTGTATATTTTATGATTTTAACAATAATTATAAAAAATTATAATTGGATCATTTTAAAAATAGAAATTAACGTGCTTCTACCGCTTATGCTTCTATCTCTAAAACATCATTAAAAAAAATCAACTCTTTTCCTACTAGGGTTCGTAAAATACAACCCACTGATTCTGTCGGACGAACGTACGGACAGTGGTGCCTTATTATTATTTTTTTTATGTTAGAAGTTGGCAAACAAGCATACGGCCCACCTGATGGTAAGTGGGTGCCGCAGCCTATGAGCGCTTGCAGCACCATTAGTAGGTGCCACTCGCGCGTTGCCAACCTCGAGATATTAGTTCTTAAATCTCGTTCGCCCAGTAATTTCACTAGCGCACAGTGCCCTTCAAACCGGAACACAGTAGTGCCTAAGCACTACTATTTGGCAACAGAATATTGGACACTGCGGTGGTACCTACCTAGCCGGCCTCTTGCAATAAAGACCTACCACCAGTGTGACTGATTGCACTGGTGGAATAATCTCTGTTGTGACAGAGGTTATCCCAACAGCGGGCGATGGGGTCGTCACATCCCGACGCCGATAAATATGCGCTATGTCTGAACATTGTCTATAATATTTTTTTAATAATATTTTTTTGGAATTGGAGCTACTTACTCTTTAATCTATATAGGAATATTAATAGACTTTATTAATAGACTTACGGAACCATAACAAAAAATATGTGAATGTAGTGATTGCGAAAAGTTAGCTTTTTTTAGATGTTCTATAGGTGTTTTAGGGTCTTGAATTTTATCATCATTAAAATGGATCAGCGCTAATTAAATGACATAAAATACACACAAAACAGACGAATTAATTTTGATTTTGTATTGAAGATTGTTAAATCAAAATAATTTTCCATCATAATTAAAGTAAAACGTAGCGCTAACAGCAGGCCTTACTATTATACTAACATACATAGATCGATTTATAATCAAAAATCGGCGATATAAATTCAATTCACTGAAACTAAGCATCGAAAACTTTTACTTCTAAATTAATAAAAAATATTAATATCACTACTAAATTCATAAAAAATATTAATATCATCCATATAACTTTTCCTACTTATCATGAGCTCTATTTGAGCTGATATTTGCGATTCAAAAAAGTCACCCGCCAGGTACGACTTTGGCGCAATGTTTTATTTATAACTGGATTTTTTTAACCCCTACTAAAGTCCATTTTGTATTTATGACATATTTCGATATAGTCTTATCATTTGTAGAAACATTTTTATAGCTTAAGTTTAAAAATTAATCGCGTATTAATTAATGTGTTGAAACTGTATTCAGCTCAACGAATTCCGTCGACAACTCTTAAAATATATTTCAGTTTGAGTTTCATAACAGATCAAACAAAAATTTATTTGATATTAAATTCATACTCCTTTCATATTAATTTATTTCTTTCTTGACCGGTTGATGTAGAAAGCTAAATGATTATTCATCTAATTAGTGCTAGACATATTTTAATAGTAGTAGAGCCATGATCTTCCAAGCAGAAAAGGGCCGGCTCGGGGAAGTACTCTAACTAAAAATCTGCGTAAAGTAACAATCAGTATTATTATTTTTTTATGTAAGAGGGGGCAAACGGGCAGGAGGCTCACCTGATGTTAAGTGATCACCGCCGCCAATGAACATCTGCAACACCAGAAGGCATGCAGGTGCGTTGCCGACCTTTAAGGAAAGAATACGCTCTTCTCTTGAAGGTTCCCAAGTCGTATCGGTTATCGTATTACTGCATTTTATGCTATAATTTAAAGCGCTGGAGACCCAATGGCCCACCCGTTCTTCTCCCTTCCTTCCTTGGGTTGGCAACGCGCAAGTAATACTTCAAGAATCACAAACTTACATAGCCACTGGTGGTAGGTCTTTTGTTGCAAGAGGCCGGCTAGGTAGGTACCACCGCAGTGTCCAATATTCTGCCGCCAAATAGTAGTGTTTAGGCACTACTGTGTTCCGGTTTGAAGGGCATTGTACGCTAGTGAAATTACTGGGCGAACGAGATTTAAGAACTAATATCTCGAGGTTGGCAACGCGCGAGTCAAAGGCACCTACTAATGGTGCTGCAAGCGCTCATAGGCTACGGCAGCCACCTACCATCAGGTGGGTCGTATGCTTGTTTGCCAACTTCTAACAATAAAAAAAGCTTGCGATGAATGCTTACCACCAGGTGAATCTTCCACGTGAGTTCTTTATATTTTCGGATTATTTTTTTCTAAACTTTGTGATTTACGCCGCGAGACGGATTCCGTGAATGTCGGAGTGTGTCGAAAGCTTTATGCGACTTCCAAATTTATTTTGTTTTAAACGATCCCTTGACTTCTTCTCATACATATTTAGATACATCCTTTTATATATTAAAATATCACTATTTTTGGATACAAGGAAGTAATATAGAAAACATATTTAGCTTAGAGAAAAATTAAGAGGTATTTATATAACAGTAACCATGAATATGTACCGACAAGGTCCAAACACGGGGACCGTAAATCTTTTCTTCCTTTTTGGGACCGGAAGATGTGCAAGGAAGCGAAAACTAACAGAAAAGAAATGGGCACGCTTCTAGCACTCGACTGAACTAATTGTTTTACTCGTGATATATATAATGTATAGTATTACACTGCAAATTATTTTTGTATCACTACATAGTATAAAATAAAGTCGCTTTCTCTGTCTGTATGTATGTTTAAATCTTTAAAACTACGCAACGGATTTTGATGTGGTTTTTTAATAGATAGAGTGATTGAAGAGAAAGGTTTATATGAATAATAACATCCATTAAATAATGGAGGAAAAAATAATAATTTTGGAGGTTTCTAATGTGATGTCATAAATAATTACATTTAACGCGTGCGGGCCACGGGCAATAATGAATAAATCAAAACTACTGGATCGATTTTAATCATTTTTTACATAGGCTATAGATTTTATACCCGTGCGAAGCCGGAGCGGGCCGCTAGTTATTTATAAAAATATTGTACCTACTCCACTGTATTTCGAATTGATCAAATTGTTTACAATGTAACAAGTGAAAATATTTCTTACTAGCTTCTGCCAGCGGCTTCGCGCGCATGAATAACGATTTTAATATAAACTCTCATAAAGACACCACCCTTCTCTCTTTTAAAAACTTTGAATATCATATTTATTTATATCGAATCACATGCCTCCAAAACCCCTTACAACCCTTTCTACTCACTATTGAAGGGTCACTATTGAAAAAACTTCATATTTTCATTCTACGATAATCCTGTATGTGCGAGTCCAACACTTACTTGACACAAAAAATTTTTGCATTTCATTGTCTAAGCCTATTTCATAGGTCTATTCTATATACCTCCTTAACAAAATTATTGCAACACTGTCAGTTTATTTAGTAATTTACGTAAGTTTTAATAATAAAAACTTTTGTAACGCTGCCAAATAAAAGAGGTATCATCTCGTGAAATTTGATATAAATAATAAACTATAATTTAGTATAAATAATCAAACGAACAAGTTAATCATCGTCGACAATGGTCTAGGACAAGTTATAATCCAATTAAAATTGCCTTCGACTTCTGTCCTGGGTCGTGTTACAAATTCGTATAAATCTCTTCGAGCTCGTCCGACGGAAATAGCACTTCGTCCGTTCATAAATCACAGTCTATTTAAGCAATCCCAAACGAAAAATCAAAAATAATCCGAATACGCGTCGCCTTGCATACCTATAACTGTCACATAAAAACAATAAAGATAAAAATTGGTACGAAACGTTTATTATTATATACATTATACCTCAAGTCGATTCTTATCCGTTTCAAATAATAAACATTCGATCTTCATAAAATTTTGATTGTCTTTTAGCATTTTTCATTGCAATTTGGTTGAGTCTAGTCAGTCCAGTTATTATGTTTTTTATACAGAGCAACAGCATCTGACTTCCAAAACCCTTTCAAAGTAATATGGCAACGCGAATATGACGATACGTTATATACCTATGTTGCAAACACAAGAAACCAATACAGATAACAAAGACCGAAAAAAACTAGTCTCTATGATGTGTAATGAATATAATTATTTGCCTCAAAAAGGAATCGAATTCACAATCATCGGCGTTGAAAAGCTTCTACCAATATGCTAGAATAATAATGTAAATCATAAAGCCGCCTACATCAAAATCATAAAGTTTCTTACACTAATTTGAAAACAGACGTTACTATCGCATTTATTAGTATTATGCATGTGACTTTTGTAATCAGGTAACATTATTTTTCTTGTTTTTTGATAACTACGTACTTAATTGGTATCATAATCAGTGAGCATCGGGACCTGAATTAATAGCCAATTTATAACACAAAAATTCGAAATAAGGCTTGATTTGTTGCTTTGTACTAGATATTTATATACAAGTCTAAAATCTTTATAACCAAAGGTCTACATGTTTTTAAAAACTCACGTTACCGTGGGAATGATATCAAATTGAATTCAAAAGGAAATACAAATCAGTTGAACCAGTTTAAATGGTGAAATCTAAGCTACGAAATTAATATGAGAGAAAAATTCACCGATCTCTCAAATTCGTCCGAAATTTTGCTCTTTTTTTCACACCAATAAATGTCAGCAGCCAATCTTTAAGACATAATCATCGTGATATATAACTGACGTTTTGATATGTTTAACGATTTGAACTAATTTTGTTATACAATTAAATATTCCATACACTATTTATGATGCATTTCTGTTGATATTCTCATAGGTCAACGATTACTAGGTTAAGTAGCTTTTGCCACAGTTGGTATTTGGAAGGGTGACCGCTATTAGGTTAACGTAAACCGTCTACGTTAAGAAAACAGTTTAATAATTATAGTAAATAATAATAAAAGCTACACACTCAACCTATACATGTATGTAGATAGGTTTATCCTGTGTCGGGGGTCCGGAAACATTGACAAAGAAAAGGACGAAGACTGAAAAACATGCTAGTGTGGTCAATACAAACATCTGCTCTGAGCGGGAATCGAACCCATGACCTGTGGCGTTTAAAGCAGTTTCACACACTCAACCTATACATTGTATGTAGGATAGGTTTATCCTGTGTCGGGGGCCGGAAACATTGACAAAGAAAAGGACGAAGACCGGAAAACATGCTAGTATGGTCAATACAAACATCTGCTCTGAGCGGGAATCGAACCCATGACCTGTGGCGTTTGAGTCAGGTTAGCTACTAATGTACCACAACGTCATCTAGTTTAGTTCATGTAGTTATTGCAAACATAAATTATTAAATCTAAACTAAAACTTTGTCTAACTCTAAATTAAGAAAAATATAACTTAAAAACATACCTTAACAGTTAACCATTAAAATTAAACTAAATTTTCGTTAAACCAGTTCGATTCAGTTTCACTTATCTCGCCGTTAAATATTGTTGACGGCATACAAAACTGACCGGTGTAATTACGGACATTTACAACCTCCGATAACGATTAATTAATAATTTCTTCAAACTCATCGTATAAGTCGTAATTTTTAAAAAAAGCAAACAAGTTATAATTTATTCCAATGACGTAACGAGTCGCGTCTTTTTGTTTTTTTTTATTGAAGTTATGTACAGATTCTTATTATTTTATAAAGTACTAGGTTTTGCCCGCAACTTGGTTCAACGAACAGCGTGATTAAATATTGTTAAGTCACCTTCATATTACAATAAAAATCATTGGTTTTCTATACAAAGTTCCATTTTCTATTTCAACCCTTTAACTTTTGTTTTCTACAGAACTAGCCTTAAGCGCCACAGGTCGCGGGTTGGATTCCTGCTCGGAGCAGATGTTTGTATTGACCATACAGGCATGTTTTACGGTCTGGGTGTATTTGTCCTTGTCCATGTGTATGTTTCCGGACCCCCAAGATTAGATATAACTATCCTAATGGAGGCCGTTGAGAGTTATGCGTTTATTTATTATTTTTTTATTTAAAAAGAAGCCTACATTATCCTTTTAGGAGATCCCATCTATTTTAATACCAATCCCAATTGATTCAGTGGTTTAGGCGTGGATTCGTAACAGAGAGACAGTCAGACAGAGCTAGTTTCGCGTTTATAATATTAGTCTGGATGTATATTTTATCTGTGGCTTACGCCTGACGTCACTGGATGAAAAGGAATTCCGGAGTGTGATATATAGCCGATCACCACCGCGTGGTGTACATGCAGTGACTATTAGAATTTTTTTTTACTATATACCCAATTTTTTTAACACCAAGGAATAGAAATTCAGTGCTTATAAACTTATATATTTGTGTTATGCTGAAAATTGCTATACTTTTAAGGAGACAAGAATAATAATTGATCAGTTAAAAAATAACCATTTTTAGTCCCCCTAGCTACAAATATGTAGCTGCTATAAATATAGGCTATAAATATATAAAAAGTTTATGGGAACCAAATCATGCAATTTTCTTTTCTTGACGGACATATTTTATCCATATAATTTTTTTATTTTAAAATCAAACTACATAATTCTTGAATGATTTTATATGAGACCAATCAGAAAGTAAGTACATACGTATTTTCAAATAAAAAATATTTTTTCAAATCCGTTTATTAATGACGGAGTTTTTAGAAACATAAAAAGTCGGATGGAAAGATAAGGAAATTATAATTTGTATAATGAAAAATTTTCATATAAATGCTTATTTTACTGTTACACGAATACCGTTTGGCCTCTGAAGCGTTCTAAGACAAGTTCCGTAATTAATTGTAAAAGCCGATTGTACCGACGACAGGGGAATGATCCATTAGATTTATTGGCTCTTATGCTCTGATTCAAGATTGTAGCTATTTACAAGTCGGTTCATTCGTCAACAATGTGATAAAAAAAAGAAATATATCGTGAATGAAACATAATCGTCACTAATGCACTGTAGATTATAATTATTTTTTTTATGTTACAAGTTGGCAAACAAGCATACGGCCCACCTGATGGTAAGTGGTTGCCATAGCCTATATGCGCTTGCAGCACCATAAGTAGGTGCCACTCGCGCGTTGCCATCATCGAGATATTAGTTCTTAAATCTCCTCTGCCCAGTAATTTCACTAGCGTACAGTGCCCTTCAAACCGGAACACAGTAATGCCTAAGCACTACTATTTGGCGGCAGAATATTGGACACTGCGGTGGTACCTACCTAGCCGGCCACAAAAGACCTACCACCAGTGTGACTGATTGCACTGGTGGAATAATCTCTGCTGTGACAGAGGTTATCCCAACAGCGGGCGATGGGGTCGTCACATCCCGACGCCGATAAATATGCGCTATGTCTGAACATTGTCTATAATATTTTTTTAATAATAAATTTTTGGAATTGGAGCTACTTACTCTTTAATCTATATTCTAATAAATTATCTGTTAAATATTTTATACATTATCATAGGATCTTCGCTTCCTAGCACAACTTAAGAAATGCTACATTTCACTTCATGACGTCAAAAGGCCTTACTAGAGATACCGATTCCAACGTATGGAGTCGGTTCAAAAAGGTTATTTCCTAATAACATATAAATCTTTGCCTTATAAAATATCAGACACATTAAAAAAATCAAATCGTAATCAAAAATTAATGGTAATCTCTTGAACAGGTAGCAAATACAGATGTTATAATATCGTTAAATAAATCGGCACGTACATTGATGAGCTATCTATAGATGGTCGAAGCAAAAATCGTTGGTGGCACACACTTTATCATGCATGTGCACCTGCCGGTATACATATTCATTAGCGCGGTATCGCTCTACTCAATATCAATGACTGTTCTCGCGACACTGCAAAAATACTCAGATAATATATTGTTAAAAAAACGTAATGATTTATCGTTTATAATAGAATAAGCTTGGTTTCTTTATTAATTATTTAATTTAATTTTGTTAAGTTGAATAACATATTAAGCTGACGACATTGGGGCGCAGCGGTAATGAACCTGCCTTAGCGCCGCAGGTTCGCGGGTTCGATTCCCGCTCGGAGCAGATGCTTGTATTGACCATACAGGTATGTTTTCCGGTCTGGGTGTGTTTGTCCTTGTCTTTGTAAATTTTTCCAGACCTCCAACACAAGATACATATAACTATCCTAATGGGGGACGGTGAGTGTGTAGCGTTTATTTTTTTATTTATATTTATATTTATATTACCTTGTAATCAGACTACCGATTTTGAAGAAATTTCCATAAGGCCAATTAAAAATAAAAATATTTTTAAATAGGTTTATACATAACATAGCTATCAAACATTAAAAAATACAACCGAATCGAAAACCGAAATTACTTTTTAAGTCAATTAAAGTTAAGTTTTTGGTTGAAGTTTTTAATTAGTTCCCTTCTTTTATATAGCAATAAAACTAATTAAAAATGATAAGATGTTGAAATATAATACACTCGTAATTTCAAAAACTACCGCTATGGCCAGAGAAGATTTTTAATGGAGAACAATAGCAAATGCAAATATTACCAATTAGAATTGTTACTTAGGAACAATAAAGAAAAATTCAAACAGACTGTTTCAATTTAAAATGAGTCTCGTCTCCGTTCCGCCTGGGCCGCGTCGATCGGGACGAAATTGAAAAGAGAATGAAAAAAAAATCCCAGGGAATAAATAAAAATAGATATCCCGCTACAGCAAGTCGCCGTTGAAATGAAAATAAAACAGCAAAACGCTTTTTGTGGACGAAATAAATTAAAAAGTGCGTCCCGATTTTGAGAGTCACAACGAGCGAGTTTTGCGTCCCGAACTCTATGGCAATGGTATTCCGTTAATGGCATTTAGATAGCTACTGTCCGTTTGATTTACTTTCTATTCGTATACGTTTGAGAGACAATTACATTGTACTTTATTAATCAAGCCATTACACGAGACAACATTATCTATAGAATGATTGAACATTGAAAGAAATACATTATTAATTTTCAAGACAAAAAAAAATTATGGTAGATTTGTTTTAGATTTAATCGGTAGACTCAATTAAGTATTTTTGGCGGAAACAAAAAACCCCTAAACAAATCAAAACTGTTACAAATTATACAAGAACAAAATATCAAACACAAAAAGTAGGTATAATTTTAGTCCACTGATTGATGCATTGCGTGTTACAAAATATGTTTACAAAACATAATAATATTCAGTGCAGTGAAAAACAGTAGAGATGTATGAAGGGAGAAAGTTTCACCTAAATTATATTTGTGGGCCGTCACGCTTACCCGTGGAGGGGGCGATTAGAGGGGTCCTCTGGGTCCGCTGGGGCGGTATCTATAGGTATTGAATGTAATTGACAATTTTATACTTCTCAAATAATTTATTTTTCTTATATGTAATGAATAATTATTTTGAAGTAAATATTTAAAATATAACAAAGTAAAGCAACTTCATTTCACAACATTTTTAAGGAATGTCGTCGAAGTTCGTTCGTCAGTCTATTTGTTAATTGATTTTGATACTTCTCGCTTTATCAAATGGGGTATGCTTTCACAATAGTTTTATATAATTACTAGCTGTTCGCGTGGTTCCACTCGCGTTATATAGTTGATGATCTCACGGAAACCCAACATTTTTCCGGGATGAAATGTACCCTTTTTTTAATCCAGATATTAAGCTATGTGTGTACCAAATTTCATCCAAATTTGTCTCGTTGTTTTTGCGTGAAAGAGTAATAAATATCCATCCATCAATCCAAACTTTCACACTTATAATATTATATTATATAGATATATAAGTTAGATATTTAGATTTCATTGTATCCAAATTGTTTTTAAATTCTTTAAGGGTAGAAATCGGTTGTTGTTTTTAACGGTATAATAATAACAAGTAAATATTCATTTTTTTTTTGTATTTAAAGATAAATTTAAACTAAACACGTGTATATGTTTTTGATAAAGGAAAAAAAAGGAATGTTCCAAGTTGTCTTCACTATAAATAAGGGCCGTTTGTAATCCGACCGCCACTTAGGCCGTGGGGGCAATCGGCTATATACACTTCTAACACTTACGTAGTTTTCTCAAAGAGCAAAATTACATTTAGCTACTTACCTATATGTTGTGAAATGGATATGTAGCGATAGTTTTTGTTTAGTAACTACTGATTTTAATGTTATATTTTGATTTGGAGGTTTGCTACGAAATTAATTGTGTATACGATGGCTAAAATATTTTTTGGAATTTTGCTACAAAACTTCAGTGACGTAGTGCTTTCAGTATGACTGCAAAATATTTATAAATCAATTTATTTTCAAATCATTCGCTAACACTCATTTTCATAAAAAAGTTTGTAACAGAAAATTTCTATAGAATTGTTAATATTTATGGTATTCAAACCACGTAATCCGAAGTAGCCCAAAACAATAGATACAAAGAAAGTTGTAGGCATCAAAAAGGCCGCCTTCAAAGAGAGCGCTTAGAGGCGTGAGAAGATGCTATCCCAGCAAGAAAGTTTAGTAAGAATTTTTAATCAGGCGTCGTTAGGGTATAGAGAGTGCGGGGGTGGCGGGGCGGCGTCGCGGCGGCGGCCGGCAGTGCGCCGCGCGCGGCCGACGCGCCGCCCGCCCAGCAGTCGCCCGCGTTCGCCGCCGCTCGCGAACACGCCGCAGTCGCGCGCTGCCACCGCTACCGTCGCGATGCCGTCACGCGCCCGATCCGCCGCGAGACACGCCACGCTCGCGCTCTGAACTCGCGCGCGACACCGCACGAAACTGAATAAGTTCGACAAATCCTCCTCCTACCTGGACCACTATATAGACGGACGAGTGAATCTCGCCACCGGTGATAGTTCTAAACAAGTTTTTCATTTTCTAGTACAAAATTGTATAATATCCTCGGTAGAGAGATGAGATTAGTATTTTTTAAAGTACAAAATATTGTAATATAGCAGAGTTGTAGCGTCTATAGATTACCTTCTAATAAATACAGGGTCAGTTTTGTATGAATTCATTGTGATTGTAGTTTAAGTCTCCAAAACAATTTAGCTACTTCATACCGTTTAGAAATTACTGGAATCATTTTAGGTAAGTGCCTAGATGATATGATAATATTATAATCAAGAATGAATAGTCCCTATATAGACACTATACAGATAATAACATCACGCGTACTAGCGTCATAACAAATAAATAATTTACATATAGAAAGGATAAATAAACTATAGAGATTTTTAGGCACGTCTAGACTATCGGGTGATGATGGCTGTCGAGAAACTACAATGAGCTCATGATTTAGGTGTTTTAGTAGTCTCCTAAATCACTATTTGAGTGCCGGGCGACAAGACTTCGCTACTTGCAATCCACAGATTGTTTGTCCCGCCCCTAACAATGTAAATTTAGACCGAACGAATTCCGATCGTAAATCGAACGCTTTGCGATTGTTTTGAATATAGCAATGAAACGTAGCCGTGCCTAAGAGCCGATGAATGCAACGCTATGTTCGCGCCGAAATTAAGATTAATCTTTCGTTTTTGTTTGCGCCTGTAAATGCTCTTAGCCAATATATTATTTTAAGAGATATAAACTTGGTAATCGAATCAAGGCCATATTAACATAAAGTGCATATCAACAATTTATAAAGAAAACAAGATAAGCGGAAATATGTTGTCTTTTTGTCTGTGATAATAAATATTTTATTATAGTCTGTGAACAAATTGGAAATATCATTAGATCTTTTGCTTGTGAAAGCATTCTCACATATACATCACCTAATTTACAGTTTAATGTCACTTTAGACATGTTTCTAAAGCTCATAAAAATTTCTTATAGGAGTGGAAAAAATAACAGTACATTATCCCCAATACAAACTTAATATAGAGAAAATAATCTCAACACCTTGAACAAAACTATCATTCATCAACACGTCATTGATTTACAATACAACACATAATAAGACAAGAAGTTTAAGACTATAAAACAATAAAATTTAGTTTGTTCTTTGATTTTTAGTTTGCACAGTACGACTATAGTTTGCGTCTTTTATGGACTAAAAACCAAGGAACGGAACGTTAATTTTGCGTAAGAACAAAAGACACTAAATCATATTCGGTCTTTGTTGAGAAAAATACAAAGGAAATGAAACTAGCCCAGTTTTTACGTTGAAGTCGCGTGGGGCTAACGGTGCAAGATATTACGAAAAAATCCTTAAAAGGTAACAATGAGAACCTCAACTTGAATGAGTTTGCGCAAGAGTTTTTTTGTTTGTCAAGAATTTTTTGGTTTGCGCTGAAGATATTGTATTGATATTTGTCGTTATTGTTACCGGGGTGGCAAGTGAAAGCTAGTCTTATTGTAAATTTAACAAGCGGAACCACCCGCTTGCATTAATTTAAATGCTATTCATATCTACGTTGCGCACCAAAATAATCTTAAAATTGGAATTTGTTATGAGCAGAAATAAAGGTACAAACTATTTTGTTTATAAGATTATATAAAACAAGTATCTGTCCACGGCTTCACTACGTAAATAAAGTTTTGTAATGAGGCATCTTTATTGCAATATTAGTAAATGGTTCCCGATACAAACTTACATTCATTATTTCACCATCTTGTAGTTCGTTATTTGTCTATCCCACTACATATATTAATATTTTTTCGGGATAAAAAGTATCATATGTGTCAATCCAGGTTATCTATATATGTCCCAAATTGCATCTCAATCTGTTAAACAGTTTATGCATCCATCCATCAATCTAAACCTTCACTTTTATAATATTAGTGGGAAGTGGGATAGTGGGATTAAGAAGTAGATACTCTTTATTAATATTTTTATTAGATTTAGAATAATGCTTCAACTCTTCTCAACGTGTAAGCAACTCGCTGTAAGTTGTTATTTAATATTATAACACCTGCAAATCTCGCGTTAACAACAGACGCTACTAAAATTTTCTTCTAGATTTCAAGTTAAGCGGAAATAACAAAAATAAAATATTCGGACATTATTCGAAATGTAAAAACTTTAAGAATATTCATAAATTTATGAATACATTTAATTATAATAAATTGAATCATAAAGTTATCTATTAAAATCAATAAGCTGTATTAATAAATTATAATAGCTGTATAACCAGTCGTTATTTTACTGGTCATAAATTATGTAAGGAGGTATTTCGAAATTATATTTCTAATAGATAACGGATTCTGAACATGTTGTGTAGCAACCGTTGACAAGCCTCGGGCCGTGACCTCGTTCGTGATTTTTTTATGTTTCTATCCATTTCCTTTTAAAAATTCCATATTAAAAGTAAAACATACATGATATTTCGAAATCCGTCAGACATTTTACCGGCTATTTCAATTGAGTTAATAAATGTTTACTTAATACACCTTCAATAATATTTTGCAGTACAGTAGTCATTGAACACTATTATTTAAACGTGTAACGTGTTGGGGCTGAAAGATTATGCAATGATTGAATAAAGAAAATGTAGGCTTAAAAATATTTTACGTGAATGAATTATACTTGTTATTCAATATTAGAAGGCAGACCCCTGTGTGTTCTTCGTGAGTAAACTATTTCGATATTGATGAAACTTATCAATGTTGCTCGTGTCATATAACCATAGAGGAATAAAGTCCGCTGTACCTAATAGTTCTATGTGGACGACGTTGAGTGGTATAAATTTTTATAGAACAAAATCCTAAACTAAATATTCCGATTCTAAATCCACTTCAAAACGAACATTCGAGTTTATGAATTTTTTGTGTTTATATTTTACGCAATATTTTTACCACTCGTGTTTTTTTTTGATAAGACATGCTTCCTTAATAGTCTCATATAAAATTTGTGATAATCTAAATAATAATAACTGTGATATAGACATGAATTCGTTAAAGAACAATATCCACTCAATCCACAATATCTTTGGGTACCATACAATCTATACCTTTGAAATAAGTTGAAGAAAGTTGAAGTTTTTTTGTTTTCATAAAATAGTCGAATCGTTATCTTAATCTCAGTAATATAAATAATACAGTACTTGTAAATAATTTTAAGTGTTATTTTAATATACGATACACGATATAAATAACATTTTTTTGCGCAATAAACTTTAACGTAGCAACGAAAACATTGATATCACCAACACACTGCTAGTGTCATTTGCGTCTGAGTGTGTAATAAATCATTCTCAAAACGAGTAATTAAAATACTGGTGGTGGAATCAGGCATTTTGAATATACGCATGGCAGTGAGCGATGCAAAAACACGAAAGTGATATTGCACGAACGTCGGAAATATGAAAAACTGTGGAAAATTACAATTGAAAATAATAGTTTTCGTAATATCATATAATGATTTTGTTATTTATTTACGTAATGTATTTGCGATATTACGCAAATATTTACTCCTTGTTGTTTTTGGAACAAATACGAGTGTGTGCTAATCTTAATATGACTTAATAAAAATACATACATAAGTGTATGAAATTTTTATATATACATATATATCACTTCCAAATTTATGGATAGATATGAGACGTAACACTATTAATTAAGATATAGATAAATATACATTATAGAATAAGTTAGAAATGCAAAAATGATTCTAGTGAATTATTTTCTATAAACGTAGCAATTAAAAATGTATCAAATACAAACTGGTAAATCTTGATAATATAAGAAGATAGTGAGGAATCAGATGACAAAATGACAGTTATCTTAGTAACGATCGTAAAACGTGTAATTACCGCTATAATATCATTAAACCAATTAGGGTTAGTAGTACGGCTATTTAATGGTTTGTGACCCTATGTGTCGTTAAGAAGGATTTTATGACTTATGGGGTATCCCTAGAACCGAAACGTAGTGCGACAAATGTTTTTGGCATTTTATAATAGACATCTATTATGCGATCAATATTTTTGTACATTTTTTTCACTAAAACAAAAGAACATTAAATTTGATCAGTCGTTAAAATAATTTTATGACATGTAATTGATGATAGGCGATGTTTTATTGAATTATAATCATTATCGTAATACATAAAAATCACAAGGAAATCTTTATGATATTAAAACAACATTACAAACTTTTTAATACAAAACCTTGATATTTGCTATAATTATGTTATAATATAGTAATTTCTTAGCAAAATTAGAAAAAAAAAGTTTATTTTTATTAATTTACATTTAAGTACAGACTGATTTATTATATAAATAAAAATATACACATTAAATACATTAGCATAATTCATGTTTTTCTAGGACGGCAAATGACGACATCAAATATTAGGTGAATCATGCAGTCTATTTTGCATATCCTCAATTAATTTTTTATACAGTTTTAGATCATAATAACTTGAAGTGGAAAAGGTCTAGCATATTATTATCAATCAATTTGAATTGTTTGAAAGTAAAATGTTTAAAGGAATAACAAGGTTGTTTAAAATACTAAAAGCGATTGCAATCGCCGAAGGCTTCACACAAAACTAATTTGAATATGTTGTGATCTTATATTTTATGTATTTTTGAACTCTATTCGGAGTCTTTGATTAGGGGTTGATAGGGGGTTTTCGCCGTAGATATAGAGGACAATAGATTGTGTATCTCATGTATTTGCATTGATAAAAATTGAATAATAATTTAGTGCCACCAAATAAAAAGCTAAAACTAAAACAAATCTGAGCATGTGCGAAAATAAAAGCGAAAATGGGGATAAGAAATTCACTAATTGAGGTCAAGATTTTTGTAGCGCTTGTTTACGATGTTTTTATTTAGTATTCAGCCACTTGTCAGATGGCACTTCAATTTTAGACACATTCTGTCGTGTTACGTCATATAGATAGACACGCAATCTATCCCTTCTTTATCCATGGTTACTACTAACGCGCATTGGAGACGTGTGGACAGCGAATGGTCATTGGCCACTGTGACTACTAGAAATCTCCATTCCGCATCGGTGGAATCAATATAACTGGAGTGGAGCGGAGCTGAACGAACTTTTAAATAACTTGCCACTTTTCATTGCTTCAGTAGAAACGGACCCTCATAATAATTATCCTTACGTATACACAGCTTCTAACACCGTTGTGGCATTGTGGGTAGCGAGTCTGCCTTTAGTCTCGACGGTTGCGGGTTCCATTCCCGTTTGTTAAAATTTCTATCTTGGTCTGGGCGTTTGTCCGTGGGTCCCGGTTGTTAACACATAGCATCTGATAATAATCGTTAACTCTTGATAAGTAAATTGCTCTTATCCAATGAGTTACTGATTCGCCTTTAGGGTTGCGGAGGTCAGATGGCAATCGCTCCGTGTAAAAACTAGTAACCTGTCAAATCTTGACGAATCCGAATATAAGCAGACCCTTGGTAAAATAAAATACCGGGAATAATGCTAGGACGAAGAATACACAGCTTCTAACAGAAAACTATTTAAGAACTTCCTTTTTCAAGTCGTATGTAAAAGAAAATGTTCTAAAATAGAGGAACATTAAAATAGTATCTGCATTTATAGCCAATTAAGCAAACCTAGGTACTATCTAGCCCATCTCAGTAAAGACAACACTTTCGTGTAAGCACATCGCGTGACTTCGAACACAGAGATTCTTGTTTTAGGGCACGCCGACTATTTTAAATAGTTATGTATCTTGCTCATCTATCGTCTGAATGCTTAGAGATCAAAACATTAACAATATTTATGATTCTACCGCTTCATATCTTTATAAATTCACTTCGAAATTAAATCATAAAATGTTTATTTTATTAACGATTCAATCTTTTAAAACTGGATGATAATTTTAAATCATAACATTAATCTCAACGTATTAATATAAAATTGTTATACAAGCTATTTACAAAGTTAATTTCATCTCTGAGAATCAAATAAATATAAAGAATATGTGTTAAGTTTTAAGTTTAAGTTATAGCGATTGCTATTAATGAAAGAGATACTATAAAAAAGTTTAATTAACGTGTCGTTGAGTCTAAATACGGCACTGACCGGTCTAGGTTCTAGTTTTGAACAAAAAAGTGTGATATTCAAGTATACTCGGTATATGAAAGATATATCACTAGTTGATGGTTTTAAAGTTCTTGCATTATTTAAGAAGTTTCCACGTTAAATGTAAACCTGCTTTCTTATAGGTTGTTGATAGCGAAGCGAGGCGAAGTGATGCGTTAAAAGTTATGCCTAATGCATCTTTATTATATAATCGTTACCGAAAATGGCTTACAAGATGTGATAGTAATTATTAAATTAATTTTCTTATTATTTAAATATAGATAGCAGTAAATATTTACTCCGTATTGAAGGATACCAGGGACATAGGTCCATACGGAAATTAATCGCTTGATATTAAAATCAGTTTTCAGTCACATCCCGTTTTTAGACTCTAAAACCAATAAGCCTGCCTGAAGCGCCGCAGGTCGAAGGTTCGATTCCCGCTTGGAGCAGATATTTGTATTGACCATACAAGCATGTGTTCCGGTCTGGCTGTGTTTCTCCGTGTCCTTGTTTATGTTTCTGGGTCCCCGACACAGGATATCACTATTCAAATGGGGACTGTTGAGTGTGAAGCGTTTATATATTAAACTAAAAAAAAATATGATTTTTGTAAAAAGCTCTTTCAATTACCAAATAAAAATATAATAATAAATATCATATTATTCAACTTAAAATAGTATCAAAACCACATAGCGGAAAAAATCCTAAGTCTATGATAAAAACAAATAATTCAGCTATTTTTCTTGTCTTTAGTATAACATGGCTATAGACAGGCATCCTTAAATTCTCTCCGGTCCTGCTTGCTATGCAGGGCGGCGCATCCAGCTCTGATTTTTGCCCGATGTCGACACTGAGCCCGAAATGTATTAGCGGATTTAACGCCTACGGAATAAGAGCCGTGAATCGAACGTTTTGTGACGAGAATTTTCTATTAGATAACGTTATTTCTTCTAAACACTACGTAATTTTAAGTATTCCTTTATAATTTTATCATCGTAGTTTATTCTATTACATAAATACTAAAACATAGTTATTATAGTATAGTTATATGTCACTAAAATATGTATGCAAATGGCAAGACAATTACCTTAATCTATTCATAAATAAAAACATAATTAACATAATTATATGTAAGTTTTTCCATTTTAATTTCTAGAATAGTTCGATCAATTTGGTTGATACTGGGTGTTATAATATTTAGTCCATAATATCCTAATATATAGAACACAATATCCTAACTACTATACCTATATAATAATTCTGAAAGTTTGTGAGCATTGATGAGTGTTTGTCACTCTTTTACACACGGAGAGATACTTTAATACTAGGACTTATTTTGCAGGGATTATCAATCGACTTACAGTACATATCCACATGAATTTACTTAAATGAATCTATCTTTCTACTACAGTTGAACTTAAACTGGACGGATGCAAAAAATATATCGGAAGATTTTTACACTTTTTCGGTTTAGCTCTTACCCGCTCAGTGTGTAACGCGCGATAAGGAACTTCATTTCAACCACGGAACGTTACTGGCAAATAATATATTACATAATTATTATAAAATTAAGAAACTGTAAACCAGTGAGATTGTACGAAAACCAATTAATTCTATGATAATTCAAAGAAAAACAATTACATATACCTAATTATGATAAGCACCTGCTCAACTCAAACGAAAAGAGCTAGAGATAAGAAGGATATATATGTAAAAGATATATAGATAAGAAGGAAGGCGGTAAACATATTTATCACTAGAATCAGCAGCTACCGAGTTATTAAATATGAGTCATCAAATTAACAATTTAATTAGTCGAAAATAAGCCTTAATGTCTCTTGTAATATCTAAGCATCAGACAATTATGTAATTCATTATTTGATTTCTTTTGCAAACTTAATTCAAATAGTTTATAATTTTTATAGTTTGCCCTTTTTTATCTGCATCGGTTATCTTTATTATAAATAATTATTATCTTATTATGGAGAATTTATATGTTAAATTCAATACCTACGCTTAGTTTGGTAATGAAAATTAACAAGAAACGATTAACGATTTATTCACTAGTTGTCGACCGCAAGTTTACCCGTTAAATGTAACTTTCTAACTAAAAATTGTTCGTTCAGAAGGTATTTTTGGATTAAGAGGGCATTTCCAAATAATATAAATACATATACGTATTAAGTATATATGGAAAATGGACATGCCCTTCCGTACAAACAAATTTTACAGACGTGTTATAAAGTCGCTGGTGCTTCTTCGTAAAGTCATCATCGTCGCAACGTAACAAAGTTAGTTACAAGCATGTAACATAATTGAATGAAGTTAGCGTCACAAACTTGCAACTTAATCGAATAAAGTTAGCCTGTGACTAACTTCGTATTGTTTGTTAGTGTTGAATATACGAAGGAGCACCAACGAATCTTTCGATACTTTTACTTTTTTTAGTAAGACAACGTCATAAAAAGGTAAAGGTTGAAATACAATTAAATTTGAATTCGTGATATCAGTACGTAAGGTATTATTCACTTTGCTTGTATAATGACCAGTTTAAACTGATTTGATACAAGATAATTTAAGACACAATCAAACGTTTTTATGATCTATTCGAGGTTTGAATACAAACAAATAATGTTATATCACTTAACTTACCACAGAGTAAGTTTTAAAGCACAACATTCTTAAGAGTTTTTAACTAATTTTTTCAGTAGTATAGCTGAACTGTTTTCTTCATTTAGGCAGCATTATCCGTACTGTTGCTTTTTGTGCTCTCAGGCCTTATGTATTTTTCCTTTTCAATTTCCTATATACCATTAGTGTTTTTATGAACCTAAATTATGGTAACAGTTTTCCAAAGCAGGTCGTATGTCTTTTTAAAACCATTATGGTATTAACTTTTTATAAAAAAATATAGGCATAATTTCTCACTTCCAGAGCCTTGCAATAAATAATATATTTAAAAAAAAACTAATATGAAGTACCGCCTAAGATTCCCCGTCAATATGACGAAAACCAGTAGCGGTCGGCGACTTTTTCCTCAGTGCCCTAATGCGATGTTATCAGTGGTAGGGCGAAGGGTCGTCGGCGAGCTTTGCCACTTAAAGAGCCCTATTTATATCCATACTCAGACGACAGATTCGATGGACAACGGAGCATCTGCCTAAATATTTTAAATATTAACATAACTGTATATGTTATGCAAATCGTTGTCATTATGTTGATTCGATTTGCGAAATCGATTTTTTTAGTAAAAATTTAAATAAAAACTTTTCTATATTTTTTTATATTAAACTGGTTCACAAAATACTGCAATAGTTTATATGTCAATCACTAGCTTCTGACCGTGGCTTTGCCCGCGTGAATAACGATTTTTAAGGAGCTACCTTTATTGCTATATAGAAATTGTTGATTCCCCATACAAAGTTTTATTACCGATTTCACCTTTTTCTAGATTTTTTTTCATAACCTTGGGCCAATCTAGGTACTTACATGTATACAAAACTTTTGAAATTTTGAAATCGATGCATTTGTTTAGGCCTGAAAGCGTCACAAACAAATTAATTTTCGCATTTATAATATTAGTTAAGATTATTAACTCTTCAGAATTATTTTTTTAGATTAATTATGAAATTAATAATAAATACTGGCATACTACGCCGGGTAACTCGGGAAGAAAAAATAATATTACCAAAGATACACATAGAAATCATTCATTCATTAAAACCAGATGTTAAATAAGCAATTAAGTACAGTCAATGTTCATATGTTACATTTGGTCATTTATCGTAAGCACTAGCTACCATTTCGATGATGCGACGGCCTAAATTACATAGATATAGAACAAGGGATATAGAACAAGAGTTGCTTTATAATAATTATATTTTTTTGTTTCAGGTATACATCACATTTAACCATCTCCTATCCTATTTACTGGTTAGTATAAGAAAGAACTCAAATGCCTCCAACTTTTGAACTTTGGAATTTAAAATTCTGGAAAAATTTGAGGTTGTACTACATTACATTTAACTGGTGGTAGGTATTTTGTTGCAAGAGGCCGGCTAAGGCACTGTACGCTAGTGAAATTACTGGGCAGAGGAGATTTAAGAACCAATATCTCGAGGTTGGCAATGCGTGAGTGGCACTTACTAATGGTACAACGCTCATAGGCTACGACAACCACTTACAATCAGGTGGGCCGTATGCTTGTTTGCCAACTTGTAACATAAAAAAAAAAATTACAAGAACTTTCCACGATAATTATTTTGAAGGAGATTGATCTAAAATTTTAAGGATACATCAGTCTTTCCTATATTTTTTGTATATTCTTTGCAATCACCATCTTATTTTGCGGTCTATTTTCATTCGTTAATATTTAAAGTCCTCAACATTCTTCATCATCAAGTACGGAATACTTTAGTTTGCACTGTCCATGGTCCTTTTTGTAACCCTAAAGGACATATTTTTTATTATGTAACACTCTTGGATTGTTATTGAACATAAAAAAATATTAATTCAATAAATATAGCTACTCTATTATCTACAAATATATTTATCAGACTGACTAAAAACTACATCCGCTAGTAAAATTTCAAAAAGTACTACGACACAATACAAAAGCGCAAAATCCCTTGTGCAACGCTCCTCGAACAAAATCTCTTTAGATACAAAACTGCAACGGTAAAAAGCGTTGAACTTTTACACAAAAGCTCTCAGGTAAGTATACCATGTAATAGTACTGCCGTTTATAGAATGGGATAGTCTTATCCTATGTGTGCGATGGAGATAGGACGCCGTGATGGGTGCGAGCGAGACAGGTGTATGGAACTCGCTTGCTCCCTTACGGCTTAGAGCTCAGCTGTCTGCCCCGAGCGGTGATGTTTGAAACACGGGACAGGCGGAGCTTAGCTACAAATCACTCAATGTCACATTTTGACATTTGAGATATTAGGTCTTTTTTCTATAACTCAGCCACTTCCACTCTAGAGACACTATAAAGTAGGTATAGATGAATTTCTCGAGGCTAACTCAATATTTTTTGGGTTCCGTACCCAAAGATTACCACAGGAACCCTGTTACTCAGTCTCCACCATCTGTCCGTTCGTCGGTCAGTAATATAATATAATAATAAAAACAAATTCTAAACTAAAGGCCCCATACAAGAAACTTGATATTTTTATTCTTCGGTGGTACAGAACCCTTTATGTGCAAGTCCGACACACACTTTATGCGCGGCCGTCGTTTTGAATGTGCCACAGATTATAAAACGAATGATTCAAATATCGAAGCATAGTTACTCTGTGTCCGGCCATTAGGAATTCTCACGCTTCATCACAACGGCCATAAAATTTACGATAGCCGTGTTAACATTGATGTCGTGCCTTTTTAAAATTTTAATTCAAGCGAACTGTTCCGATGCGACTGTTAATAACAAATTAAATAAGACCTCTCCGAGTCGAAGTGTTATTATTGTATTGTTGTAATTAGGAAGATCTATAAAGCTGGTCGGTCATGGTTCAAGGAAGTGCCCTCAAATTGTCCAAATGAGGCCATAAAAGCCCCGCTGACTGACGTCTCTATAGCCGTTGCTCATTCTATTTTTACAGCTCAAGAAATAAAATAATAAATACTTAATTGATTTAAAATCGGAGAATCCTAGTTATAGGATGAATTAAAGAATTAATGTAAAAACTAGACATACTTAATTATTATTTGAAATATAATATTTTAGTAGTAGTAGACCCATGCTCCTATCAGCACAAATGGGATGGTTTAGCCGAAGAAATACTACCCTCTCACAGTATCGCTTTCATGATTCGTACGTGAGAGCGAATCGTACGTTTCTCAAAATTTTAATAAATTAAACACTATTCGTAATTAAAAATGTTAAAAATATCGAAAAGTTAAAAATATCAGCACAAATGGGATGGTTTAGCCGAAGAAATACTACCCTCTCACAGTATCAATCAATCAATCGGCGTAAATTAACAGAGTACTGTTGCGTTTTGTGCGATGAGTTAGAGGACCGGAGGCCCAATCTCTTTGTGCTCCCTTCCCTTTTTTTCCTTCGTATCCCTTCCCTCATATTCCTTGGGTTGGCAACGCTCATGTGATACTTCAAGTATCGCAAGCGTTCATACACTTACCAACCGTCATGGAATTAAAAAAATGTAAAATACCATTGCAATTTTACTCAGTTCTGCTACGGCTTGTGCGCAACATGTGATGTTCTATCACAAATGGTCAGAACAACATTGTTAAGAATTACGCAAAATGTCCAAACAATCCCCAGCTTTGTCTAAAACAATAAGTGATATTATGAGCACAATAAATTGTTACTTTAAACTCGAAATGTTAAACCGCATGATCTTCTTGCCGTTATACTTATAAAAGCAGCGGGGTTTCAGGAAATATTGAGGAAAAACTTTTATTTTCAACCGCCCTGGACTCTATTGTTTTAGTATAAGGTACAATATCGAGTGATTTTCAAGTAAAAGGTTGTCCGAAAATGTTGCTTCACGCACTCTAATTCTGCATCTTAGTTTTTACCCATAGACAAAACAATAGTCATAATGAATAAGATAATAAGCAATTACCGGCGAGTTGTTGTACAATTCCGTTTTGTTACTTTAATGCGGTTCTAAAATAATTTACGACGCAGTAAACCACGGAATATGATTCTCTTTAATTTTTTTTAGACAATGAGTTTTTACCGCTTTCATGATTTGTACGTGAGAGCGAATCGTACGTTTCTCAAAATTTTAATAAATTAAACACTGTTCGTAATTAAAAATGTTAAAAATATCGAAAAGTCAAATAACGTTACTAAATAATTTTGTCCTTCTATGTATCCGCTCATACGTCCTGTATTTACGATAATTTATAATCGAATATATAACCAATAAAAATTACACCTACATGACTCATTTTACAACCTTGCCTAATTTTAATTGGTTATAAAAGGTCAATATTAATTGGTCGTTGTAATCTCTTCATCTACCAATTAGGCAATAACTATTACACCTCTCAATAAATGCCTTGCAGCTATTCTAGATTCCAAGAGAAAAAAGTTACTTCGGAACTTATGCGACTATACAAACCAATAGCAATGTTAAAATACATCCGACAATTAATGGCGGATCGAATGCAATAAGTATAACGACGTTTGCATTACACAGTTCTAAAACTATGTACCCGATATTCTTTCTTAGCAAAGTTCACTCAATTGCTCCGGAAAAACGCAGATGCAGGAGCGATGCACGAGAATGGGTAGGTATTGTGACATTAGCCCGGACCCGGTATCAGAGCAATGACGGTGTATATGTGTGTCTGGCTAATACCTAACTAAGGCGCAAATTCGCCTGAAGAAGGTTGTCTAATATAGACGCCCCCCGTTGAGCTAAGACGGTGTGATGGATAGTCGCTATATTGAAAACCAATAGGTACTTGTATTACATACTGTATGGTCACGCGAGTAATAAGATAATACGTCGCTTAATTTGATTAAATTCTTTTTATTGTTCCATATTAAATTAAAATGTTGTTTCCGTGCTGGTTGGGGGCAGAAATAATTTATTTAAGTAGTTTATCCTTAACCAAATTGATACTAGTTATTCGTGAATCGACATTAAGGTACCTGGTACTTTAAATTGACAATATGAACTATTATAATAATATTATTAACCATATATATTTCATAGATTTTGTCATAAATTGTATGTCTCGTTCAAATAAAACTTCATTAATACTACTATTCGTGTCAAATATATCTAAACTAATTACAATACATTGGCACTAATTAAAAGTGATAATGAAAATTAAAAAGAACAACCGTCTAATATAAATATGTATAACAGTATAAATGTCGTAAAATACCTTCCTCTACTTTACGATCGGAATTATTTAGTTGTGCGTGTTGTGGCCAGGTTAGGCTGCTTAGTCTCGCTATGTTAACTTTATGATGCCTCAATTATAACAGCCGATGGGTAGATTGTTACATTTATACAACATAATATAAACCTTTTATTGAACTAAATAAAGTTTAAATTTATTTACAATCAAAACGCATGTAGATTTTGTAATTTGCGTATCGCATTGCATTTTGGCGTCTTAAGATTCGCTTTGCTTACACAATAATGCAATTAATCCGTAGTCTGTATAGTAACGGGCTAGTGTTGCTTCACTCATATGTGTGTAAAATTTCATTAAGGTCAGTAGAGAGCTTGAGACATTTAATCTCGTCCGTAACTGTAAATGCAAACTAGGCTAGGCTTGCTTGTGTGAATTTGAATATTTTAATAAGTGCTATTAAAGATATCATTATATTAAGGAACTTATATGGCTTCCTCTTGTGACATTTCCCAGATAATAACTGTTTTATTTTATTTTAATTTTAAATATAACATAGTGCGACATTTTATACAAGGCAACAGAGCATTGATTATTTTAATTTAGATATTATAAATTCATGTTGTTGAACTTTATTTAAACGGAAATTATAACCTTATAATATTACTTAATTTGGTCCTAATTTGAATTCTAATTTTGTAGGTGAATAGGTAATATCATGTATTTTTATACGATTATAAATTTTACATGTGAATGTATTAGAACCCCTGTCCTTGGCTTAAAAAGTCCCATTAAGTTATATATGGTGCCTCTGGCGCTTGCCATCAGGCAGACAGGCAATAGTCTTTTCAAAATTATATATTTTTACATATATACATATTTTATATATTTCTTGATGTTCTACAAAGGATATAATTTTGAATAGTTTAAAAGCAACTTTTTTATCCATGTCGTATTTACTACGTAAATTTTGTAAGAGTGAAGCTTAAGAATTATATCGAATAATATGATTCTGAATATCTGAAGGTTATATAGAATACAAACCGATAATCGAACGCGGCCCGACCCGATGTTCTTAGAAAAACAAAAGAGATTACTCATCCCGCTCGAACTCTATCTGAGAATTCCTTGAACGCGCCACCGCGCCCTGTAACGACAGCACAACTATATTTCTTATAAATTAAAAAAATATATATAAATAAAGAAAAAGTATCCATAAACATAACTATTTAAAGAAAAAACAAATAAAATTTAACTTTTTTAAATAAACAATTTCTGAAAAAAAAATTAAAGTTCTTTTATGTAAAATATCAAAAGAATTTGTCTCTAAATTAAAACAGAATTCAAAAACTGTTAATATGATATTTATTATAAATAATATATATCTCGTAAAGATCTTTGATATTCTATCCGTACCAACCCCAAGTCCGTAAGACGAGAGCGTAAGACGGAGTACAGAGAAAGTTTGAGTGACGTACCCCCTCCACCGCCACCTTGCCCCCTTCGAGGATTTATGGCGCCATATTGGATTGGGACAAGATGACACGATGCCCGGATAATTTGGGCAATGGTATCACGTGACGGGTGCCCAAAACTGTGAAACGGCTCTTTAATTATCATATTCGGGAGTATACTCGATTCACGAGTCTGAATAGATTATTATCAAAATTATTGCTCGATAAGTGACTATTATTAGCTATTCATTCGCTAAACGTACGCATTCACCGCTGGTGTATAATAAATATAAATTATCACTCGATTTATAAACATAAGTCCACAAGTTTTTACGACTAATTCCCCATTACGAATGCAAAGAACTCCAATAACATATTCATAAGCTTTTTACTTAGCCCTCGAATGAAAGATGTTATAAACAAAGCGAATTCATCGGTGAGGTAATAAATAACTGGCGGGTGCACGCACTCGCGCGCAGCGTCTGATGTCTTGACACGCATGCGCCCGTTTTGCGTGCCAAAACACTGCATCTATGCAGGCGATTCAGAATATAGATTCTGACAGAAAAAAAAATCATATATTTTATACTAATTATTTTATGTAAAACATACCAATAAATTTTATTTATATTTTTAGTAAATTATTTTACTGCCGATGTAATAATTCCTAAGTAACGAGGACGTCAGAAAACTGATCGCCAGGCAAACCAAGGGTGCGAATGTTGCTAAAACAGAAATCTCGTTAAGATGACAATTTATGGGTTGTTTTTGCTAAATGAAAATAGTCGCGGGCCGTGAACTGAGCAGGCCTTTTTTGATTTTCTTAATGGAATCTTTTCGCAAGGGATTTGTGTCGAGCGAAACGCTTAAGTTCTTCCGTTTAGAATAGGCACAAGTTTGATTTACGCTAAGTATATTCATTACAAATAAGTACACAAAGTTTACGTTTTGATTATTAAATTACTCTACTACGCGTTGAGTAAATACACTTATAAGTAATTCAATTAATTATGTAATAATATAATCAATTAAAATAGTTAAAAGTATGCACAATTTTTTAAGTTTCTGCACTCATAGTCAATATAAACTTTACCAACGCTAAAGCGCCTTCTCCGCGTACGAAAATTACTTAAAAAGTGTACTAAGATTTTACGCATAGCTTTTTAGTATTTTTTTTTTATTCTCACACGCCAACTGCCAAATGCCTAAGGTTACACGATAAAATGACATAATGTTATTGATTATTCTGCCAAGCAAAGAATAGCATGTCAACTCACAGTAATAAAAGTAACAATAACTAATTATATGTCAGTTAATCCGAAGAAAAACTTCGATAATTTAGACGCAAACTTCTCTGAAAAAAGTCAATGAATCGGAAGCATTTCTCGATTTATGACAAAGCCAATTTTTAGTTCCGTATCTCTTTTCTCATTATTTTTTTATTATTTGCACAAGTCCTACTGCTAATATGTTACCATTAAAGTGTTTAAAAGTCATTGTTTTTTAGTAAAAATAAGTAAAAAATCAAAGAATTTGAATTTTTTCTGTTAAATCTTTAGCCTTAGGATATTCACTGGTGGTTGGCCTTTTATTGCAAAGGGGCCGGCTAGGTAGGTGTCACCTATTCTACTGTAAAGCAGTATTCTGTGTTTCGATTTGAATAACATTGTAGCTAGTGAAATTACTGGGCAAATGAGATTTAAAAACCAATATCTCGAGGTTGGCAACCAACCTACAAATGTATGGTGTAGCAAGCGCTCATAGGCTACGACAACTGCTTACCATCAGTTGGGACGTACCTATGCATAAAAAAATATAAATTTATATTTATCAAATTACTCAATTAATTACACCCAGACCTACATCATTTTAATAATAAATGTAGTACTTTAGTGATAGGCTTTTTAAGGAAATCCTTACAACATATTTTTCTAAAATATTGTACTTATTCAGACTGAAATAAGGTATAACATCAAATGTCCCACAAAAACTTTTATTAGTGGTCGTTAATGTTTACAACGAATCTTGTTGCTAGATTACCACAATAAAGATATTAGCATAACAAATTAAAAATGCTATAAATCACTACATTTTATTACATGATATTTTCTGATTAAAAACATGTAAGTAATAACATTTTTCGTACTAAAACCTTCGAATTGCTTTCAAGGTAAACTTAAGAACTTAGACTGACATTAGACCTATTACACATGTACTGGGTGGTATGTGCCGAGGCGACTACAAACCACCCTCTTTGTCCCGTTTTCCTGCCGCGCTTTCCTTTTCGGATATTGCTGTCTCGCTCACACATAACCTGAAAACCATAGAGATAACTTTAGATAAAATAATTTACATATCTTTTTTTAATTAAAAGAAAATATATTAAAGAAAATATTGAGCAAGTAAATTTAAAGGACTATAAATATTTAAATTATTCCACTATTTTTTTACATATGTATATTATAAGTAATCAAAAATTTGCAATTCTTGTGAAACAATAATCGCCCATCGGAGGCGGATTATATATTTATAACACATAGTTATATAAAACAATATAATACTAGCATTTGCCCGCGGCTTCACCGGCATGAATACCGATTTTTAATGCACAATGAATGCAAATAATTGGTTCCGCATACAATCTTTCATCGTCTACTTCAACCCTAATTCGCAAAAAGACTTTTTTCTCTTCTTTTGTTCTTTCCCTAGGTCTAGCCTACCTCTGTTCAATTTCATAAAAATCGGTTCAGCGTAACGGACATGAGAAGCCTACGAGTATTAAGAGGAATTACGTATAAATAAATTCTATCCGCATAAATCGAAATAACCAAAAGCGAACTCCACAGTTTCGCAGTCCGCCACACGTCGTTCTATTTTCTTTACTCCACTTTATTTTCTTGCTTTGCCTCCTGCTGCTTCCGTGCCGTGGACACTTTTGGTTAGTTTGCTCTGTTTTCCGCATAATAAATAATAAAACCCGCACTAGGTACACTCAAATTGTCGCTCAGATGTTTACTCGTATGAAATGTAAACACGAGTTCGAGTATAAATGTAAATTGCTACTTTGTTGTATTTTATTTATGTTATATAGGAAAATAGAAACTTTTGACGAAACGACGACCAATTCATGACGTCTTTTAATATTTTATAATATATACTGCATATATATTATAACGTTTATTTAAGAAACAATTATATTCCGTTCCAAGGAATAAACACGTTAATTATTATAGTTTTAATATCAGTGCGTTAAGATTAAATATTCTTAAATCTTATTTAATTAGTAGCTGTTACATAAATTCTTTTTTAATATTAACAACATAATTATTAAAATTATAATATTCATGTATTAAAATAGAATTATAGTAGTCACTATATTTAAAAAACTACAGAAATACTTCATTATGCTATGATTCTACGATCATAAATAAAGCGTACATAACGACTATCTAATCAAAAACCACAAAGTTTACGATGCATAATTCGAATACATTACATAAATGGCGTTTTGATATTCTATCGATTATAATACGCGAATTAAAATCAGATAACTTACGTTGACTCTAATACGTGATACAATATATCATAGTACAATGAATGATTGTCAATACGATTTTTCACTTATCAAAGTTTGGCACGCGTGTGCTTTAATGTGTTTCAGATAAATAGACGCTATTTAACAGGGCATTTCATAATACATTGATTTATAATTTTATACCGATGCTATATGCGTACCAATACAAAAGAATCGATACTGATTAGACTGATTGTAAAAAATGTATTTAGACTATAAAAAAATAATTTGTTACGCTAGTGTCATCGCTACATTTTTTTGATATCCTTTTTGTACTGATTACCTTTTATAGTTCCGTTATTTATTGTGTTATTGTAAAATTTTAAGCTAAGTGCGTTATTTTGTAAAATATCTTTAAAATATATTGTTCTAAGTTCGAAACGTGCTGTTATAAAGCGTATATAAAATATGGGTTGGGTATAAGCGTTGGCGCGATCGCTCTGATCCGAAAGAATCAATTTTATTGGTAAAACAAGCGCGCTGTTGATTTATGCCCTCGGAGCGTGGCTTCGCGATAGCGTGTCACCGCCGCGTTCGCGCCTCGCTCTAGAATGTGCTAGAATTCTCTTTGTACTTACTAGTAACGGTTGGCAGTGAAATATTTAAGCGGAATTAAAAGTACATTCTTTAAACTTGTTACTCGGTTATACGTTATGTCGTTCATTTACGTATAAACTGACGGATATTATTGTTGTTAATGACAACTATAAATATAAAAAAGGAACTCAATAAAATTTAAAAGTCTCGACTTCACCTTTATAACGCAAACGGCAATAAGCGTAAATTAGAAATAATTTATCGATTCAATTGCTCTATTCGTAAGCATTCCTATCGAGCAACTTGTTAAAGTTAACAAGACTTTACATTTGAAGCAGGTGAAACTGTAATCATAGATGCTACCCCTCAAGATAATCTAAAGAAAACATACATTCACAGCCCGTTTATCACTATCGACGACTAAGCCTATTAATTTGCACGTTTACTTACCAATTTGCTGTATTTTTTAATCATTTGTCATCCTTAACGAAAACGGAATTGCCCAACATGCATATAGTATGTCAAGCTACCTCTGAAAGGATATAAATAACGTTTAGCAATTGAAATTTTTCTTTCTTTCGATATTACATCAACCACGGATCATAAATTGTGACATAGTTGTCACTAATGTGTTTGTATAGCAATGCGTCTGACTTTTTAATGATCCGAGATCGTTAATAGTTTCTACAATAAAAGGGTTCCGCAAACGATGATTCAATTTACTATTTAACTGCGTAATTTATTTCACTTTCACGACGTACTATCTCATAGGCGGTTTCCGGTCTGTCTTTAAACTGTAAAGGTCAGTCTGATTACTGAAGTAAAAACACTACTGGCTGAGTTAGTAGAATAATACTTTTATGTAATAATGTAGCAGAAATATCTCGAGCGAAAGCTACCAGATCAAAAAGGATTAAGGTCACGTATGTCGGATAATATTAAGTGGACGTAGATATGCTGTTTTCGTGACTTAGATATAAAACTGATAGCGATGCACGTTATTGCTAAATGCAGACCGAATATGCTTTTTGATAACTGCTATATTGTGTAACAGCTGATGTTATTTCATAAATCGTTACAAGTAAATATATTATTTACTTATATAAAACTGAAATAATAAACTATCCAAGTTTGGATTCAATTTCCAACAACGTCGGGAACTGTTTAAATCATGCGCGTGAGCCGAAAATAAACTGCGACGCTTCTCCGCACAGTAAATTCACCGCTAATTTACAACCCCTCTATGTTATAAATAAATAAATATTAGTCGCTACTATATCCTTGGCTGACAAAATGTGCCACCGCCTGTGTGCTTCTGTCATAACATCTCCTTAGTTGCAGGCGCACTCACTCAATTAATTACCTTCTACCGATTTCCGATATCACTTGTAACGTGACTTTTAATGAAGCAATATTCTTAATTATGATAGCCGTGGTTATCATATATCGTGATGTTTCACATTAAACGTTTTATGATTTGTATAAAAAAATATGTTTTCGAGAACAAAATGTCACAATGCGGGTGACGGGAAACGATCACTTGAATTTTAATTATACATCCCAATATTCTTTCCCAATCGTAATGACGTATGGAACCAACATTAAGGCGCAACATTGTTGTACAAACTGTCAGAAGCTTTCAGGTTTTACTTTAATTAATTCTAAATGAGCCAATGGGCTACAAATTATACCGCTACTTTCGATTGTAGAGGAGTTATAGAGTGCCAAGTGGATTGAATTAAGGGAACAGCCGTGTGGTTTACGTGCCAGCGATCATAGGCGGTGGTAGCTATTGTAGTACGAATTCTCAGCCGGTGTTACCATCAATCTTTTAGAAATTCGTAAAACAATGATGGCATGTTAACACGTTTAGTTTTTAACAACACATTAGTTAGAAGTGATTTTCTTATTTTTCAGTCTTATGAGAACGAATGTAAAAATGAATTAACTCATGATTTTAGGAGAAATATGTTAATTTTTTTAATAAATTCAATGTAATAAAAACTTTTTCATTAACTTGTGCGTGTTAAAAACTGAAATCGAAAGTAGTCGATATTTAAGCACGCACGTAAAGAAACTTCAAAAAAGTAAATATAGAAGTAACATGACTTCATTTCAATTTATTGTTATTGCAAAGCCTTTGAGCGTTTAAATATTTTGTATACTTATTTATATCCCGAGGCTATATTCCAAACGAGTCGACAGCTGCTCCTGTTTTTACCGATACCTATTCTAATTTGCGACCGCTACTACCATTCTTTTTCATAGATGACATCGCAACAATGTGCTTGTCGTAAAATTTTATCATTATTATATAAAATAGCCTCTAATTATTTATAAAAGATAGCAAATTATCAAACATTTTTAGTAAAATAGCAGTTGCTGTACTATTTTAATAAGTGTTTTAGCAGTTTTATTAACATTTTGTATATAACTATATCTGTATTCACAACTTAATTAATAATGTCTGGTAAAAATATATCGATATATCGATAAATAAGCGAAGTAACTTATCAAGCGCTAACTTATGAACATATTTCGTTCAACATTCCTTCTTCCCACAGTCGATATCCGATGGAGATATGATCACACCGATTCCGGCTACTGTAGATGTCTGTACAAGTAAGGAAGTGGTAACTTATATAACGCGTAAATCTTATATCGATATGACGTGCATCTCTATTGATATCTCGCGATTCGCTGCCAGCGGGCGGAGCTAGAACGGTGCCAAGTATGGCGGGCGCGTTAATGTACCGACGCTTTGTCACTTGTTTTTATTGTGGTGTACAGGCGTCGCGTCGCTACTATTAGGCAATCTATGCATGGACGCCACACACAGCGAAATGTCAAGCACTATAAGACGTACCGTGATATTATTTATATTGGTGTCAAATGTTTTGTTGCATGATTTAAATGAGATGTGAACATTGGCTTACTATAAAATAAGAACCGGCCCTACCATACAGAAAAAGTGTCCACAGTTTGCTGGTGCTAGTAAAAACATTAACGCAACGAAATTTCATATAAAATGAGTCTTTGGATGTAAACAATATTTTTGTTAATAGGTCTAATAAGTCAGAACACACTATAGCTACAAGATTATACCTAAAACATTTTTCAAAAGATGATGCTTATAAATAAGCTTCAATAGCTCATCGGTAGAAGGGCTCCGTTAACACGAGAGACGAGGGTTCGATCCTGACCCCTTTGGGCTATTGTCGTACCCAGTCCTAGCGCAAGCTTCGAGCTTATTTGAAGGGGTAATAGGAATATTAATAATGCCTTAAAAAAGCATTGCTAATATACTTAGAAAAAATTATTACACATACGTGTTTACATAGATCATTTTATAAATAAATAAATGCTACTATGGCCATTAAGATAGTAATACATACATAATACAGCATATATATAACCACCAAGACCGGAACCACCAACCGATTCGGTTGGCGCTTTAACCAGATCACCAGAGAACCGCGCGTTGGCGCTTTAAGCCAGATCACTACTGCTTCGATACAATGGTCAAAATTATTATAAAAGTTTTCTTATGATGTTTTAAATTAGATTTATATTTATAACTCTGTGTGGTCATAAATATAATTTAATTAATCGTCATAGATCTAGTCACTAGTGCATACATTAACTATTTGTTTAATTAAGATTGATCGATAACATCTCGAAGCAAACTCCAATCAAAGTCTAAGCTCTGACCTAACTAAGAAAAGAATGCTTTATCGAAAACAAACACCTGCCTACTTTTATTTAACTGTCCTTAGCCTTTCTACTTTTATTGTGTACGTGCATGCAATTTTAATTTTTGCAAAGAACACCCACGTCGAATTCAGCTTTACGACTTCGATGTATCGATACGGAATTCACAAATCGATTTTTCGATCCGAACATACACTATACAGAGCATTCGATTAGTTTTTCCCTTGACTCGATGTTACATATTGTTTTTAAAATTCATCACATTCAGCGTTTTATTTCTTGCTTAAAGTTACAAGAATATTTAGTACCAACGTGTTACTGAACATAATCAATCACGCCGTAGTCGGAGATTATAAATATTTCAAATCGGGTAATAATTGTTGTTACAAAGTTGAAAAAAGAGAGCGGATCAAATCAGATTCTGAATCGAGATCGAGTAACAACCCAACATGTACGGTCGGCAACGCGGGCAATAGAAATATTTGTTCCATTTCGGCCTTTATACTGATTAAAATAAAGGCACGGGGACTATGTGGCCTTGTGTATATATTATGTACGTGGAAGGGCCCGTCATGTTTTATTTATTCGCGTCGGAGCTGTAATAGAGTCGTGCCGTGAGAGCGACCGGCACGTTTTTTGCAGACCGTAAGTCCTGTATTGAGACGTCTTTGGATGCTGTCTTGTTGCCTGTCCGTACAACATCCGACATGGCGAAGATTATTTTTCAATAGTTTAAATAACTGTACAGAAAATGCTTAAAAGTGATAGAATAAAATTATTTATCTTCAATTCAAATGCATTTCAACAGGAAGTCGATAAACCAACGTAGGTAGTTTGGAAGCATTTTTCATCAAAAGACCAACGTAGCCAGGACAGCTGCAAGAGGATATTAAAAATCCATTCATCACAAGCAAAAAAAACGAATTCAGATTCACACTCGAACACCGCGACTGCGAAATCTGGAGAGACGAGGAGGTATTTCCATTCAACCCCCGCCTGTTAGGGTGGTGGGACCTCCTTTGACAGGAAATGATTGTCTAATATTAGCTTTGTTATAAGGTTCCTCTTTAGGGATTCGAGCGTACCTTTTCAGACATTCCGCGATGGCCGGACATCGATTTTGGTTTACGAAATTACGAAGCGTATATCATTGTATTTTAGGTACATTGCAATAGATAGAAATATTTAACGAGAAAAAAGAATTGTGTGTCACAAAATTTATCGCAGTCGAATATCATCATGTGATTATACGCATCGTGAAAACATAGATAGTAATAAATTACGGAAGAATTTCGGGTCAACGGCCGCGGCTAGGCGACTGCGGCTTAGAAAAATTTTTGAACACCCCGATTATCACAACAAAACTCGCCGCGTTTTTCTTCGAAATAAACCTAGGAGTTTATTTTGAATAAAATTTATCGGTGCGACATCTATTTCGGCGCTCTCGTCAACACCGGTGAAGATTACGAACTCAGTAGACGGCCTATGAATAGTGTTGGGATCCACTGCGTATAACGTCGACGACAGATTTGTGAAATACATACGTATTCAACACGATTTAGCTACAATTTTTTATCCAACGGTCTAATAAATTAATGTAATTTTTTTTAAAATGTATAATTAGTTTGTGTCGATACATTTATGTTCTGAGTAAATCTGACTTATTGATATTTAATCTTGTAACTATTTAATATTTTGACACCGTTGTGGCGTATGGTAGCCTAAAGCATCGACGGTTGTGGGTTCGATTCCCGCTCGGGCAGATGTTTGTATTAATCTTACATATATCTGTTTCGGTCTGGACGTTTGTCCTTGTGCGTCTTCCCACCGTGCCTCGGAGACCACATTAAGCAGTCGGTCTCGGTTTTTATCTCATAACTCTTGATAAGTAATTAACTAATATCCAAAGAGTTACTGTTTCTCCCTTTTTGTTTCGGAAGTTAGATGGCAATCGCTCTGTGTAAAAACTAGTAACCGGTCAAATCCAGATAAGAGGGTACCTGGGTCGGTAAAATACCAAGAAAAATGCTAAGAAGAAGAAGATATTTAATTTTGTATAGCGTCAAAATTTCGTTTTATATACCTACTTTTTTGATAGTTATTAAAAACATTTATGAAAAATGACATCGAATTCATTATTAAAGCTATGAAATCGCAAACAATAAAGCGAAATCAATAACAATTGATTTCAGCATTCACCGTTACCGCAGAAAATTTTGTTGAACCGGCAATAATATGAAACTCGCATATTGCGATTTCGCTCGTAGATAACAGAAATAATGGGGTTCAAAAATGAAATTAATTCCAGGTTGATGATTTCAAATTGAAAAGTCACATCGGCTCGCGCCATAATTCATGATCCTGAAACGTGTCCGGGCGGCTGTGTTGGACGCGGTGCTAATAGGGTTGGCGATTTCTTATTAATAGTTCTTGAACGTTTTACTATATTCACTCAAACATTTAATAATAATAGTTTACTTTTTATTACTAGATACGTCCGCAGTTTGAACCCTTAAAGTCTAATTAATTTTCTAGAATAGAAGTATCTAAAATAATTCCGATCAACATTAGTTATATGCCAGTGAAATTCATCTCAAAATCGGTCCCACCGTTTCTGAGATTACCGTGTATACTTTCATACGTATTTAGTAAGGATCAGTGTTATGTGGGAGGAGGAGGGCAAAAAAGGTTTTGTTGATTAGCATAAATGTACATCGTAGTACTACGACAAAATCAAAACAAGCATAAAAAGTCGTTTTACCGTTAGACAGTGATAATCCACTTATTGAAGAACAGTGATTTATTCTGTTAGAAGACAATTGTTAATCTAATGATACCCGACTTCGCATTGTATCCACCCCTTCGCGACGGGTTATATATCAAAATTATGTAAACACAACGTGTCAAACCCTACCCGTTTCTTTGACGGAGATCTTCCCGCTAGCAAATGCGATGTTAAAATATGCATGAGCTCGTGTAGTCACAGTTAATACTTAGTATGTTATAAACGTAATCGATATTTAGTCTTGCTACAACGGGTTATGTATCAGAATTATGTAAATATTTGTTGTCAACCCTAGCCGCTCATTGTCAAGTTTGTCGGACGTCTTTCCGATCCAACGCTATCTTTGCACGAATATACATGAACGATTATAAGTCTGACTACCTAATTTTAAACTTCTTAGACTTCTTTAACTCCACGGGTTGCCTAAATAAGTTATTATTTGAAACGTTCTAAAACAATTCACTGTCAAATATTGTTGAAAGTCTAACGCTTAGTAGCTTAGCGCTAAAGCAAATTGAAAAACTTCAAGACAACTTCTCGATTAGTTATAAAATTAATTTATTAATTTGTTACAAATAACAACATCGTAGAAATTGTCTAGATCGTACAGTTGTGATAAGAACAGTCTTGTTTCCATGATATGTTCCATTGTCCCTAGGATATTAATTAGACAAGAATTTTGTCAAGTGCGCACGTACCTATATCTAAAAGTAAAAGACTCATTTCAGGCGCTAAAAATTGAGTTCGATGTTACAAGAAATGGTTATTTTAAGTAGTTTGTATAAAAACATTTTTGTTAACCCTATTACTTTATTGTCACAGTCCTTGATCGAATGCATTTTCGATTCACAGTGTGCGATATTTACGCTGCAAATGCAACATGTACGGGATCAATTCTTAGTAGGGTTTAAATATTAACTACTTGGTTTAGAAGGAGTTTAATTTATACCGCTATGGGTGGCAAACAAGAATACATTGGGCATGATGGAAAGTAGTGAACATTGACCTATATTCACGGTAACGCTAGAGTCATCACCGTGTCGCCGGGGATGATAGGTACAGAAGAGGAAAGAGGAGTAGGAAATCCAAGCAACTAAGGACTCAATTTTGGGCCTCCTGCGCTAACAATTTTCAAATGAAACCCGACCTTACGAATACATCGATATTATTAATATTTATTATTATTTTCTTCGACTCCAAATTATTTAATTAAACTAAATTATTTTATATCTGTAATTATTTTACTTTATAATCACACTTAAATATGAACCTACAAATTTATGACATACATAATAGTTAAATTAAATTAGTTTAAAAGCTGTATAGGCACTTTGGAGTGTTACTCAAAGTTAATAAAAGTAGTATTTAATGTGAGAATTATCTCACCATATCATCACTGTAATAACCGGATATTATACAAAAGATTTATAATATTATAATAATATAAATTACAGGTAAAATTAAATATTTAAATTTTAAATGAAATTATATAAATACTTTAGTTATATATCTTGTAGATTCTAACGTAAAAAGTAAATATATGTAAATACGTAGAAACACTCATGTTTAATGCAGTCTGATGTCAGGAACATTTGTCGGTGGCACTATTTCAAACCTTTCTACAAACTCTAAACTTACACCGCATTATGTTTTTGACGGTAATATTAAAGTTGTTACAAAATTTTACCACATTTTTTGTATCGTTTCACAAAGTTCATGAAGTCTCATCAACTGACATAATAATTAATTATTAATAAATCATACTTAAAATGAAAACCGGAATTATATTTTTATCAACTCCACGATCATTCTTCTAGATTATAAACATTGCAAGAGAATGCAAATTATATAATTAAGCCGAAAATTAATTTTGTAAATAGCGATCCGCTATTGTTCTCCGTAGCTACCGGACCAAATTAATTGCCAGTCAAGGTTTTTATTATAATAGTCTCAGTGACGTTGAAAAATATAAACGGAGCTACATGTTAATCCAACTAATTATTGCTCCTACGAGTTAATTAGAAAAAGTCTCGTAAATCATTTCATCCACAATCCTGAGCTATGTAACGCCGCGAGCTTTTGAGGAAATACAATAAAAGTATTACCGTCCTTATCCGTTGTTGATTATTAATATGCGATAGAAAGAGAAAGCCTCGTTCGCGCGTACTGACGAAAACTGAGTCCATAATTTGCCTGCACGAAAATTTGATAATAAATCATAATAGTTTTAGACAGACCTGGGGTAAAAAAAATGAACCAAATTGGAAAGTGAATTGTAAGGCACGGCGAGGTTAGCCTGTTATTAGAGCAATTATGTTATTATGTTTGCCGTATCTAATCCGAAAAAACTAAATTGGAGTCGGCCGCTGCCGGCGAATGTTCGATAGGTTCAATCATTTCTAGTTGTGGGTCGCACGAAATTCGTTGCGGAAGCAATAAGAAACACGAAAATTCCGACCAAATTGTACAATAATATATGGCTAGGTAACGCATAAGCGAATTTTTCGATCGATGAACAAAAACTAGGGTAAGATTATTACGAAACCCCATTTTGCTACGGTTCATAGTTGGTACAAATTAAAAAAGGGTAGGATGCGTTCATATTACAAAGTTCAACTTTTGAAACCCCAGCGTTTTAATATCCCTCACTTAAGTCATATTTCATCTGATATGACCGTAATTGAAGCTATGTGTTTTGAGTTCATTAAAATAAAACACTTATATCATATATAAAAAAAGTTCATATTAGTTTGCTGATATGTTTGATACGAGATACTACGAGTGGCATGTACGATCGCCTCTTTCAAAATTTGTATCTTCAGTATTCATCGAAAACAGGTTTATTTGTGTAAGTTACGACTTTTTATTTTAATATTTCAAAAACCGTTCTATTGTATTATCAAAATATCAAATATGAATACAAAACAAGGGCAGGGACAAAGGCAAAAACTGCCATCTCTTTAATTTATGCGTAAACGAGTACATGAAAAAGTAATAATAGGTGCGTGTTTGGTAAATATATTAATGTAATAACTCTTTCTGGGCATTTAAAAGTTACTGGGGGGTCCATTTTCTGAAATTTCACGGTAGATACATCACTTCTGTGTCGTGGAAAATTGTTAACATCTTCATCGTTATTGTGGAGTGGTTACGGCTTTAATTTTTATGGCTGTTTTGTGAAGATGGCTTAATTCAGTTGACAGTAATTGACCGGTCTGTCCACAGCTTAGACATTATTTTGTTTTTTATATATACATTATATATTATCGCTTTTACCTATGTATATTTGAAAAGTGATATAAAAAAACATTTTTTTAATTTGTTAAGTACCTAAAATATCTGTTAGTAAATATTATCGTTAAAATACATTAACCTCTTTGTTTACATTGTATTATATACACGATGTTTTTATAAGGTACTGATAATAATGCAATTAATTATTTCTTATTAATTCTATTCAACTTTTGTTTATAAAACTTATGCGGTCCGTTCAACTCGTTTTTACATTACTATCATTAAGTATTTTTATATATGTAGTGTATATATATAGCTATTTTTACACTACGACAATGGAAAGCGTCCGGCACGCCTACTGTTGTAGTGACCATTGTGTCATTGTGGAGTATGTACGCTTCCAACACTGGGAGGCGATTAGAGAGGAGGAGAAAAAGAAAGCGAGAAAAAGGGTGGGAATTTGGGCCTCCAGCGCTGACACTCATCTCGGTGAAACTTGACTAGTCTGGATTGACTTGCTGAAAACATCAACGCTCTACTATACCAAACTAATATTTTCAATTCATTGCTATTATCCTACTGCTTAGGAAGTTAAGTTGATATATGTATACTCTGATAGTGTATAATTTGAAACATTGTTGCAAATCTTTTACTTCATGAAACCAAAACGGTGCTATGATTTACGGACTTCAATCAACGCACCCGTAATTTTATTAAATGATTAATTATTTTGATTACGATCATAAGATTTATTTATGTAACATTATTATGTTTAGTATAACTTATATTGATGTACTTATAATAATATAAGATTTATAGCGATTTATGGTAACTAATATTGTAAATGCCAATGTTTGCTTGATTTTTACACGCCTTAACTACTTCATCGATCATTAAGAAATTTTGCATACATGTTGTCATGGTTATAAAGGAATATATTTTCACCGCGAAAAATTATTCCAGAGGAATATTAATATATGTTTTACACGGTCGTCCGTCATAAAACTTGGACTACTGATATGAATAAATAGGATCATGATGACGGTAATACAGAACCAACGCTTCAAATCTCTGAAAGAAACATAACTCTAAAGACAACGTCGTTGAAGTCACGGCCTAAATGTTTTATATGCGACTAACGCTACACACTCAACGCTACACACTCAACGGCCCCCATTAGGATAATTATATCCTGTGTCGGGGTCCGGAAACATACACAATAACAAGGACAAACACAACCAGACCGGAAAACATGCCTGTACGATTAATACAAACATCTGCTCCGAGCGGGAATCGAACCCGCAACCGTCGAGGCTTAAGGCAGACTCGCTACCCACAACGCCACAACGGTGTCAAAGGACTAAGTTGGCAAGGATATGAACCTCCTGATGGTAAGCGTTTATCATAGCCTATTACCGCTTGTAATACCATTCATTTGTAGGTGTAACTCACTCGTTGCCAACCTTAAGATATGTGTACGTAACTGCCCTATAATTCCACAAATCACAGTGTCCTTCAAACTGAAACACAGTAATGCAAAACACACTACTGCTATAAAATATCTGACACTGCGCTGGTACCTTCCTAGCCGGCCCCTTGCAATAAAAGCCTACCAATCTAGATCATAGAAACCTATAAACGAGGATTATGATAATGACGCGTACATTGTTAAAAAAAGTTCATTTTTGTTTGTTTATATGTTGAATTAGTAAAATTAATTACACATAAAATATATTAATACGATATCCATGCGTCATATTTTATGACTTCAATGAACTTGACCATAATATAGGTATCTTTCCCACTGCACTGACCCACTTATCAGTTGGGACCAGTCTTGACCGTGTCTCCGTATCAGAGCAAATGAACTAAACACACCGGGTCAAATGATAACAAGTGACAATGACTTAAAACTCCTGTGTGTACTTATTTTTCCTGTGTACTGTGTGTGTGTGTGTGTGTGTGCGTAATCGACAGTCAACAGACGCTTACTAAAACGCGGTACGATAAAAGAAGAGCTATTTAAAAATATCTATCTTAAATATTACATATTTTATACATAAAATATATTAATATATAATAACATAAAGCGAATTATATATGTACATAATTTAGCCACTAGATCAATATAATTATACATAAGTATATCTTTGCCTATATATATTTTATGGGAAGGTTTTATTTCATGTTAAAAGAAAAAAATCAGTGCGAGTGCGCTACGCACTGAATAAAGATACTTAAATCATAAAAAAGTGTAGTCTAAGCAAGCGGGACCGCAGCCTATTCTATATTTAGTAAATGTTAAAAACTTTTAATATATCTACACTGGTGTCATTGATTTGAGAAAATATTTTATAGAAGCTTTAAAACTAATGTGTTTATTTCTATTGTTACAGGTATGTAGAAAAATCAAGAACTTTTGCAAAATCAATGGATAACTTACGAGAACAAATACGAAATTTTAATTATATACAATAAACTGTCATCTCGTCTTCGATACTGCCATACGATAACCAGTTCTATTTAGTTATACATAAAGTTGAATTTCTTAATTTTAACAACAGTGCCGGGCTTTGAGTAGGTATGCACGTGTTAGCGACAGCTGAAATCAAAGCGATGTACTCGCAGCTTTAAAAACAAATAATAATATATTATATTCATAAACATTAATATTATTAATATCTAATTGATAATAAAAAATAACAATTATTAATGCAAAAGTAACGATAACCTGGTCTTTAATCTAGCCACTAGTGTATATAATGTTATATATTATATATACTATAACTTCACTGTGTTTAAAAGTGGAGTTCAATATTTTAATAAAAATTTTAATCACATTCGTATTCATGATTAACTGACGCGTTGATTAATTGTTAGCATCTTAACAAAGCAATTGTTTTTGCTTAATAAAGTTCTTAGGAATATTGAATAAGCAATCATTAATTTGATTGCAATCAAGTACGCAAAAACGTATCTCCTTATAACGTTTCCCGCCCATCCGTAGCGCAACGCTGCATGCGTTCACACGCATTCGGATAATCTTTCATGTGATCGGCCACATAGGCGCGTGTACCGTCACTTATACCCAGCCATTTTGTAAAACCGATACAGTTCTCATTCCCTTTTGCAGTTGAGCATCATTTCGTCTGGCCGCGTTAAAAGCACGCTGCATGTTCGCACTCCCACCCGCCACAACACAAACGCCTAGCACGTATGAATCATGAGTCCGTCAGTGTGAGGGTGCCCGTACGTTTGCGCTCGGCTGGAGACTGTCAGTGTGTTTGTGACTCGCGTTGCACGCGCGCGTGCCTGTGTGCGTACCCACTCATGGCAGCGGACTATGACGGCTCGTAGATTTGACAGCTAGCTCAATGCGGGTTCAGACGTTCATTATACACCGACCGATGTTATATTGTGTATTTGTCGACAGTTTATTTACGTGCGAAAAGGACAGTGGTGCCGTGTGAACGATAGCCAAAAAATTCCGTGATATATTTTGATTGAAAAGTTTTCGCGCGTATTCGAACTTGACTTCCGCTGGGTCCAGTTTTCCCGATTGATATGTGACATGCCCGTTTTAAGTATTTATTTATCATGTTCGCAATTAGATGCGCTTCGTTGAAAATCATTCTAAGGGGTAACGGCATGAATAAAATATCGCTGGAGGATAGGTGGTCCCAACTAGACGGAATGGTAGCTCTATTTGATGACTTGAAAAAGTAAGTTGGACACTAATGGGATTCGGAATACATCGATTAATTATGTCAAGAATGAGGTGATATCCAAAATTATCGTGAATAATCGAATATTAGTGATGTGAGGACATTTAACATTTATTTTTAACAGTGAAAGTTTTATTTTAGACATTTTTATTTAGTAATATTTATTAGCTTTTTTTTATTAATATTGTTTTGGTTTATCCAAACACGATTTGGATTCTTACAATTTGGATTAATTGGATTATTTATTGGTAAGTTCTAGATTAAGTTTGATATCGTTTGTTTAAGGAAAATGCGTTATACGTAATTAATAAAAAACCGGTTTTATAAAATTAAAATACAAAAAAAAACAGTACAATAACATTTGAATCTAGACTTGTTTGGTGTAAATATTTTTTCTTAATATACTAAATTAGTAATATACGCAATAATAAAAACAGAAAACCATTATTATAATAACATAAACACGTAAAACAAATTATTATAAAAAAACAATAAACGATCGTTTTACATTATATTATGCAAAAACTAATACATGCAAATTAAACAAAACAGCTGTACGAATGTCGGCACTATCGCATATCATTGCATATGCCAAGATTAATATAGTCATTAACATAAACAGACAACATTTTCTCGGTAACCTTTTTCGGAGCAGGTACCTTAAGGGCAACATCATTAATCAAAAACTTATAAACAGTTATAAAAAAAAGTAATAGAGTCGTCCAAGTTTTAGCACCGCCTTTAAAGTCATTTATCTTTTTTCAACAAAAATATGTAAGAGCTTTTAGGTAGTGATTGACATAACAATCGCTTATGATAAATTCAATTTTAGTTATCTATGGAACTAATACGTCAAATAGATTCAAAAGAGTTCTATACAAAATAGATTTTATATATTTAATTTTCAGTTATTTAAAATAGAAGTTAAAAGCCTGGCTAAGTGCGTCTCAGACTCGTACATAAAGGGTTCCGTATCACCGTAGAATATAAAAGAAAAAAAACTGCAAAAGTCATGTTTCTTGTAAATATTTTATTTTTATTTTTAGACTTTATTTTATTTTTAGTATTTGTTATTTTATATTCTCCACTGGTAGACGGACGGTGGAGGCTAAGCAATAGAGTTCCGTTGGCAACCTTTTGGTACGGAACCTAAAGAGGAATGGTAAATTAATTATACTTATTGCAACATTGGCCAAGCAAGACGAGCTAATGTGTACATTAATTAATGTATATTACTGTAATAGATATATATTAATATGTTTTAAAACGGGTTTTATCATAAGGAATGATTACGGAAAATCCTGTCAATGGAATGGCCTTATAAATGTATCTAAGTAAATAGTTTTTATGAATCAACTGTAAATGAATTTTAATATAAATTTTGGTACTGTATCTCGTTCAAGGCTTATATAGGTATTATTATTTTTATAAACGCTATGCACTCAACGGGCCCCATTAAGGATAGTTATATCCTGTGTCGGAGGTCCGGAAACAAACACAATGACAAGGACAAACACACCCAGACCGGAAAACATGCCTGTATGGTCAATACAAACATCTGCTCCGAGCGGGAATCGTACCCGCGACCTGTGGCGCTTAAGGCAGGTTCGCTACCGCTGCGCCACAAGGTCTTCACAAATATTTAATAACAGTATTGTAAATTATCTTAAAATTAGACGGATTATTCTAATTTACCATACCACCATTTTCTTTTGGAACATAAAACTTATCAAATTCATAGAGCTACTATATACTATGGACCTTTCTTAAAGACAAAATGAGACAGATTCTTTAGTGTCCCTTCATAAATTCGACACGGACTGAAGTTAGCTTCATCATAACTTCAAAAAACTTTTTAGAAAAAGATAGAATTATACCAGGACGGATAATATTTAGATAGGTATAACAGCAAGTTTTGTTTATCATTTCGATAATACTGAGAAAATCCAATTTTATCTTGCGGTAGAAATTCCCATGTATTTTTTTTCAATGTTTACTTTAGTCATCAAAATAACCCATTTATTTTTGTAAATTACGTAATCTTTAAAAATATTTTTTGCACTCTAAAACTTTTTCCCATGAGTATTTGAGTAACAACCAGAACTTTACATGTTAAGTATGATAATAACTTATATTATTACAACAATCTTATAAGAAAACAAGATGGATAATTTTAATATTTCATATAAAAACATTGCATTAAAGTTATTCGCAAAAGTTTGCTATGTAACGGCAAAGTATGTGCCCAGTAACTAAGTTTCATTATATTTTTTTAAAGAAAAATACAACAAAATCAACAACATGCTAAAATGCTTAGTATATAATACTACACATATGTTATCTAGATTAATATTTAAAATGCGAAAGTAAAATTATTTTATCGGCGAATTTCAAACTTGTATCTCTTATAGAAGCAATATTGTAGAACTTATAAAGATACATTACACAGTAACGCAGTACATACTTTTCACTCCGAGGGTGAAAATTAAAAAAAAAAACTGTGCCGACAGCCTTTTTCTTATATAGTAGAGCCATCCTCCTCTCAGGACAAATAGACCAGCTTGACTGGGGAAGTGCTACTGTAACTATATCAATTGAGTTTCGTACGACGAGAGAGAGCGCCGGAGACCCAATCTCCCACCCCATCTGTTCCCTTATTTTTTCCCGTTTGCAAACCGTCATGAAAAAAACCTCCTAAGCGTAATTCACGGTATGTCATTTTTGCCATGGGCCTGTTGTTTAATAGAAACATAGCTGTACATTGTACAACCTTGACGTTATAAATATACCTTTATTTGAAACATTATATATATATATATATAGAAACAATTTTGATGGAAATGGATAAGAAATGGCTATATTTTATTCATTCGCAATGCCTTGAAATGTAACTATTACATTGAATTTTTCATTCAAGAAATAAATATTCAATTTCTATAAAAATATAAATAAATATATAATTAGGTTACTTAATGAATAATTTACTTACAACACCATAAACAATACAATTTTATATAAATATTTATAAAGATAGAGATACAAAAAGAATAAAATTTCTTTTGTAGAATATACAATATTATCTTTACTATATTATCTTATAGTAGTTGTTCCCCGTGGCTACAACCGCGTTTAATAAAATTGGAATAATACTGTTAATACTGTTTAATATGGATGGCATATTAAATATTCATGTTATAAATCAAGGCTCTACAACTTTTTTTATACCCATATTAAAATATTTAAAAAGTAGTTTTTAATCACCTCTACGGTACTCTAAGAAAGTCTAAGATTATATCTAACAAATATAAAATATCTGGATCAATTAATAAATAAACGCTACACAGTCAACGGCTTCCATTAGGACAGTTGAGTTGTATCCTGTGTCGGGGGTCCGACAATGAAACTGCACACAATTACAAGGACAAACACACCCAAACTGGAAAAGATGTCTGTATGGACAATACAAATATCTGCACCGAATCGAACTCGCGACTTGTGGCGCTTAAGGCACTTTCGCTACCGCTGCGCCACAACGTTGTCAAAAGCTTAAGGATATCTGTTGGAAGGTATCTTTCAGTCAGAATAAATCACATACATATGAAACAATTTAATATCTATTTATAATATATCATACAAACGGACATAGTCACAGGAAAAAGCTACTGATTCAATAAATAGACATGACAATGATAACCATTAAATTGTAAACATAATAATTGCGCGTTTAAATTCGGCTTTATAATGGCCATTGTTCTTGACAATCGTTTGAATGACAAACGATGATCATCGGGCTTGAAAATATTTTATAGACAACACATCTCTTTTGTACAGATAAAAATATGTTTCGATGTGCCTATGTATTGTTTCCGGGTGAAGGATCCTAGTGAGGTCCGGAAAGGGTAAAGTCAGATGATCCGATTTTGATTTCTTTTTCAATAATTTATGTAGAAATAAACGATAAATTGAGTGATAATGATAGGTCTGATGGCACCTTTAAGTGTCACCTGTCACGTATTTATGAGAATTTGTATTCAATAAAATTAGTAATTTATACATTTCGTTCAATTAACAAAATTTAGTTAACCTATTTTCCTACGATACGAACATAAACTGTAGTTTATTATCGTTTTAAAATAAAATTAATGAAAATAGTAAATATAAATCAATTAATTTAAATAGATAAAAATCGTTTTAATTAAGCTTGTTTATATAGAGAAAAAATTTGCATATGTTCTTAATATATTCAAGATTAAAATAGGGCGAAGTCGTTTGTCACAAGAAATGTAAAAAAAAAAAATTAACCGACGTAATTCAAAGTAGGTGGTTTCCGAGTGGCTATAATAGTAACGGTCTCTTTCACCGCTATCTTATGCTGACCATCTATGAACTGCTTTTTTTTAAACTGCCTTAATAAAGTGTGCAGCATGTAATATTTTAATGTTCATACGGAGATTTTTTTGATGTGATAATGCGGCGTGACTGCGCGCACGACTTTCTATGAAACTAGAGAAATCATAGCGGCCTCCTCTTAAACGAATTAGGTATGCCCTTTACATTGTTGTTGCGTAACCAAAGAAAGTTCAGTACAACCTTGATATAGTACTGATTACAAACTTATTTACATAATGACCCAATACGGTTTTAGACTGCTAATGCATCTTAAAGTCGACGCTATCATGATTTATTTTAAAATGATCTTATGTGTAAATAGAACTTCATTTATCATTAAAAAAATAGATAAAATATATATTTTTTTTAAACTATATCTGAATTGAGAAAAATATGGATTTATTAAAGCAAAGCATTTCTTTGATTTTAAAGTAACACAGTTTCAATTTCATGTAATTAATTTCAACCATTTTCAGCGGTGGCCTCTGAGCGCTAAATATATGTACAATTTACTGATTGATATACAAATTCAACTATCAAAACCAATTTATCATAAAATATAAATAACAATTTTATTAGTATAAACATGTATTAAATTCTTACTTTATTTATAATATCGATCATGATACCATTGTTGCTTTTCTAAATGTCAAAGAAGTTCTCGTTGAAAACGTCAATTTGTATTCTGTATCGTAAACTTGTCAGACCCCTATCTTTGATATCCTATTCCTTTAGTATTGTTTGAGAAATTATAGTAAAAACAAAAGATTTTGATACTATTATTAAGTATACTATAAGATGATATAGGAAATGTAGTTATTTCTAAATACTAATAAATTGGTACTAGTAAATTAATTAGATATTTAAAATCATTTTTATGAAACAATGTTGTATTTTTGTTTCAAGGTTTTTTGAAATTTCTAATAGCTAAGTTTGAAATAGGAGATAAGAATTTTATATGGGATCAAATAACTATTGCAATAAAGGTGCCTCATTAATAGTCGCAGATCACGCAGGCCAAGCTGCGGGCGAAAGCTAGTAGAATAATAAGTAAATAAATAAGCTTAAATTTTATTTTCTTTTAGCACTCCATTTGTTGTTGTTTGACATATTAATATATGTGATCATTATGGGACTAAATTGCATTTCAATACTCATTCCACTCTTCCATTCCATTCACTCAAGAAAGATAGTAATTGTTGTCGCAGCAACTATTAACTCCATTAAAAAGTCAAAAAATAAAAGGATCTACAAAGTAATAAAACCGTAATCCAATCAATCCGGTAGAGTTTCTTGGAAAAGAAAAAATCAAGTAAATTGTTAGAGAGAAATAGAATTCAGGATTTTTTTCCGCTAAAACTATGTTCGGAATCAATACCTACGTTGTTAGGTTGCTTCTATTTAGTTCGAACACTTTAAAACTTTGTTAGGAATGGCTATTAGGACATTCTCAGAAGTGCTACAGAACTATTGTAACTAAAAAGTTACGCGTGAAGTATTCACAAAATGGACGCTTAGAATTGTACTCTACGTCTAATATCCCAAATTGAGACTTTATTACTCAAAAGTAAAAGTGTGTCTGTTTAAAACGCTTTTCAAACCCAGAGATACCCTCTGTATGAGAAGGAAAAAAGGAAGGGAACAGAGGGGGTGGGAGATTGGGCCTCCGGCGCTCTCGCTCATCGTACGAAACGCAACAGAATCAACTGATACTTTTACTTTACGCCAATTTTCTGTGGGAGGGTATTAGAGGTCGAGCCGGCCCATTTGCGCTGAGAGGAGCATGGCTCTACTACCGAAACAAAAATAATATAATCATATAGCAATAATAACACAAATATAAAAATAATCGCTAAATATTGTATTTCAACCAAATTCATTCATTTAATTTCACATCATCGTGGACACAAAACGTTCGAATGCAACGATAACGCCCACGTTACGTTAATTTAATAACATTTGTTCGTGTCATCGGGCCAGAGTATCGCGTTTCATTAAATATTTTAATTACACATATATTATATTTCGTCTTTTCTAATTAATATAATCGTCTTCTTAAATTAACTTTCAAATTGTCTTTACTCTATATTTGATGACTGTTTCTGGCTCTAACTATAAACTTTAGTAACCTCGCATAGTGTAAAGTCTATTTATATAGAAAACTAATGTTGTAAAGTAATGTTTAAGTAAAATGATTGGTAGCTTAAAAACGCCCTTCCACAGGAATTGGCAGATCTATACATCTCAGAATTTTTCCTATACATTCAATGTTATATGTAACTTATATATTATATCGATAAGTATTAATCTACATAATTATATATTATATCGATAAGTATCCAACAGGCAAAATCTTAAATCGGGCCAGACACCGGAAAATTGCTATTTTTGAACTTTATTAATATCTGCAATAAAGCATATCATCTGATGATGGTTGTTGATATCATCACGTTCTCTTAAGAAGAAGGACAATAACTCTATAAATAATATTATAAAATAAAATTAACTTTTCAACATGTTTTTGAACGTGTTAATTTCTGGAAGCACCAACTGATACTTTGTCAAATTTTTTTGCGTTATCGTCTTTATATTAAAGTTATAAGCTATATAACATAATTTTTCAATCGCTCATTTTAAACAAAGTAGTTACTATAAAAGTCAATCAAAACACACAAACACAAAACCGCAGGCAAAAATAAAAGCAACATTACATCAAAACAAAGAAAACGAAACTCCATAAACATTACATTTAATATATAACGTGTTTTACAACGTAATACCTTGTAACATCTTTAACTAAGCATAAATTACAATGGAATCGATTTAAAACGAACAAAAAAAACAAAAGATATATTGCTAAATAAAGATAATGCGTTGAATATCAAGTTTGACATTCGTAGTCAGTTAAATTGATGTGTATTATAGGATCGGATCGTCCGCTCGTTTGTAAAACGAATTTGTAAAATTATCGAAGGTACCGCATATTAATTTTAGTCGATGCATTGGTATTATTATATTGTGAAACGGTTTTTTGTTTTTAGGTTTACAATCGAAGAGAAACCGTTTATTAACCTGTTAATCAAACGAAAATAGATTGTTCACAGAAATAGCAATAATAATTTTCTAAATTTTGTTTAAGAATACAATAAAAAAAGTAAAGTTTATGTCCCATTGCCGGGAAATGTTTCCCTATGAAAGCTTGATCCGCTATGCCTTGTTCAATGTATGTACTCGACATCGGGCATATGTATTACAATTACAATATTTTCTAAGAAATAAAAGTATTCACACGATGTGTTATGTGACCTTTCCCCCCCTTAATCCATAATCATTATCCTTCAAATTTAATCTAGCACCCTTTGTAAAACGTTTTACGTTTTTAAACGTTAAACGTGCCGTAGCGGTAGAGAAGCTGCCTTCAGCGCCACGAGTTCCAGGTTCGATTGTGGCTCAGAGCAGATGTTTGTATTGATCATACAGGCATGTGTGTACTAGTGCTTGACCTTGTGTGTATTTCTGGACCTCCGACACCGTATTTTACTAGCCCCTTAGCATTTAACGTTGAGTGCGTAGCGCGTTCATTATTTCTTAAAGTCTATTCTAATGAATCCATCAGCCATCTCGCCTCAAAACAATATAAAAATAGTTATGAAACCGTTCATTCATTTTGTCTTACCATCGGGGAATATGAAGAATCTAAATTCTTCTCAGACTTTAAACATTGCAGACAAGACTAAGATAGGTTCTTATAAATCTATCAAAACGATCCATCAATACATACTATTAATAGTATAGTTTATAAATGTTGTAATGTAACAGTGTTGGTCTTCTAATTCATCAACGTACTCATGTATAATGTATTTGTCAGAGGGAACTGCTTACAATTTAATGTAGGTCAGTGAACCGAATTCGTCTAAAATGTATCGATTTCTTGGAAAAAGTTTGTTAAATAGTTTTAAGGTATTGTACTATCGCTGAAAATCTGTTAGAATTTTTTTAATTAATTGCCGATTACTAATTATGAATTTAGGTTAGTTTAAGTTAAACATGATAATATAAATCTTGAACGGAAGTGTGTATTAAGTTGTTATAATGAAACTCTTTTTACATTTTCCTCTCAAAGAAAATTGGCGTAAAGTAACAGTATCAGGATTTACTGTTGCGTTTCGAGCGATGAGTGAGAGCGGCGCCCAATCTCCCACCCCATCTTTTTCCTTCCTTTTTTCCTTGTCATCTCTTCTCTCCTTTACCTTCGGTTGGCAACTTGATACTTCAAGTATCGCAAGTGCTCATAGGTAGCGGACTGCTTTCCATTAGGCGGGTATGCTTGTTGGCCAACCGTCATGATATAAAAAAGTCAAATTTAAATAAAGTATTAACAATTTATATTTGAAATTGATAACGAGGAATCATCAATATTGAAATTTAAGTAAAAACAAGAAAGTAACGATTAATTAACCTCATGTTTTAATAATTACAAGGTACGATTATGCACTTAATTAAAGGTACGTAATACACAGGTATTATCTTTCAAATTAAACATCTCAGTCGATCGTAGAGATAAACAACAGACACAAATTACATATATTGTGGCCAATGATCGTTGCCGCCGGCGATTGTGTAAATTAGATACCCAAAATTACAAGCATACGTAAAATAATAATATTTTGATATGCACTAACAATATTTATTTGATTTATGAATCTTTAACTAAAATATATATATAGGTACTTCTTAACGACTTCATATTAGTCTGATTAGACTTTAAAAAAAAAAAACAATAAACAAACGCTGCACACTCAACGGCCCCCATTAGGATAGTAATATCCTGTGTCGGGGGTCCGGAAACATTCACAATGACAAGGACAAATACACCCAGACCGGAAAATATGCTTGCATGGTCAATACAAACATATTATGCTCCGAGGGGAAATCGAACCCGCGACCTGTGGCGTTTAAGGCAGGTTCGCTACCGCTGCGCCACATCGTCGTCAATCAATGTCATCAAAATAACAAAAATAAAATAAAAAAAGTCGTAATATAGAAAATAAAAATATGTTATAATATGATAATAATATTTATGTATATAATATCCCTTAAGCTATATAAGAATATTATAAGCAGTAATAAATAAACGCTACACACTCAACGGTCGCCATTAGGATAGTTATATCCTGTGTCGGGGGTCCAGAAACTACGTAAGGGCAAGGACAAACACACCCAGACCGAATATGCCTGTATGCCTTTATGGTCAATACAAACATCTGCTCTGACCAAAAATCGAAGTCGCGACTTGTGGCGCATAAGACAGGTTCGCTCCGCTGTGCCACAACGTCATCAAAATTATGTTTATTTTATTCATACAAAATAAGAATATAAAACAAAAACTAGTCATCCCAAGCATGCACTTTGCAAAGTTTCTTTTTACGTACTCGTCAGTACATATGTGAATAAATGAACTACTTTATGGTCAGAAAACTTCGCAGGTGCATTTACAACAACTCATGAATTTCTGTTCCAAACATTTTGGCGTATTCGTTAAAACAGAAATATATTTACATATTTATTTTATCATTTTATTTCATGACGGTTGGCAAAAAAGCTTACGGTCCGCCTGATGGTATGTAGTTACCGTAACCTATGAACGCTTGCGATACTAAACGTATCACATGCACGTTGCCAACCCAAGGATAGGAAGGAGGGGATAACAAAGGAAATAAGGAATGAAGCGAGACGGGTGGGAGATTGGGCCCCGGGGCTCTCACTCATCGAACGAAACATAACAGTACTCTGTTACTTTACGCCGATTTTCTGTGAGAGAGTAGTACTTCCCATGTCGAGTCATCCCATTTATACTGGGAGGTACATGGCTCTACTACTACTAATTATTTAAAACTAGCTGCGCCCGCGGCTCCGCATGCGTGATGTACCAATTTTTCTTTATTGCACGGAACCCTAATTATTTTTCTAAAATAAAAGTATTTTAACTTACTCCTTATTACATCAGCTACCTGGCAATAAAAGTCACGTCAAAATCGGTCCAGCTATTTCAGATATTAGCCGGAACAAACAGACGTACAAACAGATGTACCGTATATATTCATATACACGTAGTAAAAACGGTTATTTCAATACTACAAACAGACACTACAATTTTATTATATGTATAGATGTCTAGATAAAAACTTCAAAATAGTATTCAGGCATCACAATAATTTTTAAAACTAGATTTATAAATATATTCCGATAACAACACAACACGATTTTAATGTTTATAATACAGTGTGTAATGGAATCTCGTGAATGCAATGTTTACGAGTGGTTAATATTTTGTATTCTGACGTAGGCATCTGTTATTGAAGTGTAGTCCGCCAAAATAAACAGATAATTTTATGATAATGCAACTAGAGGTGCATTTAAATTACATTAATTGGAAATTCACAACATGAATTAAAACTAACTTTATAAAATTAAATATATATATTATTATAATATGATACAACTATTTATTAATATGACGAAAATTATTTAGTAAATATTAAGTTTGATTAGTTAGAAATCTAAATTAACCGAAAAATATTATGTTTTTTTGGTTCTCAGGAATTAACAGCAAAACGGATACTGCTATTTCACTTCGGTAAAAATAGATGACTGTTAAAAATAGACAGATAGAATAAAATTGGTTAAATAGAAAATTGCTGGCAGTCGGCTCCTTAATCACAGTTTTAAGAGGATGTATCAATTTTTATACAGTGATCGTTTGTATGACAATTCCAATCATTTGGCAAGACAAGGCATTGACTGCTTAAACAGAATAAAACTGATGACAATATTAAATTAAAACTTCTCAATGGAGTAGGTATATATCTTAGTTTGATTGACATGTAAAGTCTATTTTTAATTACATCCCTTAGCTACCGTAATCTTAATTTTTAGATGTTTTAACCAACTTCAAAAAATGAGGATGATCTCAATTGGACTCTATTTTTTATGTTTGTTACCACAGTACTTACGACTCGACCGATTTTGATGATTCTTTTTTTATTTGAAAGTTGGTGCTTCCCGTGTGGTGCCATTTTCAACGGCATCCATGAGAAAACGTTTCACATTGATATTTTCTGTGAACAGCTTTCTCAGTTGAACCAGCCTATACACCAAAGCTCTACGCAATCGTGGTGTAAAAAATAATGCCAGTCAAGTACGTGGTGGACTGAGTACAGTGGAGACTGAAGGGTTCCTCAGATCGATAAGAAAGAATCTTAAGAGATTTAAATATTAGCTTATTAAAAGCGACCCAAAACTAAATTGGTTATTTCATAGTAATTGATATTATTAAAATATGAAAAGAGAAACGTAAATTTACGTTAATTTTTATACATTCCGTATTTTATTGTTTCACTACATAATTTTATAGCGGTTCATAAGGTACGCCTTGTGACTAAATTTCGCTTAGATAGAGCCCATATCTTCCGAGTGACCGACGGACATGACGTAATTTTAAGGGTACCGTTTTTGCCATTTGGCTACGAAAACCTAATCGCTAAATGCAAGATTTTACACATATCTCCCTCATTTGTTTCTTAATCATAATTGATTTAAAAATATACAGTTTAATGTTAAACGGCCTTTAATTTTAAAAATACTCTCAATCAATTTTATCGCCCACCGATACTTTTATTATAACCATTAATCTGAACGGATCCTTGTAACTTAATGAGAGGATTCGTCTCACTTTGCGCTGTTACCTTTAATAAAAAAAAATCATTTTATTATTTTTTTAGTTTAAAAAATTGTGCGAAATGTGAGACAAATTACTTTTAGTGACTTTGTTGACGGTCAACCTGATCGTAAGCGGTTATCGCAGCCTATGAGCGCTTGCAACACCATTCATTTGAAGGTGACACTCGCTCGTTGCCAACTTCGTGATCTAAAAACCCTTGAAAAGTCAGTTAAAGCTACAAAAACAGTTAAACAAATAATTTAAAAAATATATAATGGAATTCTTAAAAGCAATAAGATCCAATTAGAGGTCAAGTGATTGAAGTCAATTAATTAATATTTGTCAATATAGTCCAATTAACTGATAAGTATTTTATACAAAAATAACTTAACTATTTACTGGTGATAGGCCTTTTATTACAATTACCAGCTAGGTAGGTACCACCGCAGTGCCAGATATTCTACCGAGAAGCGGTAGTTCATTTTCCATTACTGTGTTTCGGTTTCAAGGACACTGCAGTAAGTGAAATTTATCTGTAAAGGAGATTTAAGAACCAATATCTCGAGGTTGACATCTCGTGAGTGACACCAATGAATGATGTTGCAAACGCTCATAGGCTACGATAACCGCTTACCAATCAGGTGGGCCATATACTTGCTGCCAACTTAGGCACATAAAAGAAATTATAATGCTTAAAGCAATTAAATCCGAAAAAAAGCTTTATATAATTTTATAAATGTATATAAATTACAATATGAATTTATAAATTAACCAGAATTTTCATTGATTACTGTTTAGTTGACTATTACGACATTATGCCTTCGGCGCATATCTTTTGTTAAGACACATCTGAACAAACATAGCCTTAAAATAAGTCAACTCTGGTTAATTTACTCAGGTACATATTGCTCAGATAATAATAATAATTATTAATAATTAATTATATGTAAATCGATAGTACAAGTTATTATACTAATAAAATTTTTTTAATTTAAATTTCTAAATTTAAAAAAAACCGCATTCATATTCTAATTAATTTAAATCTTTAATATGCATTTATTAAGCTTAATTTTCTCCTAATTATAATATAGTTAATTTATCTAGACTAGGCCATTATATTTGGTGTAGCGGTTTAAACAGTAGAAAGTTCTTTTAAATATGAATAAATGTATTTAATTTAATATTTAAAAAGACGAACGTTGTGGCTTGTTGGTAGCGGGCCTGCCTTTAGTTTTAACGGTCACGGCCTGGGCGTTTGCCCTTGTGTGTCCCTCCACCGTGACTCGGAGAGCACGTTAAGCTGTCGGGCCCGGTTGCTATCATAACATTTAATAACTCTAGACTGGAAATTGCTCTTATTGAATGAGTTATTGGTTCACCCTTAGGGTTGTGGAGGTCAGATGGTCATCGCTCTATGTAAAAACTGGATAAAAGTAGGAAACAGACCCTGGGCAAAATACCAAGATAAATGCTAGCAAGAAGAAGAAGAATTAAATATTTAAATAGAAAATTATTGTTTTAATTGTCTTGTATTTTGCCGATTTCTATGTACCAAATTCAAAATTTGGATTGACCATACAGCGATGTCTTCCGGTTTGGGTGTTTGTATTTGTGTGTTTTGTATGTGTTTCCAGACCTTCGATTGGATAATACTTTTTTAAAATGAGTCATTAAGTGTTCCATTAAGCCGTTCCATCCCCAATCGAAACAAATATAATATGTATTAGTCATACAAAAATTTGATTTGCTGGGATGTTTGTGTATATGTTTATGTGTGGGTCTGAGCATCACGCACAGGCTAATGAACCTTACTCTTATATGTGTAGCGTTATATTATAATTTTATAGTCAAAATATTTTCATAACTTTGTATAAAAATACATTCACTTTAATAACCATATCGATATCAAATTAGCATAAAGATTAATATAAACGAATGGGTCGTAAAAATAATATTTAATTGCTCTTCGAAATTAGTTTATTAGAATTATGAAAATTTAGAAATAAATTAAATATTATTTATATAAAGCACCTTTTAGTCTTAAAATGTAACGTTCATGGCTTTGATTTCCGCTTAGAATAGTTGTATGTATTTCTCATACAAAGATGTTGTGTTTCGGTCTGGATGGTGGGTTGTTTGTGTTTCCAAGCCCCCGATAGTACATATTGGGGGTCATTGAGTGTATAACGATAATATTATACAGCTTGACTAACCAATTCATTAAACATAATTATTACATATTAACTGTGACATACATATTGACGACGATGTAGCGTGGCGGTAGCGATCTTTCATTAAACGCCACAGGTCGTGGGTTCGATTCGCGCTCTGATCAGATGTTTGTATTGACCATACAGGCATGTGTTCCGGTCTGGGTGTGTTTGTCCTTGTTGATGTGTGTTTCCGTACCTCCCACTCAGGATATCACTGTCGTAATGAGGGCCATTGGGTGTGTAGCGTAGCGTATATTGAAATTAAGACGTTCATGCTCATGCGTAAATTCAACACTAAGGCAAAGAAATGAAGTTACGCGCTTACTTCTTCTTTTTCAGTTTTATGCTACAAGCTTATGACGTTAACTTCATTCGATTATGTTGCAAGCTTCGTGTTGTGGCGTCGATGAGAATTTACGAAGGAGCACCAGCGAGTCTTTGACATTTTGTTTTTTCGGAAGGGCTGTCCATAATTATATAAAAAGTCTATATTATTACCGCAGTTAAGATTGCAAATAGATCGACGTGTATTGCCTGAGACTTGCTATATAAAATAAAGAATTATGCATATTTTTTTTATAATTTCATAGCCAACCGCCTGCAATAGGCGTAGTGATGTGCCTGTGAGGTGTTCCCTCGATAACTGCTTCTCGTCACGCAACTCGCTCCGCCCATCCTCACGCAATAATTGACTTCAATTTTCTTTTAGGAATTACTGCGATGGTAAACTTGGTCATTAAAATATGAGAAACAATAAATAATATACCAAATTTTTTTATCAAAACAAACTTATTTTGGTGACAAGTGACAACTGTGCTAGTTGCCTTATTAGTTACTTTTATTTAAAGATATCACTTTTGATTTTGTTTACAAAACAACAACAATCGTGTATCGAGCGCGTGTCAATATAACAAACGTCTAATAGAGTCCAAGTGCGGATCGCTAGCACTCGTTCTTGATAAACGGCGGCCATCACTGAGCGGCACGGCCTATTATGAGAGCGTGACGTCACCGCCCCGCCCCCCACCTCCCGCTTCAATCAAACCGGGAACCCTCGTCATGCCCCCACCCCACGTTCCGCTTTACTGACTCCGCATTTTTTTCTCATAATAATAACGTCGAAAAAATCGCACAAAAAATCTCGACAGACGCGGCGATTCTCATTCCGTCCCATCCCTACCGTGTCGTTCGTCTTTTTGCCAGTCGTGCAGCATGGAATTCCAAAATTGAATTTAGAAAAAGACTGTAACTTCGGAAAGTTTTCGACTTCGGGTTTTTAGAATCGTAATAACTTTTTTATACATTGGCCGTTTCGGGAAATTAGAATTACTTAGATAAGCTTATAATATAATTGACAATTAGAGTACAGCTGAATGACAATTTGAACCTTATTTTGACCATTTATTCTATTAAAGATAAAATTTACAACCATATTTTAAATTCATGGCTGAACTGATTTTTATGAAATTTATAACACATTTAGATAATGAGATTTTTGTTGCTACAGAAAACGTAAGAAAGTAGTTAATAAATGCCTGCGTGCGTTTTTTGAGATTTGCAGTAATTGCGTAAAGTCCAACTGTCAATTTACCACACTCGGTGCAGTCCAAAAATAGCGATATTTTCCGAATTCGGGAAAACAATCATACGCTGAACTTAAAAACTCTAGCAAAATCATTTCTCACTTTTACCAATAAGTTACGGAATTTATCAAAAACTATTCCGATTGGAAACACTACGGAATTGGAAAACATTCTTATTGGAAACTGTTTGTATCAGAAATGTTTGTCGTAGTAGGCAGTGCTACACATTATAAACTAAAATAAATTATAAAACTCCTTGAATTAAAAACTAAAATAAATTATAAAATTCCTTAACTCCTTAAAATTAATATTTAATACAATAAGTGTTTTTTTATAATATTGTTATTTTTATTAGTGCCATCTTTTAGCGAAAAGATGCATGAATTTTATTTTTTTCCTATTCGATAACAGATGTCGCTAGTGTTCGAATTTTGTAAAGTTTAAACTATCGGAGCTTGTAGTTTGTTCAACTTTTAACAGATGGTGCTTTTATAAGTTGAAACGAACAAAAATAAAAAGTACAAGTTTTAATTTTTTTAATTACTTACACTTTTTTAATATAATGATATATTATTTTTTCGTAGTCTTTTTCGTAGTCTTTCGTATGTCTCAAAAATCTTATATACTTTTATTTAATTTTGAAACTTTAATATTAGTGTAAAAACTGATGTTTAATTTAAGATCATTAGGTATACCTGCCTAGAAATATAATTTTGGAAAAATAGATTTCCTTGGTACTTGCCTACAAATGTACTTGAATTTTCATTTTTGTATTTAATCTAAATAATATTTAGCACATTATTATTATTAAAATAGAACGAACTTAGTTAAAGAAAGTACTTCTTTTATATTTTAACCAAGGTAATTGACAATTATATTTTATATTACGTACCTACCAACTTCTGATACATACAATAAGGTACTTAATTGCGTGAAATATTTTGGTGATAAAATACTATTTCCTTATAAGTTGTTTACAAAGGACTTTATTAGATACATAGTAAACTAGTCAGCGCAAAAGAATATTATTATTATAAATTTATTGTAAATCAGAAAATTACTGTAGTAATGCTTTTTCGGAATTCAAAATTGTTCTAGCTAAAAAATAATCAAGTATGTATAATTTAAAAGTTTAATATTTTCAAATATTATTGTAGAGCACTGATTGGGGTTACTAGTAGGATGAGTAACAGTCCGTTTTGTGTTTTCCTTCACATCTATCTATCCTATCGTTCGGTAATTTTGATAAACAACTCACTATTTGTAAATAAATATCACCTAACCAACTAAAGAAATATTTTCATAGCTTAAATCACAAATGTTTTTATTTTCAATTCAACAAAATTTACTCCTTCAAAAATTTTGATTGCAATAAAACTTTAATGAATGACCTAGGTGAGTAATATTAATAACTTGCCAATTTCAAATTTAATTAATGAGTAGCTTTAAAAATATAAACTTGACATAGTGTCAAGATCTATATACCTATGCTAGGTTAAAATAAATAATATACTGTTTCTATTATTATTGATACTAAATTACTTTATTTATTATTTTCTATTAAGATAGATTAGGTAGACGAGAGCTAAAAGTTTAAAAATAAACTCTTCTAGCTAGCTACATTTTTGAATTGTGATGTCAATTCAATTCTGTTCTTAGATTAATGATCCCAGTTGTGCAATAGTGATGTCATATTTTTATTGATATTAATACAATTTGGTTACCAATTTATATCTGTGCTACACATCGTTCTCGATAGAAAAAAAACACACTTGCATAGCAGCGTTAAAAATTTTCTTATTAAATAACTAAGATTGAAGAAATAGAAATTTTTCCTCAGTTATAATAATTTTATATTATTTTTTAACAAAGACAGCCTGTAACAATTCTAAAGCACTTTTTGTGAGCAAACTTTTGATGAATATTAAATAATTTAAAATATATAAAAATATTTTTGGCGCCAACTAGTTCACTTTGGTAGATACTATTTCTAAACAGGTTTCCAAAAATTTTTTGAGTTTGTTGTATCCCGATCAACGATGTAGTACATCTACAGGTAGATAGATGTCGCTGTTATATTAGTTTTCGATTCCTATAACAGATGGCGTTAAATATTATTATGGATTTATAAAACACAAATTTAATTTAATTTACGAAATTAAAGCTTGTTGCTGAAATAATACAATTTACTATATAATTGTTGTTGCTTATAAATTTATTACTTTTATTTATCTAGATAGCGTAGGATATGCATACGAGTAATTCATTACACAAGCTATCTAGGTATGTATATTAATAAAAATAAATGTTTGGCCTCCATGTGTATCTAAACTACTAATACAATTATGTTGAAACTTTGAAAAATTGTTCTTTTTTGGCAGGTGTAGGTATTGCCAAGGTGCGTTGCCCAAAAAACGAAAATTATTAATAATTTACTTTTATTGATAATTATAATAATTTATCAATAATTACTTATATAATTCTAGAAAAGTATATTTAGATACTTACCCCAATCAAAAAAATGTCTAAAAATTTAACTAAACCGTCTAAATTTAGATAAAAAAAGTAAAAGAAATACAATACCATACCACGTGAAACAAGATCAAGAACCAGTCCCTCCAGACGATCTAGCCAACCACTATTGTCTAAACGCCTACAAAGTTCGCAATATGCAATTACGAAGGTATCTCGCTATAAATCAACTCGCACGATATAACAATTAGCTGGCACGAGAACAATGTTAATTAAACAGCAATAATACGTCGACAACAGCTCAGCTTACTTCGGCACTAAGTAATGAAAACTAAATTATTTCGATGTTTCGATGTGTAAAATTTCCGGTCGAAGACTTAGACCGGATTTTTTTTCTTGTATTAGTCAAATATTGATATTTTATACCAGCTTCGCCCGCGTCTCCGCTCATGTCGTGTACCGATTTTTTTATTGCACGGAACCCTAATTCTTTTTCATAAATAAAAGTAGCCTTAGCTACTCCTTATAACATCAACTATTTGCCAGTTAAAGTCCCGTTAAAATCGGTCCAGACGTTACAGAGGTTAGTCGGAACAAACAGACAGACAGACAAAAATTTCAAAAATTGATTTATTTATGTTAGTAATGTATGTATTTTCATACGTATCTTGTGAATAGCTTTTATTTTCGAAATACAAACAGTCACTTCAATTATATTTATTTGTGGTAGTTATCAAAATTAAACTGGTTCCATTTTACATTAAAAGGAGCTTTAATCCTAAAAAAAAATTAATTGATAACCATTAAGTACCGCAACTGACAAAACATTCTATTAAAGAATTTATGACTTAAAAAAATTATTTGTACAGTTTTCGCTTCTTTAATAAACACGTACCTATATGCAAAATTATTTTTATAAGTAATTCATTTATAAAGTAGATGAAGCCAATCTAACATCTAATATCGTTCAACCCTTCAAAGACTTCTATGCTCCATGAGCATTCAGGAATGCCAGACATTTTGATTGCACGACCCATAATTGATTGCGTTCGCTTTGATTAACAGATTCCTCTCTACCTGCTATACCCAATACTGACAAGTGTATAATACAAAAGCTCTACGTATATAACTATATAATATAGCCGAATATGATGTATTAAATTTCATATATAATAATTACGTTTTCGACTGTTTAATTTTGCTTGGAAAATAGATAGAGTTTTAAGAAAAACTCCATATAATTTTATAAAAAAGCGTCGGAAGTTTTTGGAAAAATTATAATTACAGCAATAATAAAATTTAGTTCTGTAAATTTCAGTACATAACTTGTCTTGCGGGTAGGCAGGGCGAGGGTGGCTAGTGCAATTTTGCAACCGTATTAGCCACTTTCACGTGTGGACTCCATTTCCACTTACTATCAGGTGCATCAGAGTCATTTGCTCCTCGGGGCTATAAAAAAAAAGAAGTTTGTAAAATCATAACTCATCTTTGTAGGCTTCCTCACATGTTTTGGTAGAGTAATCAAATTGAATTGTATATTGTATTGGCAACACAATTACTTGTATTTTGCCTCAAATTTTGTTTTGTAAAACATTACATGTAGTTTAGCAAAAAAAAAATTAACAGTAGGGCTAAATTACATGAGAAGGCGTTGATAAATGTAAACATATGGCTCGCAATTAAAGCATCACCTCTGTCGTGTAAGGTAAACAATGTCACGAGTATATAATAATTACATAGCCCTCATGAAAAATTATGAATCCTGTGTGGAAAGCAACTTGTATGATTAAATTCAGAAGTTGCTTTCGTAATTAGCGGTACATCGCATTTCACTCAAGCTCGTTCAACCCCCGGATTTACTCTGGGGGGCAGTTTATAACTGACTTTATGTTAGGAAAAATACCTTTTTTGTATGTCAAATGTACTGGGCCTGTCCCAATTATGACATTTGAGCGTATGTATAGAAAAAACGTTGTGTAATTTTTCAAGGATTTTTTAACGTTTTAGAACAAAATGATTTAAATCTCGAATAATTTCGTTATCATCATTCTAACTATAATTAACCAAATATATAGGTTTCTAAAATATTATAAACAAATTTTTATAGATCAACTTATATACCTAACCATATCCGATAATTACTAAATTCCTGTTATAAATTATATCGGAAATAACTTATTTAAACTTTAATCACCAATAAAATACAGATATATATAAACATATTTGTCCAAATGAATACTACCCTTTAACGAACGTAGGTCTTTAAATAAATGCGGTAATTAGTAGCAGATCTAAAGAAACAACTTTAAGATTAATACGTACGCGTATAGTAATTAATAATTGTCTCATAGATACGCCTCTATTCCTCTGCGATGCTTATGGTCTTTAGGATGTGCAAATATTGTATTTACGTACATATTTTCTATTTAAAATTCGCGGAAAAAAGTTTTCTTTCAGTTCACATTTTTTATAAAAATTATAAAACATCGTTTAATTTTTTATATTTAGTTATATTATTTATTATGATATATTTATCGATTGCGAAAACGATAAAATTAATAAAACGACCAATCTTTTATGACAACATCCGCAGGAAACAATATCTTAGTTTTTGTTATAAATAATACGAAGTCGTCGAAGTTACAAAAAATGAACTTTAAAATTATTAGGTATACAAAATTCTAATCTATTTTGTATACATTTTTATCGTAAATATTTTAAAATACCAACTTGATACGTGCGAAGCTTAATAATATATAGGTGGTCGCTCTTCCGCTTTCATGTCTACATCAAAAATAAATCAAAAACACTTAACGCTCCCACAATAGCGCTCTAATTGACAAATAGTAGAAATGATAAATACAGGCGCTGAGAATTACCGAAAATACCTTCTTTGATCGTCACTTGATTAACAGCTACCGACCGACGAACGAGAAATGGCATTAATATTCTTTTTAATTTCGTCTACACTATATTGGATACTATAAGCTAAGACTATTTCAGAAGTGACATCGAACTACAAACGAGCTCTACGAATCGCAAACATAATAAAAAATATATCTAATAGAGACATTGTATTTTACCATTTATTTAAATATAAATAATTAATGAAGTTGAAACTTGTTTTTTGACGTCAGTCGAATCAATTGGGAAAATTGTATTCCTGGATACTCACAGTATTCATGTTGTGCGTTTGCTTCGGTAAAAGTCAGGGTTAGAGCCTAAATTCTCACCGTGTTTCCTTTCTTTACTTCCTCTTTTTATATTTATAATACGAGCCTTACTATTCCTTCCTATTCTTTGCTTTTATGAACCTAATTATAAAATATATAAAACTGTAAAAATAATTCAAAACATATTAAAAGGTGGATATAATACATTGGTACATAGCCCTTTTAGTAAGGTACCTGATCTATGATAAGACCAGTATATATTACTATGATTTATGTTATATTAGCGTCTTAAATACGTCAGTTGTTCCGCGGTTTCTGCGGTTGCGTAGACGTCGAATGATATACCTATGTACAATTTTTCAATTACAGCGCTATTGCGTTTTAATCCGGCTATCACAAATGCCGGTGACTATCGTGCATTAATATTACGTCGGACGCGACATCAATTTCGCTACGTTAACACTTCGTCTGAAGGCAGTCATTAAATACGATGTTCATTTTTCGTTTGAATAAATCTATTACATTTGTCTCAAGTTTGACTACGAAATATTCACATAAAATAATATATTGTTAAAAAATATCATAGAAATGTACTCTCTTTCTTAATCAATGTCGCCTTCTCGACATTTTTTTTTGTATCATGATGGTTGGCAAACAAGCGTACAGTCCGCCTGATGGTAAGCAGCCACAGCAACCTATGAACGCTTGCGATACTTGAAGTATCACAAGAGTGTAGCCAACCCAAGAGAGGAGGAAAGGGATGAGAAGGGAAAAAATAACTTACAGCACGAAACGCAACAGAACTGGCACTGTTACATTACGGCGATTTTCTTTGGGAGGGTAGTAGGTACCTACTTCCCATGTCGAGGCCGGCCCGTTTGGTGATAGAAGCATGGCTCTACTACTAAAAAGAAATAAAGAATTATAAAATTAAATTTTTGAAAATGTTACGTGATTTATAAAAATAATATTCATAATCTTTTCTTCGTAATTTTATAATTCCAAAAACTTAAATAAAATTACACATGCAACCTTTGACTCCTTCCATGAAAACAACATACTAGTAGCATGCTAATTACATATTATATAATAAAAACATTTCATACTTAAAATTCTAGACGCACAAAAATAGTCTTTATAGTTCTTACAATAAATGTCTAATTATCTTAAGCCTGTACAGGTCAGCGGGGAGGTATACAAAGGGCATGAGAACGCCTTACTCTAAGTCTGACTCAGAACCAGTCGTGAAATAAATCAAAGCGGCATACTCAGTTATCAAATTATCAAAAGCACGTGAGTCCGTTAATTTCCTCGTCGGTCAGTTTAAAGACATGTTCCTTGAACCGGGTCTCGATCCGAGATTTAATCTCAAACTCGTAATTGCAGACTAGAAACATTAGCTCATATACGTTACAGATTTAAAAACAGATTATGTTTTAACTAACATATTTATAAAACTAGCCAACACATATGAGATATTAAAAATCTAAAGACATGATGAGTAATTGAATGAAGCCGCAATAGCTCAACGGTTGAGGGGTCGACTCCACTCGTTAACTCGAGAGTTTCGGATTCGATCCTGACTTCCTTGCGCTATTGTCGTACCCACTCCTAGCGCAGGCTACGAACATATTTAGAGGGGCAATAGGAGTATTAATAATGAGTTGAAAAACATTGCTAATATTCTTTAAAAAAATAATTTGGAAGAGTATCATATTAAAAATTAATATAAAAATATCTCCAAATTTTTAATTATAGGTAGTTAGATTTTGTATATTTATGAATTCACGTAATTTATTATTCATCTTTAAAGTAGGCTCTCGTGTTCATGTCGATAATATATTCAATCAATTACGAGTTTATATTAATTTATCTATCAATGTAAATATTTACGTGAATGTAAGAGAAAATGAATTATTTATAACCTTAATGTATAGCTATAGGCTTGCCCCTATGTAATAAATCTTAACGTCGAATTTTTTAATGAATCAAGAATTTTTAAACGTATAGAACTTGGTAGATTGGATACAGCTAGTGGTTGGAATGTAAATGGAAATTGAAAATTAAAAAAAAAATGCGAGGGTCGTCCCGCTTGGGGGGCTAAATCGTAAATTTAAATTGTCCATCCCTCAACATGCAAATTTACCAAATAGGCATACCTTTCAATTGTATCTTGGTATTCTGAAACATTGCTATTCAAAGAGGAAATTCGACTCCGTTATTTAAATCCATTTTCAAAATACTATATGTATATATGCAAATGAAAATACGCTATTATATCTTAAGCGCTATGTTTTAGGATAAATGTCTCATGTTTTTGTAAGATTATTTATACTAAAGCTAAATAACAAAGACCATCTGCATAGGTCATATTGTCTTGAGAACGCCGCCATCATTAACTGACGCTAATGAAGCTTGAGGTTTTCAGCTTTAAATAACTGACTCGACCTTTTGGGGCGGTACGATTTTCGAGTAGCTACCGTGTCGTAGAATTTTTTTACTTGATACATAATTTTAACAAACCATATCAAACACACGACGTGACTTTTGAACGACGTGCTGAATCTTTTCAGTAGCGAAGAGTTTTAAACGCTCGTAAACAAGATTATCTCCATAGACACGTCTCTCGCAGTACTCATATAAACTATAAAATATTATTTTTTTCTTTTAATGTTTTATAATAGTGACCATTTTATTACTCTCGTTACTTGGTAAATTCTAGTAGCCGTCTTATTAAGTGCGTCATAAATTTTACACTTAAAAACAAGCAGTGATCAAACGATAAAGTTGAGGTTTCTGTGACATTTGCCTCACATAAAATCATAGGCAGTGACGTCAGTATAATGTTATGTCGTCTGACATAGGGATGGTTGTCACTCATGCTCCATCAACTGCTGCGAAATATTGAGGATATGACGGGTCAGCCATGTGTTTAACTATACTTTCATCTTACGACTCATTCTTTAGGAATCGCTTCTTCTAACCACACACAACCAAACTTGCTGCTACAATAGCATAGCATACTTTGTTTATAATTACAGAACCCTGAACAGATAATAAGCATTTAACTTATAAGATGTTATGTATAGACATTAGATTATGTTATTACTAGTTTTGCAGAGAATAGTTAATTGAGTGGCAATACGAATAGCGAACTATCTCGCAAGCTCGCCAACAATAACACTGAATCGATCGATAAAAGTCTCATGCCCCTGACCAATTAAAAATATTTTATTTATAGAAATACTAAGAGCATTAACCTGGTCTTTTCAGATTCGCCGAGTTTCTGATGTGGATACACCGTCCGCTGGAACATCGTGAAGCAAGTGCAGTGGGATCAATCGCCGCTGTGTAGTGAATGGAATCCGAAGTGCTTGTGTAGTGACTGATACCGTGATAGTGTCGGCCTTAGTGGCCGAGAACCTGCAACGGAAGATACGGACGCGAGCCACGCGGGCTGTGCGCCCGCGATGAGCGCCAACAACTGCGACAGCATGACATATTTCTCCAATGCCTATATGCCGGACATGAGAAACGGTGGTGGACATGACCATCAACAAGCACACGCGCACTATGGCGCTGTGCCGCAACAAGGACACGAGCTGGAAGGATGTGACCAGCAGCTTAGGCCAGCACAACATCATTACCCCGCGCAGCCGGCACCTGGAATGCCATACCCAAGGTTTCCACCCTATGACAGATTGGGTTACTATCAACAAATGGAACAAAATGGATACCGGCCTGATAGTCCCTCTCAAATGGGACACATGGGTCCTAAAACAGATGGCTACGGTCCCAATGGTCACCAACCCCCAGCTCCTGCAGTGTATACGTCGTGCAAATTACAAGCTGCAGCAGCAACCGCAGGTGGAGTACCTGGAAGTCCCCCCTTAGAGCAGGCACAGCAGATGCCTCACCACATGCATCCCCAGCAACATATGGCACAGCATGGGATGCCACCACACCAGCAGCACCTCATGTACCCAGTGGACGATATGCAGCATCAGACACAGATGCCTCCCATGCATCAGCAGTCCATGCACGCGCAACAGGCAGCTCCTCAACAACCCCCGCCTAACACTAATGCGTCGCTGCCCAGTCCACTCTACCCTTGGATGCGAAGTCAATTTGGTAAGTTAAAAAGAATTTTTACTTATTTTTCCTAGCATTATTCCAGGTATTTTGTCCCAGGATCTGCTTTTTACTCTTATTAGGATTTGACAGGTTACTAGTTTTTACACAGAGCGATTGACCATCTGACCTCCATAACCCTAAGGTTGAACCAGTAACTCACTGGGTACAAGCAAATTTACCTATGAAGAGTTACCGATTATTATCAGATGTTATGAAAACAGGGACCGACCCCTTAACGTACTCTCCGAGAAACGTTGGAGAAACCCAAAAGGACAAACGCCCAGACCGAGACAGATATTTATAATATTAATACAAATATCCGCCCTGAGCGGGAATCGAACCCGCGACCGTCGAGACTTAAGGCAGACTCGCTACCAACACGCCACAACGTAAATTTTTTACTATTAAAGTGAATAGAGGAGTCAAGCTTAGAAAGAAAATGACACTTCTCAAAAGTCTTTTGTAACTTAAAAGTAAAAGTTAATTTTGTTAGCTTATTTGCACAATGTATTAACAGGTAGCCTAAGATGTACAAAGTAATTTGCAAATCCATTTTTGTCCCACGTGTACATTGACGAACAAAAGTGCCAAAAACAATGCCGCCCGCTCTAATCCCGGGTTATTTATGGTTTGAACAGGCATTCAAAAGGAATTTCACTTTTCATAAAATTTACAACTTCCAACACAAAGAGCTCACCTTCTGTTTTGCTGACGCCGATCGCGAACAATGCGGTTTCGAGTTGCGCTACCGTCTCCTACTGTTTTTGAAATTGTCTAAGACTTAATTTATGGGCCAGTTGCTGATTTTACTTTTCCATTGTAATCAGTTGTATCATTGAAAATGCTTAATAGAACAATTTTAGTTTAGTCCGAACGTTCGCGAGACGCTGCTACTTACGCTAATGGCAGCATGCTTAATAAACTTTGAAGCTCCGCGAGTGATATTAAAGTGCTGTAGTTATATGAAATAAATTTACTAACTCATCCAATGTAATCACGTTGCGTTTATCAAATTTGAGGACAAAGCTTACGTAAATCAGGTATATACTTTCTTTTATTTTCATTTGAGTGAAATCATATCTGTGAATCACGTGGAAATGTCATCAGGCTCAATACGCATAAGAATTTCCTTTACGGTCTTGTTGTCATAAAATCATCTGAGCTGACCACTCTAATACACTTTTGGTATTTTTACATTGTTCTTTTATAAGCAATTTTATGTAAATACCAATTAGTATTACAAAACAAAACTTTATATCGCAGTAAAAATACATCAGAATCGTGTACGTAGATTAAAAGGATTAAATGCATAAACTGCTCACTCTTTTTAACTTTGCAGTTATGTTTATATTTATATTAAAGTATATGCCTACTTATTTTATCCGCATTTTTCATTTCATATAAGTTTATCCTACGTCATTATAATACATACCTTTGTAAGTCACAACGCTTATCTCGTTGGATGCCTGGTGAGATAAGCCATGCCAATTTCGATTCAGCTCTTAGAACCTCCTTAGATCAAGTGAATTAATAAGAAGATTCAAGCATTTGATGTGACAGAGATTTATTATTATTGTAGGTTTTCATAACGAAGTTAATTGAGTAGTTGCATTAAAGTCGTCAATTCATCATACTTCGTTTAGGGTCAATTCATTTTGTGCTCAAATTACATTAAAAGATTTTTTTTAAGTTACGTTTTTCCTTTGTATGTATTATGTGTGAGTTTTCGATCGTAGAGACATTGACCAATTAACTTTGTATGAAATTTTGCATAAAAATAGTTCATATCCTGGATTATCTTATCATTTAAACCGATACAATCTAGGAATGGCATATTGAAAGTATATGGAGTTAAAAATACAATTTTTTTGAATATAAAGAAAAATTAGGAAGTATCATTATGGGTTTAAAATTAAGTTTGACAAGAAGTTTTAACTGAATAATTGTAAATGTAATAAAAAAACCTGTAAATCATCGGCATTTTCTGTGAATTCTGCAATTATATATGTACCTACTAGAAATGCCCCGCGGCTTTACTCGCTTTAAGCGTTAATAAACTATCCGTATTCCAAAATTTATCCAAATCCGTTCAGCCGTTTTTGCGTGAGTGTGTAACAAACAAACAAACATAAAAATAAAAAAACGAAAATAAAAAGTTATATTTAAGTAATTGAGTTAGACATAATTTCAATTAAAGCTGTTAAAAACCATTGTATCTGCAACGTAATGAATATACCGTTCATCAAAATTCTTACCATTTCTTCGCAACTAATTTATTTTCTCAACCTTTAGAACAGATATATAGCGCAGATTGATTTCGAGAAAATAAAATAAAGTAAGAAATAAAAAACGATACTATCAATAATACTGATCACCAGAAAATACATACCCGACAAGATAATAAGCCATGTTTAAAAAGGGTACTTAAAAGTTTCAAGTATTAGTCGACAATATAGTTAGGCTATGAAAAATTTAACTTACAGTAGCATAACCGCACTTAAAACTAAGTTTAAAGTCCTCATGTATACTTGAAACTTCATCATTAATAATCTTCAAAATTCGTCTACCATTAGGAAAAAAATTTCAACCAATAGGAACACGGCTTAGGTTGTTTTAAAATAGATCGCTTCGCTCGAAGCAGACAAGTCGTTAATCATTAAAGAACAGTATCTTACACCTACTCACTAATATGTAATAATATCCATCTGGTAGGATTTATGTACTCCACGGCTTATGTGGATTTAAAGAATATCGTATGACCCATTAAGTTTTGATCCGTTTTTGAAATACTTTTCGATAATGTCGCAATTCTTTACGATAATTTGTTTGAAGATCTTAAGCGCCACAGGTCGCGGGTTCCATTCGAGCTCGGACCAGTTTGTATTGACCTTGCTGGTATGTTTTCCGGTCTGGGTTTGTTTGTCCTTGTCATGTTTCCGGACCCCAAACACACGCCCGTTGAGTATGTAGCGTTTATTTAAAGTACTAAATGTTATACTTAGGGATGAAACAAAAATGTCATGAAGACTTACTTACTGAGACATTGAATAGGTTATGTAGGTCAAAGAGGAAAATCTTTTGAAATTCGATAGTGAACTGAAATCTCTTTTCAAATTAATACAACATGTAAAAAGATAAATTTTATTTAAAAAATATATTAACATTCGTATTAGCTCTACATATTTATAGGTTGAACATAAAAGTAATTATAACAATATTTATAGCAACTTCAGATATATACATAAATAAATGAAAAAAAAACACATTATTATTAATAATTTTGTCATTATTGTTACATTATATTTGATGCAAAGTGTTATTGACTAACGGCACAGAAAGATAGAGTTACCTAGTCGAGGGAAGGTAGACCGCGATAAGTCGGTGTAAATCGAGGTGGAAATGGAAATATAATGGAAATCGCCTCCAACCCCCTCCCGACCCCAGCCACCCCTCGGCATACAATGCCGAATGGACGACTTGTTACATTTCATTGTTCAGTTATCAGCCCGAAGGCTTTTGTGAAGGCCTGATGATTGAATACAAGAATTTGTTTTGGCGCCTGCTTCTGATTTTCCACGTTTGCGAATGAAAGCCGGGATCGTTTGGGATTAAGCGGAATAAGTGTTTGTATTTTGTTGGCAATTCGGCGAAATCTAGAATCTAAAATTCTTTCAAACAAAATTTTAAGGCTTCAATTTATACTTTGGTTTGCTAATAAAAGAAGTAATAATTCTTTTATTCTTGACAAATAGCAGAGTTTAAAATCAAATATTTATAATCAAACAGTAATAATTATCGTCCTCGCAACTTTCAACTTATAATCCTAACGATCTCGTTAAGTGATTTGTCTATCACGCTGCACAAATGAAAACAAGATAAATCTAGCAAATTTTGTTTTGAAAAAAAAACTTATATAGCGGTTACTAATAATATTAAATAAATGTTGCCATATAACAATTTATCAAACTTAATGAGTATTAAAACACGTTTATTTATCACTTATATAAGGTTCTATAATTTCGTAAAACATTGATGAAAACGCACTTTCTTTACCGCGTTTCCGAAACGAATTTCCACGTCTGATAAGAGCCATTGTGGATTTCATTCACCATTGATCGATTGCCGATTGTCGCTTTAACAATGACGATGAATGCCTCCCAAGATTGAAGTTCGGATTCTTTGGAGCCGGATCCCCTCCAATCTTTGTAGGCATGAAAGCAAGTGATTTCTTCGACGCTTCGATGAAATTACGAACTTTCCAAGTACTTCAATTGTGCGTCTTTTTTATCTTTATTTTTGAAAATAGTTCATTTTTGATTAATCTTAAAATAATTACTCATGATACGAGGGAAACATTATATATAATAATAAGGAAGATCGATATTTTGTCGATATAATAATGAAGATAAAACGTATAAAGTTGTGTTAAAAAAATTATACAAGAAAAATCTTGACAATTCAATCGAAATAATTTCATTAACATTCTCTTTTTGTAGCGTGAGATATTTAGTATAATATAGAATGTAGGAAAGGGTTTCTTTTGTAACTTCCCCTTGTTTACACGTGCTATTATTTGCATAAATATTTTTTTATTCGGAGGGTGTAGTGACTGTAAAAATACGATTCTAATTTCGTTCGCCGCAAGATTTCCGGCCCGGTAGTGCTGCAGACGTTGAAGGATGGTTTTCGCTCTTATTATTTTTGAGTTCAAAGACGCCGTAACAGGATACAGAAAATAGATATACAATTTTAGATCGCCTTATTCATAATTGAGTCAAAAATCTGTCTTTCATTGTTTCATTCGGGCTTACCTTATAGGTAAATTAATTACATATTATCATGACTTACCTTTATATAGTCGGTGTCAGTAAATAGTCAATTTAACTATTATATAGATTTGCGTTAATTCTGCAATAAATATCTAATGAATACTGATTATAGAATTTTAATTTTTTTTCTTTGAAATTTAGACCAATATAGAAGGCAAAAAATAAAGACAGAATAGTTTTACCGTGATAAAATTGTCCGTGATCTTAGTTCACGAGGTCTAAGTCAAGTTTCTTTAGGTTTTATTTAAATTTTCCTAAGTTATGAATAAAAGTAACGGGCAAACATGTTCCTTAATTTTTTTTTAGTTTTGGCGGTGGCACAATTCGGTACAAACGATACTCTTTTAGATGCAATCGTCAATCGAAATCGAAATCCTGAAATTGAAAATGCGTTTTCTACTATAATTTCGGACACCAAAAAATCGAATGGCAGTCATAAAAAAATATTTATTGTATTCTCGGTTACCAACTTTACTAAGGGAGTGAAAAATACAGGAACAATATATTCAAGAAAATACGATAACACATTAGTTTTTTTCATGATGACTATTTAAACATGTTTTTTACGTAACGGAAATTCCAACGACAAGTTTATTAGTAATTTGACCATGAGTTTTTTCATTTATGAACTGTGCTTTAAGCTTATACGTTAAAGTACCGCTCTTGATTAACAGATGGCGCTGGTATATAAAATATTCTTTTTTTATGTGTTTTATACAAAGCTGTATAATTTTACATGTTTCATAAATTTATAAAATAACCAATATTTTAGAGAGAAGTAAAACTGTGATTAAATATTTTCATATAGTAATTTCCAATTTCATTTAACTTTTTGTTCATAGTTCCCGACCTATATAAACAAAAAAAGATACGGCGTATAGTTTGAGGAACAAAAAATTTGGGATCTTATTAAAAAGCCATTACGTCCTATAATTACACGCCTACATCGAAAGAAGCCAATCCCGATAATTTATGTCCTACTATGGATGACACACACATAGACAGAATTGAAAAGGGTGAACGCGCAGAAAAAGTTTAACATATGTATTGCCATGTTAAAATAATTTGCCATAAAACTGGTTAAATTTTTATATACTTACCAATACGGTTGCAAAAATACGGTCACTATAATGAAATTAAATCTACCTAAGCAGTAGAAAAAGCTAAGAAGAAGGAAGAAAAAGAAGAGTTCAGAGTAAGGGGGATTCCATTCGTCGAAATTCGAGAGGGTAGTACTTCCTCGATCAAACTATTTCTTATTTTATATTAATTTTTTTAAATGTTGACTTTTTTAACATGACCGTATCATAAAATGTATATAATATGATGTATGTCATCGAAGCAACCTACATTTTACGTATATTAGAAAGTAGACCCGACCCCATTTCAGAATAATTTAATCGTAATACATTCCTCATCGTCAGCACTTTCTCGTTACTTAGCATGTTGTCCCAAAACATCAACTACGTTACTTCGTGAAATTGACTAAACTGCGAACTTCGAAAGAAAGTTTCGACCTATTATCTGGCAACATTCTGTGAAACTATCTATCCCTTTCTATTATTAAGTTACTCTCTCCCACTTACACGAAGTTAGGCTTGCCCTACATTAATTAAACGTCGGGTTAGAATGCCAATCAAACTTTGACCGCCGCTAAGCCGATGAAGCCGAACTTATTATGTGGTATTAAAATTCAATTTTCAAATCCGAAGCATTTCGAATTGAATTGGAAACGTAATAACATGTAATCATTTTGATATTAAACGTCATATACTTAATGAGCGTTTGTAATGTTGGGTATATTATTATTGTTAGCGGACCTTTTATAAATATCAATATAAATGGTAATTTATATCATTAATGTTATTATCATTAGTAAAATAAAAATACTGCGTATCGTATGGCGCTTACACATGTGCAAGTCAACGGGGGCACATAAATCATAACGTATCATACTTATACTTGTAGTCATATCGACGCGAGGAAAAAAAACCCTCGTTTCCTGCCCGGGGATCACACATGACCGGGCTGTCTATCTGCCAGACCCGTGTCAAATATTCTCTGGAGCGGAGACCGCCCCCAGGCGTTCGGCAAGGGAGCCTCCTGGGGCCAGCCGTCCCGCGGCGAACCTCATCTCAGACCCCTAACGCGTTGCGTTCGGTATTACGAGATGAATTTTTACGCATCGCAACTATCTATAAGTGAAATCAGATACGATGATTTTTTTGAGCTATATAAAAGTAAACTACGGTCAGAATACTAATTTACGTAATCAAATTGTTTTTATGATTGAATACTTTCTTTTTCATTAAGATTTTCGCGTTCATGACGGGCGTTGAAAAATCGCCTTCGCCAACACCTTTCATAACTTTTCGCTTCGTGATCCAAAGCAATTACTCATATTCTATCGCCTTCTCAAATATTCATTCTTACTTTCCTGCAGCAAATTATTGTAATGGCTCCAACAGGCTGTAATTAGACCATGGTAGGGAGCCAACATAATTTCCGAAATAGCTGTTTTTCGATTCTCTAAAAGCGCTATTAGTTTATTACGCTACTTAATTACTTTAATAAAAATATGACAGTGGAAATGTATGTATAGATTGAAACGGTATAAAATATGGGATCGAAATTAATTATACGCGTAGGTAGTGTGGGTGGTGGAGTTTCGGAGTGGCGGTGTGAATGGCTCGGTGGCGAGGTCGGGTAGGATGTCGCGTCGACAGGCGGAGCCGGGTGGCGAACAAAGCTCGCCAGCCTAACAAAGACGTCACCGGCCGTGGCTGCGACGCGGAGTTATGGCATCCATTGTACGCAACAATACCCAACAAACGAGTTTGTATAAGCTATTAGTTACGCGCATTAATATATATTTTTTGTTCGCCTGAAAATTTAGCATTCCATTACGAGGAAGAAATGAAACGCCCGCCGCATGAATTATATTAAAATATATTTGAATATTTCATTTGACACCTTTTTTGCGGGCGGAATTTCGTTCAATCCGGGGCTCGAGTCGCGTAATTTTTAGCGTACACCGAAGCGAAATTTTCGGTGAATAACATTCCATTTCGGATGCGAAACACGACGGGAATCAGCGTCGACACAACACTGACTGATGGCTCTGTATTCGCGATATAAATTCTTTTCGAGGTCCGACCAAATGTGTTTTGTTATGATTTTTGATTGCAACAGAACAATACATTTTCCGTTTCGTTTTATTAATGAACGTTCTTTATACGTAGTTATAATGTAAACGTTTTATCATTTTCACGTTTCACAAGTAAATATATCATCATATGTCACTATGTCGACCTATACGCATTAATAAAATTAATTGATAACTGCAATCATTTTATGAATAGTGTAATCTTCTTATTAATGGCTTGATATCGACGTAAAGTAACAGCTTCCTTACTATTCCATTTCAAGAGACCCAATCATTTTTCTTTCCTCCTATCACTCAAGTTAGTTTGCAAAGTAATGTGATGGCTCTAATGTTGCTAGTGAGCATACTTTGGTATATACTTTGGAGAGGCTTTTTTATCCATATTTTCTGTTTAAAAAACCTTTTATTTGCTTATGTACAAGAATCATTCGCCATATAAAGTTTGACAGTAAAACTCAAAAGCTTAAGTTTTCAGTAGCTCTAAAGTTTTATAAAGCCTTAAAATAAGCGAAAATAATACGACATAGTACTATTCACAACGTACTAAGGGTCATTAGGCACTTCGTATATATACACTACGTAAATGTAAACGGTATACCCGCCCTATATCTATGATTAATGAATATCAAAGCTCGAAAGGCTGTTATTTCTTTTTCCATTTGGTTTCAAACAATACGCTAGTTTCCCCCAACATTCGAAATATATATATTTTATTATAGCTCTGTTGTTAATTAAATTGTGTTTCGTTTTTGTTATTTCTACGATATTTCTCTTTTACATTGATTAGTGTTTCGACGTTTTTTTTAATCAATCAAAGTTTTCAAAGCAGCCCCAGTAATATTATTAATGCATAAATCTATCTTTTCTATTATATAATGATAGGCTGAATTGATCTTAATGGAAATTGGTTTGTATAATCTGAAGGTTAGAGAAGAGCTTTTTATACACAGTATCGTTTGTCACAGTATACACGGTTACAACTACAATAGTGTTACATGCGTGTTGCTTACTGATGAGGTAGAAAGGTAGGAGAGGAGGAATAAGAGGAGGAGGAAGAGACAAATGGAGATGAGGGGACTTCCTTATTTGCATTAAATACTCTTACCAAACCGTTCCCAAACACGGTGGATTTATATATATATATATATATATATATATATATATATATATATATATATATATATATATATATATATATATATATATAAATCCACCGTGTTTGGGAACAGTTTGGTAAGAGTATTTAATGCAAATAAGGAAGGAAGTATATATATATATATATATATATTTAAAGAATATTAGCAACGCTTTTTCAAGGTATTACTAATATTCCTATTGCCTCTCCAAATAAGCTAGAAGCTTGCTCTAGGAGTGGGTACGACAATAGCCCAAGGGGATCAGGATCGAACCCGCGACTCTCGCGCTATCGGAGCGAAGTCGGCCCTTCTACCGTTGAGCTATTGAGGCTTCAAGGACTTATATGGGTTAAATCGTAGTAAATTTTGTAAAGGGAAACGTGAAAATCTTTCACAAGTATAATATAAAATGCAATGTGAGTTATATATAAATATTAAATAAATATATATAAAAACAAAGAATAGCAGCTTTTTAATAAAGAGCTATAGAAATTAAGTATATGATTTGTCATTAGTACGAGGTCTCCGTAGCCTTTGGATGCCGACAATGTCTGTAGTGCGGCTGCTACATGCTTCTGATCCAAAGGGTTGAGTTTAAGATAGTGGATACTGGCGAAACAGTTATACAAGTTTACTTCACATTTCATTAACTGAAAGGGTAGTTAAGTAGCTTCCCAGTAGTGCCTTTGCATTCATATTAAAACAAGAAAAGTCACACGACTTGAGAAACGATTGAAGTGGGTTGGAAATGTTTTATTTATTATGTAAAATATAATCGCAGATTATATTTAACAAGTTTATATTACGTGGTAATATCAATTAAGTAAAGTTCGTCCTTCATTTCTGAGAGCTCGCTTAAACCAGCAATTTTATTTACGACGTGTAAGCGTTTAAGAGAAATTGCATTAATATGAATACCCGTTTGATATCATGTACGGTGTTGCAATACACAGAATGCCGCGTTCATATCACAACGACATAAATAACATTATTTGTAAAAAGAAATTTGAACTCCACGACCCAAAGAATAAAGTCATAATTCGATTGTACACGTACTGTGTTTTATTACGTTTCCATTGCATCGGGACGTATGAAATTGTTGGACATGAATTATGGATTGTCGATATCGCTTCAAGCTGTTGCTGTATTTTTTTTCATATTCCTCTGGCGCGATACCGCAACGAATTAAATTAAAATCTCTTTTCAGTTGTCATCCCTTGATGAATTTGGTATTTAAGCTTTTATTTTCACTATTTTTCTATAAACGTGTTTAAAATTGTATATACAATCTATTGGTTATTAAATGTATACACAAAAGATGTTTAACTTTCCTCTGTTTTTGACTGTTTCCACAAAGATAAAATTGGTCAAGAACATTTACTTTAATTTGACATTGTTAAAAATCGGTCCATTCCTCAGTATGATTATGCGTATGAGCTTGATCTTTTATAAAAAGAAATTAGAAAATACTTTTTTATCAATTTTTCATAAACAAGCTACCTTTCTTGAAATATATATATCGCGATGTCAGTTAATCATTCTTAAATCTACACTAGAGCTAAAACTCTACTCAACACAAGAAAAATTAGTCAAAAAATTATCTTACGAAATTTTTCAGTTTCAAAAACTTAATAAAACAATTATAACTACTGGTTTTGCTCGCTACCGCACAGCATCAATGTTGTATCCGTGTTGCTTGTATATACTTATTTTGTTTGCCATATTTATCATTTTTGGTTTTTGCTCCGCTTCTACGAGTCATAGGAATTCATTTGCCATCCTTAATTAATCAGGCTAGCAGAAAAAAAAATATCCAATGATATACTCCTATCAAACATGAAAACTTCACCTGTTCATAATATTACTTCTGACTATAATTATTATTTTTTTTGATATAGGTATCTATTTAGGTGCCGTAGAATTTAGAAATAAGTGCGTTATGATTTCTATTCTTTGTAAAATTACCGGATTTTTCGACCCTTTAACTCGTGCCCGCGCCCTATCGTGCACGTAATCAGTACAAATGCGATCCGAGATACTATGAACCCGGTCAATATTTTAGCACGCACTTTATCCTGACTAATGTTACCTGACCCTTAGTTCTTGAGATTGGTTTTATAATCCCTAGATGCCATTGCACTTGCAAATCTAAATTATTAATAAGATATGTCATTTATTTCAAATAAAGAACTTTATACGAAATTATTTTTTTTGAAAAGGCACTAAAAGTATTTGAATAAAATATTTTAGTTTTTGACACTTAATTATTATTTGACAATAAAAAACCTTTATTTATTATCTTGTCTCATTTTTAGAGCATTAATACATTTAATCACTTCAAAGATTCTCAATCTCACGTGTGTCCACGCTAGTTGTGAAGCGCCTGACTTTGTTCTCCCGCTATGATTTATGCGCCCCAGCGACACATGCAGCGGCCCGACATGCGCCCCTATAGCGACTTACTCGTAATCGAAGGCCGACGGGCGGTCAAAACGCCGCGTTTTAACTGACTGTTTGCGCTACTTATATTAGGTATAATATTTTTGACATCAAAATAAACTCAAAAATAAATTGCCTACATGCTTTTTATAAATATCGATGTTATTTAACAGTAATGAATTTCAGTAATTGTATTTTATATCCATACTCATATTATTTATATTTTATAAAAATTTGTTGCAACAAAAGCTATATTAGCAGTATTCTATTTATAATCTAACTGACATGCACACCACACTAACGGAATTAAGACAGTTTTAATCATTAGCAAAGCAATATATCTTAGTAGTTTGCCCGTTCATTTGCCTACGAATCATATTTATTCTATCACCTATATCTATCTTCATTAATAACTGTATGAATAAAAAATATAGTCAAAACAGTCGATTAAAACGTTCAAGTATTTATACATGCGACTAAATTAAGCGGTTTCTCTCGGGCCGCGGGCGTCTTGGCCGCTCAGTCGCGTCCTTAATGCTCTTATTACGTACGGTTTAAATCTGACGTCGGGATCATGTTTTATGCATCTGAGTGCGCGATGAAACCGCCAGTGTAATATATAAAGCCCGCTGGGAAGGGGATTTCATGAGCTGTATCGTATATGATTTTGCTTCACATCTTTTGGATGTAAAATTCAGTTTGAGCTAGGGTTGGATGCTTGTACGAATTGTGTATATACCTAGCTTAATGCATTTTGACAGACTTATAAAAAAAATTGTTACATTTAATCAATGTATTCAATGTAAGAGCTGTTTACTTACGTCTTTCTATGTATGAATGATACAATTATATCTACGCTTCTTATGAAAACATATTGTGAAAGCCGAAACATGCTAGACTTCACGTGGAATATAAGCAAGCTAGTTTTCGTAAATAGCGTCGAAAGTAATTGAACAGATTCCATTCTTTGACTTGTGAATTGATTGCCACTTACTTAATCAAGTCAAGGACATTACCTTCCGTGTATACATATATGAATACATGTTAATTAATGTCGTGTAAAACTTGAAAAATACATTTTGCATTCTTGAATACGTCCCAAAATACGGAAACGATGAGTCCGTTATCAATTTTCTGAGCAACAAGTGGGTGATAATTTTGAATCCAATGCTGCAGTCCTGACTCTTCGTTCTTTAACTTATACGGAACATTAAATCTCTTTCATAAATCTAAGAGATGCTTATTGTTAGGTTCACTGTCTGTAAGCGATCAGTGATCAGAATTCGGTCTATATGGGCTTGAATAACTGACAACAATGTGGTCACCCTTGAGTGAAGAAGAGGAAGTCTAAAACAGTTCTTGAGAATTTATTAGTCGATAGAATTCCGACTGTTTAATTAGAGCTTGTCCACAAATACGACATAAAAATATTCCTAACCAAGAAAACACATGTATGTACATTGGCCGTAATGAATTGTTTTTAATTTAAACATTAACAACAGTCGACGTAGCGTTTGTTCCACAAAGCAGAAATTAAAGATAGATTCTCGATGCTGATTTGTCAAACTGAAAGCATACAAAACGTCGCGTTAGTCATCGCGGCGTTGCGTTCGTTTTTTTTTTCTAAGTTATGAATATTGTCTTTCTGGGAAACAGTGGCCAGAACGCCATTCGCAATGTAATCCAAGTTTCGTGTCGGATTTTCTTCGAAGTTCGCGTGTTTACCTTGTATTGCAAGTTGTTTTGCGTGTTTCCGTTGAAACGAAAATAATCAAGCGAGCTCAACGTAGATAGACAACTTAGTGAAATTTCATTTTCGACTGTCCGGGGTCTGAACGAAATAAATTGCTGTGTAATTCAAATGATGTCTAATACATTAGGCATTCATTTTCATCTGTAATTCTTTTCGGAGCTTTAGTAACAAATCGGCATAGTGATTTATTATGTTAAAAATAATATACACAATATTAAAAAACAATAAATCCGCCATAAATTTGTAATTTGACGACGTTGTGGCGCAGCGGTAGCGAACCTGCCTTAAACGCCACACGTCGCGGGTTCGATTCCCGCTCGGAGCATAATATGTTTGTATTGACCATGCAAGCATATTTTCCGGTCTGGGTGTATTTGTCTTTGTCATTGTGAATGTTTCCGGACCCCCGACACAGGATATTACTATCCTAATGGGGGCCGTTGAGTGTGCAACGTTTACGTTTAATTTGTTTGTAATTTCATATATCATTCAAACTCTTTTTGTTTCGAAATGTCTGTTAAACGTGAGATTTGTCGTATTTTCAATTTAAGACCTAAATTACCTTCACGGCATGTTCTAAAACATGTATAATGGGCTTCGTATCGCCTCGAAGAATAATGGCTACAAAATGAAAAAGCCCTGAGGCGTCTTAAATTATTTTAATTGGCTCCGGTAGCGATGTGGCTCTTTGGAAAAACATGCATATAGTTTGAGGAATATTAATTTATGACAAATCGTAGCTATATCGGCAGCAGTGTATATAAATAAACTTATTTTATTCACAAAATCATTTGGACTAGTTTAGCTATCAATGATTGCCCATTATTTTTAAATAAATCAACTAGACTCTTTATGAAGTATAATAAATACTACAAGGCATCTGTCTAAAGCGAAAAACATAGCTGTTAGTAATTAATAATTAAATTTATGTTAGCTCAGTATGATCCATTAAACTTTATACCACCGACAGCCGAGAGAAATGCCGAACAAGCAAAAACAATTAACAAATTGATAAGCTCAGAACAATTTTCAATTAACTTCGCCGGCAGTGTTCGCTTTTACAAATAACCACCATTTGTCAGATGCCTATGCAGTTTTTAACGTTATGTTAATATCGGGACCGGTCCGCTAATTTAGCTCATATTTTTCGAAATTTAATAACATTTATTTTTATCTGATTTCAGAACGGAAACGGGGACGGCAAACGTATACCCGGTATCAAACACTCGAGCTTGAGAAGGAGTTCCACTTCAATCGGTACCTGACGCGGAGGAGACGGATCGAGATAGCGCACGCGCTGTGCCTCACCGAGCGCCAGATTAAAATCTGGTTCCAGAACCGGCGCATGAAGTGGAAGAAGGAAAACAAGACCAAGGGCGAGCCCGGCTCCGGAGACGAACCGGACAACATGAGTCCGCCCACCTCGCCACAGTAAAAGCCTCTAAGCTTAGTCGATGGTCCAAGTGAAGGATCGGTCCGTTTCAGATTTAGCCAACGACACCGTGTTGGTTTGTGTCCATTTATTTTCATATAAAGTTGAATTTTGTGCACCGGAATGATGAATCTGAAACAATCGATCCGGCGGCCGAAGTTACTAGAACAGTTTAATTTGTATAAATTGTATGTTGGACTTTTCATGATAATACTACATTATAACTAATACGTAACTTAGTGACTTGGCATAAAGAGTAATGATAGTGTGACGAAGAGATTTTTACAGTTGTTAAGTATAAATTAATTTATAGAACAATCTCAATACCAATAATTACCAAAAAAGCAGTGTATATGATTAGTAAAACTGCATCATCGCTGATGTGATTGATAAAAATATGTACCTAGTTTGGTTGTTATTAAAAAGAAAACTGCAGTTGATACGTTTCTCAGATGTATTACCTTTGACAAAGTGCTTGATAATTCTTTATAGAGTTAACAAAAAAATAACATTATAAGTACTTATCAGTGACAAAAAAATATTTATTTGGTATTGATTTATCCGGTTCAAGCACTTTGTGAAAAATTAATAAGAAAATTTCTATTAATATTGAATTACAAAACCGTAAGGACCTCTTATAAATAACCATTGATAAGAAGGCAATTAGTAACGATATTGTTATTATTTAATATATTTGATGTTTTATTTCTAATTAAGCTATCGAAATATTATGTACATATAAATAAAAAAATGATAATTTTTAGATTTTATGATTATGTACAATTGTTTTAGTGTGAATAATATTATTGATATGAACTTGGATATCGAGGACTAGTGACTTGATTCAAACGACAGAATCAAGTGTATTTATTTTTGTGAATCTTCTCTGATTTAAACTCTTACTTCGTAGTTGGGAAGGCCAGTTCCAAAAGTGCAATGTATACGATTTTTCGATGACACATATACGTAATTATAACTGATAAATTCATAGGGAATCTATTTAATATTATTATTAAATGTTGAAAGTGTGACGTTTGAGAAATTTGATGTACTTTTCTAATTACGTTACGATGATATGTAGCGTGTTAGTGATGTGAGCAAAAAAAGTATCGATTATCGGCTTAACAGAGAAATTCACTGACGATTGTAATTATAGTGAAACAAAAGTTACCTTCAATTCGTTGGTGCGGTGGAATTTACTTATTATCTTCATTTGAAACTATATGAGATGAATCTAAGTAGGTACGGACGTGTACACAGTATACCAAAGTTAGGAAATAAACTGTTTAGACAGTTAAGCCTCTCGCTTGAGGCGAAACTTTATTCGGCCATTTCAAATTATACGAGTCTCGGAGACAAGAAAGGTATTTTTATAAAATCATTGCCTAACTAAAAACTAAACCAATATACGTAAAAAATCGAACATTAATTATTTACTTGTATCTTGATAGTCTTACGGATAAGTACTGTTAAAGCAGAGTGTATGAGAGTTGAGAGTCGGGATTCGTTATATGTTTGTCGATAATTGTAAACTATTTATTATGAAAAATTGTTTTATTTCTTATATAGATCTTAAATAGTGAATGTTTTTACTAAGAACTCAGTGAGCCCATTTCCTCTTACACATATTTTTTAATTTGTGCTGTGTTCGTTAAGTGATGTAAATTGTAATAACTGTATATTGTCGATATTTTACACGATATTTATTTATTGATTCGCTTTAGGTTCGATATTTTACGTTTTTTTTAAATAAATTTGACAGTGTCGGTGGCTGTCTGGCTGGGATGCATTTTTTTGTATGATTTAAATTGCTCAAATTCATTTTATTATATTTAAGATATTTTTCACTGTAATTTTATACAATGTTATGGGACAAAATTGTACCGTAATAAAAAAAAAGATTTTTACCACTAAGTGCAATCAGAAAATCCCTTGCCAGATGGATTATATTTGGTTTGTAAAATTTAAAAAGTAAATAAATAATATTAGTTTTATAAAATTACAATTAAGTTTCGATTGTTAGGTCTACTGACTGTTCTTATAAAAAAAAATTAGGTCCGTAGCAAAATTGGAATCTAATTTGAACGTTTTTATTTACCATAATTTCCTATCAATTCGAAATTTATGAAATATAACTATAATTAGTAACTTAATAAGGTTAGGCGAGACGATATTGTCATAAATATATAAATACATGAAATTAATAAAGCATAATGATTGTAATTACAGATTTTTATTGTACTAACCTTGTTTTACTGATTCTTAACCAAATAATTATCAAACAAATCAATAAAAAATCTTCAACCTTAAAAAATAATTTGAAAAACTGTTAAGTTTAAAGAAAATTGTTCGTCAATTTTATTGTACAAAATATTTATAAGTAAAATTTAAAAGATTGTATAAATTATTTCCTAACAATTTACCAAACTATATTTCCATTTTAAAGTTTTTTTAAAATTCATATACATAGATATATTTTTAAATCAATTTTTGTAATGGTATGTTGGAGATAGTTTTTAACATCCACCGCTAGATGTCGCTACTAGCAATACGTAAAATACATTCACAGAGTTTATACTTGAACCTTTCACATTTGAATATTATTTCAATAACGGAAAACACGAAACTGAAAACAAGGAAGCAATTATAAATACAATATCAGTATATCGTGATATAGAACGTAAATATGGTAGTCTAACGAGAAAATAATGATTTGCGTGTAGGCTTCGCTCGCGCCGTGTCAGACACGGCTGATTGGGCGGGCCGATTGTCAAAATTACGTTTTTTGTTTCCACACGAACCTTATGTATAATATTACTAGGTGTGGCTCACGCTAATGGATATTTAATAATCTCCCTACCCCGAAGGCATACCATTATGTAAGACGAACTAATGCGATTTTGACAAGTTTAAAATCGAGGCAATTATGGTTTTGCATGGTTCAAAATGAACGTGTATTTATCAATTGGACGTTTCAGTTGTGATTGATGCAGCGGAAGTCATTTGGATTGGCTGTTCATTTTTTAGTTGTTTCTCACAATCATATAGTTTTTGTGTAAGAAAGTTAATGTGAATTTGAATTAACTTTTTATCAAAATCATTCAAACTAAACTTAATTAAACCTAACTAGTAATATTAGCCACATTGTGACTGTCGATTTTTAAATCTGAAAAATCATTTTCTATTTTAAAGAAATTGCTTAAAATCACCATCATTAAAAAGGTTCAGATATATTTTGATTAACAAAAATTTACTTTTAATGTATTACTCAGAATAGAGCATCTTTGACCTGAGATATATTTTGTAATGATACTTTTACTTTTATTGACGAGAAATAAGCAATTTTTTTATGCTATCTCTATCTAGCAAAAAACTTAAATAATTTCTGTTATATATTTAGATTCTTCATATCAATATAACTAATATGTTTTATTAAAGTATCAAATTCCTAGATTGTAGTCAGACATTTGTCTTGTTGCGCGAATATATCTGTGAGTTGAAAGGTCAGCGTAAATTGGTCAGTCAGTCATCTTACAAATGATAGCCAAGTGTGATTTATGAGTCCTCAGATGTGCCATTGCACTTGATTCAGATTGGGTTCATGGCCATACTGAGATAGAATCGTGTCATTTAGATACATAGATGTTAAAAGCTACTTTGATTTTTTTATATTAATTATTGTAGTTATAAATTCATTAATGTTTATTAATTACTATAATTTACGTCATGATATATCTATAGACAATTCGTTTTTTTTTAAATATAAATTATTTTTTTATTTTATTTATGATATCTAGGTAGGTATAGTAGGTATTTGATAAGTTCTTAACTAAAAATATGAAATATTTGAAATAAAATAAAATTTTTACATAAACTTATTATACTTATACTTACTATAGACCGAACCTTTCATACAGACAATATGACAAAGACTCGTTGATTACTTCATAAATTCAAAACTGTCGCAATGGAACGAAGTTAGTCACATGACAACTTCATTCGATATTCGGTTATCATGTGTACAACATAACCGCATGAAGTTACCAACGATTCTACGACACTATGTCTGTACCTATAGAAAGGCCTTTCCATAGTTGATGTAGGTATAGTAAGTCTATGAATTTCTTATAAGAAGAATTAAAGTCTTACCTCATTTTTCTTATAATAATGAGATGAAAATATTGATACAAGCAACTTATAAATTATTATTAATTATACGTTATTCTATATTTAACGTCAAGTGTGAAGCTGCGGTAGAACACCCTCAAAACGGATTCAATTCCCGCTAAGCGCTAAAGGTTGTATTGACCGTATAGATAGTTTTCTTATCTAAATGGTTGCGCTTGTGTATTTCCAGACCCTCGACACAGGATATAGTTTTAATAAGGATTGTTAAATATGTAGCGTTTATTTATTATTGTGTAACATTATTTGACTTTTTGTGTATAATGATAGAGAAATCTTATTAAATAATATTAGTGGTAGAAATGAAATAGTAATAATAATTTAATAATCCTAGAAATAGAGTGAAGGTCATGCTAATAATTTATTTATTTTCCCTAAAATTTCTTAAAATTTTGTTTACAATTTTATTAAAATTTATTTTGTAATTTTTATTTTTTGATATTCTCAAGTTGTGCAAGTATTTTTATTAATCAATATTAAAAACAAAAACAAAAATATGTGCCTACGTGTGTTGCACGGAGGACCCACATGAGGAACGAATTTTTATAGTCAGAGAGAAAGAGAGAGAGCGAAAGTCATATGAAAGAGACATAACGATTTTGATTAACTACAAGTCAACTTCTACCACTGCGTCAAAGATCATGGTTAGAAAAATAATTCTCTATAATTATTCGTTAAAAAAAACCTAATACGGAATTTGTCAAGTCCTCAGTCATTTATAATGAAATCTAAAAGGAACCGGTCTTCGGACATATTAAAAGTGTACATTCCGATGAAGACATAAATCACAGGCGATCTTTCACGTACGACCTTGCCTCATAACATTCAATTTTATTGACTGCAATAAACCAAAGCAATGGTTAAATCAACGCCGCTGTATCGATAAACACCTCGTAAATATTCACCCTCCCTTTCGTACTAATCCAATTTGTTATGTGACAAAAAGGGACAGATGCAACGTCTCTTCATTTCGCCGGTACGGAAAATAGTTTATGAGTGCTTGAGGATCTTGTCTCTTAAACGATTATGGACCTTGTTATGATCATTGTAAGGTTGATATTTAATATTGTTAATCGATTTATAGGTTTTAAATAGGTCCTTAAATCGCAATAACGATTTGTTTATAGATGTTCGTGTGAAGTCGGCCTTTGTGAGATTTTAATTTATGACATGCTATGACATTCATTACGGAGGTGAATTTAAGATGAATGATATAGACGATTTTATTGAACCTGTAATGCTATATTTCATTATCATATTCCATATTAATGTATGATTATTTTGATATTAAATAGTTTCGATAAAAAATAAAAATTTATGAGTAACATTTAATATAATTTGCTTCATATATTATATGCTAAATAATAATTTATATTAAGCTAATTAATTTACGTATGTCAATATAATGTTCATTTTATTATTTAATGAAGACGTAACGAATAATTTGGATTTGAATTTTAATGAAATACTCATTAATATATTAAGAGTTAGCTTTAATATTGGCATTCGAAATTCAAAAATTAGCGCCTTTTGCCAGCCATTTTGTTTTGGGCGGTTACTCTTCACGCCCCGCCCCCCGACCGCCACACCCCAACGGCAGCGACTCGGACGCAGCCCAACTCATTTGTTATATTGTATACTAGGCAACGCAGGTTATGTATAGAAAGCTTTACTAATATTAATAAAATAAAAGTCAAAGCAGAGAGTCGAAATGTAATATAAAAGACTACAGGAAAATTATTCGCGATACATAAATATAAGTATCTACTGATTGTTGTGAAAATGAATAAATGAGTAATTTAAATATACCCACATAAAAAACCACACAAGTTTAATTTAACTATAACGTCACTAAAACATGCTGTGGAAGAAATTTCACATGGGCCCGTTTTGAGACGTATTTTGATCGCATTTTTAATTCGTTGATTGGGACCTATTGATTAACGTTACCTAATATGTATCAATCAATAGATAGTTAAAAATACTGTAAATCTGCTCATAATACGTATAAGTTCTTTTATACTAACGTTTAACGATCAATGGACTCTTATATTAATTAACAAAGAAATTTTTGATATTAGAACTCAAAAATAATTATTTATTTAGAACAGAAACTTGTCACTACTAGATACAGATCAAGCACATTTAAAGATGACATCGACTGAGGTGTGGCTGTCTCCTTTCCATATATGGTAAACTGTATATATTCATCCTTGTCCTTATTTTTCTACTTCAATATGACATACAACAGAGAGGGGCTGAGGAGCTTAACGAGAGAGACGTATGTAGCACCTATCTACGAACGAAGTAAGTGACTACAAGTAGTATCCACTTACGTAGATTTCAATATAGATAATACAACATTATCAGGGATATGCTGAAACGTATATCTATAGTATTTAGTAATAATTTATAAAATATCAATGGTGGTAGGTCTTTTGTTGCAAGAGGCCGGCTAGGTAGGCAACACCGCAGTGTCAAATATTCTGCCGCCAAATAGTAGTGCTTAGGCATTACTGTGTTCCGGTTTGAAGGGCACTGTACGCTAGTGAAATTACTGGGCAGAGAAGATTTAAGAACTAATATATCGAGCTTGGCAACGCGTGAGTGGCTACTAATGGTGCTGGAAGCGCTCATAGGCTTCGGCAACCACTTACCATCTGGTGGGCCGTATGCTTGTTTGCCAACTCGTAACATAAAAAAAATAACTTGATAAAGAATTTAATATATAATACCTATTAAAATAACTTGAAAATTGCTATCATTAATTTTTTTCACCTAATGACAAGCGTTTGTCATAGCCTTTGAGCGGTTGCAACACCATTTATTCGTAGACGTCACTCACGCGTCGCCAACCTCGAGATATTGGTTCTTAAATCTTTGCCCAGTAATTTTACTAGCTACAGTATCCTTTAAACCAAACTACAGTAACAATGTTCAATTCACTTTAGCCGCTTTGTCAAAGTTACTTTTTTATTTTAAAGATTGTAAATAACGATTCTAATGAGACTCTATTTTCACAAAAGCAATGACTTGTTTCCCATACAAACTAGCTTTCTTTATTTGACCTCCTTTAAAAGTTCCATCTATTTTCATATCAAAATTCATAGAAAGTGCTTTAACGCTTTAGCGTGAAAACATTACAGCAATACAGAGTAGCTTTCGTATTTTTAGTATTAGGATGGATTACATATTTTTTATACCCAACACTCTGATTACTAAATTGCCACTCAAATAAAAAAATTGTAGCAATCATAAAGATGTATTTTTAAGTCAAAGCGTAGATATTAAAAAGCGATTTGATAATTGTTCAATCATTATATCAACGTTATCATTATATCATTATATCGACTTAATGATAACATCATTATTATATATTATACAGGTATCTATTGTTTGCAGAAATATATACTAAATAATCTTACTTTTACGCTACAGAGCAATTATAACGTCGTCATATGAGATAATGATTGGCGATTAATGATATTTTAATGATTACAGCGCACGAGTTTAAGTTTAGCCGACTAACTGTGAAAAAGTTATCATTATATTTGAAAAATGATATGAATGCTACGGAAAGCGTTGAAAACGTCAAAAATGTTGATGATATACATTTATTATTTTAACTTAATTTATTTAAAGAATTTTATGACGAAAATAAACCTTTAATCACTATATGACTCTCTAACAATAAAAATAGTATCTATAATGGAATCGTTATGAGCCACTTGTCAGTTTAATGAAATTGTGAACTAAAAATACGGATTATAAATATCACCAAGTTTCAGAATGCGTTAAAAAAATCGATTTGTCTATTCGACATTTAACCGTCGGAAGTCCAAAAATAGCCGCCGTCGGGAATAGCCGGGATCGACAACACTGAAAGAGCCCAGACGCAACATTGTTGGTAACCTTCTAAAGTTTCCAAACTGTAAATGCAATAATAATAATGTATCTGTTTGCGAATAAAGTGCGCTTTTAAAGCAATTTATATATCTAAATAATTTTAAAAATATTTGTGAACAGATGGATCTAACATAATTTTAGGAAATATAATTACGAATTATTAAACTTTTGACAAAACTGTTATCTGTACCAAATTTATAATTTCAATTGGTATTATGTGAATACTATTATTTTATTGAAGTCAAAATTGCCTAAGATTCATTACAATTAATTGTGCCAATCTACAACCACCACACCAGCAAACTGACTTAATGAGAGGACTCCTATGAATTCTTTGCGTACCACTACAGTATCTACAGTATGAAAGATACCAAAGAGTCGAAGTTTTGACTTCCTCCACTCACATAGTCACATCGATAAGGAGACGACTATTTTAAGTCGATATGGTGTCAGAGGGTAATACTTTCCACACAGAAATCTTAGTAATAAGGTACTAGAAATGTTAAAAATTTTGTTCGCCAATAAGCGACATCTAATATTATACATAGATAGAAATCTTAATAATCTACTAAAGATTAGCTTATTATTAAGATTTCTATGACTTTCCAGGTCCATCCGAAAAATGACAAAAAAAGCAAAGTGTTACTGACCATTTACCCACTTGTAATACTTATCTTTTATTCCTAAATGTGTAAATTATTGTTCAAATTACCTAAGTCAATCAATTAATGTACTTAAGGCGCTTGGATTGGTGTTTCTTCAATGAACAGGATAATTGTCACATAGCTGCAAATCGCTCCACTAACACAATCGTTTATCTACTACTCTTTATCGGATATGAAATTTATTTGATATTTTTAAAATAAAAATACATTCTCAATGAGTGTCTACTTTTAAGTATAATTATAATCTTCACAGAAGATACTAAAAATAACATGGTAATAAAGATAATTATATTTATTTTATTTTTATTCTGAAAACAAACAAATTTCGTGAAATAAAAGAACATCAAGATAAATATAAATTTATTAAATATTAACGATTAATGAATCAAAGTCCTTTAAAATAAAAACACGTGTTTTGCACATAAAATGTTTTCAAAAATTACAATAAACAATAGTTAAAAACATCAACAATTTCATTTAATGGAATGAGTTATAAAATACAATAGGTATATTAATTGAAATGTTACAATATTCTGATGACGCCAAAACGAAATGTTATTGTTTACTGCTACAAAAAACGTAAATACACAGCCGCATTTATAATTCATAAATACATTATTCAAGCAAAAATATGTGAAAAGTACTATAAATATTTTTTGTATAAAAGCATCTTATACATAATAACTTCATGAATTAAATTGACAAAATTTTATTTAATAATAATTTTATTTGACATCCTAAAAACATTAAACATGTTTTTCCTATTTATAATTACGAGAAATATTACAACATATTGTCAAATACAACAGCGTGATTAAGAAGACATTTTCTTCCTCGTACAACCACAATGTGGCGGTTTTTCCGAACCGATACGACATAGGCACCGAATCAACAAAAGAGCCTATTCCTTCCTTAAGGGTCGGCGACGCACCTGCATGCCCTCTGGTGTTGCCGAAGTTCGTGGGCGGTATCATCGGCCAAGCCTATGCCCGTTTGCCCTCTTAAAAAAATAAAAAATAAAAACACTAATTAAATTTACAAGTAATACCTATAGAAACCAATATATATTTGATATGATGTTAATAATTCTATGAGTACTTCCGCGCTCTATCCAAGTCTCGATGAACCGATGGTTCAATTCTTTTGGCAATTGTGCTTTAACAATTGCTATATATAAAGTGTATAGGAATAAGATAAAGTGTAAGGTCTTTTAAAATTTTACAACATAGAACTACACTTTCTAATTTTTCCCTAACATAATACAACATCAATGCAATCCTTCGGTGACGCTGTCAAGGCCAGGACTATACATTCAGAAAAAAAGACACTTTCTATAATATGTCTCATATGACATCACAAAACATTAAATACCCAGCTTAATTTATATATTATAAACAATATCTAAAATAGGGACGTTGCTGAAATACACTCAGCTACGCTTTCCTTTGTCATACGAAGGTCGGTTCACATCATTTGCATTGCGGCGTCGTGATTAAAGTCACGTTTATTTACTTATGTCACGACACACCGTACCCTAATGTCTCACTTTCGAATGGCAATACACAGCTATGTATTTATAATGTATGTTAATTTAAATGTTCTATCTTACAACTGTAAAGCATAAAGTCATTACAGTTAGCGTAAAATCTTAATAAATATGTTTTCAATGTTTATAGTTATACAGTTTTTTGTAGGTTTTTTCACATAAACTTTTGATTACACATAGAGTTGTTATGATGACCTTTAAATATTCTAAAATATTACTGTTCGGATTCTTCTTTACAATATAAAATTTCGGAGAACTATTACTTTATAGAAAACAAAATTTACAAACATAATTAAATTTTTGTCACAAGTGGTATCCTGCGTTATAACTACAGATATTTTTATTGACCACATAGGCATTTCTTCTTCTAATTCGGTTTTATCCAAAAGTTAAACAAAAAATTTAATGTTCGCCTAAAGCTATAAAGGGTTGCCGATGTAACATAGTAATATATGTAAAAAGCAGCTTGTCAAATCTTGATCAGGACAATAAGGAACATACACATACATAATATGTATTTATAGGTTCTTCTTCTTCCTAGTATTATTTCCAGTACCTATTTACCCGGGGTCTGTGGGTCTCTTTATCCTGATTTATCGGTTACTAGGTTTTTTCCAAAGGGAAGTAAACTAGAATCAATTGAATAAGCGGAAACTATATAGGTGTCACGAGTTAACGATTACTTATCAGATGTTATAATAAAAACCAGACCGACAGCTTAACGTGCTCTCCGAGGCAAGGTGGGGAGACTCATACGGACAAACGTCGAGACTGAAACAGATATTTATAACAAACATCTGCTCACACAGTGGGAACAAGATACTAAAAGGTATTAAAAAACTATAATAAGCCAGTATATAAGATCTGTGTATAGTTCCATCACCAATCCGCGATTCCTTTGTACATTGATATACGCGCAGGGAATAAATTCCTTTCTCCTGTAACATAGCTACGACGCGAGATTCAAATAGGTGGCTGTCGAACGTTTTCCGTTTAATATCCGCACCGGATCCTCATTCTGTATTCCAGTTCCACGCCAATTGTCTGGACTTATTAAGCCGTTGGATAGCTTGTGGATTGTACTGGAACAGTTTATTTTCTATTCCAATACATGTAGCTTAACATGATTTCAGGCTGGTTTAATGCTGGATATGTGTGTGTTAAGTGGTAATACTTTTATAATTTTAAAAGTTTTTAGCAAAGATTATGGTCGTTACTTTCTTTACCTTGATTTTATTGTGTTACACATAATTCTATTTAAATCGCAGTACTAAAATAAAGAAGAGTTAACTCTTTAGTTATAAATCAGTTACGGACTCTTCGCTTGTAATTTAAAGTAAATTTTTTCGATTAAAATAATAAATCAAACATCCTATCAATATGTTCATGGAATTTCCTCCGTTGAAGGAGCAAATACTTCGATCTCGTACGTTGAAAGACCGACTATTTCTAAGTTATGCGGCTCTCAGGCAAGCCTGCTGCGACCAGCGTGTGGTAATTTAATAAAGATAATCCGGCAGATAAGGTACGCCCCACCTATCTTATGTGTTCCAGGGAAATAAACTGCTTTAAAATCTACCACATAATACGTAGGTGAAAATTATTTTATAGATATTACTGTGGACTGAATTGAATTTATCAATAGCGTGAGCTCTTTCGATTTTTATTATTATTGTTGACAGTACGTTTTATGATATATGAAATTATCGATACTTATAATTTTCAGCCCGACTCAACATTTGTCAGCTACTAAATTATTAATATAAAATAATATATAATTATAATATATTGAGTTGCTATTTTATTTTATTTGATTTTCATACTTTTTTTATTTTTATTTTTTTATTTATTTTATTATTTCAACACTTCACTAATAAAATTATATTATATTTTTATTGTTGTGAGCATTTGCAAGTCTTTATTTATACCTTTAATTATATGATTTAAGGTAAAATAGTAGGTATTGGTATTAATGACGTGGCATGTAACAAAGGACCAGCAGATGAATGATTAATGCGGACTTCCTGCTAAGTCTAAGTGTGTGGGAATTTGCTTCATTGTGATTTACACCTAACTTTCTATATACCCTTTATTATATAACTGTTATAACTGAAAGATTGAATGGATTTTCATGCGGCTACCAAGCGACAGAGTGAGACAGGGTGTTTTGTATAAATAGATTAAAATTGTCGGAAAACGTCTAGGCGAATGCTTTGTTGCTACAGCGATCCGCTAGTATAGGTACTAAAAGTCGAAAATCATCGAATTAAACTTTATTTTTAATAAATTAATTATAATATGAAAAAGTTATAACTAGTATTAGAGTCATGCTTCTCCCAGCACAAATAGGGCGGCTCGATCGAGGAGGTATCCTCTCACAGAAAATCGGCGCAAAATAACAGAGAACTGTTGCGTTTTGTGTGATGAGTGAGAGCGACGGGGCTTGATCTCCCACCCACTCTGCTGACTTCCTTTTTCTCTTCTTACTTCTTGTCTCCAATCCCTTGGGCTGGCAACGCGCATGTGATACTTCAAGTATCGCATGCGTTCATAGGTTGCGGTGACTGCTTCCCATCAGGGGGATCGTATGCTTGTTGGCAAATCGTCATGACAAAAACATGATCATAATTCTGTAATTATATTCGATTTCAATTGGTATATTTATATACTGAAAAACCATGGTAAATATTTTACAAATTATTATTTCCGTAAAACAAGTGGGTAGATTTGAATGTTCGTCTCTGAAACCGTAATCAATCGTAGTATATTAAACCTTATTATGCAGACGAATTCATTCAGTACATATCGATAGATAATTGCCAATGTAAAATGAACTACCTCGGCCATTTATTTACCCTTTTATTTATAGTAACAGGGTGCAGTTTCTTATATGTTCAGAGTTCTTATTGTATTGGATGTGGTATCAAAGTTTGAGGTGAGCGGCTCTATTGTCGCACATCATTGATTAATGTTATAGTTTATCTAAAGATATGACAACAATGGCGTCTTACCCGAATGCCTTAATGCGTTCTGCCTCTAGGTTTTATTTACTCTATATTTACATGGTGTTTGTAGACGTACTTAACACGAATATGTTTTAATTTACAGGTGCTACGGATCACTGCATTTTGATTTCTGCCTGAAACCAAGAAATAGACACTTTAATAAAAGTCAACAATTTCCAAGATTGATTTTGAATATTGTTGACAATGTTTCTAAAAATTTGTGTGATTAAAAAAAAATTATATTAGAATCAATAGATCCTGTGCCTCCCTCTCCCCTCTTCCTCACCCCTCTTGCTCTAGCGTTTTTCCAGCAGTGGTTGTCGTCGCCGCCACCTACGCGATCGTAGCGCTGCGTTAACACTGATCGCTGAGTTGGCGAAGCGCCTGCGCGGTGTTTAATTTCGACGGACGTCTAAACAGGACAAACACTAGTTTCAAAATGATTTAAGGCTTAATTTTAAACTATTTATTTTAATATAACAAGTATATATCCAACAGCCTGTATAAAGGATACAAAGATATCCGTCAGTCATGAGTTTGACAAACAACATTGCAGCTCAGTCCCATTATATGCAAATGTTCTCTCTCATGTTTGACTTTTGATACCTATTGATTGATATGTGTTTTTTTGTCATTCCATGACGTGCTTCCTTATGATAAACGACTGGTGTTAAGATTATAGAATAGATAATATTTTTAAGTTACAATTACACATAGCTTTGTAAACATTTGTATAATTTTTGTTAAATTCAAATTTATAATAATTTGTAGGCTATGGTAATTTCAAAATTAAGGCTTTTAGAAAATAAAAATATTGTAAATCGTGTGATTAGTCTTCAAACACTAGATTCCATAAGAGTCATTACAAGCTAGGGACTACTAAGAATCGGAAAGATGATTTCGAGCTTTTAATCATTTTTCTCAGGAATATGACATTACTTTTCTCATTAAATGTGGGGTAGACATGAAAAATTTAAGACAATGTAAAAAAAAAACTTTGAATCACGTTATAGTGGAATGCATTGCTTCGCATTTGAACTAAGACATTTAACATCCTACGCGTTATTTACAATATTTAAGAGGTACTTTAAGAGCAGTTTTAGGTTCTTTGGCCATAGAGGTCAAAAGCGCAGAGAAAAAAATTAAAAGTAACCATTGATAAGCAATGTTTATAAAGAATAATATAAGAAAAAGAAATTCAAAGAGGAATATCTTGTAACGTGATGTAGAATGTGTATGTAACATTAAAAATAGCCGATCAGTGATTCTGAAAATGACTATAGAATAGGAATTGCCTACAAAAATGATGACCTGTTTTTAATAAATTCGATGTAGAAATCGATTTGAAGGTTTACACTTTATGTAAGTAGATGAAAAGTTTAGTTTATAGTTGTTTAAAAAAAAGGATACCAAAATTAAACATTTTCTTGAAATTAATTCCGGAACAATACAATCTATAATAATAAAGTACATGTTAATAATAATCTTTTAATAGTACTATCAAAGCTTACAAAATAAATCGTATAAAATAAACTAACATTTCATAATATTTATACATATTTAAACAGAAATGTTCATAAGTGAGTTCCAAAAGGTGTAAACAACGTTTTCATCGCGAGGGGAACTCGCGCGCAGGCTGTTCAATGTCAGGTGTGCGTACAGGATGAAGGCAGGATGCGTCTGGAGATAAAAAAATAATCCTGTCTTTAATACGAATATACATAATTATATGCCAACGTCCTTATGTCATTTTTTTAATTACTGAAGCTGTACAGTTGGATTTTCTTATGATTTCAAAAAATATTGTTAATATTAAGGATGAAATAATTGTATTAGAGAGCTCGTCTAGTCTAGTTGGTTACATTTTAATCGATTTGTATAATCAATTGACCAATTTTTAGACTTGAAAACCATAATAAATAATAAAAAAAAGGAAACGCTGCAAACTCAATGCCCCAATCAGAATAGTGATATTTTGTGTCGGGGGTCCGGTAACACATCAAATACAACCAGACCGGGAAATATGCTTGCATGGTCAATACAAACATATTATGCTCGGAGCGGGAAACGAACCCGTGAAGGCAGGTTCACTACTGCTGCGCCACAACGTCGTCGTCAACCATCATAAATTCAAATTGAAATATTTTATTCAATGTAAAAAGCATTACACTTATGAGTTGAAAGTCAGATTCTTCCACCGGCTCCAAATTTCAACCTCTACCTCAGAAGAAACGGCGAAACAAACTCAGGGGACTATTTCTTAATGGATTAGGTTTCCTTGTAAGTATTTTATCTTTTTTGACAATAGTTAGCTTATTATATTAATTTCATTTGGATTACCCGTAAGTCTAAAATATATTATGAGTGTTTTTACTCAAACGTAACATACGTTTTTATTTATAAAATAAATAACGTCTACATAGTTAACTTAACTTACTACTACTACGTAAGTTTTACTTTTTTCTGATTATTAGTATCGCTGTTGGTCCCTACTGGCCTTGACAGCGTCACCGGGCAAGTGTGGCCTAGTACAGAGATCCGACCATGAGAAAAGGACAAACCTCGCGGAGGCTCAAATAGTTTCCGTCCTTATGGTGCCTCCTGCAAGGCCGAACCACGGCTAAAGACGTCATCGGAAGGGACGTTTTTATTTTATATGTCACACGGAGAGGAATATTAATTCTAAGTTCGTATATTATTTGTTTATATAATATCATGTTTCGTAACAGTTTCTCATTTCGTGTACACGTAACACGACATCTAAGTGTAACCGTGACTGAAAAGATCAGTCGTACAATTTAATTTAAGTAAAAACAATGAACTATTACTTCGCTTTCTAATTTTAAATTAAATTTTGCATCATATTATTTGACCGTATATTTGTACATTGCATAATAATTGTCTTAGCTTAGTCAAATTTATTTTTATATTAAAGAAAAATACGTCAAAATACGGCTTATCAGCCGTCACCGCAACTTATACATATTCGAAACACCATTTCACCCACATGAGTATTGTCAGCCAAAAGACACGATGTGAGGGAGAAGGAAAACGATGGAGAAGACAGAGAGTGTAGCTTTTAACATACCTACATACGTGTTGTGCTTTTAGTACTTCCCGGTGGAGCAAGCCCAATCATGGTGTAACAGCAAGGTTCTATTATTACAACTCAAAAATTGAAACTATTTATATAATTATTATAGTTATCTTATTATGAAGTGGACTTTACGTACGATATTAAGATAACTTTTGGAACTGATAATTTGTTTGCTTGACAGCTTGATGCATCACGTGCAGACTAAGTAAATTTTAATGGAAATGCCAAAGCATAGTTTTTAAAGATATTGTGGAATATTATACAATTTTAATTACTATTTAAAAAATGAATGAGATCCTTGAGACAATCAGTACACGACTCCTGCAAATTAAAAAATGCTGTTTTATTTTACAAAGTGCTTTATATTAATAATCTGAAATCCAAAAAGAATAAAAGTTCTAGTATATTTTTTATGGTATACCATGAATGGCATAATCTCGTAATTATTATTTTTTTTTTTATTATTAAAAACACAAATCTAATATTATGTACATACATAAGATACACAGGTAGGTAATGAATTTAAAGTATTTTATTAAGTACTAGCGGCCCGCTCCGGCTTCGCACGAGTATAAAATATATAGCCTATATCATTCAAAGAAAAAATGGTTAAAATCGATCCAGTAGTTTTGATTTATTCATTACCCATAGTGGCCCGCACGCGTTAAATGTAATTATTTACGACATCATTTTAGAAACCTCAAAAATAACAGTATTTCTCCACTATTTAATGGATGTTATTATACATATAAACCTTCCTCTTCAATCACTCTATCTATTAAAAAGAACCGCATCAAAATCCGTTATGTAGTTTTAAAGATTTAGGCATAAATAGGGATATAGGGACAGAGAAAGCAACTTTGTTTTATACTATGTAGTGATTATAGAAACATTTCGAAAATATTTTTACAAACAGTAATTCCTACAGCATTAAAGGCTATAAGATATAAACACGTCTTAGAAACATTAAGATGATTCGGTCCAAAAGAAACTAATGATTACAAGATAATGCGTAAGAAATGAAAGTAGAAAGAAACGCTTTCTTACGTCCTTTCTGAAAAAGTGAAAAAAGGTTTCGTGATGAAGAAAGGAAAAAAGACCGAATTTCGTCTCAGGAGAGTAAGACTGCAAAGCCTGAGTATTTGTTACATTTCGAAAGGATATAAAAGCTGATAAAATACGAAATAATTTGAACTTAGGTTTGAAGGCAATAGAGCTCATTACATAATAATTGATATATTGTCTGTTTTAGATTTCCTCTGTGTACATAACAGCGACATATCCGTGACTAGTGCGAGCGAAAGGTATATATCAATGAAGGGAGATAGCAATATGGCATTTTGATTAATACACAGTCATTGCTCAGAGCGGGCTGTGTACCATTGCTAAGTAATGACCACTCCATAAAGACATGGTTAAGGTTAAAAGAAAATTACTTTATCAACGCCTTGTTTTAAATAAATATCCTGTTTCAGGAAATATTATTGTTGTTTCCAATACAAGAAATTGAGTTGTTCCGATGTTAAAGATTCAACCGCTTTATTGATAGCTACAAGAGTGATGTATTATTGAGTTCATTTATTTTTTTAAATAGACTGATAAGGTGGTGATTTTTCTTTTGAATAATGATGTCATTATTAGATACGAATGGTTGTATAATTAAATTAAATGAATATGAGTGGAACAAGATATTTAAACGTCAATAAATCTCAATTTTGTTATTGAAAAATAGTATTTTTTATTACTGTTTTCGAACCATATTGAGCATAGGCGTGTTCATATTGACTGGAAAATATTGCTAATTTATACAATACAAAAAGCAATTTTTGAACGTTATTATTACTTGAATATTGTGATATTTTAAAAAGGAGACATCATTAATATTCATTAATCATGTATATAAAGATGCACGTAATAATTATTGAACCCTTCTTAATTTTGGTTCGGTTTTAAACGGTATAAAAACGGTTCGGAGACAAGTACAAAAACACGCTGTGGTGTCGCCGTGACTCTCATTGGCTAAAAAGGGTTGAGCTGTCAGATCGTCTTCTACCAAAGGAATGAAAAATTACACGAGATAATCTGTGACAGATTCGTCTTACTAAAAAAGCCGACTCTTGACATAGATAAATATGATTATTCAGGTACTTTAACCTTGAATTTTGGTTTTGTGATTTAATTGACTGAATTCTCACAACGTGTTTCATATGATGGATATTAGAATTTTTTTGGTCGATTAGATTACAGTTTTTTCTTTATTACTTATAATATAGCCGTAGTGAGAATAATGTTTAATGCAATTTAAATAAAAAAGATATCCTGAACACTAATAATTTAACGTCGATTGTCGATCCAAAGCATTCTTGCATACAAATTACAGAAGAAATATAAATATAATAATCTATATTATGAATTATTAAAGAATTTGGAACCAGTGATGACATATTAGATCTTACACTTTACAGACTAACTTCATTCAGTTATGTTGCAAGCTTGTGACTAACTTCGTTACATTGCGTCGGAGTTGAATTCCAACGAGTCTAAAACAATTTGTCTATATGATAGGATCACAATAAAATGTATATGGCACCACCATGCAAGCATAGATAAAAAAAAATCGGTTCACAAACGTAAAAAAAATCACTCTTACCTATTTTTTAATTGCATAATTTTAATTAGTCCCTGTGGTCGTAAAGACAGTCGCCGTCAAGAGTTCTGTGGGATATCAATTATATATGGCTAGGTGAGACCAGCAGGCCGTTAGCTGGAATGGTCTCGCCATTACCGACTAATTCCTTGCCATTTGCCTGCGGCCGCGCGGAGGCGACGGTCAACCGATTGTTTGCTGGGACTACGAAACTGAAGTGATTTTATAATTATATTCATTTGAATAGTCTTTGTATTGATCCTTGCTGTGGTTTTGATATACTGGATTTTTCAAGAGTTTTACCGATAAAATATCAATACATTTTCAATTTCAAAATCGCAATATTTCCTACTGTGTGAGAAAGATTACCATATAAAGATTTTGGTTTGGTTTGATTTATGGAATACCATATCAAGATTTTTATTTCTAAAATACCAAATACGTATTTTGACGGTTTTTTTTTCATCGATTCAGAAATATTCTAAATCAGAAAAAATACATAATTTGAAAGACTGAAAAATCTGGCTTTTACCTCCTAAGTTACGGGTACAGAAAAGAGATTGCAAAGAATTCACTAAAATACTTTTAGAACTTTGTCAAGAGTCCTTGATTAAATTATCACGTTATTTTAATAGATACCTACTATTTGAAGTTTTGATTTGATTGATAACTTCCTACTATTTAAAGTTAGCAAAAATGATTGTCAGTTATCCGTAGATTGCGCGTATTCATATAAATATGTACAGTTCTATTATTGTAATAAGATTAAAATAGGACATCAGTTACATCACAAGCCTAAAGCTAGTCATTACTGTGAACAGTAGGTCACGCAGCACTTAGAATGGTTGCACCATTACAGGATAATCTTTCGTCATTAGCTAGTGGCTACTATTAGAATTTGTATCTCAATTATTTAATGGACGAATCGTTTTATACAATTTCGAATATCGTGTCGTTGTTGTAGACATGTCTATTTAAATCAATGGGTTTTAAGAGATGGATGAAAATTAGAATTTTGTAATTTATGAAGTAATTTAGGAATTTTTGGAGTTTTAGAGCTGGCTCCGGAACTATATACATTTTTGGTAATATACTATCCTACTAATATAATAAATGTGAAAGGAGTGGATGGAATTTAGGACACAGATATTTTATTCCCTGGACTATATAGCATACTTTTCGTCCCGGAAAAATTCGGTTCTAGTGAGATTATTAGAAACTTTCTACAGGACGTATTCACTTAAAATTTATTATAGATATGTCTTAAGGAATATTATTTAATTACAAATGCTTGTAACGCAGTACGAATTCACGGGCATTTGATAAAATGCTATAATATTTTGTATTATCAAATGAAGGTACAGTTGATACAAATTACTGTAAAATATTCGTAATTGTAATCCAGTTCTTATTGACATGTTTTTAAATTAAAAGCATCATTTATAAATTTAACAAAACACTTAAGACCTTTACATCAGAGTGTATAACTAGAAAACTATAAAACGGAATATGTAACTCAGATATACGACTTTGAACTTGAACTGAGAATGTGTTTGCGAAAGTCAGTCACACTCTAGTGAAACTAAAAACAAAAGCAAAGAAGGGCATGTAGTGGCGCGTCGCACCTCCATCAATCATAAACAATATTTTCTATTGCTCGTAATCTGTGTACCCAAAACTTCGCCCTAGAGGGACGTTGGCCTGCATGGGACAAAAATCGACTCTCACGGAAATTATATTGATATTCAATACACAATAAATGGCCGCTGTCAAAAACTTGCTGTTCGCTCCTACGGTCATCCCTAAGCTATCTGTGTCATTTGCCATTGGAAACGCAGTACTATCTATCCTTTTCAATCTCCTTATGAAGCTTAGGAAGAAAAGAGATAACTATGTATAGTGGGTTTAGCGCGCCTTTGTCACAAGGACTGAACTAATTTTTCATCATACGGCCCACGACAGTAACAAATGCGCCCGAACTGTCTCCTTCTTTAATAATACTTTTTATTTTTTTCAAGGGTAGTTCGCCCTCCGACGGATGAAGATTTTCATCCACGCGGGGAAAAATTGGAAGAAGCTTAAAATGCTATTTGTTTCTGAAGATCTTTAATGCGGTTCTAATTAAACAGCAACGCCGTTAGAGTAAAAATATTTACGGAAACAATATTAATAAATAAAGTAATATTTTTAATTCTGACCTGTACGTACCCATTGTCTGCGACTCCTTCATATTCGATTTTTAGTACAACAAAAACGCATAATTGAACATTCAAAAAAGAATATCTTTTTGAATGTTCAATGATGTAATTTATCATATCGATTCTTTTAATTCATGCTTTATCATTAGAGTTTGAGCCTCCGGTGCTCACAGTGTCAACAGACAAAACGCAGCAGTTTGGATACTGCAATTTCTCGTCTATATTCTGTGTGAGAGAAGTACCTTCTTCCCCAATTAGGCCTGCCCCTTCCTATCTGCAGCCTGTCACTGGTGTAATCAGCAAGACTCTATTACATCAAGAAATCCTTGACCAAAAAATAAACTACAAAATTACCCAAGCGCAAGTGTAAGGAATGTATTTGACGCAATATTTTTAATACATAGCCACAACACCCTCTGCATTATAATTCGGCACCCCAGATCAGCTCAGCGCCGATCAATCACTGTACGTATCTGTCATGTTCGGTTTATGAGAAAAATTGTTAGGATGCGTCTTACCCCAGCCTCCCCTTCGCTATGGTAAACAGTTGGGCTACTTTATATAACACTGATATAAGACTTATTAATAAATAATAAGATTTTTTATTAAAATTTATCTATTGGTTATATTTGTTTATCCAAATTAAGATTTATGGGTTACCTATTTATAAGGGTTATATTTGAAATTAACTTAACAAAAAAAGCGATTGAATGAAAGTTGTATTATAAATATACTATTTTGTAGAAAATAATTAATTAAATGATATTATATAGATTAATAGCTATTATTATATAGATGTTACCGATAATAGTTCCAACAGTACCGATAATAGGTTGTGCCAACTTAAGAGAGGCAAGCGAGTGACAGAGGAAATGGGAGTTTAGGTCTTCAGTACCCACATTCATAGAACCATGAGTAATAGTATAGACACTGCTTCTTCACCTGAAGGAAGTACTTCCCTGCCCAAGTAGCTCAGTTATCAGCAAGGTTCTTCTATGCATATAATTTTTAAATTATATTACATTATAATTTTATAACGTTAAAAGCAATTCCATTTACTCGAAGAAACGATAAGATGAATAAATTTGATAATAGTATAATATTGTTAACGAAAGTATTATTTAGAAAATAACAAAAAAATGTACAAACATTTGAAGAAAATGTTTTTCTCGGCATCATTTGTCTAAGCATCGGAGGGTCTATGCGACGGTTCCCACGCCGAAACTTCTAACGCACACCAAAAACTACTTGCACATTTTAAACTAAACACATAAGCAAAATAGGATCTAATCTCTATAGAATAAGGCTTGTTTTTAAATAGTTTACACTTTCACAAAAGCATTAGTAAGTTTGTACAGCTATAGGTATTTCGAGAGTGCGCTAATCGACTAGAAAAAATATTTGCCGATTCGGCTCCCGCTTTTTGCTACTGATAAATGTTCTCGGAATATGTATCTCGTAATTTTGTAGATCTTCCTTTCTTTCATTAAGCAGCTGCGGTAATGTTTTTCCTTTAGGGAAAATAGCGTTACTTTAAGTGGATAAGTTCCCTGAAACATTATAACTTAATACAATAGAGACCGACAACTGAGCAAACATATTAATATTAAAATAATTATCAAAATCTTAAATTACTTTTCCGTAATACATGTGCTTAAAACAGCTATATGTTTCAAAACACGCATTATGCCACAAGGCGAGTATGGCAAATGACGGTAGATATTGAAATTCAAATAGCCATCCGTGATTTAGTATTCATTTGACGTGATGGAGGCTTTGCTCCGGTTTAGGTTTCGCCAGGCGTCGTCTTCTCGTACATCATAGCGTGCTTCGTCTCAGATCAACGAGTTGATGGTACAATAAGAGCAATGTAAATATAACATTAAGTATAAACGAAAAGTTTTATGGAATATGTAAAATTTCAAATTTTTGTCATTTCGGTTATGTTGAAAACGATTTCTTGTATAACTTCTATAAATGGAGGCACATAAGCAATACCATGTCATCCCACAAAATTGAAAAAACTGAGTTATATATGCAGAAGTGTTGGTAAATGGCTGAAGAACATTTTTCTTTAATATTTGTAGTGTTTTAAGCTTTAAAACTTCTAAAAATGCCATTTTTATCAATGCAATATAGGTATTATGTTAAACGTTTTGGGTTATATTATATACGAAATATGCAGTTTGTATACTTATATTTTGTGAGAATAAGTAAAATAACTTACATAAATCTGAAATTGCCATAAACTTGACCAATACATAAAAAATAAATTCATATAAAGCAAGTTGTTCAAAATTTTCAATCGCGTTTTTCTCGAAATGACATTCGTGTAGGTTGACATGGTATTGCTTATTTGCGTCCAAATATGTGAGCAAGTTTTAAAAATAATCTCAATAAAAACGATTTTTAATATCGATGTAATGACGAGGAAAAACGCTATAACTTCATTTAAATTCTTTTGTGTACATATGGATTAAGTGTTTGAAATTGGTTTTTAATTTGTATTAGTTAAGATACTCTGCGGTTAATGCAATCACATAAAAAACCTATTCCGTGTCTTTTCCTTTCGTTTAAAGTAAGCTTTTGTAACATTGTTATGAATCTTATACTGACAGAATAAGATAATGATTGAATTTATAATAAAAAACCAACATTAATCTACACTGAGCTCAGTGTATCCTAAGCCCAAGTGAGTTCAAGGCGGCGTAATCCCAAAAGATTTCCACTTTGAGCGCGCATCGACTCTCGTCCCCGGCGCGGGCGGCGCTACACATTCTAAATAATAAACAGTTACCTATGCCTAGTCTTATATCGTTATTGGACATATGATGTAACAATATAAAAATATAATTGAAATGGAATATTTTATTAGATAATAGGGACTTGTAACAATTTTGTACCAATAGAGAAATAAAATTCGGCGACACCGTTGTGGCGTTGTGGTGGTCTGCCTTTAGTCTCGGCGGTTGCGGGTTCGGTCTCGGTTGTTATCATATAACATCTGATAATAATCATTAACTCTTGATAGGTTTATAATTTCCTGCTATCCAATGTTTACTGGTTCGCCCTTAGGGTTGCGGTGGTCCGATGGCAATCGCTCTGTGTAACCTGTCAAATCCGTTAAAGAGTAATAAACAGGCCGTGGGTTCATAAAATACCGGGAATAACGCTAGGATGAACAACGCGATTCTAGTACTTATATATATTTTTTAGTACTTATAGCGCTGTTGTTTTCAGCATGGATATACGCTGAAGGATTGTAAGTAATGTCTGAGCTAGCTAAATGAAGTGGAACAACAGAAAATTAACGTGAAGTAGCGTTAATATTCTTTTTTCTTTCTTTCGATGAGCACCGGATGACCAAATCTCTTCTCTCTCTCTCTTTTTGATCAAACCTATCATTATAAGTAAAGGTAAGCTACAAGAAATGATTTTCAATATTTAAATGAACATAATATGTATGCTTCGGAAGTTCGCTATACAACTAACCAATGTTTTAAGACTTTACCATTGATAAATGAGACTTATCATAATTTAATTTGTTGTTGAAGACGTTGTGGCACAGCAGTAGCGAACTTGCCTTAAGCGCAGGTCGCGGGTTCGATTCCCGCTCGAAGCATAATATGTTTGTATTGACTATGCAAGGATAGCATGTTTTCCGGTTTGGGTGTATTTGACCATGTCCTTGTATGTGTTTCCGGACCCCCACCACAGGATATCACTATCCTAATGGAGGCCGTTGAGTGTGCAGCGTTTATTTATTTATAGTTCTTATTAATAATATTTGAACCAGATAAATCGCTATTTTATATGCATAAATCAATAATGTTTTAGTTATGGTAATATTTCTTAAATGAATTTATTCCGTAACAAAAGACAAAAATATCCACGTAGGTGTCCAGAGACGTGTTTGTAAAAGCTAAGTTTAGTCGATAAAAAATGACACAAGAAAGAAACTGCACATCCTTCACTGACCCTAGAATACGAATATCACTATCTATATACTGATTCTATATTCACTTTGTAATACATTGCTGATATTAACCAGATGCGAAAATTTATAGACTAAGTAAATAGACAGTGGATTAAAAACAGAGTATTAAAATCGCTTTGTGTAGGAGTGATTCTCTTAGCAATAGTGCTGCGACTTGATGCATTCGCGCTGCGCCATTGGGCCTTCGATTGATGCCCTCACGACGGCCGACGTATTGCAATCGTTATGCACCTAATGTCAATGCGACTGTTCGCCGCTGTTCATCCATTGTACGTACGTGGAAGGAGTTATATTTCTGTGTCTCCAATGCTACTGAAAAAACGGCTTGAATTTATAAAACATTTGCGACTATTGCCGGGATCAATATGCACCTATCGTATCTCGTTAAAATAAAATGTTATTTAAAACTTTATAATAATATATGTATAAGTATTATTTGAAAGTTTGTATGTTTGATCGCAAAAAAAACTGAACGGGTTTTGATCAACACGTAAGATACTTTATTTCGGAGCACAGTCAGAATCCTGTGGGATGATAAAAAGCAAACTACAGAACGTGATCAGTGTTCACTTTAAATTTATTATAGAAGTGTCTTATGTCTTGTTTCATGTGTCTTAATAATCCCACAGAAACAAAAAAATTTTTCTAGGATAAAAATTTAATCGAGATAGTAAGCTATCTGTATGCTTCATTTTATGCCAATCAGTTTAGAAACGTATGCGTGATTGAGTAACAAACCGCTAAACAGCCAAACTTTTATATTTTACATTTTTCGTTTGCGTTCTTATAAATTCAGAAGATTAGAATGCAGAAAGACGACAGTCAATTATTTTGTTATCACAATTAAGACAAAAGTCACTGCTTTAAAACTAAAATATTCACGCATTTCATATGTGTCAAATAATTCTTATTAAGAAATCTATATCCAAAATTAACTCAACTGATTTATCGCTATCTACTTCACCTATTTACTCATCCCGAAGTTCAATCCTTTTACTAACTGATTTCAGAGCACTACGTAGGTTCAAGCGTGGTAGGACCATAAATCTGGCTTGGCGGCTCGGTCGCGCGGAAACTTTTTGAATTATTAGTTTTAATTTCCGCCTAAGATCCGCCACCGTATCTGTCAGCCGGCGTGTACGGTCGGTACGTGTAGACAGGGTTTAAATGGATTCACGATATCTTGTTGGGTATATGCACAGGAATTATTGAATTAAAACTAAATTGAAATGGTATTTAAAAAAAAAATTTCATAGTAATATTTTCACTAGTTATAGCATTTGAAAAGTCGTTAATAGTTTTTGGCGTCGGAACGTGACGACCCCATCGCCTGCTGTTGGGATAATCTTTGTCACAGCAGAGATTATTCTACCAGTGCAATCAGTCACATTGGTGGTAGGTTTTTTGTTACAAGAGGCCGGCTGGGTATGTAGTGTCAAATATTCTACCGCTAAACAGTAGTGCTTAGGCATTACTGTGTTCCAGTTTAAAGGGTAAAATGTAGGCTAGTGAAATTACTGGGCAAAGGAGATTCAAGAACCAATATCTCGAGGTTGGAAACGCGTGAGTGGGCCGTATGCTTGCTTACCAACTTGAAACTTTAAAAAAAGCTTTTCCATAGGAATGGCACATTATAAATTTAATTTGAGGTGATAAATTTGTATAAAATCTAAAGCATATCAAAGTTAATAATCAAGTGAAAATACGTATTGCGGAATTGATCAGCTATAAAAATTTGTATTAAAATAATCCAACAGCTGGAAGAAGTTAATAACACAATATCGGATACTAATTTCCCAATAAATTATTAAAAAGAAAGTAAAGCAAAACATTTCGAAGAATCTGAGCATTGTATTACCGTACATGCTTTATAAATACGCCATTGTGTATCTGATCAACACGATTCTTAGCACTCCATTAAAAACCTGCAAAGTGCGTGTCAGACTCGCACATAGAGGGTTCTGTACAGCCGTAGAATAAAAATATCAAGCATAATTTTAAATTGAATTTGTAATTTTTTTTTTCAATACAACCATTTATGTATTACAATTCGTAAGATACAGAAAATAGGCTTAAAAAATATCATCTTTCTTTTATAGGGACGCCATTTATTTTAAATTTTATTTATTATTGAAAGAGTAACAGTAATACACAATCTGTGAAAATTCCAACTCTCTGCCTATTACGATTCGTGAAGTACAGCCCGCTGACAGACGGACGGCCAGCGGAGGTTTAGGAGGTTCCGTTGTAACCCTTTGGAACCCCCAAAACAGGGACTTATTATAGAGTACCTTCGTAATTACGGAGAGGCGGGATAGCCACCGGGCGAGTTGTTGACTTTATTACCTTTGCAGATCGTATTCTTGATACGTTTGTAAATAAGTTAATATGCTTTGCGAATAAGTTCAAATATTATAAGGTAAGAATGAGATCCAATGATTATATTGTTTAATCCTTAATAGTAACGTATTAATGAGTATATTAACTTTCTTAAAAAGATCTTTGTTTGAATTTTTAAAAGAATTAAGTGCAGTTTTTCTTTTATTAGTTGGTTGATTTACGTTACTTATTATGATATTTTAGCACATATGAAGGGTATACATTAGCGGTAAAACTTTATGACATACTAGCGATTTTTCACGATTTTGCTCGCGTAAAAAGCGATTGTTAATGAGGCACATAATACAAAAGAAGTGATTGGTTCCCCATACGAACTTACATCTCCTATTTCACCCTCTTCAAGTTTTGTTTTCGGAACTAAAAATTATACAAAATATAGATTCTTTAGCACAAAAACCGATGAATCGTTTTATATTAAACCAATTCATTATTATTGGGTCAGTATTTAGGCGCGAAAACGCGACAAACAGAGTTTCCATCGCATATCTAATACTTAGGTCTGGATATCGCACGGTCTTGAATGTTATCAAGACCTATCAAATATGTGGTTGCTATAATATAAGTGAAAATGAAATCATCCGAGCATCATATTAATAAATAAGTTTAGTGAAAATGCCACGTTTTCATCGTTGGCCCTTTCCGCGTGTGTTTCTACATTTTTTCACGCGATAAATCATATTTTTTCAACGGTAGCATTTTTTTTTCTCCGTCCTTTCGGTTTGTTCAAGCGTACTGTCATTTTTTCACTCGGACATGGTTTCTACTTGCCTCGCTTTATATTGTACAGCGAATTTATGATTAATATGTACCTCGACGGTGCATTGAGCTTAAGTAACGCGAGCTCGGAATCGATATTATATAAGAAACGTTTTATTTTACGGAACGTGTTTTATTAATATGTATAAATTGAAGACAATCCTTCATACGTAATTATAGTAAACTCAATTCAATATCTTACTAACTAATCGGTCTTTCATTATAAAGGCACGCGCTTGAACCAATACAAATTTAAAATTATCAATATTCCTTGTAAACTAATTTAAGAAAAATCTCTTATAGCGTCCCATATTATAAATTAGTTTTGTACATTGAGGAAACTCAACACCTCTCGCTGCCGTAGATTTTAATTTAGCTACCTCATCGAGAACAATTTAATTTAATTGCCAAATCATTAAGTTAAGCACAAAATATTAGCGGCCACTAGCGCTAACGAATTAATAACTCAATATAAACAAACGAATCGATGATGTGTCATCGTACAGGAAAAAATGGCAGAGACCCTGCATTAATACGTGGCTATAAATTTAAACGTAGCTTAAAATTAAGACAACAAGCCTCTTTAATCTACAATAAATGGTGGTCGTCGCTCCGAGACCGGTTCCGGACGAGATGGAGGCGTAAAAGAAAAAAGAATAATCCGGTACGGAGCGGGTCCAAAATATGATAGGCATCCATAATACAACATGGCCGCTAAGCTCTTATACCTCTCTCCGTCACTCGTGTGGACCCCGCATAAGCCTATTACACTTTATTAGGTTGACCACATGTGGAGTGTTCCGCTAAGCCTAACCTTGATATCATACTCTCGGGTACACAGCGTGCTCTTGAGACATTTCCCCCATCAAAAATATTATAAACAAAATCAAGCTAAATGCTCACACGCATATATTTTCAATAAAAATGTACAACTTAAAACAAAAATCTAAGACTCAAACTATATTATAGTATCAATGGCTGACTCAATTACGCGAGACTATAACAATAGTTTGTAAGATACTAAAAGGTAAAAAAGTTAGTTGTTGAATTTCACTGAAAAGTTGGAAGAAATTTTTATCACACTGTACATAGGAAGGCAATCCCTCCTCTGCGTCAAGCCGGCCAACCGTCGGCCGCGGCAACAACATTCCACATTATTACGAGCACCTTACAAAATAAAACCGCTTACGATCCTACCTGGCCACAAATCTCAGGAAAAATATAAGTGGGAATACCTACCTTGTTGACGTCTTGCGATATGGTGATACATAGATTTATGGGATCTTCTACTTCGAGTTTATATTTTACTTTCGTGTTATAACTTTTTACGCGTCGCATTCTCCATAGCTCCAAATAATCGTTCTACTAAGAAATTATATTACAATTTTTTTATATAAAATAATTTTAATACGTAAAGTTCTGTAATAAGCACGGAATTTAACAGACTGATGCATGCAAGGAACTGAGAAGTACTGAGCTAGTTTTGGGTGAATAAAGTGAAAATGAAACCGTTTCTATTGTTATTTGCGAATAATATTCAAATGGCTGTAATCGGCAGGTGGTCGATTGTTCATTCGTCTTTGTTTCACGCCTATTGAAGTGTTTTTGAACTACGGTGGTCACTTTCGCCTGCATTCTTGCGAATTCCGTCACACCTTCAGCTTTCCTTTTTCATAAAAATTGCATTTGTTTTCGTCTTTGTGGCTAGTGAACCCTTAAAGTGGTTGTAAATCAGTAAACACTTTCTTTTCACAACTCCGAAAAAGGGTAAAATAGAGCAAAATGAAAGTACCTGTTACAATTTTGCACAGGTTTAGTAATAAATATTTGTAAGGGTTTTGATGTCACGTACTGGTGTTAGTCGGTCGTTAAAACTAGTTTTTGTTTCCTAATGGCTATGTTATAAATCATGTTACTTTCATTACTACACATTTAGATAATCGACTGCTTTGAATAAACTTGTATTAGTCTTATGGATGACGTCATGCTTTATTTATTTATGTGGGACCGTAATGTGGATTATATTGATTTCTTAATAAGTTAATCTAAAGATCATTATAATATAAATAATTATATAGATTTCGAATTGATATTACTAAATTAAAACTGTACATTTTAATTATTTTATCCACACAACATATGTTTTATTCATTAGAGGATCCGGTTCTAAAGTAAATGTGAGACGATTAAAATAATCACATACAAATAAATTAAACTGTAAATAGCCTATGTCGTGACTACTATAATTGATTAAAGTTATAATTTTAACTTTAAAAACTATATAAAAAAATGTAAATATCATGTCCTACTTTTTATATTAAGATGGTGGCAATGGACAGTGGGCAGTTACTGTAAGTTAAATAATGCTTGTAATGCCAGCGGTGCCACATTTTATTTTCATTACGAGATAGGAGAAAGAGATCAAAGAGATGATAAAGAAGGGTATCATGACGATATTCTACGAGATCGTAGTACTTCCCTAGTCGAAACGGTAATTTCAGGCGGATATGCAATACGAAAAAGAATATGCCGAAAAGTACAAAAATAAAATCCGTACTATTATAAAAAATGAGATAGGTCTGTATATTGAAAATAATTTTGATTGAATTTGGATATTTAGAGTTCTTAGCACCAAAATCAAAATCAAAATCAAATCAAAATCAAAATTATTTTTATTCAAGTAGACTTTTAAAAATTACTTTTGAATAGTCAAACGCTAACGACGGTTCGGAAGGTTGATTCTATCGAGAAGAACCGACAAGAAACTCGACAGTTACTCTTTTCAAACCCGAAAGAGGAAGACATTTTTGGCCTGTATAGTGCTTACTTGTTTGGTGAAAACTAGCTTCATTTTATTGATAGTTTATGTATGTTTGGGTTCAGTTAATAGTCTAAGTATGACCGATGACAGTTCAGCATTCATTTTATGTACATTTTTTTATTTCGAGACGGTTGGCAAACAAGCATACTATCCGCCTGATGGTAAGCAGTCACCGCAACTTATAAACGCTAGCGATACTTGAATTATCATGCGCGTAGCCAACCCAAGGGATAGAAGGGAAGAGATGAGAAGAGGAAAAAGGAAGGGAACAGAGTGGGTGGGAGATTGAGCCTCCGGTGCTCACACTCGTCACACCAAACGCAGCAGTACTTAATGATGCTGTTAATTTACACAGATTTTGTGCTAGGAAGAACAAGGCTCTAATACTTCTAAAGCATAATATATAAAACTCAATGCGGAAATACACTCGGGCAAAGACTTGTTTTTATATTTTTGTTTATGATTCATACATAAAAAAGACTGTCATATTATAGTGTCGATGTGTTAAACAAATGTTCTCAAGATTAATAAACACTTCGACTTATAATAAGAATATGCCTATTTATAGCAATTCCGCATGCTTCCGTTACTAATACATAATATTAAAGCCATTGTAATAAATTGGGAAGGCGTGCGAATAAGACTAATGATATAATTACTATTTAGATAGCATGTCGACGACGTTGTGGTGCAGCGGTAGCGAAACTTAAGCGCCACAGGTCGCTGGTTGGGTTCCCGCTCGGAGCAGATGTTCGAATTGGACCGAACAGAAACGTATTCTGGTCTTTTTGTGTGTGTTTCCGGCTCCCGACACATGATATCACTATCCGTTGAGTGTATAGAGTTTATTTATTTTTTATTTATTTACGCCTTAAGCGTTTATAAGTTTTAGAAGTTGTAAATCGATGTTCAATAAATTCATATTTTTTCTATGCAATATTATTCCAGATTCTAGATGTGAACAGGATGTATAAGGACGTGTGGTCAATACCTATCATGGTAAGAAATATCGATTCAGCTCAGTTTAGGTCGTCATTTGATACATACATATCATATAATTATAAGAGTTCATGGTAAGCCGTCAGTAAACATAAGTGTCTATCAATCTAGCGAAGTGCAGGCAATTATCTATAGCGACATGACACGCGATTGAAACCGCGGTCAGAAGCTCTTAATAGGATTTTTTTTTGAATATTTGCATATTTTGTTTTCTCAATGTTTTAATACCTTCTTTCCTTTCTAACTAACTTTAGCCATCGAATTCCCGTATCATTTCAAATGAGTACCAATTTTCTTTGATATTAAATTAAAATTTTGAGACAGTAGTAGAGCCATGCTTCTCTCAGCACAAAAAGGGCCGGCTCGACCGGGGAAGCCCCTCTCACAGAAAATCGGCGTCAAGTAACATTATCATTAGGTACTGTTGCGTTTCGTGCGATGAGTGAGAGCGCCGGAGGCCCAATTTCCCACCCCTCCGTTCCCTTCCTTTTTTTCCCTTCTCATCCCGTCCCTCCTGTTCCTTGGCAAAGCGCTTGTGATACTTCAAGTATCGCAAGCGTTCATAGATTGCGGTGACTGCTTACCATCAAGCGGACCGTATGCTTGTTTGCCAACCGACATGACGTAAAAAAAAAAAAAAACATATATATATTATAATCATCGTGACGTGTCTACACTCAACGACCCAGCTCGAGGCCAGCAAGAAGAAAGCGTCTAATTCTATTGAAACACCATTATCTAATAACCTGGTGTATCATCCATCATGGCGTCGAACCGCGTCCCCTCTTTACTTCCATATCATTAATCAGTATCTATAAACGTATCGCCGACACTTGTGTGTCGAATTTTGTACTTTTTTTAACACCGGGCTTGTGATATCTAAGCGATTGCTATGTGATATCTCACATTTATAACGGTCAACTATAAAATATGTTGTTTTAGAGGATATCGAGATAATTTTGTACCGTATGTTAGTTTTAAAAAGTTAAGATTAGTAAATTATTTTATGTGACTTAGTTGGAAAACTAGCATATGACCCGATACGATAGTTAGAGGCTGTCGTAGCCTATGAGCGCTTGTAACACCAAACATTTGTAGGTGTCACTCACGCGTTACAATCCTCGAGATATTGACTCCTAAATCTCTTTTACTCAGTAATTTGACTAGCTACAGTGTCCTTCAATCCGAAACACAGTATACCGCTTTACGGTAAAATAGCTGACACTGCGGTGGTACCTACCTAACTGGCCTCTTACCTGTTATTATAGATCTTCCTTCATCAACAGCAAACTAACAAACAGGCATACATTTCATATATTCATGCAAATTGAGAAAAAACGTACCTTCATAAATTGCTAATAACCACATAAAATTAATGTTACTAGCAACACCATATCAAAATAAACCAAGCAACATTTTGGAAATCACTCCCAGGAAGTTAGATTAGAATCTCCCATCACTTGGCGTCAGTCATGACGTGAATTCCGTCCAACAATAGAGGGGGACTACATCCATGCGGGCATTCGAAAATTTCCAACTATTTACTACGGCACGCAAATGTATTGCTATTGCATGCGTTCGCCGAGTGCATGCCACGTGAATGCCGATTGCATGTCGAATGTCGCTTGTATCAATGCGTGTGTCGACACCAATTTGTTATCATCGATCGCATTCGCCAACCACGGTTTCCAGAACATAATATATCTTAAGAATTAATTGGTTTTAGTTATGTTTTAAATATAAATTATATGATTTATTGTATGATAATTATATTTGATTAAAGCGCTTCAAACTGTTAGGCTTTAAGTATTAATATAAAAGCTTTTAAAAATGTTTAGTATTTCTCAATCTATTCCTATTAATTTGTACCCTGAAAGACCTGATTAAAATTATCATTATTTTTAAGCCTATCTAGACTCCCATGACTAAAAAATTCTTTAAATGTAAACTAACTATATTCATTCATTCGGTGTCATAATAAACAACGGACACTCCAAGTTGACCTCACCCCACCTCGCACGTTTGCCATTGTTATATATACCTGAATGCTATATTAATTAAAGAAAAAATTCTAGATTATAATTGTAAAGTAATAATTGCATATAATATAAGTTACAAAATTAACACGTTAATTAAGATTGCATAGATTAAAAACACTTGGAGTTTTATAATTACATTCCTTATAGAAACTTTAAAACTTAAAACAGTTCAATTAATCTCGCTTCTTTTTTCTCGGTGTGATTAAGTTCGCAATTAAAAGTATCCAACGACTTACGGTTTCTCGATCGGTCAAGGATGTCAGCGTAGAAGCAAAATTAAGCTTGGTTTAAAAGGAATTACTCGGAGATAAAGTCTTCACAAAGAAGATTATTGCAGCATTTTCTAATACATACTAGTTTTACATATTAACAATATTTGAAGACTTGACTTGAGACTAAAATTTTATTTATATTATTAAGACAAATAAAATAGTATATAAATTATCATAATCGATATATATATATATGTATATATATATATATATATATATATATATATATATATATATATATAAAAGAAGACCTGACTGACATATCAATGCTCAGACTAAGGCCTTGAATCTGGAAAGTTGACTTTCTTACAAGTGTTGGTTTTAAAAAGTAAACAAGAACTAAGAAAGGATTTTTCGAAACTTAACCCTTAAAGGGCTGAAAAAGGGGTTGAAAACTTCTATGCGATGTCCGCCATTTTTGAAACTAGAAGTATGAAACTTTGTTTGTTAGAGAACAATTAAAGATACAGATACACACACGTGTTTTAACATTTTCTAAATTTTCACTCGTGCTGAAATGGGGGTTCAAAATTTGTAATGTAATCGGTAATCACACGGGCGAAGCTGCTGGCAGAAGCTAGTCTTACATATAGGTCGACTAATAGAATCGAATTTAATAAAGTTCATAACTTGAAAAACATTGATTTAAATACGTCAATTTCTGTTATTGGCTACCGATTTGAGAAAATCTCATACAATTATAGGTAAATTATTACTTATCCTAATGGTCAGTGTGTTGCATTTATTTTGCCGAAGTAGGCGTAGATTGCATGATATGATTGCGTGCAAATTATAGATTAATGACGTCGATCGTTTACCGCTCCATTATTTAGTGTGATTATGATTGATATGAATTAACCATTTGAAGAAAATGTGATAAAAATAATATATTAAACGCTCATTATCACAGGTAAAGTATTTTATATACAGCTACTGCAATCATTAAGTTAGACTTTTAATTTAATTACTCTCCTACTGTCCACTATTTACTGTAATACGTTAAGATGTTGGTTTTAATTAAGCAAAAAACGTTGAACAGGTGTAGATGAAATTTAGTCCAAAGATTATTGTTATCTGGATAAACACAATATAGAGAACTTTTTACCACAGAAAAAGGTTAGGTTGCTCTGGGATTACACATAGAGCACAAATAGGCCGGCTCGATCGGGGAAATATTTCCCTCTCACAGAAAATCGGCGTAAAGTAACAGTAGGTACTGTTGCGTTTCGTGCAATTTGTGAGAGCGCCGGAAGCCCAATCTCACACCGTCTCTGTTTCCTTCCTTTTTTCCTCCTCTTTCCTTCCCTTCAGTTTCTTGCATTGGTGCGTTACATGTGATACTTACACATAATTATCGCAAACGTTCATCGGTTACCATCAGGGGGACTGTATGCTTGTTTGTCAACCGTCACGATATAAAAAAAAATATGTATAGTAAATAATGGATGTGTCTTATGGAATATTATTTACTTACAAATGTTTTTTTTTTTCTGGAACCAATTATAAGGTCATCGCGGACCAAGTCGCAGGCAGATGCTGGTAAATAATAATTGTCAAATGATAAATAGCGTGTGTGTGTCGAAGGTGTTAAAGCTAGACTAAAATACCACTCGGAACTAACCATTAAATGTTAATATAGTTAATTACAAATTTCTTGATAGTCGTTTTTGCATCATTTAATTTTATCGTAACCTTTTCAAAGATGCTATGATAAAAACTTAATATATAAAACGTTATTGTAGGCGGTAAATTCCGTTGCCGCTCTGGCAGGCTGATTTCTTAAATAATGTCGGTTTGTGTAGGTAGGGCATAGCAGCCATACGCCGCTGCAATCATTCTTATTCCGCGCGGACGGCCTCGATTAGTCAACGCCTGGTGCAGAGACAACCACCCCTACCTCCTCACGGTATCGATTATTCGTAATCGATTACGGTCAAATGTATCGATTATTTTTCATACCATTTTCACATATTGTAATACGTGAATTTAGTAAGATGAATTTTTATGTAGGTTTATGTATTTAGGTCATAGGAGGCATACGTGGAGCGATCAGTCTTATTTCACTCGGACGGCTACGATTAGTCAGTGTCTACCGCAAAGACGACCTCCCCAACCTATTCTCAGTGTCAATTATTATCTATTAGTAATAGATTTTGGTATATAGCAAGATTATACATAAAACTAAGGATATGTGCTGAACTACTAAGCGATGGCTTTTTATCGACAATTATTTTAATTTCAAAGAAGCTTATGAATATTTTTTTTATGATGAATGTAACGTATACATGTGTACGTCAGATACTTTTCTATGCAAATTGCAAATCCGTACCAATGTATACTATATAAATATATGTCTAAATCCTTAAAATATTTAAGCCTCTTTAATGACGTAAACAAATGTCCCAAGTTACGAACTCGCAATAAATACGTAATTAATAATAACTACTAAGAAGGTTAAAAATTCTTCATTCGTATATAAAATAGCAGATAAAATTATCGATATGGAGACATCTTCGGGTTAATGCATACACATGTTATTTTTTATAAAGTAACTAGCTTCATAAGCCCCCAATAAATTATACGATTATCGACCAGCTCCATCTACGTCGCTGTCAGCATACTCATTATTAGGTTTTCCATCAAAACAAGTTTTACCATTCTTATAATTTATCTATTCTCAGAGAAACACCTCAACTTTATCAAAATTCATTACCTGTATTTCATCCACGCGACCGTTTCTTATCGTAAGTTTTCTCACTGCGACATTATAATGAAGAGTTTAAATTTAGGCGTAATGGTTGACCAATAAGATAAAAGCGAGAGAGCTACGATTGCAAATATTGTTCTGCGTTTCCTAGGGCTTTATTTTAAGAAGAATACGGTTTATTATTTAGAAGCTAAGCTGCAGAAGAAGGTTGGCGGGTACGTAATGACGGACGCATGGACCGCGGCATACAAAGCAGTCGGCTACCAGAATAAAGTTATCTCGCGATATATCCCTGAATTAATGACCAACTCGTTACTTGTGTATTGAGATGTTCAGAACATAATGATTTAGAGTCATCGAACTTTTTACTTAAATAAGGGATCGAAGTTCATTTTATTTTTTATATAAACTGCAGATAGATATTTTGTGCTTGATGCATTAAGCGTTCCATTAATTGCTATTTAAAATTCATCATCGTCTCATTATTTAGTATCAGCTTAAGGTTGATAAAAATAAATTACTTTTATAGAGAAAGTTGACACACATATGCCGCAACACTTTTTTTATATTTAGACTTATCATAAAAACTTAAAATTTGCTGAATGCGACTTAGATATTGTGTAAACAAACGCGATGTTTGTGTTGTTTCTGTTTTCAGCTATATACTAATGTTTGAAAGTAATTTTGTATTAATAATAAAAGTTTATTTAGAAAACGCAATTACAACACATAAAGTAGATAGCGTCATCTTCCTAGGAATATACTTAGGTATAATGTTTATCGAGACTAAAATAAGTCCTTTACCTATACAACCTGATATCCGATCTCTATCGCACATCACCGCAGCCGACTGCTGCCTTCAACTATAATTTACCAGCCCTCATCGCAAAGTGCCAGCAATTTTATAACAACCACCTCTTCATCAAAATTTTAATTAAAAAAATACTTTCGCAATCTTCGAAGTATTCAACCATACACGTTATTGTTCAACAATAATTTAAATGTGTATTAAGATGCAAACGAAGTTTTTTATGCAATGACCAGACTTTGTTTACTCACGTACAATTATGCTTCATAGAAAACTAATCTGGTAACCAAATGTTATTCAAATGCTAAGGACTCGACCACTATTGCGTAGTTCATTTGAAAAAATAAGCGTGGGCGAGAGTTTAAATGTGCAAGGCACAAGTGGAAGTATGTAAATGAGGCGTGCTTCATAAAATGTCAAGAAATGTCACATAAATCATAAAGGCTATTGAGACACGAGGCTCCTGGCGTCGCAATTGTCTATTCGTCTTTGATAGCACTTTGTGAAATCAGGTCAGGATCACATGTGCTTCTGATGCTTTGTTTTGTGTCATTGTGCAATCTTCCGGGTTCCATTTTCTATTGTATCTGCCACCGGCGTGCAAATTTTTTGTTGTTTTGCGAATATAATACAAAAGCTTAGATTTTGCTTTGGCTATTGTTTTTTGAAGCTAAACAGATATCTGACTTACTGAGGATTTTTTTTTCGAAATTTGTTTATGCAAAATAAATATTCTTCGATTTATTTAATCTTTCGTTGCATAATTTTATAATTTCAAACGATAATCTTGTACGAAAATCTTAACGTGAGAATTTTAATGTGTCAAACAAAACAAATTACCATGTCATTTCATCTATTTATTTGCAAATTTCGTGCAAATGTTGAAAAAGGAGCGAGATAAAGGTACAAAAGTTTTCTATTCTAGTCGCCAAATGAATAATTACCTTTCAAGTTATTCCTTTCAATCTGCGCCCGGTGATCGATCAGCGTCGCGAACTCTTTCAGGTTCACCCTTGCTGCCGCCGTCCCAGGTAAAACGCAATTAATCTGAAACATCCCAAATCAGTATTACATTAAGAACTAAATAAAAAAAGTACAGAGTGCCGTTTTTTCGCTGCCGCGTTTTCTTTCCCATTCAGATTTTTTTGACAGCACGAAAAATGAGGCTCATTTATTTGACTCGTACACAATGTAGGACTGTTTGAGTACGAGTATTTGCTATAAATACGCATTTTTCTTTACATCTCCTTTCTCGATGTGGGGTGAGTATTAGCCTCGGATGCGAAGGGAATCTCACGTGTTTCCTTTTGTTCGATTTCGGGATTTCGGGGGAGTGCTGATGCTTATATTCAAGAAATCCATCAAATTAATCGTACGCTCATGTATAATGGATAGGAATGACAACAAACTTACTTTTGATTTACAGCAATACACTTGTATGCTTAAATATTTATTGTTAGAACAATATTTATTGAGATATTAAATTTAAAGCTATTGGTCGTACAAAAATCTGTATTGTAATTCCATTACGAAGCCAAAGTAAAACTTTAAATGAAACTAAAACAAGCAAGTATTAAATTCGTTATGAATATTAAAGCGCAGTCTTACAAAATTAACTCATTAGTAAACTCATAAAAGGCAATTGTTTCTTTATACATCCATGAATGCTATCCTTTGTTTGTATGAGAGGCGTGCGCGAGCATGTCTCGTATTTGTGTCGTTCTGACATTTGTCAAGAATCATGCTAATAGTTTTTCTAAGCCCGATTTTTAAGGCTGTTGGTTACATCGCCACGGTCTGTGTTAGCCGGTTGGCCGAAACATCGCTTCTTTGTGTGATAAATCGTCGAACATAAATACACTATTGTCTTTGCTTATTCACTTGTAATTAGGTAGCACAATTTGCTCTCTTGAATCGTTAATGAGACTTTGAAACAATCGCGTTGTAAATCAATTTTGCTTTTAGAACTAATCATCACTTGCTTTTGGCTAGTACTTTAAAGTACACAATAAAATACTTAATATTGGATTTAGCAAACTATAACTTCGAGAAAATTGTTTTTATAAATTTCAATAATCGTTAATTATTATGTAAAAATCATCGCAATTATAAATTCATATTGCTTAAGAATTATGTATTCATTACTTCATCTCAATTCATATGTTATCAGTTTGAAGAACGCCAGATGTTGATGCTGCGATTCGTACTACGAAAATTCTTATCCGTGCCCAGATATCAATCAAGCTCCCAAACATTTGTATCAACCACTCGGCGATTTGTCCGAATGAAAAATTAATTTTGCCGATGATTAATATAATGGCTGGTAATAAAACGTAATTGCTGTTTTGAAGTTTTTACATCTTCTTCTTGTCTAAATTAATTTATTAGAGCGAGCGTGCAACTTGGCTTGGAAATTTATTTGGCCGAATAAATATAATTTTCGTGTTGTTTGTTATTGGGAAATTTATTGTTAGCACTAAAGTTTTAGGTACTTTTACTAATCAAACTTAATAATTACTATATTGATATTTTTTATTATGCTGAAAATGTAAGTAAATATATAGGTACATATTGTTATAGCTAATCAGTCATACATATCCTTATCAGAAGCCATTAAGCAGAAACAATCAGGTGACAGGATGAGGCATGACATTTCGTAAAACAATGAATGGGACCCGCTTTAATAATAGAATGAAATATCTGCGGTAACAATTTATATTCTAACACTGGATTCAACTTGACAATTTATTAATCAAACCGATTACCTCCCCTGCGAAACCCTCGGCCTATTGTGAAAATATTGTCAAGCAACACAATCCTATAAATAATTAAGGATTTAAATTTTCATACAAACAAAAGCATAAAACAATAAACGCTCCTCAAAGTGGACAAAAGCATTCTGTGAGTGGCATTTTGTGCCCTCCCTCGTAGAAATTTTAATACGGACGGACCAAGTTCGGACCCGATTGAGAGTGATATATGAGCGCTTTAAATATAAGTTACACTAATATTATTTTAATGCTAGTATAGTAGAACGTTTTCACATTAAGTTTTAATATCTTAGTAATTATGATAAGAGACTCGTGAAGGTTTATCGTACGACAAAAGAATAAGTAATCAAAAATCAGTTGTTATTATTATATTACTACTATCTGAATAGCGTTTTTAATTAAGTAAACCTATTCCATCTATTCCTATACTAAAATTCATCATAATTTGTGGAGTGGTTGAGGAATGATTGGAAGAGTTAACAAACAGTTAGAGTTACTCCACATTTATAATAGTCTATATCGAAGTTCAAAATCTGTCGTTCGTTTTACTAATCCCACGGGAATTTAATATTTTTCCGAGATAAAAGTATTCTATGTTCTCGATGTGCAAGTAATCCAGGTAACAATATAAATCTAAGCTAAATTTCATCCAAATCCAGTTAGCCATTTTCGTGTGATTGAGTAACAAACATTCCAACATCTAAACATACAAACTTTCACATTTAATATATTAGCAGGATAATACTGGAACCTTGGAAGTCAATATTAATTTTTTTATCATTATCTTTGATTTCAAATAATTACGTATTTAATAACATTTAAGGCAGTATTTTATATTTCTAGTTGAGCTTAAAAATAAATAAATTTTAAGAAAGGTATGTAGCAACTGATACATTTTATTAAAGGAATATAAAAAAGATAAAAATAAATTAAAACAAATAACTAAGGGATTTTTATCAAATAAATATGTTCTTAGTTAAAGTTTATGAATGTTTACAAATTCTAATATCTTATTTTTACATTTTTAAGCAAAATTAACAAAACACATACAGTTGTTTCACCATATTCGATATTATTTATTTTATGATGTTATGAAAAAGCTTCATCATACATACCAAAAAATTACAAAATATTAAATTTTACAAGTCATAAAGAAATCAATTAAAGGCACCATTGGTTTGGTCTACGTCTCCGACACATGCCGGCCCCACTTCCCTCAGCTTTTTCCATAACGACCTGTGAGCCCCTCCCTTCTTTAGAGAGAAAAGCATAATCCATCACCGTACGTCACCCCTATTTTGGTATACTCCATCCCTTTCCAACTCGACTATTAATACTATATCCATCTTTATCTCGCTACGCTAGGGGTAGTTTCTCTCAGTCGCCGCTTGACGGGTGATCATTTTTCTTGTGGCACGTTCAATCATCGCGTCACTATCGCCTTCCCTTTCACTTATGGGCAGTTTTTATTGACCTCTCGCTCACACAGGCCCTTCCTGTCTTTCTGTGTGTCCCTTATTTTCTGTTAGCGGTGCGTGTTTCATTCTGTGCTTGCCGACCAAATATGGCGTCTTTTGTGTTTGATTTTGACGTTTTAATTTTTGTTAATTAAGAGGTCATTTTTAATTGTGTATCCTTTTATTCGCATAGCTTTTTTGGATAATTAAATGAATGGCTTACGGCTTAAAAAAATATATGAATTAAGTAGAATGTAATTATTAATAGAATAGACCGTTTCATTTTAAAATATCAAATATAAAAGATTGTGCTTTTGTTAATACTTATACTTTAATTTTATATTAAATGGGTGGTATTATTGGTTAAATCTAATTTTAACGACCTTAATTGTTTATAGAAAATAAGACGAATGTTGTCTTTGAATTTACTAATTAATAACGTTATGGTTTCCGTTAAGAGTTTTTTTTTTAATGAATCCTGGTTACGTAAATAATAATACATAGTTTATTTATTTCAGGACTTATAAAAACCAAACAATATCTTTAATAAATTTCATTAACATAACCAGCACTAAAACTTCACTTTAAGTGATAAGGCCGCCCTTGTACCATCTTTGTCAAATTAATATATGTATTATGTTGTATTTTCTCTTGTGTGTACAATAAAGAATTTAAATAAATAAATAATAAAAATAACTTTTTTTAGAAAATGCACTATAATTATTTAAATGTATGTATTTGGAAGCATTGTAGTATTTTTATATCACACATAATAACGACAAATACGAAAAATAAGCCGAACGGGAGCGTAAGATTATCTGAAGCTTAATTACTTAAATTACTTTGTTTACGTTTCAATAAATAGGAATTATTAATGAATTTAAGTCGTAATCTATGCTTATACTTAGTTAATCTATACTTAATATAATAAATAGGTAAAGTTTATTTGCTTGTTTGACAAATCATGCAGATTTATAGCTATTTAATCGTAGCGATTAATAATATTCCTTAATAGAGTAGCCTATATACATACAATGTAGGTACGTATTTTTTCTTACTGGTATGTATTTGCAAAAACTTTCCTTGCGCGTGAAGCCAGGACAGGAGTTGGTTGAGGGTTGAGTAACGATTGAGATTTTAGTTTTTAAGATTTCAGTCTGATAATGCTTTGTGTTTTGTTTAAATCTTCTAATGATTTTTGTTAACATAATTTTATAATTACGTTGTATACCCGTTCAAAGCATACTCATTCCCAAAACAGAATTTACAAAACAGTAGCAAAATACGTTTAGACATAACCTGCTATAATGTTTTCCGCTTATGTATAATAAAATAATCTATAAATGCGCATATACTGTGTCAGTTGTCCGTGTTGGGGGCGACGGGAGACCGCCCGGGAACGCAGTAGATTGACTTGTCAGAATATTTGAATTTTAATCCCGGACTGAAATTTTATAAGCACTTGTTTATTTATTCATGAATGTGTTTGATGCGGGGTGCATTGTTTATAATTAGTGGAAAAAACACTTTTCTTTATATCATTGTTTTGCTATTAGTAGTAAATGCCTATTATTGTATTTCATTTGATTAAAAAATGAAATATTTTTAGTAATAGAGCCATGTTCCTCCTAGGATGAGAGGGCTGGCTCGAACGGGGAGGTGCCTTCTCACAGAAAAAGGTAACAATTACTGAATAAGTATTATTGCGATGACTGTCCCTCCAATCCCTTTGGTTCATCGTTCAAGGGTTCATAGGTTGCAGTGACTGTTTACCATCAGGTGGATCTGTTTGGACATAAAAAGCATGCTATATGTTAATAAACGCTGCACTCTCATTTACATTAGGATAGTAATTCTATGTCGGAGGTCCGGAAACAGGTTCAATATCACGGCACCACAACTAATACATTGATGACGTCGCAGCCTGATTATTGAGAGCGATTATTTGGTTTAAAGTAAATTGAGACTTTTTCAACCGTCTTAAATCTATCCCTTATTAAGAGAGAAATCCTGTAAAAATACAAGATAAAGTAAATATAAATAAAATGCAATTTAAAGATAGAGTCATACCTTCTTGTTTGGTTCAGTATCGGAGTGATAGTAGCCATTAATGATACAAGCCTGAACGAATGCCGACACAAGTCTGTAACATCCAATATAAATATTCAATAGGGCATTGCTTACCCTATTAATATTGTTAATGTGAGAGTTTGTATGTTTGGATGTTTTCATTCATGCAAAAAAACAGCTGAACAGATTTTGATTGAAATGATACATACAGATTTATGACTACTATTAATACATAGAATAATTTTTATCCTGAAGTGGGTTTCTATTAAGAGAATTACAGGAAATATAAACTTCGAACATTATATAGATGGTAGGTACATATATTACTGATTAGAAAAATAACTTTTAGATAACGCGAGTGAAGCCGCGGGCGTTGCTAATGCAATATAAATATTCAATAGGGCACTGTGTATGTTAATATAAACTCCTCATCGGCTTGTAGATTGCTCCGTCGTTTTTATCTTATACGACATTTAACTCCGGTAATTCAATTTACTTTATTTGCATAATGTCGCCTGTTCTCTGAAGTAGGTGAGTATGGAAATCGTTCCACGGACCCTTGCTATGTATTTATAGATTACATGGATACATAATAACGATTTATTATAGCGCCTTTATTGAGCTATGTTATATGAGTAAAGATGAAATATTAACAATGCATTTTCTACTCTTAATGCACCTCTAAATAATAAGCTTGCACTAGAAGTGGGTACGACAATAGTAAAAAAGGATTAGGATCGAAACTACAACTGTCCCATTATCGGAGTCAGTCCTTCTACCGTTGTGCTATTGAGGCTTTAAATTAAACAGCGTCTACTCACAAATATTAAATAAGTACGCTATCTTTCCTAGTTTTAATTTATTATATTTACGTAAATATAGTAATATTGATTTTTTGTGACACTGCGTTATTTCCTATAGGGTTGTGTGTACGCAATTACACAGCGTTAAGAACTAGTACACGATCTTGATAATCGTATTGCCTCTAATAATGTAAGACATATTAGCGTTAATTATTTGGTTGCTCTATCATATTAGATACTAGCGGCCCGCTCCGGCTTCACACGGGTATAAAATATATAGCCTATGACATTCGCTGAAAAAATGATTAAAATCGATCCAGTAGTTTTGATTTATTCATTACTGCCCGTGGCCCGCACGCGTTATATGTAATTATTTACTACATCACATTAGAAACCTCAAAAAAAAAAATTTTTATCTACTATTTTTATACATACAAACCTTCCTCTTCAATCATTCTATCTATTAAAAAAAACCGCATCAAAATCCGTTGCGTACTTTAGATTTAAGCATACATAGGGACAGAGAAAACGACTTTGTTTTATACTATGTAGTGATTCTGTAGTTTTTATCATTTTAAGTTTAACAATCGATCATTACAAAATTTGGCACGGAAATAATCTTTAAAAGGGAATTATATTTAATACTAAAAACAATTGAGTATCATAATAGTGAGTAAATCCACAGACGCTAATCTAGTATCATATATACATAGTTACGTAGGTATATTAAAGTAAAACCATTGTCTCTGCCTACGCATTAACGCAGTGAATCAAAAAAGGTTTCATCACGCTATCGTATAGGCGAATGGAGATATCTAGAATTAATCGGGTTCGGGCATACAAAGCCGTGAAATATGGCTCGCTCGTTGTTCACAATGGCTACGTCTTCATCACGACCCTATTGTTTTTTTTTTCTTAGGCACCACACGCGGATTGTTTTCTTGTAGCCGGAGTGGAAACGTGTTTCACCGTGTCCGCTGTCATTTGTTAGACCTACGTTTTGACGGTTTATTTAGCTAGAATTATTACTTTTTATCCATAGACTTACCATTTACTATAACAGGAACTTTCATAAAGACAAAATAACACAGACTCATTGGTGTCCTTTCGTAAATTAATTAGCTACAGCCCACATGCTAACTTCATTAGATGTTTGTATGATTTGGGTTGGGGATGAACTTAAGAATCTCACTTCACAAACTTAAGGTCACCAACGTGTCTGTTTCATTTTATCTGTATGAAAAGGCTGGTCTATCATAAATAGCAAGTCTAAGTTTTTTTTTAAATATTCTTCCTTACATAACACTATGTATAAAGCATAACATTAAGTGCGCTACAATATATTTTTTTAAAACGATTAAAGCAAGTTTATTTAAAGGCATAAGACTCATTCTATAATTTATGATTAATTTATTTATATCTTAGTAACAAATATTTACCGATATTGTTCCCTGAATAGGGACAGTGAATGAAGTAAGTAATTGTATAGTAATCAAATGTACCCTTTTATACAATACCAAGAGTAATCCACACGGAGTTTCGACACAATAGAACGGTTCGCTCTTCATTCCATGTTATCAATCTACCATGATGCCATCTGTGACGACGCCATTACTCAATTTCCTTTCCCACCAAAAAGAACCACCTAAAAATATTCAAGAACCGTATTAAACGACGTTCGGATATTTTTGAATTGGACTCGTAACTCGTATGTATGTTAAATTTTAGGTCTTTTTTAAATAATTTCTTGTTCATTTACTCCAAAATTATCTATTGATAACTTACACTATGGATACTAATACGAGACTAGACTAATACTATGAACAGTCCTTTGATTTTGATAATACGTCTTAGACTCGTTGGTGTCCCTTTGTAAATTCAGCAAGGGTATGAAATTAGTCATACGCTAACTTCATTCAATATCGTCGGTTATATTATGGTTTGCACAACATACCCCTATTCATTTACCGTGAGTTGGTGTTGAATTTATGAAAGGGCACCAAAGAGTCTATGACATTTTGTCTGTACGGAAGAGCTGGTTCATAGTATATAGTAAGTTAACCAATGTTTTACTATCAAATTGCCTTTGATTCAATTAATTTTTTTTAATGCTGTGACAAAAATTACAAGTCTCCTAATTACAGAAAGTAGTTGTCGTGTAAATTGTTATGTGACAATATATGACCTATGTGTTTGCCTCAATGTAAAAATAATTTCTATAATAGTAAACTGTTTATCGTAACATCTACATAAACTCGATTTTGGGAACTGTTGCAGTATGTTGGTACCACTGAATGATAATTTAAATTCATTCTCTCCGCCGCCCGCGCCATCATTTGGACAAATGTTACGTCATTTGTCTAAGAGGCTGAGGAACGAAGCGGGGGCGGTAGGCCTGGTATCATATTTTATAAAACTGAATCTTCAGTCGATACTATACGGTCCATTTTACAATAATCAGTAGTAAACAGATTCCCAAAACATCTACTAATACGAACACAAGCAATTGGTGAATCTAATACTTTAAGCTTAAGGTACATTTTTACTTGAACGTAGGAAAATTCATTTCGTGAGCTTCCGAAAATATTTCCTCAATGAAGAATGGAACTTAACATGTATGACCGTTGGTTGTTTTTGCCGGACAGAGTTTCTTTCAATGGGTATTGAATTAAAACTTACTGTATTTGTGCTACGTTACTAATTAATTTAATTATATATCTCATTGTGCCCATGTTTATTCAATACACATAACTTTAATGAATGGGGTCGACGAATACGTAAGTTTTCGGTAATGTTTACTTTTTCTCACATTACAAATTACATAGTCATGTGTTCATGACACAATTTAAAATAAGTGTAAACGATTATCTGACTTGCAATTGATTTTCAAAATTCTAACTTGACTACAATTTAATACAATATAAATATTTTATAGAATAAATAATAAGTAAAATGTACCCAATTATTTTGTATGTAGGTACATGATTGTGTATGTATAAAGAATAAACTCAATTATCAATGTCTATGATGTTTTATTAGTCTAGAGATATTCTCAAATAGATAAACCCGAGGGCTTGTCTTGGGATTAGGCTATTTTATTTTTTATTCTATCTAATTGTGCCCGCGGTATGCCCCTGAGATGGGGACGTGTCGCGAAGTATCTGCTCTGCTGCCCTGCGTGAAAACCAATTTTAAAAGACCCAGAAAATGTACAGAGACGAACATTAGGTATTTAGGTATTTTAAAAGCTATTTGAATAGATTTTAAAAGCTATTCGATTTATGTTCCGACTTCTCTTTAATTCGGCTTTGATTCAATTTTAAGATTTTTGAATTTCCTGGTAATAGAAGTCCTATCAACAGAGATAGGCACAAACCTTTAAAACTTTAAATATATGCATATTCCTGCATTGTCAAGTACATTTGTAAGTTAAAATTACATTAAAAACTGTTACATTTTTAGTGTAATACTTGGAACTGTCTGTTTTACTTAGATACCTTATCATATAATCTTGAAATATTAAAATATTTAAAACAAACATTCGCTCCTTCCCCTTTCAAATTCCAAGATTCTTAATCGATATGTTTACATTGTCAACTAGAGAATGTGTAATCTCGAGATCGTCAGAGTATAAAAATCCATAATTTACATATAGATACGTATCTGTACGGTTCGAATGGGGAAAATACTGTTTCGAAAGGATACTCCCGACTCCGACCCTGGTCGACAGTGGCGCCCCCCGCCCGCGAGTGACATTGACGGATCGGCGAACATTAGTCATAGTCGAGACCTCACTCCCCGCGTCTCCCACCCCATACATACCCTGTTTATTTACTTTTTGTAACGGTATTGATGTTTAATTATAGAGAAAGACCCTAACGCGAGACACTTTTAGCGCAATGTTTTGATAGTCATTATTTAAAAAAAATATTTTCTCTTTTCTATTTCGAGTACATCCTTCACGCTTTCTTTTTCTGTAACATAAAATTTCTTAATAACAGATGTATTGTTAACAATTTTTCTTCTTTCGTTTTCCAATCAACACATAATGATGGTTTAAAAATGTTTATAGAAAAATTAATGATTAATGATAACAAATATTTACCGTAGCTACTGAAGAATCATAATGAATATTTGAATCAATCATTATTTCACCATCATCGCTTCAATATCGTTACCTGGCTGTGAAGGGGCGCACTCCCCTTATCACGAAGCTAAGATAAATGACTTGACTCCTATCTGTTAATTAAGATTTTCGCGAGCTCTCACCTACGAGTGATGTTTGTAATTTAACTTAGATTATTTGGTGACGTCAGGTATTTCGTCGTGTTCTGATTTAATATCACATATCTCGGAATGAGAACCTATTTCAATGTTTATCACTTAAGTATATATTTTATTAATACTCTAATTTCATTTACATACTGCATGATATATGTTGATATATATCATGTTGATATATATCAGCGGAAAGAAAAAAAGCTAAGTACTTACCTCTTTTTATACCTGCATTCAATTCAATTCTTAGGTTAATGGCTTTCAGTTGTATCATGTACAAAATATTTTTAATACATATTAGTACTAAATGCTAAACATAGCACTTGATTATTATGTAGACTGTCAATTACTGTAACTGTATTGATAAAAAATCAATTATTATAATTTTTTGTTAACAGCCCAATGATACTTGGATACTGCCCGTCCAGATACATACGCTAATACTTTTGTCTTTTATTTTTGTACTTTTATGATATATTATGATATTTAAAACGAATATAATATTCACAAAATCGCATAAATATAGAAAGAATAAACAAAATAAACAGACAGGTAGGTACGAGCGAACGAGTAAAAAATCCATGATTCAATATATTTAAAATTATTTACGCATCAGCAAGCACACCTAGTTGTGTAAGAACGACTTGATAGTTCACTGATCGCCGATAGAGGGCGGGCCTCACAGCGATTTGTCAGAAAGACTCATTAAGGGTCGAGTCTGGTGAATCTCGAGGGATTAAGGGCTCTTAATACGGCCCTGGACAGCTAAAAAGTTAGACTTTATCAGAAGGTTTTTTTCTCTACCTTATTTATATTGCTTCAACAAAGTCGAAAAAAATCTGAGATTTAATTTTGTGAAGTCTGCCTATTTATTTATTACTAATTTTACATAGTGCACCCGCGCTGCACTGAGTTTTACTAACAATAATACAATCATTGCTAATATAAGCATCGCTATCAATTATTGTAGCAAAATATTTACTTAAATTTGGTCAAATAACGTATCTACTATACTAATTACAAATACAGAAGTGTTCTCGTGTAGAATTCCTTAATTTTGTTTTAACACCTTTATCGTTTTTCTGAAAAAAAAAAAACTGAAAATAATATAAGTTGTATGTACATCAAAGTAGGTATGCATTCGATCATTTATGAAACATTCTTGTGAAACTATTGGGTACAAATAAAAAAAATGTACTATAGATAAATAATATAGCAAATACTACTTTGATATAATGAAATTTCATTGGTTTTTGCAGTAGATTTGGAATAGAATGGAATAAATTCAATTTAAAATCAAAATCGGAATAGAAAACACAAAGTATATAAGCTATTTATGTGACATAATAAATATGACCTTTTATAGTGATTTAAAACTTACAGGATATTTGAAAATTACGGTAAAACTGAATACCGCGATTATAACAACATTATCCGTTGGAAACGAAGTTATCACGACCGCCAATCAGAAACGAGAACTCAAAATAAATCGATGTTACGTCCAATCATTACTCTACGTCAGGTTCGACTCAATTAAAATATCGTTAATGTATTACAACTATACAAAAATCGACCTTACATGAAAATATATAAGCCGTGTTTTTCGACGTTTATAATTCTACCTTGTGACGGTCATTATGGTAAAATGTAGTATAGTATAAAACCACGAAATCGGCGTGTCTGAACCAGAATAAAGGCAAAATAAACAGTTGGTAAAATTACGGTATGCTATATGTTTAATATTGAAAATATAACCACATTATGGGAAATCAACACTTTGTATAAGACGCCCCAATTTATAATCCTTCTTAGATGCTGCACTGTCAACCAGTAATAGGTAGGTATACAATGCTAATCTAAGTGTTCTGATTACGGTTAATTAGTTCTCATATTGAGGAGTTTCAATCTCTATCTTCGAAATCCTTAATTATTACTAATCTAAATGCATGACATCAACCTTAAAGTAGGATAATCTACTTAATAATAATCAATTCAAATTCGACAAAGATATATTTATTAAAATTTTTAATAAAAACAAAAATCAGCTGAATATAAAAAAAATCTTACTTTTCATTTGAATAGCAGTAATTCTATATTCCGTAAAAATCTTGATATTGCTGAACTTAGATAACGCATGAGGAGACCTCCAAAAAAAATTACTATATACAATTCCTAATAAATAAACATAAAATATTTTGGACTTTGCGTATATTTTTCAGCATTATCATTGACTGTGCCTAATTCTATGAATAATAGCGTCAATTAGAAAACATTGTTGAAGAGGATTAAGACTGACAAAATCATAGAAACTTTCTGATTGCAAACGTGATAAATAATACCTACTCGTTACAAGCTCCATACATTTTTAAGCTATTTTAAAAATATTTACTCTTAAATTTACTTCGTGTACGATAAATTACATGTAATTCCGTACCCGGGTGATACCTGAGTTCAGTGAAAAAACACGAGACATAGACGTCTCGGTGCGTCGCAAATTACGGTCATCATCTTCTCATCAGAGGCGTGGGTAACGTTGATGTATAAGAGAGCTGGAGGGTACACGACGTAACAATGAATAAAAATACAGACGTGAAACAAGAAATACGCAATGAATTCCCATTTTTTTACTCTGATCTTATTGGATAACATACCTATACAAAATTGTAACAAGACTGCTTCGTTTGTACAACTTGGTTGGTGTAGTAGATTAGATTAGAAAACGTCCAGACACAATAGAACAACTTTTGTGTCTGTTAAGACGTTAAATAGATTAATGCAATAAAATAATATTTACACTATCTAATTCAAAAGGTTACATAATTTTCATTTCAGGTTATTTTAATTTACGATTATTTTCATAATCTTTGATCGAGTGAATCCGTGTTGTAATGTTAGCTTAAAGAGTAAATGGGTGTTCAGTGTAAAATTTTAAACTGTAAAGTTCAAGCCACGCAAGAAACAAATTACAAGGAAATGAAATCTTTGTACTTGAATGCGATGGCGTTACATTATGTAGACGGCCGTTATGAAATTTTGCCACCTGCCTGAAGAGAATATTTGATGCTTTAAACCTATAACAAATCATCTACTATATAAAATAAATATTTAAAAACGAGCACACCGTTCCACAAGGTAGATATATAATCCAACATTAAAAAATGAGAATGCTAATATTGCGTGTATTGTTTATATAATTTCTAATTTTTAATTAGCTTAATCTTAATTTGATACTTACAAGGATTTTTTTTCGCTTTGTTACAAATGAAATAAATAATAATTATAAAAGTAGCCTATATTTGAGGTATACGATTTTTATCGTAGAGACTTAAGAATGTGTTACGTGCAATAGAAGAGTCATGGTCCTTTCAGCACAAAATGGGCCGTCTCTACTGTGGAAGTACCAGCTTACCTTACGTCTTACAGAAAATTGGTGTAAATTAACAGTATCTATAAATACTGTTGCGTTTCGTGTGATGAGCGAGAGTACCGAAAGGCCAATAACACCCCCCCTTCCCCGTTGTTTCCTTCCTTTTTCCCTTCTCATCTTTGCCTCCTCTCCATTGGCTTGGCAACGCGCATGTGATACTTCAAGCACCACAAGCGTTCATAGGTTTCGGTAACTGATTACCATCAGGCGGACCGTATGCTTGTTTGTCAACCTTCGTTATATGAGAAAAAATGCATGATTTAATTAATAAATGAAATAAAATATATGTGGTGATAATTCGGATGTACCTTATTTAACGACTTTTGCTTCTTTAAAGATACGTAATGTAACATACACTTGGCTATTGGCAGGCGAAGTAGTAGGTATATGTAGAAATTCTTTTGCACACTTACGTGCTAAAATATGATAAGCTTGAAATATTGTAATGTCTGAATAAATATACTAATAACGATAGATGATAAGCAATAACTTACAACATAACAAGTAATATTGTATTTTAATAAAAGTTAAGTATTTGCTATATACTGTTTGGCTTTACAGAACGTTGATTTCACGGGTCGGCATTAGAAAGGCAGTGGCCGAACGGGTGACGGTAAATAATCGTTGCGCACGCGCATCGAATCGGAATGGCTTATAAGCAATTGCATCCGTTCATGGTTTTTAAAGGTAGCAATGGGTATCCAATTTAAAATGGAATACATTATAAATTAACGTAGTTTTATCATATTTTATTACAAATATTTTGAGTTTGAAAAATCGTACAGGATAATTACAAGTTATTTATTGTTGCACAGCAGTTGAGTAATTGCTTACATGCCATTTTAAACTATAAGATTCTTCTTCTTCCTAGCATTATTCCCGGTATTTAACGCACCCAGGGTCTTCTTATTACTCTTATCCGGTTTTGACAGGCTACTAGTTTTAACACAGAGCGATTGCCATCTGACTCTAACTAACTCATTGAATATAAGTAACTCATTGAATATGAGCAAATTACCTATCAAGAGTTAACAATCGGGACCAACAGCTTAATATGCTCTCCGAGGCACGGTGGGGAGACTCACAAGAACAAACGCCCAGACCAAAACAGATATCTTAATTTGTATTGACAAACACCTGTTTCTGGGCATCTGCCCGCGTGGGAATCGAACCCGCAACCATCGAGGCTAAAGGCAGACTCACTAAACACAACACCACACCGGTGTCGAGCTTATACGATTTAAACTACAAGATTGAGAGTCAATATTGGTATTTTTAACTCATCGTATAGGTAAGAATGAAAATGTTAGCTAAGAATTTTCTGAGGAAATAAATTCAACCTTACCTCGATAAAATCGTTCATTTGACGCGGTATGAGGTAGCGTAGAAAAAAGGAAATTACCAAAACGGATTGAAGGTAAAAAAGTGGGCTGGGCCAGCACATCATTAGTATAAGAGCCAATGGTCGTTACCTAAAACTCATTAGCGTCAACTTTTACCGTAATTTGAGGTTGTGTGGATACTACTATAATACATATGCATATTCATATATAAATGTGATGGGTTTTTTATTGATATAATTATGTAAAAAGGATCAATTTTCTACTATTAGCGAGGCTTTCGAATGATTACTTGATGAGCCTAAGCCGGTTGCGAAATTGTGTTGATCGAGGGGCTTGTAAAATAAAAGTATAATGTATAATTTTGATAAAAATCAGTAAAAAATTTTAAGACAGCATAGTTCCTTAAATGTAACTTGAACCAAAATGGCCGCTTCTGCACAGGTACAATAAGGGACAAAAATGTTAGACAAAAATATTGGTTTCGTCTTATTTAAATCGATTCTTTATAAAGTGGGAAAACGGAATTAAGTATATAATATAATTATTATTTCATCTAAATTAAATTAATTATTTATTTATTGTCGTTATTAATTACTTAAATAGAATAAAACAAATAAATAGTATAGAAAAAGGTACCTATATATATAAAAAAAGTTAATGTACATTATTAATAGTGAGACAGACTTCTTCGTATCTTCCGCAGTATTATTCAGAGAATTAGTTATATTATTTTCTTTTAAAAATAACTATAAACGTCAAATACCATCCTTCTCTCCCGTCTCCTTAAAGTTGATTGTGGTCGAGGTGTATCTTGAAATAAATGTTAACACACTTGACAACACTAATTTATATTTTAATTGAATTTTTAATAATTTATTATTAAAGAACTAAAACAACCGTGAGCGCGTGTACTAAACGCGGCCCCCTTCATACCGCATACGGTTGAGACCCAAAAACGTGTTACTGCGCAGGGTTCAACTTACATTTAACATACTATATCATAAATATTATAAGTACCTACACCACTTAACCAGACAAAAGCCACAGAACTAGGTGATCTTATAAGCATAACTAAAAGAAAAACGTCGAAGTGGTTAAATGGTATGGGACGATAAGAATTACGGACTCATGTAAACCACGATTTTAAATATACATAAAAATCAAGATTAATTAATTTTTTAGTCGTCCTTCGTTATATGTAATGATGTAACTAGTCAATTCAAAAATGTTACAATTCTCAATTATCTTTTGTAACATTACTACAGTATAGAATATGGAGATATCCTATTATCTTGCCAATTTTCTAAACAATCTAACTCGTAGATTATCTACGCTAGTATTGTCATGCATCGTGCTGAGTTTTATATATGGTGTGCAGTGGGCTGTTCTAATAACGTGGTATCATTACCATAATGCTTTATAATCATGGGCTATTTGTAACAGCATGTTGGCTTGCAATGAGGTGTGGAAACGTGGCACTTTGCGGTACCCACCTTCGGTAAGCTAAGCTCGTTTCATTTGCAAACGATAGCAGGCGTTATAATGTTTAATGTTATCAGTTACTGTTACTTTATTTGTAAATAATTATCAAATAATTCGCATAAAAAGAAATATTTATGTTTAATAACTAGGAAAACACGGAGTATTAGGCGGATTCGTACACTAGTGATATATACTTTGAAGTCTTATACTATAGGTCCGTTTTTGGATCGGAGGTATTCCGTCATAACTATTACAATTTACAAAGATACATCACTATGACAAACACGAAGATCGATGGATAGGCAAATAGACTGTTTAAAATTGTTTATAGATTGCCTTTGGTATCGAATGCCAATAAAGAAAATAAAAATCTAATATCAAAAATCTTAACGTCTTGTGATGCAAATTACAAGAAAAATTTCAGTAAAATTTTATTAAATAATAGTTTTCTAATAACTCAATGTGAATATATCAAAATCGTTTAAGTATATAAATAATGTTATCTTTTCAATTCGTGTCAGAAAGAATTATTAAATGTATTGGTGGTGGAATTTGCGACCAGTAGTCAATGTGGGGTTAAGGAACTTATTCGAATATCATTTGTAGGTATAATTTATTTCCAATCATGAATGTGTCAAAGAATGGCAGGGCTTAGCGGCGAGGAATTTTGAGCCGATGCCGATATGTTTTTAAAAGAATTCTTATTCAAAAAATGGATTGTATAAGTATGCAAAATATTTAAACATCAGTTAGAACGATACTTAAATAAGATTTTTAAATGGAAACACGTAATAAAATAATCACTATTGGTATTCTAATTAGGAATGAAGCTTAAGTACTTGTCTTACTAAATAGCAAAGGGAGCCTTACTCCGGTGTGTTTTGCTTTATACTTGTACTTGAGTGTGTCCCATATCACATCGTTAAACATTCTTCCTAACGAGTTGACAGTACAGTCGTTAGCCGGAAGCGGGACGACCCGAAAATCCACTTAGAATGGTTGGAAAATGAAAAAGAGTTCTAGTGAAACTCGTAATAGAATTAAACATTGGAAAACTGATTTTTATCTCATAAGAAAATCAAATCCAATCCAATAAACAAACAAAACACGTTCCATAACAAACAAAACAGATCCAATCATCTTAGTTTACAGAATAAATAAGATTTACGATTACCCTCACAGCTCCCGATTGGCGATTCGATCGTTGGCGCGACATCAAAATGTTAATCGACCAAACTACGGTTGAGCTGGAATAAACTACATTATGCTCGGATGCTCAACTGTTCAGTTTTACAGCTCGAATAACAACCCGCGTCTGGGGAGCGAGCGCGCAAACTTTTAATTGGCGTGCCATTAGTACGGGCGGGAAGCACTAAGCGATTTGTGGTGTACCGGCCTGCTCTCCCGAGCTTTTAATTCCTCTCTCACCTCTCTAGATAGCGGTATGTAGATTACGTATTTCAGCTTTGGAACTTGATCTCAGTTTTATTGATATTAATAACTCCAGGATGTGGGACTGTAGATGTTCTCTTTCGTTGTTATTCAATGAAAATTGAGATTGAAATTATTAAACGAATGAATTGGATATTATGTAAGTGATTTATTCTCATTAGATTGTATCACTTGTGACATAATCTTGTTTATATTATGATGGTTTATCTATAGTATTATGTAAAAATATAGAGGCATTGTTCTAATTCTGTTATGTTTTATGAACAAACGAAAGGAAATCGTTCAATTCATTTTTGTATTTTATAAAAGGAGTAAACAATAGATCTATTGTTACCGAACAAATTCGTTGATTCCAGTTCAAAATAAGGCAATTATTTTTAACGTTCAAACCGTAAGTTTTTCTAAAACAATCCGACGAGGGCATGTCTCCTAACGACAGCTCGTTACCGCCACAAATCTCCGACATTACAACGTATTAAAACTCTAAAACTTCACTCGTTTTGCCATTTAGTTGAAACAAAAACTTTCTTACATCACAACGATTAAAATTCATGTCTCGAACTGCGGGAAATCGTGAAAATATTTGAAGCAAGGACGTATACTAAACATACAGATAAGATCACTTTAATTTATTTTATTCATTTAACATTATAATAAAAATTAATCTGCTTCTAACGTTTAATCAGTTGCATAGAAAAACAGTTTCAAAGTTAGTTGCTCATCTTTGCAATAATTTATTAAAGCACCGCCATTTTCTTTGCTAAGATTTTCGCAAGTGGCGCTTTTTGCAGCTTTTCCGAGGCAACCCTTAGAAAATAAGGGATGAATTTAGTTCAACTCTCCTGGCATAGATGGCGTGTCGGAAACAACCCGATCTTGTTATTCTAGTGATAGCTCATAGATGGCGTTAGAAGTTCTGTTCAAATCATCACTAGTTATATATTCATTTATTATTGCGTTATCGAAATTTATTCTACATTATAGTTCCTACTTTTTAGAATTGTATGTAAAGTTTCAATTACTTTAACATTAGTCAAAACATTTTAATTGAAAAGCATTTAGCTGTCAGATTAAACTAGTAATTATCTTTTTACATTAAAACACCACATTTTTGTCATTTCTTAGTTCAATTATGATACAACTTCTTATTTAATATAGAATATTATTTTATAAAAATAACGTAATTTTACCGCATAGTAAATAGAATAATTAAAGGGCTTAAATTTTTCGAAATGTTTCACGTTTGGAAACGTTTCAGCAAACGCGTGAGCACCGGCTGTCGGAGATTAGACACGCTAGCCGGAACAATTTTTTAATATCCCCAAACAAGGAAGGCGAGACGTACACTTGTTGGAATAGAATGGATATGCAATATGTTATTACTGGTATTTTTGGGCTAGTTTTTTACTCTTTATTTATGAATAAATTTAAGCAAGCTAATTGTTTTACAGATAAAATAAAAGATAATGTGAATACATTAATATTTTAAATTACTAGCTATGTAATACTAATAGTGATCAATGTTATAGGTCCAGGATATGCTTTCAAAATCATATAACAGGCTTTTCTATTTTATGAACACTTAGCGAAACATTAAAGCTATATAACTATAGTAGCGTAAAATAAGTTTTTTTTATCATGACGGTTGGCAAACAAACACACGGTGGTAAGCAGTTATCGCAACCTATGAATGCTTACGATACTTGAAGTATCACATGTGCGTTGTCAACCTAAGGAAAAGGGCGAAGGGATGAGAAAGAAAAAAGAATGGAACAGAGGGGTGGGAGATTGGGCCTCCTCAGATTTTCTCGAGCCTGGCCTATTTGTGCTGAGACTAATGTCTATTTCTATAAAAATCAATACATAGCAAGAACTTGTATTCTTCTAAGACTTTTCAGAAGAATTTTCAAAATAACTACCACCATTTGTTATCTATCAATATAAATAATCATCTTATCAATATAAATAATAATCAGATCAATATAAATAATCATCATATCAATATAAATAATCATCATATCAATATAAATAATCATTATATCCATATCATATCGTCGTGTAAAGGACATTAACAGCGAGCGAGTTTGACAGGCAGAATTCGTGTCGTGGCCGAATTACCATACACTTGACGCTTGCACTTGTCAGCCGCGCCAATAACATAGCTCACTCATGTTTGGCTCTAAAAATATATTATAAGTAGAAGAAAGAATATATTAAACGTTTAAGGCAGCTTTGTATTATGCCATTGCGTATCTACCGTAGGGCAAGAAATTGAAGCTCAAGGGGCCTTCGCTATCTGACCAGCAAACCTCGTATTAATTTAGCTAAAATTTCGTCCACCGGCGAAATGTGAATAAAATATCTTACAACACGGCTTTTTTTTCTTCTCGATCTTAAAACACTCAACGGCCTCAATTAAGATAGCGATATCCTGTGTCCGGGGTCCGGAAAAACATACGAGGACAAGGATAAACACACCCAGACCGGAGCACATGCCTGCATGGTCAATTCAAACATGTGCCTCGAGCGGGAATCGAACCCGCGACCTGTGACGCTTAGGCAGGTTACACTATCGCTGCGCCACAACATTACGCTTTTATCATGGCAACTCATTTGAAAAAATACAGAAGAATTCATATCAAGGTTAGTTTGAGTTTCAGTATATTTAGCCTTGATAACTCCTAAATAGTTTAGTTAGAGCCTCCATTTTTTGCCCCAGGCCTGTTAGTTACCTACTGTGTAGCTCTCTACTAGTACTCTACTTGCGTAACACACATACAAAAGTGGAACTATTTTACTTAACAGAAAATAGGATCAAAACAACATCGTCTAATTTTAACGCCAAGCAACATATTAATTATTACATGGAAGTCAAACTACTTAAACGTTTATAATAGCGGAAGTCATTTAGTAATCTAGTATTATACCATGAGAATACCAATTTAATTTTTACACAAAACTTATCTTCCGAAGTATAAAAACAACTATGTGCAGAACCAATAGTACGACTCCTCACTAGGAGGTACCCCCCGCCCGGTGACGCTGTCAAGGCCAGTAGGGCCAAAAGCAATAAACATTCCGAAAAAAAAAAAAAAAAAGGAGGTAGCGATAGGGAATATATAAATGTGGTTTTTAAGGACTATGCTCCAAGCGAGAATCAATAATTAATTAATTATACTAGAAGTGTATATGTATACATGATGAAGTGTAACGTGTAACATGAACCTTACGAAAACAATTTCTCATTTGTTTTCAAAACTATTAGTGTTCTGTTATAGACATTTATCAGTTAAAATAGTATCGCTATCACTAGTAATAATCATCACTACATAGTATAAAACAAAGTCGCTTTCTCTGTCCCTATATCCCTATATATGCTTAAATCTTTAAAACTACGCAACGGATTTTGATGCGGTTTTTAAATAGATAGAGTGATTGAAGAGGAAGGTTTATATGTATAATAGCATCCATTAAATAGTGGAGAAATACTATTATTTTGAGGTTTCTAATATGATGTCGTAAATAATACATTTAACGCCTGCGGGCCACGGGCAGTAATGAATAAATCAAAACTACTGGATCGGTCTTAATCATTTTTTCAGTGAATGACTTAGGCTATATATTTTAGACCCGTGCGAAACCGGAGCAGGCCGCTAGTATGTACTATAATAATTAATTTTCACTGCTTTCAGAATGAAAGGTCTAGCTAAGCTTGGGAAAGTAGTACGGTCAAAAAGAATATAAGACTACCGCTTATCCTTTTACCCTTTAAGAGAATGGACGGTGTTGCCTTTAAAATTGCTAATATTTACTACGTTCTTACTACTACTAGGCTACTAAACATTCTTTCCTTTTTGTTTAATGTTACTAAGTTGAAAAGCAACTAGCAATCATACGAACACCTAATGATAGCGTACAATGAGCGCTTGCCACACCATACATTTGTAGGTGTCACTCACGCGTTGCCAATCTCGTGATATTGTTTCTTAAATCTCATTTTCTCCGTAAAGTAAAAGCTACAACTGTCCTTTAAACCGACACATAGCAATGCAAAACACACTACTGGTTTGCGGTAGAATATCTGACTTTGCGATGGTACTTGCCTAGCCGTTCTTGCTATAAAAGACCTACCACAAATTGTGACCTTATAGAATAATTAAAAGTATTACGTATTATGTTAGTCTTTTGTTTTTACATGTTTATTATCTTTCATAAATAATAATTGCAAATAACTTGATCATTATTCAAAACAAATGATGTAAACTTAAAAATTTTCCGGACAAAAGCCTTAGACGGTGAGTGGTTTCACAAACACGGATTTCCAATTAAGCTAGGGCCTGATTGGCAGGTCGTTAGTCAATGTTGAACTGAATGTGGGTGAAAGGCTATACTCGTTACTCCGCTTATTTAGTACTGATAGCTGGATATCCTACGTTCTTACGATTTGTATACAATTATAATAGGTGATATCAAATTCTGTGAAATTATTCTTAGAAATATATAAAATAGTAGATAAAGCAAGATTCAACTAATGGTTTTAATGTATAAAAAATGGGATGTTGTCTTGTTTACGAAATCTATAATTTTATAGTAAAATTAGCAGCTGTCCGTAAATTCCTTTGGCATATTCAATCTTAGGTTCTGTTCTACTAGCATGGCTGTAGACGGAGTTTTTATACCAGACCAAGCGTCTAAAACTTATTTTATTGGTTCCTTGGAATAGTACTTTTTCTGAATCAAAGGTATCCTATGTTCTTTTTGTAACTCTGATAAAGTTTATGCAGAATTTTAAAAACGTTTTGAAGAAACGTTACAAATAAATAAAAAATTATAATACAAATTACTAGCTAGGTGAGAAAGCATTAAGGCAACGCAATTTATTACTTACAAGTTTAACATAAAAATATAATACTTAGTATTTATACGTAGATTACATACTCAACTATATCGTTAATTACACTATACGTATAGCCTACAAAGAACTGTCTCCGTATAAAACATGATTGATTACATGTTTCGCAATGTAGTGAAGATATCGCGAATAGAGAGAAACATTAAGTGTATTCCTATGTTGGCTCTGATATCATTTTCATAGGCCCCCGTCAAGGTTTCTGCAACCCCTGTGAACGATAGCGTTTACAAAAATATATGGAGTCGAATTATTGCTTGTGTTTTTTGTTTAAGATGTTTTACAATTTTAACTAAGTAATTTATTGCGTATAGGAATTTTAGCAGTAGTAGAACCATACTTCTCCCAATACAAATGGGCCAGCTCGCTCGGGAAAGTACCATCTCACAGAAAATCGGCGTAAAGTAACAGTATCTGTAGACCATACTGTTGCGTTTCGTGCGATGAGTGAGAGCACCAGAGGTCCAATCTCCCACCCCCTCTGTTTCCTTCCTTTTCCCTTTCTCATCCCTTCCCTCCTATCCCTTGGGTTGGCAACGCGCATGTGATACTTCCAGGTATCGCAAGTTTTAATAGGTTGCGTTGAATGGTTACCATCAGGCGGACCGTATGCTTGTTTGCCAATCGCCATGATATACAAAAAATCCTCATAATTGTACTGCAACCTACTGTATTGTGGCGAAAGACTTTGTCTTAGAATCTTCTTGGATAGTTCTGCGCATAGAAATAAGAAAAATCTGCGTTTGCATGTATCAATGTTTTGCTTATTTATTCAACAGTAGCTACCGAATGCTTGGTAATTATTTATTTAGCATTTAATCCCTCAAATGGTATCTCGATATCGGTATGAAACACAATTAGTGGCGAGCAATTAATTAATATTTTTTAAATAAACGTATAGGTATTTCAAATTTTGTATATTTCAAATATACAAAATTTTCAAATATATTTAAAACATATTTTTTATTTCAAATATATTTAAAACTTAATAATTAACAATCTCAACCAAAGTCAAAGAAAAGTTGGATGTAAAATATGGTATTTTTTTAAAACATTTTAATTAATTATGACTTTATTATTATGTCTAAAATCTTTTTATTATCTTAAAAATTAAAATATATTTAGTTAATATTCTGAAATACGGTCGCAAAACCACAAATTATTCACATTAGTCACAAAAATACGAGTATCTTTATACATTATTTTCGACTCTACATCACTTTTGTTCTGAATACATGAAACAGCCATGATATGGATACGGAAAAAACAGGACGATTCAATCGGGCACCCGATCAGTCTTCGTCACTCGCCGCCGCTTGCAGATTCAATTCTGTATTTATTGCGCACTTTAACGGCAGGTGGCGGTGCTGATGTCATCTGAAACAACGCGTTTTAAGAATCATACATTAAAGAATTAAAATCGTAACTACTTTTATACATAATGTTGTTGAAGTAGTAAAGCTAGGGTAGTTTCATTATTAATAGGCCGGCTCAACTCTTACTTTTCAGTTTTAATACAACGGCCTATACAATATAAATAAATAATAAAAGACACGCACTCAACATCTCCCTTAGGATAGTAATTGCCTGTGTCTATAATGAGGTAGTACTATCCTACGGGTACAAAGCGCACTCAGACCCTAGCGGGAATTGAAATCGCAACCTGTGTCGCTTGTGCAGTTCACTATCTCGGTGCCATAACGTCCTCAATTCATATCTACCTGAAGTACTAGTATTCATGCTGTTGCATTTCATTCGAAGGTGCCGAAGACTCAAACTCTCAATCTTTCTTATTTTGTTGTTTTTTTTCCCTTCTCATTCCTCTTTTCCTTGGGTCGGCAACATGCAAAGCCACTGCTATGAAGACTGCTGGTATACTCATCTTGAAGGTGGACTCAGCTGGAAGCTAACATGGATATCAGATATTGACAATGTATTGAACGCTAGACCAAGAGTGGTCAAAATACATTAGAAAAACTATTTTGAGTGTGAAATTGTTAGCTTAAGTAATAAACATCAATTATTCTTATCATTTTAAAAGCAGAATAGTAATTATATTTTTCAATATATGAGTAAAATAATTTGACATGAGCTCTACTTATATATGATCTTATCATCACTACAAAGAGACGCTCATAGCCGAGTGCACCCGCTGATCGGTAAACGATCGGTAGGTTAAGCAACTTTAGGCGCGGTCAGTCACTAGATGGGTGATCGCATAGTGGTATTTCTACCGAGCGACTCCGTGCTTCGGAGGGCACGTAAAAAGTTGGTCCCGGCTGTTGACAATTAGACAGCAGTCGATAAATCAAGTCAGAGGCCTACGGGCGACCTGAACAACTCTGACACTAGGTTGACCACTAACCAATCGATAAGAAGATCACTACAAAAAGACTAACCAGATCCACTATTAGGTACAAAGCTGCTTTTTAAGAACACAAATTTAAACAGAATAATTAATATTAAATAATAAACTCCTGTCATCTAGACTATTACAAATGAAAAAAACAATTACTTTTGTCGTTTTCTTACGAATTTCAAAATAGCTTACAAGCAGCAGGCTGCTACGAAGAATTCTATTTTATTATGTCATGATAGTTGGCAAACAAGCATACGGGCCGTCTTATGCTAAGGAAGTAGTTACCTCATAACAGTAACCCTATGAACACTTGCGAAACTTGAAGTATCACATGAGCGTTACCAACCCAAGGGATAGGAGGGAGGAAAAAAGGTAGTGAACAGATTGAGGTGGGAGATTTTGCCTCCAGCGCTCTCACTCATTGCTCGGAACGCAGTTACTGTCGATTTTCTGTGAGAGGGTAGTGCTTGCCGATCGAGCCAGCCGCTTTCACTAGTAAAACGTTCCTTAAGTTAGATCGTTATATTTCGACAATAGCCGAAGGCTTAGCGGGCTCACTGAATTCTGAAGACCTCAAAGGACAAGTTCTAAATTTCTATTTTGTATTCGAAAATAGACAATTTGATCAATTAAGACCTGTCAGGGGGAACCCTTTATAGCATGAGTTTTAATAATCAGTAACTATTGCGCAATAAAGGAAGAAATTTTTTTTTAAACATTAAGAAATGCTATGAACACAAATAAAATTATCTTTCACAATCGTATTTCGAATGCAAATCTGTGTTAATCTCATATTTTCGTGATTAATTTTATTCTTGGCTACATTTCTCAAATAATATTGTCTCGTAAATCAGTCGACCAGTGTTTTTCTTGGAGCGCTCGACTCCACCATGTTTTGTTTAGAATCACGCACACCCTGTCTCTGCTACTTCAGTGATTGTTATTTACCGCTCTTGAATTGTTTCGTCGCTGTTTTAGATATTTATTTTGGCATTTAAAATAATATTCTACACTGTTTAGAATTTTACGAAATCCATTTACTAACTTGGTAATCTTGGTATCAGATCTATATTAAATTATAGCCTCATAGGCTTGTATTTTCACACAAAAGGTTTCATACTACCGAAATTTGCAATTCCCAGCGTGAATATTTCGAAAGAAAAAGACCACAATTTTTAATGGTGGTATACTAACAAATAACCTTCTTAACGATAATCATTAGTAACGAAGATGAAAGCCTATACCAAAAGTATTACAAGCACGCAGCCTAATTAAGGTAAGAAAGACAGAGAAGATGGCTGTAGCAAAATATAGCAGTGGGTCTTTGGGTATCCGGTGATTACATTTATTAAGCGCAACGCAACAGTTAGGACACGCTATCTCACGTCGATATAATAGCTCTAAAAATATCAAGACTCTATTACTCATGTTATTGCGTTCAAACATCAATTATCTAATATAGAATATTCTATTAATTTTAATATATAAATCCTATGGTTTTAAAGATTTAAGCATACATAGGGACAGAGATAGCGACTTTGTTTTATACTATGTAGTGATTTCATGGATACATTGATAATAATATTTGACACATTATGACGAACAAACGACTGAAACTATAATATATAGGTCAAAAATATATGTACTTGTGAGTAAAGCAAAGTTAAAAGACTTAATTATAAAAAGATCGCCACTGGATATTTCTTATATTTTACATTTAATCTGTCATTTTGATGATTCTTTATGATGTTCCAAATGGAAGAGTAATTATTGTTATTCTAATGGATCGCACGCGGCATTCTGAACATTCCCCATTGTAAGGAGTCCAGAATCGAAGCTCTGATTAATGATGGCGTAGTGAGGGGCAACTAAAGAACCACGCTCACTACGCTCATGAATTTAAGTTGGTAATAATTTTGAAATTGGTATGCACATTTTCTTATAACAGAATCGGTGTTTCAGTAAATATTAAAAATGTGATGACAAAAGAAATTATTATTATAAGACTTATGTAACAGTTTAATAACATCCCACAGTGGGTATCTAACTGTTATCATTTATTTATAAAAAGCTATAGAGGAAGTGGTGTAAGAGTTTAATTTTTCAATCTTTTAGTATGGTTTGTCACAGATATTTTCTAATTACAACCTAAATATAAAGGGAGAATGAAAAAATTTAAAGAACATCTTCATAAGTCAGAATTGCCAAGATTTAGAATAAATAAGTAAATAAACGCTACACACTCAACGACCCCCATTAGGATAGTGAAACCCTGTGTCGGAGGTCCGGAAACATTCACAATGACAAGAAAAAATACACCCAGACCGGAAAATATGCTTCCGTGGTCAATACAAACATATTATGTTCCGAGCGGGAATCGAACCCGCGACCTGTGGCGTTTAAGGCGTTAAAGCAGGCTACCGCTGCGCCACAACGTCGTCAAAGAATCTCGACCCACAAGGTATTTTTATCATCAGCTCATCGTGAATGAATAACACTCACTAATCATGATCTCTTAAATTATACACTTTATGACTTAAAATTTTATGTAATGACTGTATTTGCTATGTAGACGCTCAATAAAATAGGATTTTACAATAGTCCAAATAAAAAAAATATATAATTCAAAAAAAATATTTTTCAAAAAATTCACCATTATTGGACGATTGTTACAATGATAACCGTTGCTATGGTAACCAAAATAATTATATAATCGTAGGAAAAAGCTAGTTTATAGAAATCACTAATATTTAATTAGTATTCTTTAACTGAGATCAAGTGTGCGTTTCGCCTAACGATGTTATCACGGTATAATGCCGCAGCGAGAGATTATAGTTGACCGTCGATGTTTGTTTGCTTAAAACCAGCTTTTATGGGGTCTTGCGGGACGCCGTGGACACGTAGCTCTGATGCGGATTCTTAACTGCGATAACAGTGGATTATAGGAATAGCATTCTCGATAAGGTTAATTAAATTCATAATTTCCACAGAGATATTTTTGTTTTACGATACATAGCACGATATTTATAGGTGCGAACTATAGCTTTAAATGGATGCGTATATAAATAGCTTAGCTATGCATACTAATTATTCAAATTATAAAACTGAATTAATTACATTTTCGTAAATAAGTCATTTTACATAAAATATAAAAGTAAAATTTTCACTAATTTATTTTTATAAGAGAATTAATACAATTAACTTATTGATAAATTATTATATACTTTAAGCATTTCGTTTTTGAATTTCATATACAAAATGATTTGCAGGTAAGAAATGGTAGTCGGTTAGCTGTGTACAGTCTAACGCAGAAGATTGCGTAGAATCGTGTATGCAATCTGTGACAAATGTCTTAATGCTGTTATAAAAAACCTATTGAATTGTCGTAGTAATTAGATTATTAAAAACTGATTAATAGTAATAAAAAATAAGTCTAATCTTCTAACAATTGAGATGCAGGAACTACAACTCTGTTCTTGTGACATTGAGTTGTAGGTACCTTCTGGGTAGTGTAATTAGTCTATTAGTATATTAAACACGATGACGTCCTTAGCCGTGTTACTGCTTCGCAAGAGGCACCCTAATGACGGAATCAAATTTGAGGCCCGCGAGGGCTGTTCCATTTTCACGGCCGTGTCACTACTCGGCGCCCCCTCTTGGTGACGCTGTCAAGGCCAATAGGACCAACAGCAATACGCATTCCGAAAAAAAATATAATTATTAAAGTTATATTGATGATACAGTCATGTAATTACAAATAAAATAGTATTAGTTACAGATTTAAAACACAATCGAAAGCCGTCAAAGGAATGTAAAAAGTTGTTTTTTTTTACACAACAGCGTAAAGTTAAAACTGATTTAATAAACAAAGACATCACGTAGGGTAAAAATACAAATAATTATTGCCCTTATTATTGTGAAGACATAACAATGGTATAAAAAGTATCTTTATCTTGTTTAGTTTTGAAAAATATATTTGTATCACTTTTAAAAACGCCGCGACAATTGTTCAGATGATTGCCTCCGTTCTTTAGGAAGTTTATTGCTCGTAAACAATGTTTTTGTTTTATGACATTGCTAATATAAAACAGAAATTGTTTAAGACCACCTTTCGCTAATAACAATTGCAAAATTTCTTTCGTCAAATGATGGGAACGGGGTTCTGAGCTTTCACAAATGTTTAACATTGGCTATAAAATAAAAAAAATTACTATGTCTGTCTGAGTAGTAAAATTTACGAGGATAACTATAAAGCTATTTTTTATATATATTTAATATGTACCTATTTAAATAACTTTTTTAAAATACGAACTATAATTGGTCTGATACTAGTGACCTGCCTTTATTGCTTAGATAAAAGTTAACAGTTACGTTTTAACAATTAATTAATAAATCTAATATATCTTTTAAAGGGTACACGAAAATTTTGAAAAGGATTTTGAAAATATGCAATGGTTTCGGAAATTACCTAGCCTCTTTTATAATAGCAACCCTACGCTCCACTATCACTTCACGTGCAAAAATATATCGAACAACAGACATAAGTCTGTTATATATATTTTTAACATAACAAACAGACAGAAAAACAAAGATAATTTCTTATTTATAATATGACTTTATATATACATATTATATCGATAAATAAACTATAAACATTCTGATACTTGACTTTGTTTTTTATGGTCATAAATAAGTAGCCACATTTTATACGCCCATACATCACGGATAATGCCCGCTCATGACGGATGCTTCTTGTTTAGGTATTAATATATTGCTTGCAACGATGAACAATGACATTATTAACCATAATAGATTTTGATATTGTATTTTAAGTGTATTTGACGTTGATTTTCAAGTAAAAGTGAAGGAAAAACATGTATTATCTTATCACTCAAAGCAATTTTGAGATTTCGTAGACATATAGGATTTCTCACGATTCTTTCGAAATAGAAGATAAAAAAACTTAAACACTCATTCAGAACGTCTTCCGCGGAAATCCGCATACTATCGTTTGCCGAGTAGAGTGGACATATCAAGTACCTATACTAAGTATTTCTTAAGTAGATACAGATGAAAGATATCTAAAACAAAGTAAGCGCCCTTTTTAACATGAATTTTGCGTATTCAGGTAATTACTACCACCTCATGAAATATTACGTCAAGTAGCAGTAAGTATGACTACACCTGCGTTTCTTTTTATGCACAAGTAAGCTGGAGGATTTAACTTTTTCGTCCTGCGGTTAACAATGTTTGCGGCACTATAGTTATATACTCGTATGTAGCAATTATTCATAGGCTACGGTTACCGCCTCCGCCTATCATACTGTTGGTCATACAATAAAATAGTGGCAAATAGCCACCGTCGAAGTATCAAAAAACCCAATATTGTGTAGTTGAAACTAAAGTTAGGATCATATAAAAGTGATGTTTTTTATTCATGTGAAAATAATATTATTCATTTTCATAAAATAAAAATTTTATTACAAATATTTTTTACGCAGTACGTACTCATGTATATTGACCGTTAAAAATTCAGTAAATTAATTAGTATCTAAAGTTAACAAATTATTAACAGCACGTGACTGAACAATTATAATCAAGTGGCGCCAATCTAGTACTATAGCATTAAACATAAATGGATTCAAAATGTTTGTCAAATGATTTGCTCAGGAACTTTCGATTGTCTCAGTTAAACAAAAACCGTTTCTAAGTACTAAATAGTCACCGTTCCCAAGCGAAGGTACCGTTCAAACGTATGCTCCATAAATCTTCAAAGTTACCACTTTAACTGTCAACAGTCGTTCAGTTGACAAAATAATGGAGTTAAACAATATCCCCAGATAATTATTCAATTGGGCGCGTGAAGCGAACCAAATTCACTTTCAAAAGTAAAAACGCTCAACGAATACTATCTAGATTAATTTTTACAATATTTTTATTAGAATGATTACAAAAACTACAAACATTACTCAATTATAATTTATAAGAATATTTATTAAATTAATAACTTTCCTATATTCTTCTTTAATGTTCTACGATTGAAGTGTTGCTCTGAGATTCTCTTAACTCGTGTACGATCAAATAAAATGACTTATCTATATATCTGTTATAGGTTATAATATCATATATTTAATTTGGTATAATTTTGCTCTGATGGTAGAATCATTTTATTTTATAGCTGCAGTTGTAAGCTTTTCTAGTACTTACTATTTACGTAAAGTTATCGCTAATTAATTATTATTTACAGTAAACGCAGAATTAAAATTGCTTCCTCTATCACCGATTGTATACATAACTTGGTTGAGTAAAATTTCTCTACTATACTTAAAAGGCAATAAGTACGTGACAGTAAGAAAGAGTTACGTTTTATATTAAAAATAATAATATTATGTAGATATTTTCATTCCAAAATTATTATTTCAGTTTTTATATACCTTAACTATTATTTATATTCGCTTAAGAAATGTAAGAGTAATAGATAATAATAGTAATACTGTATAAAAAATTTGCACGCAGGTAGACGTGACCTGAAGTTACAGGGGCATCGGCGTATCAAAGAGAACGGTGGGAGCTAACAAGGATAAGGTATATTGTTTTAAGGAACCCCAATAAAAGGCGAAACGATCTGTTTGTCGTGTAAATATGCCGCCTTCTGTTCGTTACTATCGACGGTCTCAAAGTCGGTATTAGTTTTTATCTCAACCTGCTAGTATTCTTATAATTTGGTGGTTTATTACTTTTCAAAAGAATTACTTAATCCCTAAAAAGATCAAGTGCCTAGGCTTTAATCTGTAGTATCTAAAATTCAATATCGATTAGGGATGTTGAGTAAAAATTTAGATTCGATACCGCTGCGGGTGGAATAGTGTTGTACCCATAGAATCATTATAGAATTTGTACAAAAATTATACCGCGACAGATGTCGACTTTTTTCTACAATGCCCCATAAATTGAGAAAAAGGTCCAAAGTAAACACGAAGTGAAAGACCCGCGGTAAAACCGAATACAATATTCTGAATAAGCCATCGATTGATTTCGCAAGATTAATGGTAACACATTGTCAGCGCCACAGTATGACGAAAATGTTACAGGAATATTAGCCGACGAAAATATACTTTACGTTCATACAAATAAGACTTGGGAAATTCATTTTTGAAATCTTTTTGAGCTGACACGGCAATGAATGGTTTTCGCAGTTTTTATTTCCCAATTCAAAGAATATTATTCATTATATATCTGACATAGAGTTTAGAATGGAATAAAATTTCACTACTATAAGTCTTTATAAAATAAATTAAAAATTTAGTTCAATAGATATTGTGTTCGGAATTCAGTGTGAAATTGAAATAAAATATTTAATAGTTACACGACACAAGGTGCATCGTAGCGCGGAACTATAAATATTTATTCTAGTTCAAAATGATATTTACTCAATTAATTGTTATTGATTCTAATATAATTTGTGGTAAATATTTTGATAATTAAGTAAACATATCTGTATACAATTTTTAATAGTATTTATGATAATTTTAAGTTGGAAATGCAAATAAAACATATTTAAAAAATAATCATCAATAATCAATTACTTATTTTTATTGCAAGAGGCTTCTGTTTTTTCATAGTAAAAATTAAAACAACACAACAAAAAATCCACAATTATTCATTAGACAGGTCTAAACATTTTGTGACTAAATAAATAAATAATAAATAAATAAACACAGCTGATTCAACGGCATTAGGATAGTTATATTCTGTGCCGGGGTTCGAAAATATATACAAGGACAAGAACAAGCCATACCCAGACCGGAAAATATGCCTGTATGGTCAATACAAATATGCGCTTAAGGTTCATTACCGCTTTGCCACAACATCGTCTAATAGTTAATAAAACATCGTCTTATAGTTAGTTAAATGTATGATATTTTTCTCAATATTTTTAAATCAAAGTTACATATTTATATACAATATAGGTACATAATATTATAAAACAAAGACAGTAACATTTGAAACGAAAAAATGTTTTTAATCATCCTACTTAATTTTGCATACAAGCTAACATGGCTAATATGTTTAGTTCTTAATGTTATAATTATTAGTTTCTTACAGAATAGAAAAATATTTCTAACACAATTAATTATCAAGCGCAATAAAGTCACATAAATGATTTATATGTTAAGCTAAGTTCACAATGCCCATACTGTCGGTGGGTGTGTGCATGTCCAACAGATGCGTGGAGCCGGGAGGTGTTTCACAATGTATGCATATGTCACTCGGAATCGCACCCGACTTTACCATTGGGTACACGATACTGACGAGTTAGCGTGACTTGCAGCTTAGAATTTAGGTACTCAATTTATACACTTGTATAACTTTACAACTGTCATTTATCATAAGATTATCTAATATCTACTATTAAATAGTTAGTGTTTTTTTTTCTTACAACGTAACAGATTTTTAAAATAAACATTGGATTTCTAAAAAAATGATGCAAAAGTAACTCTGTCTGTCGCGCTTTCACACAACACTACTGAAGCGAATTAAATGAAATTTGCTACATGATGGGATGGTCTAGGGCCTGAGAAATGACATAGGCTTCTTTATAATACGAAAAAACAGTTGTAAGGTTGAAAAAGGGGATGAAAATTTGTATGAGTCTCGTTAGTTTTTGAGATAGAAGCTTGAAACATATTTTTTAGGCTGTTGATTTGATATAAATAAATATGACATACAAAGTTTGTAAAAGGGAGGGGGTTCAGAGTATGTATTAAAATAGCTAATCACGCGGGCGAAGCCGCTAATAAATTTATTATAAAGTAACGAAAACGCAGGACACCTAACGAATCAGTGTTATTATTAAATTATAAGCTCAAAAACTTTAGCCCTTCTGTTTAGAACCATAGAAGTCAAATTCAACCATCATTTTTTTTATAGTAACTTACTATTACAGCCGTATTGTTTATACATACAAATAAATAAAATTGAAGTGTCTGTTTATAATTCCAAATTAACAGCTTTTCACTAAATGCATATGAAAGATAATATGGAACATACAAAAATCAATTTTAAAAATTTTTGTCTGTCTGTTTGTTCCGCCTAATCTCTGTAATGGCAGGGCTGATTTTAAAGGGATTTTTACTTGCAAATAGCTAATGTTATAAGAAGTAAGTTAAGCTAAATTAATTTTAAAAAATAATTAGTGTTCAGTACAGTAAAAAAATCCGTACACCACGCGAGCGGAGCCGTGGACGTAGCTAGCGTAAAAATTGAGATGTTGTACTGTTGTTGTTGTACTGTTGTTGTTGTCTCGAGTCCTACAGCCGACAAAGCCTTAACATTTTTTCTATTCTCTGATATAATTGTGCATGCAGTTTTAGTCTCAGATGCAGTATATGGAGACAAATCTCAATCAAAGACATCAGTGACGTCACGCGCATGCTTGGGTCAGATCGGGTGCGTCGCACGCGCACGCATACTGTGCTTTTGTCGCGGCCCCCGTCCCAACTGTTGCGGGATGAGTTATGTGCATTCGTCGGGTGATATTATACAGGTTGTTTCAATTTGGTATAATTTTACTTTATTTTTATTTATTTAATCTTTATTGAACAAACGCAAAATGCGGACTTAAAACATTAGCGTTCTCTAACAGTCGATCTTAACGAATTACAGATAAAATAAAACAAAAGAAATATAATAATTATACATATAAACAAAACTAATAATATTATATAGGTAGTATAAATCATTATTTTCTTAAATTATAGCAATACATAATATTTTTCTAAAGCATTATAATTATTATCAATTTTAAATATTTTGAAAGTAAATTTTAACTAAATAGCTATCTAGCTAGAAATATTATGATATAATAATTACTTTCATTCATATAATTTTAATTAAAATTCCAAGTTAAGTATCAAACACAGTCTGCCCTAATGTAGTGAACATTCTACTTAATATCACTCCATCCCACCAAAGTTCTGCAGATTCTGTTAATTCATACTTTGCCTCTGTTGGGCAAAAATTAGCAGAGGAAATTCTTACGAACAGAGTATCCCAACAAAATTTTCCATTAAATGATAGCGACTACGATGAGATTCATAATTTACTCATATCATTGAAATCAAACAGCGCTCCCGGATATGATAATATCCCAGCTCATTTATTAAAAAAAGCTCATAAAGAAGTTGTACCAATTCTTGTTCACCTGGCAAATACTTGCTTTGAACGAGGTGTCTTCCCATCTGCCTTAAAACAGGCGATAATCACACCAATATATAAAGGCTCTGATAAAGACAAACCCTCTAACTATAGGCCGATCTCAGTACTATCTGTAATAGCTAAGATACTTGAGAAATTAATTAATATTCGTTTAATTAAATTCTTTTCAAAGTATCTCTCATTCACAATTTGGCTTCAGACCAAATCTATCTACTGAAGATGCAATTTTAGCCCTAACTTCCCTCGTTGCAAATCATGTAGACACTGGTAGGAGATGTTTAGTAGTTTTCCTAGACCTAAAAAAGGCTTTTGATACAGTCTCTGTGCCCACTCTAGTCCAGAGTCTACAGGATATTGGTATTAGAGGCTTGCCACTAAATCTGCTTAGTGACTACGTAAGCAATCGTATAACCAGGTCAAAATTGGTACTACTGTTAGCTCAGACACCACAGTAAATTACGGCTTGCCACAAGGTAGTGTACTTGGTCCTACATTATTTTTGGCCTACATTAATAAACTATGTAACCTGAAAATAGACGGGGGTAATATAATTACCTAAGCTGACGACACAGCCATTGTTTTCTCAGCTGATAACTGGGAACAACTAAAATTACTTACCGAAACCGGCCTGGTGAAAATAGCTTCATGGTTAAATGCAAATCTCCTCACTCTCAATATAACAAAAAGTAATTACATCTGTTTTACAAAATATAATAGTACACAGCCCTCATCCCCATATTGCTACTGTAACGAATTTAAAAGACTGTCTTACACTAAATATTTAGGAGTTATGATTGACCAACGCTTGACCTGGCATCATCACTTAGAGCTTATTATGGGTAGAATCAGAAAACTTATTTGGACTTTTAAAATATTACGACATATAGCCGAAAAAGACCTTATTATTAGGATTTACAAATCACTTGCGCAATCAATCATTTCATATTGTATTCCGGTCTGGGGAGGTTCATCTAAGACAAGATTTATAAATTTGGAGAGGGCTCAAAGAGCACTGCTAAAAATTATATTCTTCAAACCATATAGATTCCCAACCGAAAGTCTATACATTCACAGCGGCGTCCTGTCGGTTAGGAAACTATACTTACTTCACACCTTACTCAGGATACACAAAACACTGTTCTATGAACCTGAGAAATACTCCAACAGGGGACTAGGTAATGTAGTTCCTATTCCTAGAGTAAAATCAGTTTACGCAAAAAGGCAGTACAACAGGCAATCTGCATACTTATATAATAAAGTACATAAACAGCTAAAAATATACCACCTCACTCAATATGAGTGCAAAACTAGGCTAACGAAATGGTTATTAGACAAAAGCTACCATGAAATTGAAGCTCTAGTTTATCAGGTTATGACATAATATTAATAAGTACGATAAATTGTTAGGGAAAGCAATCAGACCCTGTATGGTCCTTTTTGGCTTTCCATCCCAAGACTATGTCGTAGGGCTAATGATAGTGATAATGTTAATAATAAGAATTCTAAAACTAAATGGGTCGATTTTGCTATGTAAATAGCACAATTAGCTTGTCAAAACACAAACGCAACACAAACACACACACACACACACACACACACTCACACTCACACACACACACACATACTCACACACTCTCAAACTCTCATACATACTTATACCACATTAATATTTTATAGTTTTTGCCTTTTACATTTCTGTACTCCCTAATAGTTTTTGTTCTTCTTAATTATTGTACACTTTATATCACTCACTATTTGTAGTTTAGTCTAAATAATTATAACGGAAGAGCGGAGTTTTCCTAGCACAAGCAAATTCTTTGCTTAAAAGGAAACTCCAACCACAACTATGTGTAGACTAAGTTTACGAAATAAAGATTATTTTTATTTTTATTTTATTTTATTATTCTAATAAAATATACAGTATACCATATATTCGTAAATTAATTAAAATTTGATATTCAAATTGAAATAAAATCAATTATAACGTTAGTGTGGAATCAGCCTATATAAAATGCAATAGCTAATTCAACACACTGACACACATACGTGGCTTTATACTAAACCAATAATAGAATAAAATCAATCTATTCCACCCTCTAACACTCACACCATCGAAATCCAATCAATGATATGATCGTCTCTACACACACGCACACTACTAAAAATTATTGGAAATATTGGCATTGTAAACATTCATAGGATATTTGCGAAATATTCCCCTAAATGTACAAAGTATTTCTATCTCTTTCATCGGCACTGCAATAAACGAAACGAGCTAATGCGAGAGCGGGATGTAAAATCTAGTTTTACAACTTAGTGGAGGGACAATGGCGACGCTATTGTTGAGAGTACCCCAAATTTTTTTAGGTCACATAAAAGTATTACATTTGCTAGGGTCGTATTGCCTTCTGGCACTCATTGCATTCGATTCGCAGTCAACTTCAGAGACGGAACAACGTCGCCCACGCAGGCAGTTTAGTTAAGTGTTTCTATGTTACCAGTGTAATTTTTGTTTTTAAAATGTCTTCAGCAGCTACAACTAATCGTGCTAGTGATATGTGGAACAATAGTGCTCAAGTTAATGGTCAAGGTGTAAGACCTGCACCTTATAGTTACCAATATCCCGTGACCCCGAATGCCTACGATTTTCATAACAACTATTATCCTCAAAATTGTGATTATTCAAGTGAAAACTATAATAGATTGCAAGGGCTTAGCAGTTCATCTAATAAAGTTGTAAAATCGGAACCTAACTGGCAAAATTATGCAATGAATTATATGAACAATGGTGATCAAGCTAATATGGATATGATTAGTAAGTGGCGAGAGATGAATATGTATTCACATCAACATTATGAAAATTATGGATATGGACAAGGTATGCAACCTGTAGTTAGTAATCATGCTTTAGATATCAAAGGTGAAGATGCTCGTTCTAATCACTCTCCAGGTCAATGTAGCTTACCAGATACTAGCTATGGATCTCCACAGAGTTCTTCCAGCGCTATTAAAAGTACTGTTCTAGAAGAAGAAGATTCACCAAACTTACGGGCTATTTTAAGTAATCCTAATTTGAAAAGATCGTCGCAATACGATCAGTCTTTTTCACATGAAATGATGCAGCGAATGGCTTATAATTCTGTCGATTCTGAGAATACTGGAAAATACACCGAAGTTCCAGCAGCAAATGAAAGGGATTTGCAGCAATTTCACGGTGATTATAAAAATAGTTTGGACGGACACGCAAAAATCAAGATCAAGCGTGGTATGGGTGGGGCGCCGGTCGCTATCAAAGGCGCTAAGTCATCGGAGGATAACTCAGAAAACTGTCACGAAATGACAAGGGTCGACGCAGGCGGAGACAATGAAGATTACGCCGAGAACAAAATGGCCGCTGTACCAGAAGTGCAAGGATTTTATCCTTGGATGAAAAGTATTGGTGGTATGTATTAAAATTACATTTTTGAATTCTAATTATTATAATATTTTATATAATTTACATTATAACTTTATTTTTACAGGAGAAGACAAGAAAGAAGGTTCGAAAAGGACAAGGCAAACTTACACACGATTTCAAACTCTCGAACTGGAGAAAGAGTTTCACTTCAATAAGTATTTATCGAGACGGCGTAGAATTGAAGTATCTCACGCTTTAGGGCTTACCGAGAGGCAAATCAAGATTTGGTTTCAGAATAGGCGAATGAAGGCGAAAAAAGATGGAAAGCTGTCAACATCACCTGACCCTTACGGGGTAGAAGACTTAAGCGCAGGAAATTGGCAAATGCTGCTGAATTTATAGACTCAAGACAGCAAACTGGTTTATCAGACTATTCTAATATAAATTACCATCCGAGCTTTGAAGGAGCAATTTCCAATATAAATAATTTAGCCGGTAACATGAATCCTAATTATGTTATGCCGCCATATGGCGGTATAATTCCCAAAATGTGACTGTCAATTAAACATAACCATTGTAAAGAATTTAAATAGATCGTTGTTAATTATGTAAAATGAATAACAATTAGTATACATTATGTAAATATTAACATGCATATTTCTGTTAGCATAAACGTAACAAATTATTGTTCTATTCGCAAAAAAAAAAACTAATTATATTCATAGTGCTAAAGTAATTGTAATAAATAGTATTTACAGGAAGTTTCATATCATATTTTATGTACAATAAAAAAATAAATAATTAAGAATAATCTTTAACATTAGTCACTCTTATAGTTAAGTATTTTATAAGGCTAATTTTACAATATATCGTGTAAATAAATGTTAATTATTAAGAATCACAGTTCCTATAAGCTAAGTAAGAATCAGGTATTGCTTTAATGAAAGTCGATTATTTATTAAAGATATTTTTGTACTTCTCTAGTCAATCACAAGGGCGCTATAAATAAAGAGGAGTTATGATTTCTCAAATACTTTTGTATTATTTGTATAATCTGATTTCGTAATAGGCTAACGAACTAATTTCATAATTATATATGTAATTATATATAAATGTATGTAATCATTCTCAAAATTAATTTTTGGTTACAAATACCTATAAATACTTAATTTTAATTAAAATTATAAATTATACAATAATCATTATATATATAGCTTTTTTAAATCTTAGCTTATTCTTAGCGATAACCACGAATTCATTTTCCGCGTCGAGTTGCCAACTCACGGTCTTCATGGTTAAGGGACTAATCGTAAAAATGTCATATAAAATAGGGCGGAAATATTTAGTATTTTAAGAATCATTACCTACTTTAGTTTCCAAAAGTAAATATCAAAGTGTGACTTTCACCTTGGTAACTTAATTATGTTTTTGCGAAGCTTTATTCTTAAAATAAAACAAGTTATTTGTCATTCATAAGCGTACTACGTAAAAATTAATAAAAACAAAAATATTTAAGTCACAAAGGATAATACTATTTACCGGCTACTAGGTAAAGGCGGTTTCATTTTAAAGTTTGTTTTGCAATGACAATTTTAAAAAGGGTTTAAAGCTTACAGTCAATACGAAGTATCGGTCTCAAGGGATTAATAGTCAATGTGCAAATGTTGACGGTAGTTATGACATGTTTTGACGTTTATCGGATTTAACCAGTCAGTAGTATATGAATGGATAATTTTGCTTAGTAATCCTGTTAACGGCTTGACTACCTGAGTTGGTCGGCGACTTATAAAAGGATGTTGGACGTTGAATTTGACTTTGTTTTTAGAGGATTATGTATAACCTACTTTAAAACAAGAAAAACTTTTTGGTAATCTTATTTTAAAATATTGTTTGTCAAATTTACCGCAACTTCGTCATATTAAATAGTTGAGACCCAATAATTAATACAGGACTTTTTCTTCATTTACTTATCTAGACTAATGTAATAGATGCGAAAGTTACTAGGTCTGTCCTCCCCACCAGTGACGCTGCCTAGGCTACTGGGGCCAACAGCAATAGACAGTTCGAAAGAAAAGTCTTACTCACTTTTTGCAACATAAATCACTGAAGCAATATTGATAAAAATTAATACAGAAATATATGGGATCTTCGAGAAGGACTTCGGCTACTTCTTGTGTTGGAAACAAAACTTGAAGTGATTGAGATAGGGGAGGAAAATGTATATGTAGAATCAATGATTTCCATTGCAATAAAGGTGCCTCATTAAATACTCATTATTATGGAGAAGCTGCGGTGTGGTGATAAATATTTCAAATGTTTTAAAGTTTATTTTTGCCACAAACCATGTTGTTAATTGTTTAACGTCCGTTTGACGGTTTGCGAAAATATCCATTCATTTTGCCAGTCCACTTGATAGAAGAGGCGAGAAAGACCCAGGATAGGGACTTGGAGCCATCGGTGCTCTCTCTCTCTCTCTTTAGACGAAATGCAGCAGCACCAACACTGCTTATTCATGTCAATATTCTGTGACAGACTTTCTGGCATAGTCAGGTCATGTATACCATAAATGGCAAGGTTCCAAAAAACCATTAACTAACAACGGTTCGCGACTTGGTCTGCCTGAACTTTTCAATTATTTTTTTTTTTTTTTAAATCATTTATTTATTATAGAGTTTTCAATTGTTCCGATCGTTACCAAACTTCACAGGGATTCTGGTCACTTACTGGGATAATCTAAAAATTATCTAAAATTTTTGAAGACCACATGGAACGTTTAGACATTGATTTTCATATACCTATATATAGATATGCTGTTAAAAGAGATTAACTGTAGTTAAACTATTTACTACTTTTAAATATAAAGCCTGTTATAAAAACACTTCATTATCTTATATAGGTTTATGAAAATATGTATAGCCACATTTTTTTGTCTCTGTGACCTACCTGTGTACTTTTAGTATTTTATAGCAATCGGATATATTTGTATTGAGTTAAGTTATAAACTATAAAAACATTCCAAAGTTAAACTTATTTTAGACTCTGCGGACGCATTTGCAGCTAACTTCACTTATAATATAACAAAAGACCTAACCCTCTGGCATTTGAACAATAGACTTAGAGAAAAAGAGACACAAATATATGTTTGTGTTCGATAGAAAAGGACGGGTAGTATTTCAACCCTTAGTTTGAAAGGTACGTCAAAAGTTACAACGGCGCATGCGTGGCTGCCATTTAATCAAGATGGCTTCTCGTGTTTACCTTGAATCGTGTTTATTTTTGCTATAAATGTGTTAATTTAGTATTTATCTAATAGTTTAATAGTTTATTTCATTTAAAAAGGTAAGATTGTGTAAGATATTAAAAATAATTAATAAAAGCTGCAAGATATTTTGATGTTAGTACTCTAATTATTTTGCATTTAATGCGCTAATAATAATAATTTGTATATTACGCACATCGACTTATTATAGTTTATGGTAAGTACTATTACACATTATTTTTTTTCAAATCAACGTGATATTTAATTTAGTTATAAATAAATAAATAGACACTCAACGGCCATGGAGACCAACGTCATAGGATAGTTATATCCTGTGTCGGGTGTCCGGAAACATACACAAAGACAAGGACAAACACACTCGCACCAGAAAACATGCGTGCATGGTCAATACAGATATCTGCTCCGAGTGGGAATCGAACCCCCGACCTGTTGCGCTTAAGGCAGGTTCGCTAGCGCTGCGCCAAAACATCGTCTTTAAATTAGTTAATTTAAAATAGCATGCAATTATAATTTAATTTCTTTATCAATTTAAATTATTTATTGTCGTTTGAATGTACTCTTATATTGATTAAGTAAATTCTTTATATATTATTTCTATTATAATGTACTTACATAGATACCTGTGTCAATAATATATAACTAGTGGGTATGCTCCAATACCCACTAGGTATAGCGTAAAGTAAGGTTTTATCTTTAGCAGGTATTAAATTAAAATAAATAAGTAAACAAAATATTGTATGTGATTATATAAAAGTTACCCTGATTTTTGAGTTACGTAGCCCTTATAATTTCGTCATGTCCGTCTGTCTATCCGTATGTCACAGTCATTTTACTCGGAGCCTAATGGCGCTATCTATACGAAATTTAGTAAAAAGGTGTATTCTATGAATCCTGATGCCCTCTCGCGCAGATAATTTTATTGATCTTACAAATATCTGTTCCGGTCTGGGCGTTTGTTCTTGTGGGTCTCCCCACCGTGCCTCGGAGAGCACGTTAAGCTATCAGTCCCGGTTGTTTTCGCTTAACAATAAATGATAAAGCGTTAAGCTCGGTAAGTAACTTGCTCGTATTCAATGAGTTACTGGTTCGTCCTTGCGGTTGCGGAGGTCAGATGGTAATAGCTCTGTGTAAAAACTAGTAACCGGTCACATCCGTATAAGAGTAATTAGCAGACCCTGGGTAGATAAAATTCCGGAAAAAAGGTTGAAGTAGAATGTATTCGAAGTATAAGTATTTTGTATATAATTCGATATCATTTTCATCTAGAGCGCAGGTCACTAGGTACATTGTGTTCTTTTCTGTAAAAGCGTCAACTTGTACTTAAGACAATATTTTACTTCCAAAGTTTTCATTTGACAACGTTTCATGACGTTAAGGCGCAGCGGTAGCCTGTCTGAAGCTCCACAGGTCGTGGGTTCGATTCTCGCTCGGGGCAGATGTTAGTATTCACCATACAGGCATGGGTCTGGGTGTGTTTGTCCTTGTGTGTGTTTCCGGACCCCTGCCAAATGATATTACTATCCTAATGAGGCCGTTCAGTGCGTAGCGTTTATTAATTGTTATTATTATTACCCAGGGTCTGCATATACCTACTCTTATCCTGATTTAACGGGACGAACCAGTAACTCACTGAATAAAAGCCAATAGCCTATCAACAGTTAATGATTCTCATCAGATGATAAGATAACAACTGGGACCGATACCTTAACGTGCTCTCCGAGGCACGGTGGGGAGATAAGGACTAACGCGCAGACCGAAACTGATATTTGTAACAAACATCCCCTCCGAGCGGCAATCAAACCCGTGACCGTCGATTCTCAAAGCAGCATACCAGCACGCCAAAATACTTGTCACCCAAATCACCATTATAACTTGATATATATATACAATGTTTTATGTATATGGTCAAGTTCAGTCAACAATAGTTTCATCTTATAAATAGTTACAAGGTCTGTTTTAGTATAAGTTATACACTTGGTAAACAAGGTTTAAAGGAAAATACCGTCAACACATTCTATTTTGATACTTTAATAAATATAATTTCTATCTGTTTGTTGGCTATTTTTAGGGTTCTATACCTAAAGTTTGCGAATGAGACCATATTACCACCGCCGTCCGTCCGTCCGTCTGTCCACCCGTCCGGGCTATATCTCATGATTTGTATCAGGTAGAGTTGAAATTTTCACAGAATGTGTATTTCTGTGGCCGCTTCAACAACAATTAATATTGAAATGAAAATAGAGGTCCAAGAACTTAACAACGAACTTGCTGTATCTATTGAACTGTAAAAGATAATTAACAGTCATTTTTATAGATTATTTATTTCTGTCCGCTAAAATAACAACAAATTTAAAATTTAAATTCCCCATACAAGAAACTTGATATCTTTATTTTGTTGCGGTACGGAACACTTTATGTGCGACTACGACCACACTTGACTGGTTTTTGTACAGTCGATTTTGGTATATTATTGTGATAAAATTCGATTTTTGGTAGTTCTATAGTATTGGTTTGCAAACTTTTTAGGTTCTGTTTTTATTTTATACCAGTTGTAATAAAACAATTGGAATGTTTAATCATTTCTTTCATAACTTTTTAGTGACCTTTTTTGAGACGCTCATAGCCGAGTGCACCCGCTGATCGGTAAACGATCGGTAGGTTAAGCAACTTTAGGCGCGGTCAGTCACTAGATGGGTGATCGTATAGTGGTATTTCAACCAAGCGTCTCCGTGCTTCGGAGGGCACGTAAAAAGTCGGTCCCGGCTGTTGACAATTAGACAACAGTCGATAAGTCAAGTCACAGGCCTACGGGCGACCTGAACAACTCTGACACTAGGTTGACCACTAACCAATCGATAAGTAAGTAAGTAGTGACCTTAAATACCAGAACTTTGAAGGCAAGCAAAATACGCAATTTCGTTAACTTCAGTGTTAATATTTATCTAGCTATATTGCTCTAGAAAAAAAAATAATTACTTCATCAATTTTGAGGGAATCCCTATGAGACCAACCTAAAAGTATATCCTTAGTAACGAACTATAACGAAAGATTTTCCTTAAGAAACATCTTTTCTATATTTATCAAAGCAAATTATATCGACTGATTAAAAATACCAAACCTTTTCTTCACTACTAAATAAATTAGTATTTCATAGCAGTGCTAATGTTATATAGATTACGGATTTTATTTTTGAATTGTAAAGTTCTCATGATATAATTCCGTTGAATTCGACTTGAATGACGGCTCTAATTAATCCTAACGTCGAACGAGGTGCCTTGGAAGTTGATCAAAAGAAACCTTATAATGGATATTTGAATGCTACGTCTTATCTTTGGAATCCTGTTAGCTTCATGCTTAGGAATATATCTTTATAAAGCCATTATATCGTATGAATTAAATACATTAGGGGAATACTGGTGGTAGATCTTTTATTTTGACGACGTTGTGGCGTAGCGGCAGCGAACCTGCCTTAACCACCACAGGTCACGAGTTCGATTCCCGCTCGGAGCATAATATGTTTCTATTGACCATGCAAGCATATTTTTCGGTCTGGCTGTATTTGTCCATGTCTTTGTATGTGTTTCCAGACCACTGACACGGGATATAGCTATCCTAATGGGGGCCGTTGAGTGTGCAGTGTTTATTTATTTATTTATTTCAAGAAGTCGTTCAGGTACCACCGCATTTTTAAATATTCTATCGCAAATAATAATAATAATAATCATTTATTTTCAGACAACACATGGTCCATTTTGTTAGTAATACATTGTTCTTAAAAATATTATTGTTAGTATACTATCATTTGTCATTACATTCAACTTTTACAATTAATTTTAATAATGCTATATATTTACTTACATTTTATTTTAACATTTAAATTATTTATTAAAAATTATTATTTCATAAGAACATTCATGAAACACTTAACTGCAAAATTATCATAACATTCCATAAGTGATTTTAGAATTTTATTAGTACTCCCACGCAGCCGGTACAAAAGCGATGCGGTTTTCTTTCGCAGTATAGCTGTAAAGCCATCCGTCCTAGCCTCGACAAACATATTTGATGCACTGCAGAAGCGTGGGAGTCCTAACAACATTCTGAAGGCGTTGTTATATTGTACTCTTAGTACATTGTATGTTCTTTGTGAATATGAAAACCATAGAGCACTTGCATAGAAATTCTGGCAGTAGGCCTTAAACAGAGTTATTTTTGTCATTTTTGAGCAAATACCAAATCTACGAACTAGCATATTCGCCCTGATAGCCATTGCCCTACGTTCCCTTTCCAAGTCTGTATCATCTTTCAAATCTACTGTTAGATAATGACCAAGATATTTAAATTGTTTCACAAACGCCAGAGCTACATCTCCTAACATAAGACTAGGTACATCTCTGGGATAAAATTTTTTCTCGCTAAAGATCATACAAACACTCTTACTCGTGTTATATAACAATCCATGTGTTTTAGCATAATTTTGGCATATATTTAACATAACTCTTATACCACCTATTGAGGGGCCCAGAAGCACCATGTCATCTGCATAACTTATATTATTAACACAGGCTTCATTCACAAAACATCCGACATGAGTGCTACTGAGCTCCTCAATAAGGTCATTCACATACAAGTTAAAAAGTTTTGGTGACGTTACACCTCCCTGCCTTACTCCACATTTTAATTTATAGCTATCCGACAACGAACTGGACCACTTAACGACATTTAGCTGATTTGCGTACCAGTACTCAAAAATAGAACAGAGGTCTGCAGGTAGGTTAGTTTTTCTTAATTTTATCCATAATATATCATACTGAACCATATCAAATGCTCTAGTCAGATCTAAAAAACATGCATATACCGGTGTTTTTCTATTTAGATAATATTTGACTGTATGCTTAAGGCCAAATATTGCACTCTCAAAGCAAAGCAAGTAGGGTATTATACGTTACTGTATTTCGGTTTGGATGTTGCTATATCTAGAGAAATTATTGGTCAAAGGACACGAGGTTGGCAACGCTTGAGTGACACCAATGAATCGTGTTGCAAACGCTCATGGGCTTTTTTTTTTCTTTCCGTGGGGAAATCCATCATGGATACCTCGAAAGGTTATGCCGGACTCCTACCGGCTAAAACCCCACGGTTTCCTTCTCGGCACCGTTAGCCGCCGGGTGCGGGAACACTTTCGTAATCTTCCGCAGTACCGGCGATGCTAGCTTTCCTCAGGAGGCCTCAAACAAAGAGATGGTAGTCTTCACGGACGGTAATGTCGACTTTACACCGTATGGTATAGCCATAGACGATCACCTGGGGCTTATTCAAAAGCTCATGGGCTAGGCCAACCGCTTACCATTAGGTGGTATGCTTGCTTGACAACTTGTGACGTAAGAAAAGTTTGAAAGTTGTGTCAGTGGAAGACTGAAAAGCAGAAGAAACTAACCTGGTATGGTATGTGAATAGAGGAAACTCGTGTGGCTAAAAGGACTACCTTATAGGAATCAAGTTGTGTATACATATATAACCACATATCATTCACTCTTACCTCTCTCTTCTCTTTGTGAACCTCCTCGTGAACAATATTACTACATTCATTATGTTCAGAATTAAAATAACATAATTATGAAGAATACATTATAACTGCTACTTTCTTTGGTCTAATGAATAATTTGATAACACTTTTTTCAGTTTTCTTTTTTTTTAATTTCTGTCAAGTAATATGCTATAGAGATTTTCATGCCATAATATATTGAATCGATGTATTAGATAAAAATGTATTATTATTAAAATATCATAACTACTTCAACTGCCGACGGTATATAGGCCTTGATCAGATATATTCAGACCTTCTGGATATAGAGTTTGAAAAACAGAAATCTAAAGAATCATATTTTCGGACAATCGACGAAAACATTGCGAAAATACACAAAAATAATTCAAACGGATTGAGATTCACCTTTTTGAATACGATTAGCACTAAGCATACTTGGATGCAAATAAGCAATACCATGTCAACCCACACGAATGTCATTTCGAGAAAAACGAGTTTGAAAATTTTGAACAACTTGCTTTTGATATGATTTTTTTTTTAATATATTGGTCAAGTTTTTGGCAATTTCAGATTTATGTAAGGATATTTGTTTTGTAGTAGTAGTTTTTTGTGCAACCGTTGTAGCACAACATTAGCAAACCCGTCATTGGTCGTAGGTTCTATTCCCACTCGAGGTAGATGATTGTATTGACTGGCATATTGATTTTGGCATTGGTTTCAGTCTGGTCGTGCTTGTGTTTCCGTATTTTTCCGGACCCGCAACAGATTATATTACTATCCTAATGCGGGCCGTTAGTGTGTAGCTTTTATTTATAATAAATGTAAATTTGTAATCTTGATATTATTATCTGGAACTCCACACATAAGCACTACAAGTAATACGAAAATAAATATTTCCTTAAACAAACATTATAAAATATCATCAGTTAAAACATTATATGTGGTAAAGTGAAGCAACAGATGTTCACTCAACGTTTTTGATCTTACGCGATCAAAGAGCTACCTTATCAGGGCAATAAATTACGTCATAATTATGATAACTAATAATATATATTAAAAGTGCTAGAATGTTATTTAATTGCAAGAAATTATCTTTATAGTAATTAAGTTGATTAACTTTGATGTATGTATAGATTAATTTTTATTTACCTTAGCTGTATTTTATAGCAGGTTTAACTTGTGATGTATTGATATTTGTGTAAAACAAAATGGTCTAAAACTGTTAAACTACTAATTACTAAAATAATTAATAATCTTTTTTCTATTATTGTTAATATTAATCATAGTTTACATATAAACTGACAAATTAGGAAAAAAGTCCAAACTTATTTTATATTTCCTAAAATATATCTGTTTTATATTATAAAGGTTGCAAACAAGCGTACGGACTGCCTGATAGTAAGCCGTCACTGTAGCCTATAGACGTATGCAATATCAACAGCATTACAAGCGCGTTGCCAAGCCAAGGGAAGAGGGGACAGAGAAGGGAAATAAAGGGAAAGGATAAGGTAGGAAGTTTGGACGGATATTCTGTGGGAGAGTAGTACTTCCCCAGTAAATTCGTTCTTGTTGCAAACAGCACGACGCTACTGTTTAAGATTATTGGACTGTTTAAAAATAAACAGCAGACGACTTCTAACGTCTATTTATAAAATTGCATACACTTAAATTATTATAGCGATCGCAAATTAAACTTTGAGAGTTATCATTCCATGTATCCAAAGTCCTTAAATCATCACAAAATTAGTAAGGTCTTATTAAGGAAGCATAGCCTATTACCTATGCCATTAAAATTAGTATTAAATCGCGTTCTTGTATATAGACATACGAGTGTGTTACAATAACAATAATTTTATATATACATAAAAATATCGGTACATAAAATTGCAAATAATAGGATCCGTATCGTCCACGTCGCGGACACGTCACAGTAACATCAGTGTCCGTACAAAAAGCGGGACAACAAAAGAATCTACAGAACGCATTGTCCCGGTCCACGATCATTTATCAAGAACGCTCCACTGGCATCGTTCGAAAGCAGATAGCCTGATCAATGCTGAGCTGGGGGTGGTGTGACGATTAAAATTTTTACATTAATATCCTTGATCCATTTTAATATGTCTTGAGTTTTGAATAAAATAGCGCTAAGCAGCTAAATAAGAAATGTATAAAAATCGTGAGGGAATTGAAGCAAAAACGGTGGTTATCCAAACCTAATCGCCAAAATTGAATAAGTGCCAGTACCAATGTAGTTATTTATAAATATTTTTATCTGTATTTCAGGTAATATTCTTCTAGCTGTCAGTCACAATGGAAATCAAAATGTTACGTCTTCTGCTCGGACGTAATGCAACAAGACGTAGGTAGCGCAGCAGGTTCAAAATGTCCAGTTTAATTTGAACTATAGAGTTATTAAGGATGTTTGATTTATATTTTGAATTTAATAATAAATCTTGGTATATATTAATATTTCATCTTTAGTTATTATGTCTTATGACACCGTTGTGGCGTTGTGGGTCAGCGAGTCTGCCTTTAGTCTCGACGGTTGCGGGTTCGATTCCCGCTCGGGCAGATGTTTGTTTAAAATTTCTGTCTCGGTGTGGGCGTTTGTCCGTGTGGGTCTCCCCACCGTGCCTCGGAGAGCACGTTAAGCTGTCGGTCCCGGTTATTATCAATAACATCTGATAATAATCGTTAACTCTTGATAAGTAAATTGCTCTTATCCAATGAGTTACTGGTTCGCCCTTAGGGTTGCGGAGGGCAGATGGCAATCGCTCTGTGTAAAAACTAGTAACCTGTCAAATCCGGATATGAGTAATAAGCAGACCCTGGGTACATAAAAATACCGGGAATAATGCTAGGATGAAGAGTTATTATGTCTTATATCCAAAGCAAATATTTGAAAATAGTATTTTAGATGAAACCATAATAACTTATTTTTTAAAATGCCACGATGGAAAGTATAAAACAACCCTACGGTCTACCTAATAGTAAGCCGTCACCTATGCTAAGGTTGCTTAAAATATAATATTATTAGTGGTTTACATACATTTTACCAAACATCAATACAAAAGAGGTATAGGGTCTATAAAAAAACAAAAGAGAGGGAAGAGGAAATCAGAGGATGATAAGAAAGGTAACAATACTTTTAGAAAGATATATATAGTATCGGTACTCGGTGATATACCACTTCACGTCAATATTCTGTAATGGTGGTGGTACTTTCGTAATCGAAGCGGTCCATTCATATCGAAAACACCACTGTTCTACAACACATTACGAATTTTACAATTATGTTTTCTATAGCATTTTTGTTTTTCCTTCTGTCCAACATTTATTTAAGCAGGTCATTGTGGTTTTGTAGAAGAGAACTCGTTCGATAGTTCAAATAATGTTGGCCGGGTTGGCGTCAATGTCACTTATGTGTTTAACCCGGCGAGTGGATGGAGGAAATGATGGATGAAGCACCCGGGCCGTTGCTGAAACGCGGTCGATCTATTGGAACTACATCGAGCTGCTATTACCGCTACTTTTATTTTGTTTTACTTTTATGAGTATCAAAAATTATGTTATTATATACCTAGTTCCATCTCCAAAGGCTTCGTTTATAGACAGCCAGCCTCCAAGCTAAATAAAAGCGGTTTTCAGGAAATATTTTTTTTGGTAAACCTACGCATAGCTTATTACAAAATAAGAAGGTTTTTTTAACTTCCTTCCGTAGAAATTGAAAAAGATTAAAATTATCATGATAATATGTTTTGTTGTAACAGCTCTATGTATGTCCCGTCTTCCAAGCCGACCCTCCGCGCGCACCAAATTCCAAATTGTTTTTGACTGACAGCTAAATGTAAGTTAGCATTGTTTGACGCACCGCAGCCTCGCTTACCCGCTCTTTCTATAATTATTTCTCCTTTAACTTCCACTTATATTTCTAACCTAATATGAGTTTTGAGATAAAAAGAAATAAAAATACAAACGCGAAGCGAAGCGATGTTTGTTCGACATTGAATCATTAATGTATTTATTATAACAATTTTAAACCATTTCTCTGGCGTTGTGATAGCTACCTACGTACCTTTAAGACATGTCGCGAGTTCGATACCGCTTGGGGCAGAAGACCCTGAAATATATCTCGCAATTGTTACGAATATGCCATTGATATAATAATAGTATATACTGATTACTATTTATATTATAAGTTATATTACATAATATAATTATAGTATTATAATATTAGTTATAAGTTATTATTATATCATTGTTATTATCAATAATTATCTTATAAAACCTCAAGAAAGCTAGCTTGTTTAATTATGTTACTACATAAGTCTCTTATATTATGGTAAGCATTATACTTTTTAGAAAGAAAATATATAAAATATATTTAATAATACCTAGTTTAGTTTCAGTACAAACTGTAAGAAAACTTTGAAAATTATTGCAAATAAATAAACTACATAAACTGTGTTTTCATTTCATGTTTTATTACATAACCTATCAATAAAATAAACTTATTTTTAAATTTATACACCAAAATTGAAGCAAAAATATTTAGTAATTTTTGCTTTTTTTCGGCTCTACATCTAAGAAGATGTAATTTCTTCCAGTCTTCGTAAGTCGTTAGTGGATGTACCTACAATGCTTTGAAGAACACTTAATCCTCCGGTTTCTGTATGTATGTCATCATAGGATCTGATAGCATTCTTTAAATCTTGATAGTCGCAGATTATTTCCTCTAATTAAATAGGTTACTGGCCTGCGAATGTTAAATGGCAACCGCTCTATCTCAAATATTAGTAATCTGTCAAAAGTTATTACGATAAGATGACTGTGAAAAAGGACAGGATAAATAGAGACTTAGCAGAACACTATAATATTGCATTATTGACGGACCAACTATGTTCAGTGTAAGAGTTATAGGTTTGATCCTGATCCCCTCAGGGACAAGCTAAAGGCTTATTTGGAGAGGGAATTGTAATATTAGTAATTACTTGAAAAACCATTATTTAATATTATAAATTTGTAAATGAGACTTCATCTTTAATAAGGATTATATTAATGTAGATATTTGTAGAGACAAATAATACCCAGTGATATTGCTATTGATTACATCAAAACCAAAATCCTATAATAACGTAGATATTACAAAAAAACACGTTAACGCCTTTATGAAAATAGCTGAATGAAAATAGAAACTGCGATTTCATTCAAGAGAACGAGATCTTTATATTGAAGACGCTGATCGTTCTACTCGTAAACGAATGACACAAATGAAAAACGTTTAATAATATATTTAGTGAGATCACGAGACAGTTTTAATAACATCACACGCTGTCTGTAGGTATGTTCAGTATTGGACGGGTGTCGAAAGGGCAAGTTCAGCGTTTGACAAGGGGCGACAGTTTGACTAATGGCGCTGGCGTTTGCTTCAAATGCAATGTTTCGAATTAGGTAACTTTTAACGTGAATTAAATACTAACACTTCTTTACACCTTTTTATGAATTTAAGTTTATGATAATACAAAAAAGATAGGTAATTAGAATGTTTGTATACCTACTTGAGTACCTATTCAGAGTTACTAACTTTAACTATTTTAGGTTTGTTTAATTTTTTTTTTTAATTTAAACCATAAATGTAACGGTCCGCTAATATAGAGCCATGAACCTCGCAGCTTAAATGGACCAGCTCGACCACAGAAATATTACCCTCTCAAAGAACCCTTTTTTCGGCGTCGGGATGTGACGACCCCATCGCCCGCTGTTGGGATAACCTCTGTCACAGCAGAGATTATTCCACCAGTGCAATCAGTCACACTGGTGGTAGGTCTTTTGTTGCAAGAGGCCGGCTAGGTAGGTACCACCACAGTGTCCAATATTCTGCCGCCAAATAGTAGTGCTTAGGCACTACTGTGTTCCGGTTTGAAGGGCATTGTACGCTAGTGAAATTACTGGGCGAACGAGATTTAAGAACTAATATCTCGAGGTTGGCAACGCGCGAGTGGCACCTACTAATGGTGCTGCAAGCGCTCATAGGCTGCGGCAGCCACTTACCATCATGTGGGCCGTATGCTTGTTTGCCAACTTCTAACATAAAAAAAAAAAAAGTAACTCGGCATAAAGTAACAGTGTACTTCTACGTTTCGTGCGATAATTGGAGGACAGTGCCAGAGCCTCAATCTCTCACCCTCTCTGTTCCCTTCCTTTTTTCCTTCCCATTCCTTCTCCTCTATCTCTTAGATTTGCAGCCCACATGTGATAATCAAGTATCGCTGTGTTCATAAGTTTCGGTGACTGCTTACCATTAGGCGGATCTAATGCTTGCTTGTTACCAGCCATGAAATAAAAATAATAATAATAATATTACGGATGACCTGATAGGCTGTAACCTATAGTGACATCAACCGCCTTTTTGCATCAACAGCAGATACATCATCTTTGGCTACGACCTAATGACTCTGCGATCAGTAGTTGTGAAAGTTAAGAGGAAAAGGAATACGACAGACGAAAAAACATTACTACACTGCTATTTAACGTTGATATTCTCTGACAGTCAATTTAGTACTTTACGAGTGAGCTTGTCCCACTACTCATAACAGGATAGCATAGAAAAATAGCAGAGCATACCATAAAAGCATACCATAAAAGCATAGCATAATCGAAGGGGTTGAGACGCTCATAGCCGAGTGCACCCGCTGATCGGTAAACGATCGGTAGGTTAAGCAACTTTAGGCGCGGTCAGTCACTAGATGGGTGATCGCATAATGGTATTTCAACCGAGCGTCTCCGTGCTTCGGAGGGCACGTAAAAGTCGGTCCCGGCTGTTGACAATTAGACAACAGTCGATAAGTCAAGTCAGAGGCCTACGGGCGACCTGAACAACTCTGACACTAGGTTGACCACTAACCAATCGATAAGAAAAAGAAGATCGAAGGGGTATTCTATCAGAGTAATATTGTAAAAGTTTTTGAAGGAACAACGACTACCCACAGCTATATCATATAATATAAATATAGTTTCTATATGGTCTACTTAGTTTGATTTCCTTGTGAATAATGAGTATTTTTAATGTTCCTTAGCTAAATGGTAAAAACGGAACCTATATAAATTCGTCATGTCCGTTTGTCCGTCTGTAAGTAACAGTCATTTAACTCGGTAAATATAGGGTCCGTCTATACGAAATTTAGTCTATAGGTGTGTCGTAAAATTGTTGAAAAATGACTAAAATTTCATTTCTAAAAATAAAAATGTAGCGATTAAACCATATACAAACAGTATTGGCTCATTTTTCATTACGCTAGGAGTATAGATGAAAATGCGTTACAGCGCCATCTATTGGACCTCCAGAAATCAGCATGTCTCGAACTTCGGTACAAGAACCAACATCATATGGCGCCAACGTCGATTTCTAATTATTGTTAAGACTCTATTGTGAAAACTGTAGAATATTTAAAATAAGTACCTATTACAGGAAATCGAGCTGATTAAGTAAACTTTTGTCAATAAGTCTTTTAGTCTAAAATTATAATTATTAATTTGGTGTAAGTATAATTATTTTAATGAACACATTGAGTAACTGCTAAGGCAAAATTACCTTCCTACCAAAATTAAGTAGGTAGGTATTATAAAACATATTCTATCAACAGTTTATACCTATACCTATAGGTATCTAGAATTGTTAATTAAAAGTCATTATTACTTATTTTTCAATTTAATAAGTTTTATAAGTGTAAAATACACACGATGACTCTAGTGATAATTAGTAAGTAGCCATTGTCTTCATACGCTGACTTACAACTGAATAATCTTTTCACTGTTAGTATAGCTTCAGTCACTCTTAGTCTCTGACATTTTGTCTCATTCCGAGTACATACGTTTGCTTGCATGCTTATATCTTTCCAGAACCTACTAGATAACTAACGTATGTTATGGGCCATTTAAAGTGTGTGTGTGTTTTTTTTTTATGTGAGAGAGGGCAAACGGGCAGGAGGCTCACCTGATGTTAAGCGATCACTGCCGCCTATGAACATCTGCAACACCAGAAGGCATGCAGGCGCGTTGCCGACCTTTAAGGAAAGAATACGCTCTCCTTTTGAAGGTTCCCAATATATTAATTGATATAGGTAATATAATAATCAGATACATTAAATAAAACGGGGACAATATTCTACCGATCCTAATAGTTGTATGCGCTTACTGATCGATAAACGATCGGTAGGTTAAGCAACTTTAGGTGCAGTCAATCAGTAGATGGATGGTCGTTTAGTGGTAATTCAACTGACCGTCTTTGCTTCGGAGGGCACGTAAAGAGTCGGTCCAGGCTGCTACCAATTTGGTAATAAATGAAGTCTGACAATAGGTTGGCAACTACCACTGTGTTGTCACCCATCTACCGACTGACCGCACCTAAAGCTGCTTAACCCACTGATTTCTTACGGACCAGAGATTGCACCCTACTATTATTAACTATTAATTTAGGTGAGAATTTGATTTTTATATTTGAAATATTTGTTCAACTTTGACGACGCCTCTGATGCAGCAGTAACTAGCAAACTCGCTTAAACTTCAATGATCACAGGTTCGATTCCTGCTAAGCGCAGATGTTGCTTCGATTTTTTTTCGCGTTCGGTGATGGGTGGCAAATACCAGCAACACATACAGTGTCTCGTGTACTTATTATTGTTTAATTTAAAGAAATACCTATTTTACTTGAGAAATCTAATACATACCTATATTTGTAGGTAAAAAAATTATCGTTAAAATAGTTTATAGTAAAAAAGCTATCATATTGATATATATTTTTTTATTTTTACATATTTCTTTAAGTACAAATGCTTATTAATTTTAAAGTTATTATTTTGAAAAACTAATAACAATTTTAAAAATATATTAAAGTATTTTGACATCAGATCAATTAGATTAGAAATTACATAATAATGAGGTCCAAGTTTATTATAAAAGAAACTTACCAAAAAATCATATCCATAACCAATATCTTCGTAAAAATCGGATCACGTTTTTATAAAAAAAAATTATAGAAGAAAATTTTTATCAATCGTAAAGTTTTCCGCTATAAAACTCGCGAACTTGTACAACACTGGCACCCCACTTTTCCTAACTAATTTAAACCAATCAGGAGCCGGCAATTCACGTAAAGGGCCGCGCCCACAGCCGCTGCAATACGCATGCTTCCGTTGTAGAGCAATGACAGTGCACTCTTCGCCCCACTCACTCCTATAACAACTTGTAGTGTTAGACAGTGACAGCATGAATATTTCCCTGTACAATTACATGCAAATTTTTATTCAATTGCAAATCAAGTGTTGAATTAAATAATTGTGTATTATATGCAAGGAAACTAAGAAATCCATATATAACTATTTACTTACTATGAATGGATACCTTATACAATGTAATTATTAATGTAAATATCATAAGTAGTTTTATTGTAAAAATGCAAAATTAATTATTTTTTTGATACATAAAAATTAATTATTTAAAAAAATTATTGATAACTAAATATGAGTAACTTTAACGATGATTTATACATATTTCATATTTGCTTAATTATATTATTCTAAAGATAATTATTAAAATGTAATCATATATTTAAAAAAAAAACAAGAAAAACTTTTTAAAGTTAATGTTTTAATTTTTGTAGACAATCCTTAGTTAAAATGTAAAAAAATTAATTAATATTCTCATTTGGATTTTAAATCTCATTCCTTAGCCTAAATTATATTTAAAAAGTAAGCAGATAGGCAGCACACAAAAAAATTAATAATTTATTTGAAGAGATAAGTCTTACTAGAGTGACTTTAGCATATTAGATAAGACTTTTTAACATTTACCCCAATTGTATCTAACTAACAATTTAATGGAATCTTGTAAGTCGATATTAACTTACTTATAATTATCGTATCGATATAAAACTTTGCAAGAATATGAAACACAGATGGACAATATAATAATTTGATATCATCGAATCGATCTGATGATGATGCCAGGCGGATAATGAAACTCTTCAATGGCCTCTCGAGATCCAGATCATATAATTTGTTGTCATAGATGTAGAGGCCAATAGATTACGCTTATTAATTAACAAGAATTAATTAGAAGTATGGCCATAAGATCTAATTAGAAGTATATACAAGAATTCTTACAAGGGAATCTTCTAAAAGGATATATGAATTCTCAAAGAAAGAATCTTGCCCGACCAAATTGCTAAAAAAAAAATATTAAAAACCCCATAACACAATTAAATACCAATAAACGTTTTTAAATCAACAATAGCATCTCTCTTTCTTTTGTATCGAATTAGAAGAGGACAAAATTATAACCCTAAGTCGTAAATTTCGATACAAGTCAACGTTTGAGTTATGTTTTCGAACATGTGCGTTTTTGTCGTGTGGTTTATTAAGATGTAATAAATTTTGTACCCACGGGACAGCGTGTTGGGACAGAGGTGAGATGTTACTAGTTCTTATCATTTATAGATTTTTTGTACTGCACTTGTACTATACTGTATACTTATGAACATAAAATTGTTATAATAAATATTTACAATATAATGAATATAAGTTTATAACTTCTAATAGGTAGTACGAGAAGAGAGATTTTATGACATTTATAGATTCTAAAATGATATTACAATATGAGTTATGATGATACTTCTTGATATGATTGCTTAGGTAGGTTGCGTAGGTACCAATGGATTGAGTTATTCTACCGTGAAACAGTATACTGTGTTTTGGTTTAGTAGTGAAATTACTGGACAAAGGAGATATACCTACAAATGTATGGTGTTGCAAGCGCTTATAGGCTACGACAACCGCTTACCATTAGTTGAGTCGTATGCTTGCCAAGTCATATAAAATTCCGGCTTTTCAACTATTTTTCGTGTTTAAATAAAGTTAAGAAAGTCATATATAATGTTACACTTAATATAATATAAGCCGTTTAACTCCGAGTGCTAAAAGATACTCCTTATTAATTTTAATTGACTCTGTCAGTTATGTAGATACCAGCAATTAAATGTTCGTTTCAATCATCTCACTCTTGTAATGAACGGTGTCAAGGCATTACGTTTCATATTTAAACTAGTTTGAAAATTAATATCATTTTATTAAGTACGAGGTACCTTTACAGAAATAATGGGATCTTCATACAGATTTTCATCCCCTTTTTAACCCCTCTTCAAGGTTTATTTTTCGCGAGCCGTCTTAATAACTCTATATACCTATATCTGTACCATCAAGACAATTGGTTCACTGGCTTAGACGTGATAACGTCACAAACAAACTCACGCATTTATAATTACTATTACTTAGGATAATTGATATGGAAAAATATCGTTAGGCTTAAGGATTTAAGTCTAATATTCCCAAATGTTATTCCCTACAAATGTTATGCCCAGTTATACATATACTTCTACTGACAATGTGCTGTAAAGTTACTTTGAAAGTATAGTACCTTAACGCAAAATGTAATAAAATTTTTTGTAAGCCCCACTATTACCAATATTTTTCTACATTTATTCACTACATAAAAGCTTAGAGAAATATGTAAAAGAATAACTTTACATATTTTGAAATGGGTTGAAATTACGAATAAGAAGTATAGTCTCATTGGAGTATAGGTATGACAGTCTGATCAGAAAAAACGCCATATAGAATATTCGACAATCTTCGTAAATTTATAAAATGATATGACTATTCTTATACACACTCACACTACACTCGTTTATATTGTTAAATATTCTATTAATAATAATTACATCTTATAGCTAATGTCAGTTATACAATACAAACCTGTCAAGTAAACTTAAATAAATAAAAATATAAAATTAAATTAAATAAATAACAATTTATTTTTGACATAACGAATTTTACAGAAAACATAACCCGGCAAGGTATACGTTTCTTACTTGGTCATCTTCATGACAAAATGCTTTGCATTTATTTATAAAGCGTTAGCATAGCACAAAGCCTACAGACACATTTTTTCAACTTATTAATATACTTTTTAATAACTTATTCTTACAAGAACCATACTAAACATAATAACAAATATAAAAGAACGCAATACTGGCCTTGTTTATTGCATAATTTTAAGCGTGCTTTTAACGCATAGGCTTAGAACAAAAGAAATGGTATATCAGGTCAGATGTGTAATGCGACTGTCACATAAAGTCTATTTAGTATCAATTTCTTATATAATCATTTAGTATATAAACAAATTTCCTTTCAAATATCGTTTTTAACAGAGACATTTTTATTTTTATTCCGTCATCATCACAATAAGATGTCATTTCTATTTACCTATCTCATCTACATAAGAAACAGTTCAAAACAACATCTTTTTACATCAAATACAGAAAACTTGAATATTTTTTGTTGAATTTTAAAATAGATAACAATGCAACGGATGAAACTACTGGAAATTTATCACTGCGGCACTAAATTTCCTTAATGTAGTAACATTTAATTATACAACGTAATCCTTCACATTGTCTTAGGGTGCATAAAAGTAGACATGTACGTGTTACATGTACATGTAACATGTCATTTGTTATGAGTAGCGGTTAGCAATTTTTATACCTCACTCTTGTCACTAACGTCACTGATGCATGGAGTGTGTCCGTCCGTTTCGACTTAGATTAAGCACTTGTAAGATATTTTAATACAGTTTTTGTTATGCGTGTAATTTTTAAACTATTACGATTACCATCGTCTAACGAGTCCGTTTTCGTTTTTATTTTCAATGTTACGCTAGAACTATCAATATTATCAATGACATAGAAGCCTATTATTGATAAATTAATAAAATAAATAATTTGACGCCTTCCTTGGATCACTAAAATCTAAAAGGATATAAACAATACAATGCAACTAAGACGTAATAGAAAAGATTGATATATACAAAAAAACGTCAACACATTAGAAAAACATTGAGAACGCTTGAGCGGGATACCGTAAGCGTAGCGTAAGCGTGAGCGGGCTTTGAGCCAGGTGCGCCCCGCCCCACCCCGCCCGCTTCGCTCAGCTCACCTCGGCGCGCTGCACTCGACGCTCGTACGCCGGGAAAACACCAACGGTTTTCCGCCGCGAGAACACGTAACTTTCGGGACCTTTGACTCATACGTCTTCGAATACGATAAACGTTATTTGTGTGAAGTGACGATTTTATTTGTGGGATGTTTTGTGATTTTTGTGCGTTTCGCCGTTTGATTACGCCGATTTTTTGATTGATTTTTTTTTGTAAGTATTTTAAATTTTTCGTGTTGGAAATAATATTTTCAAATTATTTGGGATATTTTCATCATAATCGATATAAATCTTGATAGAAATAATCTTTTAGAAAGACGTGGATTTAATATGTCATCACCGGGAGCTTAAAAGTTTTAGTTTAAAATCTTAGAATATCAAAAGTCAACGTAACTATTTTTTCGAATAATTTATTTTATAACTATCAACTATTAATTAATTGTTATATTTTTTCACTAAGAGTATATTCTATGTATATACCTATATATGTATTATGTAGGTATATTATTATATTTATGTTTTATATTATATACTAGAGGTCATAAATTACAAATCAAAATGTTTTAATACTTATGGTTATTTATATAAAGATGTATGTATATTATACCTTATATTTTTATGTATATTATTTAAATAATGTAGCCATATATGTATCTTGAAAATTCACATATTTAATTCTTGAAAGTATAAATATGAATGAGTTTTATTCCATTGCTTACACATTTTAGGTACACGAATACGACAAAATAATGAAAACCTTCAATAGGTACTTTAATATAAATTGATATAATTTACTTTTTACTTTACTAATTTACTATTGATATAAAAGCTCAAAAAATAACAATTAGATGGACTTTTAAAGAAAGTTGGGAATTTTTATATTAAAAACTATGAAACAGAAATAAAATAAAAGTTATAAACATTTGAAATCGCCTCATCAAAGGATGTCGAGGTTAAGCCACTAGAGAAAAAATTAAAAAAAACACACGAATCGTTCGGCCCATTTAATGTGGACCGGACGGGAGTGACAAAAATCTAAACTGAAATAACCTAACACATGTTGTCTGGATGTCACACGAGAACAAGAGGATTAAAAACGAATTGTAATTATATTGGAAATATTCAAACGATTTCGTTCAAAAAATTAACTCGTTTGAAACGATCTTATGATTCATAATGAATTTTAAAAGCTAATGATATTTATATACTATAATTCTTATATTTGTTTTTTATAAATTGTTACTTATAACAATTTTCATTTTTAGTTAAAATATTTAATAATTTTTTAAGTTTTTAAAAAAACAATCTGTAGGTTACGTTTATTTATTTCTAAACAATTATTGGTAGTACTTAGTATTATGACTGCTATTTACGTTTAATTCATATGAAATTAATCTAAATATTAAAGACAGTATTATATGTTGACATGAAATAATATATCATTAAAGCGATTCCTTGAGATTGAAATAAATACAAGCTGGTGACGACGTTCATAAATAAATAGAGCCAAGAAACGATTCTACAAGTGCATTTAACTGAAAATGTTATTATATTAATGCGAAACAATTATTCATTTAAATAATAACTCATTTCATTTCGTCTTCATCGTGTAATAAATCTTATAAAGTCCAAAAAAAACTTAACACGTTACACATAAGATGCAGCGTGAAAAATTTGCCAAATGCACAAAATTACGACGCATTTCGGCCAAAATTCGCACATTTGTCATTCGTTTCGCGTACGCGACAAATAAATCGAATACACAATGACTGCTAATTTGCTCATAAAGATGTATGCACCGAGCGGAGTTCATAAATCGGCAGAAGTCACATTCGGCCTACCGCTTACACCCATAAACCTCTGTGGACACTTTTATAGCCCTACCACGTGGCGGAACAGAGATTTTTTCCTCACGTCACTTGACATGTGCACTCTTTAAAATGTCGTATATTAATTTATTGTTTTGTAATAGACCCCTGTATGTACAATTCTTAGAGCACTGATAGTTAATGCGCAAAATTTCACACAAGTAAGACTCAAGATGACATTCGCAATCAGCTTTATTTTTTAAAGTTTTATAAAATAAATAATTTTGAGTTATTACTTACTTAGCATAAATATAAATAGTAATAAAAAAGTAAAAGCTAAGCATTTATTATTTAGTATTATAATTTAGTATTTATTTAGTGTTTGAATATTGTATGATATATACGAAATGCATTCATCACTAGTAACAAGACATCATACTTGACCAACTAATGTGTTTCATTCTATCACAGGTCCATCAATCAAGCTCCATTCTACGAGGACAATTGTGACGGACCGCCAACATCTGTAGCACTTAACATGTCCAACTAGACCATTCAGTGTCTCTCTAAGAATGACAATCTTTGAGTAAACTTCAAGGAAAAGATAAAAAACAATCTGTTACCAATGAATGACCTAAATTATAACGCGGGAATGAGTTCCTACCAATTCGTTAATTCCCTTGCATCTTGTTATGGGAATCAAGTTCCGGGACGTACTGGAACGCCTGTGGAACAGTCCGGTCATCCAGGTCTACCGACACCTGGTGCGGACTACTACAATCCAAATGCCGCAGCGTCATATCCAAATACATGTTATTCACCACCGCAAGTTGGACATCATTATTCTCAGCACCCATATGCGACACCAGCGGCTGGAGCCCACATGCAACCTCAGCCAATGATTGATTACACACAACTACATCCACAAAGATTGGGAAGCGCTGCCAGTCATATGCATCAACATTCAAATCCGAGTCCTGGTGCTCTATCACCGAATCTTATGTCCACACCACCTAGCCAAGCGACAAGTGCTAGCTGCAAATTTGCTGATTCGACTTCTACAACTGGAGTAGCTTCACCACAAGACCTCTCCACATCATCAGGTCCGGGCAGAACATCACCGGGCTTTGGCAGTGTTGCACAGAGCGCTGGTGGCACAACTAGTACGAAACTTGGACTTACTACACCCATTGCATCTCCCGTGGAGCATAAAGCGAATATAAATCAAAATATTTCGAGCCCCGCTTCGAGCACATCTAGCAACGAGAGCAACGAGGCAAACAACTCTAGTTCAAGTAATACGAAGAATGCAAAAGCTGCTAACACACAAGCAAATCCTCCGCAAATCTACCCATGGATGAAACGAGTACATCTAGGCCAAAGTAAGTTTTTTTTAATTTAATTAACAGTTATTAATATAAGCGTTTAACGGTCAACTCTAATGCTGAAATATTGGTTTATTGACTTCGGGAATGAATTATGTAAACTCATCACAGTTTTTTTTACGGCGTGAAATCGTAATAGCTGTGCTTCCTTTAAATCGGCGTGACCACGCCTTCATTAAAAACTGACACTGGCATCTAACAAGAAACTATTCATCAATAAGGAGTCGAAGTGGAGACAAAATAAATTATATATCTGTTTATAAAACATTAGCATGCATTAATGTTGGATCAATATAGCGGGCTGATGGATGATGTCCATAATAAGGCATAATGGCTTTGTTGGCGGGCGCTTACAAGTGAACACCCGAAGATTTTTTCTTCTTGACTTCATTCTAATGACGGGGAAAGCGCGTAGTCACTATGACACGTAATTTGACTAATCCTTGCCTTCTGGTATTAAGTGTGAATTTGATTTAAAATTAAAATACTTTTTTTAGAATTCATGGCTACTAATATCATTAATCAAATTCATAAAAGGACGATTTTCTCTATTCGTTGGTATTTTCGTGTCGTTTTGCGTACTTGCCTAGTTTGCTACATTGATTGACATTTTTGATTATCGCTCTTTACCTAGAGGACGTACTATGATGTTGAATAGTAGAAGTATAGTTTTCCTCAACAAACATTCTATTCATCGAATGGAACGCAAAAAGGTTTTATTCGCAGTTCCTAAGATTATTTAAATACATTAAGTATAGATTTTGAGTGGTATCATATACAAAAGGCCTTGCCACGTATCTACAAGTATATAAATATTTAAGCGTTCCTAAGATACACGCGGATGTGCTATTACTAGAAATAATGTATTATTCTCTTCTTAATCAGCTTAACCACATTGCCAAGGTTTTCGCTAAATGGCGTAAAATTGACAGGATACAAATGATTGTGTGAGTTATCACATTCTTAAGTTTTCTGATGGAAATAATGTTAGTTAAATTGGTTTTAAAGACAATGAAAAAGTGTTATAGGAATCATTTGCGGAATATTTTAATTTTTATTAAAATTTTAAATCACATTTTTATACGCAAGATTAAAGCTTCAATGCCTATTACAAATCTTTAGGTTTTACTTAAAGAATATTTTAAATAACAAATAACTACTACAAACATAAATACATGTAAATGCTATTTTATATATAAATCAGTTCCTTATATAAGTACCTTATGTAATAAATACGCGTCTTACATCAAAAATTAAAGAAATTACGTAAGAATTAATAATTTTATGACAGTTTAAATTGTTAGATAGTTGGGTAAAGTATGCAAATAAGGGCGTTGCTATGTTTGAAAGTAATAACTCAAATGTTGGTAGCATGGGCTTTCGTGCCGACTGTTAAGATTTAAATTGTACTAGAGGAATATTCACTTTGGCTAAGTACGAACGCAAATCAACATACAATATTTTCGGTCCTAAGTACTAGTAGTGAAATACATATATGAAATAGTAACTAAGATTAATTATGTCATATATACCACCTTTAATAAGATCACTTCTAAACATAACAACGACAGTTTTTATACTTTATAGGACCGTAATGGAATTTAGATTTTTGATACATTATGCATTTTGATATCTGTAATTGTGTATCAAGACAATTTTCCCAGTTCGGCTTACTTAGGTCTAGGCGTATGATTTGGAAATATATTGAAATGATTTGTGTATGTTTACATCAAATTGTCACATTTTGAAAACCAATTACAATCCTAATTAAGTTTCAGTACCGTATACCTACCAATTATTTATAGAGTTTTAAATTTTCGGTTACCAATTTACTCAAAGACTACTTAAATGCCACGCTACATTCAAAACTATTCATAACCAGATGCTTTAGAACTTTTTGATTTCTCTGTTATATTAAATTCCAATTGTCACGGCTCTAGTCTAAGGTAATATATTAGTATTATTATTATTGTATTATAACGGGTCGACGTCTCTACACTGAAAAAGTATTTATTTAACTAAATTAAACTACATAGCTATTAAACTAACGTTCAGCTATATATATTCACATGACAATTTGAAGTAAGGACTACAACACATCACATAGAAATATGGAGTCACGGTCAAAAATCCTAAATTTGGTTTAGTAGGTGATGAAGACAATTAGGCTTTTTTTCACTTTACCATTTGATATTCTCTTGTAAACATATATTCTCCAAAGACAGTAAATATCTACTTAAATCTAAAATTCCAAAGCACATATATAGGTATGCCAAATTTCTAAAGGACACGTCCTGTGGTGCGCTTTTTGGTAATCGCCCTGAAAACTAACATTTTTCCGGGATAAAATCTTATGTGTTAATCCAATTAGGTTATTAAGTATCTGTGTGCCAAATTTCATCCAAATCCTCTGTCTTTTTTGAAAGAGTAAGAAAAATCTATTCTCACAAACTTTCACATTTATAATATTAGTATAATTATAATTTAGATCTAAAGCACCGCTGCATATTAGTCATTCGGAATAACTATTTAAGTCAGAATAGAGTTTTTTTATACGTAGTGTTAAAAAATATTCAAATGATAGCGGGTATCCAGAGTAAAAAAATCGGTATTTGAAATTCATGACTATTGGATGTACCGAATTCATTTAAATGGAATTTTAAAACCTAATCCGTCTTAATAGTAATATATCTTTAGGATCATAAAATACAGCGCGGCTATGTCTGTACGTATATATATTTAAAATGAAATGGATTCGACTGTTTAGCAGTCTTTTATAAATCCAAAAGATGGGATACAAGCGAACTGCCCATCTGATTGTCACCCTAGCTTAGAGATGTTTGCAACACTATTCATATCACAAGCGCGTTACTCTCGCTCGGTGACGCTGTCAAGGCCAGCAAGATCAATACACATTCCGAAAAAATGAGTTATTAATCCCTGGCAATGATAGAAGAGAGGACGAAGGGTACTATACATACCTGGTCGATATACCCAACATTTGATCTATGCTTCCCATCATCTTTTATAATGCGAACGGTCAGGGAGAAGAATGCTCTTCCGGCGTCGTATTCCCGAACACATACAACCTGAACCTCTTCAACGTGCGAGTACAACCGCTTCTTATGTGTTAGCTCGCTCCTCCGTAGACTTCATCTATGCCTGCGCGCTCGATGGAGGTCAAGCTTAACCATTTTTAAATTAATAAGTAAAGAGGAAAGGAGTTACTAAAAAAGGGAAGGATAATAATTGACGCTGATATTCTGCGTGAGAGTAGTACTGTCCTGCTTGAGCCGACCCATTTATTGTGATTTTTTTTTGTTTTAAATGTATTTCGATATAAAATCGCACAAAATTACGCTACGGTGTATTATGACGTATTTTTTCTTTGATAATAATTTAAAGTTTAACTGAAAAATCCATTCAGACCTCTGAAATAATCTTTATTATAAATGCAAAAGTTACTCTGTTACATCTTTACACGCAATTTAAAGGAATTTTAGTATATTATTTAATGAGACCTTGGAGAGTATACTTTTTGTGGCGAAACAAAACTTGAACATCGTGAAATAGGAGGAAAAGTTTATATTAGAAACCAATCATTTCTATTGTACTAAACGTACCACGTTAACCTGCGGGGAGACGCTAGTTTTGTATAACATGATACATAATGCGGTTTCAGTATTATACATATTTATAAGTGGAGGTTTGACACAGGGACCTAGCCTTTTGCCGGGACAAATGTATTCTATGTGGTAATCTAGGTCATCAAGTATTCTTATTCCGTTGTATAAGCTATAATACTGTAAAGTTTCATTAAAATCCTTTCAATAGCTTTTGCATGAAAGTGTAGTAAGCATCCATACATACATCTTTCAAACTTTCATCTTTATAATATAAGTAGGGTAGGATAGAATAGGATATATCTTATTTAAGACCTTATTTTCATGCCAAAGGTCATTTATTGTATTACCATTTCAGTTTCTCCTTTCGCAATTAATTTAATTGTGGAATCATTTCTTTTTGAGAAGTATTGATTAGCTCACTGTATACTCTTTTTCTGCTGGTGGATATGTCCCTGAACCCAAAGAGTGGCTCTGTTTATTTTGGTCTTCTCCCAAGTTATAGTATGGCACAATACTTCGCCCGATGCCCTACATCCGTTTACAATTAAAGCTTAAGCTCTGTAACTAATACAATAGGCGAGTTCTTGATATTTTAGTAGACCTAACTGACTGACTAAGACTAGGCTTTAACGTTTCATCTCATTTAAGTAAGTATACACAGACAAATACGGGAAATCTGGTCCGAAAATATATGCAAGGAATATAGATTTAAGTAGAAACTTTGTCATGAATAGCTGATCTCTCATTTTACGCAAATGGGTATGGTAATGGCACACTCTAAGAAGGTATACATCTAGAAAAGATAAAGGTTATCTCTTCTTCCCAGCGGCCGAGCTCCGCCAGCCACGAGAGTTGCACATTGCTTGGCAGGTCGTTGGAGACCCTGTAACTTGTCACATGCACTGAGGTCGGCTACGAACGAGGTTTTAATAAAACCCATGACGTCACTGTTTTACCGTGGAACTCCACATAACCTGGTTTTCCTCCCCGGGAACCTTACCTCTTGCCTTGGTTTCTCAACCTAGCGCCTTTGATTGCAGTAGAAATATAAGTAATTTGAATCAATATGGCTTTAATATAAGGTGAACACGATGTAATGGAATACAATTTAGAAATGATGAATTCGTCTATTTTCAAAAACAAAATAGATACCTAGATCTAAAAATAAGTTATTTAGACCAAAATCAGCTATTTATTCGAGTTCAGTTTGATATTCGTTCTCCTCTAAACAATTCATATAGCGTTCGGAGGGTGACATAATCCATCTTCAAAACAACACATTTTGATTGTTTACCCGCTTACCAATTCCTAGACATACGCACTGTTTTGTAAAGTGTATGCGTCTAGAAGTCGAACTGGCTTCTTAAATCAGACTAAAAAGATACCACAAAGACTGTTTCGCGCAAAGCAGCTCGGAACTCTGCGATACTTGAAGTATCATAAGCGCGTTGCCAACGCAAGGAACAGGAGGGACGGGATGAGAAGGGAAAAGGGAAAAAAGGGAAGAGAACAGAAGGAGTAGGAAATTTTTGCGAGAGGGTAGTACTTTCCCGGTCGAGCCGGCCCTTTTGTGCTGAGAGAAGCATGACTCTACTACCGTATAATTTTCATTATATTCAGAAAAACATGAAGCTAATTGTTTTTGCTGAATAATTAAAGAACATCTTAAGTTATAAGAAAACTTTTTATGTTTACACGGAATAAATTGCAAAATTTGTTTTGTGATACAACGTTCGCCCCTATTTCGATATATTAGATGAGTCATAGCCGCGTGCAGAAAACAAAATATATTGTGATTTTTTAAAATTGTCACATAGGTAAAGGTATACCTAAGTCTCGAATTATTTTAATGTTGTTAAGGAGCGATTAGGACTGACTTTTGCCCGCAGCTTCATCCGTGTTGAATAGTATGTAAATATTACTGAGGCTTTCATCACTTTTTGATATTGGGCTTTTTAAACAGACAAATATACAAAATATCTAAAAATCAGTAGATAATTTAGAGTCAAGCTCCATATCTAAAACTTAGGCGGCTCATGATACACCTTCAATATTATTGTTCAATCATTGCACAATCTATCAATACTAAACCTACACGTTCAAGAACTTTCTGGAATCATCAGTGTTGCCCAATATTATCGAAGGCATATGAGCCACCTTAGTTTCCCTCACCTCTACCTCTCCCTTGCAGTATTATAATCCTACTTATAATATCTAATCTAACTAATATTATAAATGTGAATGTTTCGAAGGATGGATGTTTGTTACTCCTTCCAGCAAATGTTACTAGACAGATTTGGATCACGGGCATAGCTTATTATCTGGAATAACACATAGGACACTTTTTATCAAAAGTGTGAGTTCCCGTAGGATCATCAAAAAACTACATAACGCGAACGGGGCCGCGGGCACAGTTAGTAGTACATACTGCAGGTCTATATTTATTGATATCAGTGTAGTTAAAGAAATTATAGCGCATAAATGTTTAGATTATAATCGATGCAAATTGTGATTGGTTCAAAACACCAAGAAACAGGAAATTAGCTACGGTTAGTACAGGAATATGAAATTAATATTCAACACTTGTTTAACTGACTTATGTCAGTATTATGATTGAGTGTTATTTATTACGCTATGTTTAATAATTCGTTTTGTCAAATTTGCAATTATACGTATTTTATTACGATTTTCAATTTTTTATTTTAAATAATTATATTGAATATATATTTTTTAAAGTAAAAAGCGTAAAATTTCTTAATCGAAAGTCAGCTTCCGCCACCAGCTTTAAAAATGAAACCCTAAACTGAGAAAAACTGGTGAGTATTATACTGAAAAATAAACCCTATAAATAACGTTAAATACTAAAAAGATTTAGATATGTTGAATAGTAATATTAGATGTTTAAGATAAGATTATACATAAGAACAAATAACCCTATACCGTTTACTTCACGACTTGAATAGCAAAAGATAAAAGATAGTAACGAAACAACCTCCTCTGTATTTACTATACATAGATAAGACAAGATGAGCATTAAGATAAAATAAGCGTTCTAGACCTCAGGCTCAACCATACCGGTATAAATAAAAATAAAACTTAGTTAAGATGCATATGGGAAGGGTTATAAAAAAGGAAGCTTTGGAATAAATAAAATGCAAGGGATTAATAAAGCGACGCGTGGTTGGTCGAGTCGGCAGCCATGACTTGGATGACGTTGCAAAACCTCGCGAAACACGAACTAACGTACCTAATATTATTTATACATAATCGAATATGCATAAGGCAGGGTGTAGACGGTTTTAAAGAACTTTTTTCATTTTAGTTTAATACTACTAAAATTATAAATGTGAAAGTTTCTGAGGATGTATGGATGCATGTTTGTTACTCTTTCACGTAAAAACTACCCGACAGATTTTGATGAAATTTGGTACACTCATAGCTTATTACTTGGATTAACATATAGGATATTTTTATCCCGGAAAAGAGTTTGTGTCATCAAAAAAACTACATAGTGCCAGAGGAGCTGTGTTCACAGATAGTTTATTATAAAACTAAAAGTTTTGTTGCTTTTTATTTGATATATGTTTTTATAGTCATATTCCCACGCACGTATTAATACTATATGTGAAGATATGTATAGTTACACAATATTCGTTGCACCATACTTGGTTTGTGTCACAAATGATACATAGTATGGATTAGTGTCATACTTTTCGCAACGCTCCTAATTCTATAAATATAACGGATGTACGAGTATATTATATTCTCTGCTTTATTTTTGTCTCAACCAAGATACGTCTCATAAAAAGTCTAAAAACCTTAGTGTTTAGGGGTTTCTATTATTCATATAGGATGTATTTGAAATTTGGCATAGATCTGTCTTATGGAATAATATTTACATACAAAAGTTTCATTTCTCACTTGAGCAAGTTTTAAGGTTACGAAACGGACGAAGTCGCTGACAAATACTAGTGCTAAAATACAATAATAATAATAAAAACGAACGCATATATAATTTATAAGCTATACCTATACTGCATAATAATTTGAAAGCCAGTATGAATTTTAAGTAACTTCATAGGAAAATATATACTTCATATATCATTAAATAATTATAAAATGCATTTACTTGATTAGTATTCACGCAAAGCCTTTAAAACTATTACCTTATAATAATTTCAAGTATGGAATAATAGCATTAGTGACCATATCAATAAAGTCGATAATCAAATGTATTGGAAAAGTAGTCGTGTCAGGATTCAAGTAAGCCCTTCAATTCCCATAGGAGTTTCAAACTTCAATTATTGATGGCAACTTATCCTCTATAAAATATACGGGGAAACCGCTATTTTTCATAGTGTTTACTTTTAAATAACACGTAGGTTCAGAACACCTTTGGTGAAAACGTATAATTTAGTGCCAATATTTATAAAATTTATGCATATTGCATATGCATTATATATTCGTTTTACGATATTATTTAAAAACTGAGTGTGCACGTTATTAAAGGCAGGTGTTTTGTCATCTTTTTCAATGCATAAGATATGTAATATTATGTAATTACTTACCACTTATATACAGTTTTGATGAGTTTTTTTTAAGAATATTAGCAATGCTTTTTCAAGGCATTACTATATTCTTATTGCCCTTCAAAATAAGCTCGAAGCTTAGGTCTCACTAGTTAGGAGTGGGTACGACAATAGCCCAAGGGGGTCAGGATCGAACCCACAACTCTCACTATCGGAGTGCAGTCGGCCCTTCTACCGTTGTGCTATTGAGGCTTCAAAAGTTAGCATCAGGTGATACATATTTCATAGTAAACCTAATATTTTTTAGCTGAACACAATTTTAAAAGTGAAGTCTACGCTTCATATCTTCTTGGCATTAAAGATTCTATAGTCTCCAAAATAAGACAAGGACTACATTGAGGGTGTTTTACGTCATTGCATAAAAATGTCAGATTAATATTATTTAAATTATTACTAAGCATGAAAAAGATTACCTTGCGACTTTTAATCCGTGACTTAGTAACTTATAATGTACGATATTTAAATATATAAGATAACGTAACTTTTCTAAACATATAACATCTTATAAATTTTTTTGATATATATTATGATATGTTAAAAAAGACGGAAATATTAAAATTTTAATTTAATTTTGATTAACTTTTATTCATTTTTTTAATATGGTTATACTCCAAATATTATAATGCCATTTCTAGAACAAATAAGTATCTATTTCTTAATAACTTATAATTATTAATGGTTAGTTTCTTGAATACAGATTTCTGTGAGATAAACTGTACTCTGATCTTTATCGCTGTAGGCATCTCAACTGCCTACTCAGACCTTGAACAATAATATTACAGTCAAGTATAATAGATTAAATAAAATAATTATATAAGGCGTAATTTAAAAATTGATTCATAACAATGTTGTGTTAAATATAGTAGTTATTCTGTTTGAGAGGATACCGCCAGATACAAAAAGGAAGGTACAAATTTCTATAGGGAATGAGCAGTAAGCACTTGTTATTCTAGCAAAAATGTATCTGATAAAATAAGTAATTATTTCATATAGAGATATAATAATTGTAATAATGTTAGAAGATATTGTTAGTTAACCCATCTAGAAAGAGTCCAGTCAGAGTCCTTGTGTTAAATTATAGTTTAGCAAGCTGAGAAACTTTCAGCAATAAAAACACTTTAAACATATTTAAAAACAAAAAATATAAATTAATTTAATTTAATACTTTCAAAGAATTATTTGAAAAATGTGGAGAAATATAATCCCTAAATAGCTTTCATCCGTTTAAACAAGAAAAGCAAGATTTAGTATATTTCCTGATAATAATATTAATTAATATAGAACGAAAGTATTTTTTTTTCGGAATGTGTATTGTTGTTGGCCCTACTGGCCTTGACAGCGTCAATGAGCGAGACGAAAGTATTAAATATCATGAATATTACTTCTCTTTTAATAAATAAATACATATTCAATTAATACCGAGATGTATAATGAACGCTGTGTTCCTGTTTTAATTCCATTTCAATAACCCGTGTCGGCGCACAGACACTGATTAAACTCCCCATAAGGGTTCGTTTATGAACTAACACATACATATGTACTTGTACATACATACAGACGCAAGCGCAATATCGCGTACTCGGAATTAGCATAGGAATCCTACGTCGTTACTCAAGCGACCGGTTCTTATACTTGAAGTTATGAATTATGATTATTAATAATTTTCCATTCCATCTTCTTCTAGTCTATAATTTTTACTAATTTAGTAAAATATTTGTTAACAATATTTTACATAATATTCATTTAAAATAGAATACCCTATAAATAATAACATAAATACCCTCGGTATTCTATTTCTTATCGAACATTTTTAGCGTTGAATTGAACCTAACACCATATGCTATCAAAAACTTACTATCCGTAATAAAAACGCAAATACCAAATCATGATTACGATTTATTATAATATGTATGATACAGCCAATAAACACGTATGAAAAACCGAACAAACATTTTATCCATTAAATACTTTAAAGAAAGCGGAAAATACAAACACATTAAATCTTTAAAAAGTCATATTTATAAATTCTAAATATAGTTTAAAAAGCTAAAACATATGGGAGAACGTCTAGAGCGTTGTCATCTAACGCCCATATATTAAGATACGGTACATTGATAGTGTAAATTAGCCAGAACCGCGCAATGTGCTTAAGAAGCCGAGTCGGCTGCAGTCGGATCACAATGCAAAGGTCATGATAATAATTTTAACGGACTAATAGTGGTATTAAATGTAAAAGAAATGATATAAACCTTTATAAAACATTTGATAAAACAGCCCTAAAGGTTATTATTATACGTCTTTTTTGACAATCTTGATGAACTCAGTGCTAAGATATTTCTAGTTTAAATGGCATTCATAGCCATGTGGCTGAATGATAAGCGACTTAATATTAGGAGCGGTTTATCTATATAATGGTTATCGCTAGGTTGTCTTGATCATCTACGTACTTAAGAGGGCATGGAAATATTTGTCCCAGCTTTTATCAATCGTATAAATCAAATGGATATAATTATGGTCAACCTCAACAAATCTGATTATATGTTGGCCATTGACCATACGGAAGTCATTGTTAAGGTTATTAAGTTAATAAATTCAATTAACTAAAACACAACTGTGTATTGTTATTTTTGCTCCTGTGTCGTGTTTCACATACTGCTTTTTTAGTATATGTTTTGGTAAAAAACGTCAAACAGCGGACACATCTACTATTGACTTGGAGTTAACATCTTCATCTTTTAATCGCAAAAAACACGTATAATACAGTTATTGCTGTCATACTTGATATAATAGTAACACTGCAATTGTTTTCGAGTCCATAAATATCCCTTAACAAAGGATTCGCGGTTTACTCAAAAGCCGAACTGTCTGATAAACTTTTTTTTCCATCTCAAGACCGCCTTTCCTGCGGCGATTCGATGCCTATAAATATTAATACAATCAAATGTTTTGACGTGGACCTTTTTTAAGCTTTTATCTTCTTTCGCTTATGTTTTTTGTAAGGATCGATTTCGTTTTTATTTCGTGATAATTTGGGCAACGTAGTCAGTCTTTTAACAGATCGTAAAGTAGAGGACGAGGGCACGGCGCCAGGTGCGTATCGGGGCTTTGGCAGTTTCAAGAAAATTCGAATATTATTGAAATTGCAATCACTAAATCGCTTTTGAATATTTTATTATAATTTTTCATTAGGTTGTTGTTATAATTTTACGTCGTAACAAATTATTACGTTGCTAATAATTTATCGGGGTGCTATATTAATAACAAATATGTATATAAATACTTTGTATATATAATTAAATAGTCTGTATTAGTACCAATATATTTATAACACTTAGTATTACAAGCCCTAAGGAGTATTTTATATTACTTATATTTACGAGCTCAGATTATTTCAAATTAGCATAACGGCGATTACTCACACTATATCATTAATTCTTAAATAAAAACATAAATCTCTAAGCCGACTCTAAAGACTATAGAACAAACACCCACAATTTTAACTATAATACAATCCAAATTGAACTTTAATATGATAGGGATAGGTGTGACGTGAGCTTATTCTATCAATGCAGGTTCGGCTTCGACAAGATCTGATCAAAGTATCTAAAATGGTACCAGTTAGTGGGTTAACCACTTTAAATTGTCATCTGTCTGATTTATTTCTGTGTCTTTGCGGTCAACATATTTTTGTGTGCGTCCCGACTTTAATTTCGAATTTCTTTTACTTTCTTGCTCTTTCGTTATTTTTTTCTATCGTAGTTATTTCCAGCTTTTTAGGTTGTAGCCTATTTTGCACTTATGTAATTTAAAAAAAATTCGGCCATAGCCTGTTTACAATTTCGCCAGTTTTGTATTCAGTGAAACGCTCATAAACTATAATCATTTGCGGACCATAAATAATTGCGTAGTCCGGTCCAGCTTTTTGTCGGTCGCGATGCGCCCGCTCAGGTAATATAGTCATAAATTTCCATAACCGCCACTCGATCTTATCAAACACGATTTTAATTTGATTTCGGAACCACACGTGTTGAGGTCGTTTCTTAACGAATTACGACGGTAGGTATAACTAATAAACATTCGCTTTAGTAGCACATAATAAATTCACGAAAATCTCACATAAAACATGGTTATCGTTGTATACTAATTTTATAGCTGCTTTATTGTTTTTAAAATCCTATTAAATTCTTTTCACTTCATTATGATTTGATAAATGTCGGTGTTTTCGTTGTTCCTATTGAAAAAAGAACATTTCTTTCTAGACGGATAAATGATTTTTTTATTTTGTAGTGTTACATGTTATGTATTACATTCTTTGTTTATTCATAGAATGTTCTTCTATGTAACCGGAAACAGTATTTTTGGTTGTTTCTAAATAATATAAGAATAATTTTTGTTTGTTAACAATGTTTTCGAGGCCAGCTAGGTAGGTGTGGTACCTGACTGTTGGCAAGCAACCATACCTGATGGTAAGCGGTTGTCGTAGTCTACGAGTGCTTGCAAGAACATTTATTGGTGTCTCTCACGCGTTAACAACTTCTAGATATTGGTTCTTAAATCCACTTCAGCCAGTAATTTTCCTTGTGTTTCAAACAGAAACATAGTATATTGCTTTCGTTAGAATAATTGACTCTGACACCTACCTAGCTGGCCTTTTGCAATAAAAGTCCTACCATCAGTAAAATAGAATGGTCAATGTTTTAAATTTGTCTTTTTACTAATAACAAATATTATCTGAAACGAAGTTTCGTAGAAATATTTAACGCTCGTTTATATAACTTGATTTAACTTAACCACATATGTCTAATTTCAAAATATGTAGTTTCATAATAGGTTTTAATGTTTAGTTTGATTCGTGTGTGGTCTGTGACTTTTATTTCTATATAAATTAAAGGTATGTCTAAATAATGGATGGTAATGGATGAAAGGTGAGAGTTGAAGATCATTCTAACATTAGCCCAATTCACACGATATCAAAAGTACGCCACGATTTATTGTCAAATGTAATCAATAATAGCGAGAATCGAATCGATTTGTAATGACGTGTCGTAACAAAATACATCACGCCTTTTAAACTATAATGTCCGGGACAGACTATATATCATTTGAAATAATGATAAGACAACGTTTCTTACTATTAAATTAATATTGTTTATACTTTTTTATGTTCGATTGTACTCGATACTAATGATGGTACGAAAATAATTTGTATCTCTTGTTTCGAATTGTTATAATTTCGTTGATATAAAATACAGTCACCGGTGAATATTCATATTATAATCATTAATTTAATATATCATTAATTTCATGTCGCATTTTAATATTTTACACATTATCAAATAACTACCTGATAATGTTGGCTATTAGGATATATATTTAAATATTAATTTCCGTCTAATTTATTATAAGTTTTTTTTTGTTTTACGAGTACTAACTTGCTCGCAGCTCCGCTCGCTTGAATAGCGATTTTTAATGTGGAAAGTTTATAAATGCTATAGAAATAAATAGATACAACTTTCATGTCTGATTGTAACCTCAAACCTACAGATTTCTTTTGCTTTAACTGGCTATGTGCTACTCCAAAGTTCCATCTATTGCTATACCAAAATTCATTCAAATCAGTTCAGGTTAGGCATAAAAAGTAAAAAGATTAAGTTACTTTCACATTTAAAAAATTTGTAGGATATAAAATCAACATGTATATTGTACATGTCTTGTATTTCGAGCATATATATGTATGTCTATGTGTTTATCTTGCATTTACTTCGTGATGGCTAGATCGATTTTATCGTAAGTATGTTTAAAACCTGAGAATCAGATTGATATAGTTTTTTTACAATTACGCAAGCAGAAATTATAAAACCGATGATAGATAATATATCATTCCCAATTATTCTAAAATTCCCTTAATTTTCTAGAAAAAACTTAAAATTTTATTTGAATTTAAAATCATATGATTCAACACTCGAACTTATCATTATAAATTCTGATTACTGCTCCGATACAGGCCACTGGCCCAAAAGACGTTCAGACCGCTTACGAAACGAGGATTTACAACCCACAATGCCTATTATCTAGTATCAGACTATAATCCATTTATCACCGCTTTTGTTTACGATCCTCGCGTATCATCGACTATTAATTATTATACGTTTTTCACTTTCGAACTTTGACGTGCTTGCTGTGTGACAGACCGCAGATAAGAATGTTAATGTTATTTGATACCGCCTGTACCTTACATAGAAACAACTCAAACGATATTAATATTTAAACTAACGCGATAAGACTCATTTTAACTTTCCTTCATTGTTAAAAGTCGATAATTGATTTTGAATTGTACCGAGTCGAGATAGAGTCGACTGTTGAAATGAAAAGAGGAAGTTTTAAACACCTTCGCATCAGAATCGGGAATTTTGATGGATGCGGTTATAATTGTTTCTGTATCGATTATGCCATTGATAAATATTTCTACTATTGCCCGTTTTATTAATGACGTGGAAACGGAAGAGCTGGGCGATGCCCTAACGACACGAACGTCACAATTAATATCGGAGCTGTCAAAACAGCTGTCAGCGGGTTCTGTACGTCTGCTTTACAGCTTGATGTAATTAAATTCGTCATATTAATTTACTTTCAACGCTTTTTGTCTTTTGTGTTTGAACTGTAACGATAAACTTAATTTTTTATTCACAAGATGTTGGCAGCACCATGAATGCCACTTGCAATATAACGACCGAAGGGGTGAAAGGAAAAAAAGGAATGAGGAATAAAAATTTTTAGATGGGATGGGAAATTTGGCCTTCAGATCTCTCGTTCACCAAAATGCAACATTACGCCTATAGATACTTCTCGTCAATAATTCTATAACAGTGTAGTCCTTGTTGAACCGTGAAAAGCATGCCTCCAAAGAAACATAATAGTCTGTATAGTAATTATCATAAAGTTTGACTATTTCAAATTGAAGCCTCAATAGCTCAACGGAAGAAGGGCCGACTCCACTGCGTTAACGCGAGAGTTGCGGGTTCGATCCTGACCCCCTTGGGTTATTGTCGTACCTACTCCTATCGCAAGCTTCGAGGTCCACTTGGACGTCCAGAGCGCGCGGCCGTCTTAGTTTAGCGTCAAACGTCCTGTAGAACGTCTTGTAGGACGGGCGGCTCGGACGGACCTCCTAATAGGTTAATACTTGTAGAATAGGACCATATTGTTTAAAAATCATTATTAGAGGGGCAATAGGAATATTAGTAATGCCTTGAAAACAGCATTGCTAGTATTCTTTATATGAATAAATGTTCTTGATGCCTCTCTTTGTCTCTCTCTGTTTTCGGTCATCGAACAAATGTCTTAAAGTATTTACCATTTCAGCTATATCTACTTCAGGCTTATTTTTCAAATTGTTACAAATGTATAAAATGATTTTTATGCTCGAGGAGCAAGCAACAAAGGAAATCGATAGCGCCCTAGTTCAATTCCTCTAAAATTAACGGCACCGTATAAACCAGCGACGCAACGAACCGAACTGGAATTTAAATAGTCTGAAGACGACTTTAGCGCCGCAGTGTCGATCAACTGGAATCCCGCGACCGTCAATCACAATGGACAATGAAAATTTAAACTTAGACCAACGATTATAAAGTTCAATTTTCAATGCTATCCTTTCATCGAAGTTTCTATCGTATAGTTTGACTTTAATATAAAACCAAAGAAATTAGTAATTTTTATTCAACCATTACACATAAATCATTTCTCTTTATAGTTTAAATATCTGTGAATGCATTTGAGCGTTGGTATATTGCTTAATTTCTATTACATAGATACCCATCATTCACTCCATTAAACACGTAGGTGCTATACATGTAAGACCAAAACGGTAATATTAGAAAAACCCACACGTTTCGCAGACATTCCAGTGAAAGGTCAGGAGTCAGGGCAGGGCTCGACAGCATGTGACGGAGGTCGACGTGGCCACTTCATTAATTTCTGAACCTCTGATCAATACGGTATCACTTAAAGCAATAGCCGTGGAAAAGGCTAACTGACTAGAAATACCGTACTTTTCAAGACATAAGTCACTGTCGCAATTCCAAAATTATTTGGTCAATATATTCCAAAAAAGAAGTGTTTAAATGATTTATTAAATTAAATAGACTTTGTTGTGCAAAAGTAAGAAACTCTTCACTCCACTGAGTCAATGTATTAGAAGTTTATTTTGTCTATGCCCTAAATTTTGCTAAATCTTTTTTTTACGATTTTGTCTATTTAAAAGTTATTAATAGAGTCTTTTTTTGGCATGAATGAGCTCTATCTTTCCCCCTTCTATCCCCTTCATTTTCTTCCAACTCCTCTCGACCTTAGGTAGTATCGCATAAAGCCATACCTAATCTTTAATATCTACTGCGTTAACCGCTTTCCATAAGTCAGGCGGTATGTATCTTTGCCAAATTGTATACTATAAAAGAAAGCCTTAATGCCATATGAATTTAAAACTATAGAAAGCAAAGCCCTGTCGTCCTAATAGATGCTAATTCAGAGTTGTAAACAAAGAACTCGACAGCGCAATTGTGGAGTTACAAGTCTACAACTACCCCCGCAGTGGGGTGAACCTTCGACGGAACGAAATGACAGATATTAATGGTTATATGGAAAAAAATATTGTTGCGTTTGGTTTCCCCGGCTTTTAAAGCGCAATAAACAATGTGCAATTAAAACGCCAATATCAGATTGATGGTTAGATTAATAGTGGTTTTGCTTGTGATTAGAATTTGTGAGCGCTTTCCTAATTTACACTAAAACAGAGTATCGCTCGCGCTAATATAAAAAGTTCTTTTATAGGATAACTTTTACTCGGTCTATTTTTAGTAAATTTTTGTTTGATATTTTTTTTTGTAATAATTAATTTATTTCTTTATGCTGTATTAGATCTTTATGGGATAAATAAATATAAAAAAGCTTAAAGCGGAAAGCCCTTAGTTTCAAGCGGAAAAGTAAAAGTTTTTCCATAATTGAATTTTTGGTAAATGTTTCTCTCAACAGCGATATTCTTTCTAGAAAAGTAACAAAATATCATGTACCTATTTGAAGCAAATTTTTATTCCCTATCTTAAATAACAGAATTAAGAACATTGCAATAAAATCAGTCCTTTCCGGATTTTTCTTCAATCTGAAATGTATGTATTATTTTTTTTTCAATAGATTCTACGTAAGCAACTACTTAATTTTTCTGTCTTCAATATCATCAGGGTAATAAAGACTATATAACTATTATACGTAATAATAATAACATATATAATTAAATACTTACTTTTAATATTACGAACAGAAGCGTTACGCAATCTTGATACATTCTATTTCCCTAGCAGCCTATTTATAATATTCCATATCAAAATTATAGTTATAAATATAATAGTATACATACATTACCATAAAGCGCAAGGCAAACCAATTAAAATGGCGGAGATAACTTGTCATATTGTAATTGGTTAATTATTATCACAGGATGGGAGGGGCGGCCTTGTGCAATCTATTTCTAGTTATTGGTATGTAAAACTATATTATATGAGGCTTTTAAGGAACGTGTAACAAGAATAATTACTTATTATATTATTTAAGTATGTGTTAGTGAAATGAATGAATTTTTGAATTTAGGTTATTATGACTGATTTTTGTATTTTTTGTTCATTAATTTCTTAACCCTTCTCGCCTCGGAGAGCACGTTAAGCTGTCAGCTAACAAAAACAAGTCTAATTGTTGTTTTAACAGATAAAATATCTATTCTACAGATAATAATTCTAGTGCTAACCACAAATATACCTATCTATTGGTAAGGGGCACACTATATCTTGATTGCTTAAAAAAACTAATATATATAATTGAAAATGACTAAGATCTCTTCTAAATATTATAGAGAAAAGCGTGGCTATTCATCCATTAAAAATAAAATATTAGATAATATTCGTAGCTGCGTAATAAATATATACGTAAAGTAAATATGATACGTAGTTTATCTACCGATTTAGCTAGTCAAAACATACTCAAACAGTATTGAAATCTGCGAGAAACACGTCTAAATACTGACGGCTGAAGATCTGTTTGTTTTGAAAAGTCGTACGCGACGATTGCAAGCCGCTCGTTTCATGTCACGATGAAACGCCCCCGATTTTACGAAATTACTAAGATACCGTTATATGCGACTAATATTAGGAAATAATTTAGCATCGTATCTTTATATAATGTTAAGCTAATTTCGTGTTTATTTATGTGGGATATGGGTGAATTTACCGTGTAGATGTATTTGTTAGCGAAGCAGATTAATTTTGTTTGTATTATGTTGGAATGTAATATTTGTATTATAATTTAACAAATGCAACCTCAACTTATACGTCTTAATACTATTCAAGATTCACTACTATTATTATTTTTATTTTACTAAGTTGGCAAGCAAGCATACGACCAACCTGATGGTAAATGCTTGTTGTAGCCTATGAGTGGTTGCAACACCATACTTTTGTATGTGTCACTCACACGTTGCCAACCTTGAGATATTGGTTCTTAAATCTCCTTTGCCCCGTAAAACTGTATACCGCTGTAAGGTAGAATAACTGCGTTACGATGATAATTAATGCAATAAAACCTACCATCAGTAATGATAATTAAATTTTTACATTAACCCCATAAATATTTCGTATAATCAATCGTTTCTATCTTTCAAGACTAATCATTTCTAATTCATTAACGTACATTCAGTAAATTATGTAGAATTAAAATATCTGTTTTTATAAGACTTATCACACCAAAATTATGATCCTACTATATTTTAAATACCCATAAATTTCCAATGCAATAATAGCCACAATTAAACTGTAAAACTAAAACTATGTATTTCTGAGAAACGTTTTCCTACCTTATCATTTAGTTTTTATTGTATCACCAGTACCATGTAACTGTCTCGGTGAAGAGAGGCGCGGGTGCGTCCCGTCAGTTAGCAGCGTCTGCGCAAAGCACCTCGGATTAAATTAATCTGCTCGCTAAGATGAAAAGTCCTATAGAGTAGACGATACACATTAAACGGTTTATTAATCGCATGTAATTCAATATACTTTCTCATAATTTGAAGGCAATTGCAATCAATTTTAAAGACCATTTATTGCATAATTAACAGTTTACAAATACGGCTATTATAATTATTAGTATTGTGTTAAATGAAAATTCTTTCAGGAGATTTTTAATTGAAATCATGAATTCATAGTAGTTTTAATTCAATTCTTTTTTTATTCAATAGACCAAAGCGATTTTTGAACATAAACCATCTCTTTCCCCGCAGTTGGCTCATCAGTCGGCCAACAAATTAGTCGGTGTCACTACAATAATATACAGAAAGCTGCGCGGTGTACTCCACAGGCAGCAACACGTCGCATAAATCGTTCAACACTGTAGAGTAATGTTTTGTATGGAGATTTCTTTCGACGAAACCGCGGCTGCCGTGTAGTGGCCTTTATCTAGTCGTAAATTAACCCACGATATTGATAAACGCGAGCAGTTTCTTTCTTTCCCCAGCCGCCGACATATCGGCATAATTATTCTGTTTAAATTTATAGCCAAGCAGGTGCCAATCCGGGATGAGGTGTAGATAAACATTTGCATATATATAATTTATGAATATTGATAAAAGACGATGACCTCTCCACAATTGCTGTGACTATATCCACCCACAAAATTAAATATGATTGAGTTTAGTTAGTACCAGAGTTATGTAAGAGACGTTATATAGACTTATTAATTAATGTTTTGTAAAAATACTTATAATCTTTTTATAGAAAGGGCTTCTTTTTAATTGATTTAAAAAAAGATCACTAGCAATGCTTTTTCAAGGCATAACTAATATTCCTATTGCCTCTCCAAATTAGCTCGAAGCTTGCACTAGAAGTGGGTATACCACAGCCCAAGGGGGTCAGGATGGAACCCGCAATTCTCGCGTTAACGGAGCGGAGTCGGCTCTTCTACTGTTGAGATATTAAGGCTTCAATTCGACCTAATATTTTCCTTTTTATTTAATGAGTCAATTATATGTCGCCGTACCTTCTCGTTCTGAATTCTAAAACATATTGCGTTTTGCCCACATTTTGAATTTTTAATAAAATCAAATGATAGCTACAAACAGACCGATTCTTGACAATATATAGTATTAGTCAATACCTTTAATTATACAATTCTTTAATTATATAATTTTTAATAAAATTATATTCAAAGATATATTGACCTTTGAAAAGATCTCTACCTTACAGACTTCACTGAATAATGTTACTCATAACTTTCACTCTCTAACAGTAGTTATTCAAATGTTCAATCATTCAAATTGTGTGTCTTAAAGGTTAGTTAAGCAGTGTACCTATTATGACATCATGATCTATTTTTGGCCTATTATAACATATATACATTCGCGGACTTCGAGGTCCTTACACTTGACAATAATATATACATTTGCCATACGACAAACATTATTCATAGTACAAATTTAATACTATTTAAAGTTACGCGCGAATGAATTCAATGAATAATTTTATTGTACTATTGCATTCCTTCTATTCAAATGTGTTACAATTTCACCGCAAGTGGTATTTTAAAACAACACGTTTTCAAATGTGCAACAAAACGTTTTTCGCACAGTCGATAAATCACATTAGAGCAAAAATGAACAAATGTTGCAAAATCCTATTTTGCGACACACAAGGTCACCACAAAAGGTTTGCTCTTTGTTAGTTCTGGAATAGAGAAAGGACTTTCTTTAGACATTACTTGAGTAATTCATCTACTAATGGATACTGACACGGCTATTATACTTTTACTTTCTTTGAAAGAGAGTAATAATGACATGAAAAAAATTAAAGATTTGCATGGAGCCGACCCACCACAGGTAGTGTCTTGTAATCGGTCGATTTGTCTTATTGTCGGAGATGTCGTTTGTTTGTGTTCAGTGACCGCGACTGTGCTCGAGATAAAAGTAATAAATTACAAGGAACGGAAGGTGTTTGTAATGGCCGCCAGAGGTGTGGCACATTAAACGATGCACTTTTAAGTATTTCAAAACAATCACCAAATTTTTAATATATTATTGAACTAAAAGAAGATTATTGAACTCTGTTATTGACATAATCAATTATCTGTTAAAGAGTACCATAGCTTATTGACTGACAGACAACACATAACCAAAAGCTAAGGACTTAGAGCCTTTAAATTATCGGAAAATAATTATTGAGTACCTTATAGCTATACTGAATATTAATTTTTTAATTTCATCACAAAATGTACAAACGGGTATACTGCCTTAACATCAGTTATACAATCCAAATTAATTCGGACAAAACCACGAGGCAAAGTAGTAAATCAATTTTATTGGTATGTAATTTATTTAAGAGATAAATATTTAATGTATTTAATATGTATTAATTTTATTGCTACCGATTAATGGAACAACAATATTATATCGTTTTAATATATTGCATACCAGTTTCTTAATAATTTGTACTACATTTACACGCGTCTAGAGCTATGCTAAATATAGTCTTTAATATATATTAACTGAATCTTCGGAACTACTCTATAGAGCATTAAAGTAAAGTGGCATTTCGTAGGTACTGCGAAAATAAAAATAAAATATGAAAAGCAGAAGACCACAGGACATGCGTCTCGCGTGTTAGCCAAACTAATATCTATATAATTTACATACTAAAGTCTGAAAAGAATCCTGTCTGTTTGTTACGGTTTCATGCCTAAGCCGCTGAACCGATTCTCGTGAAATTGGTTAAGGGTTTTAGAAGGCATTATGTAGAAAAAACATAGGCGGTTTTTTGTTTCGAAGATAAAAGCTTATGTGAACATTTCTGATGCCACAAATGTACCTCATTAACAATCGCTAAACACAGGACCAAAACCACAACTAAAATCTAAAAAGTAGGTACGCATTGTCTACGCTACGACTATTTCTTGCCATCAGGGCGTACCTACTTATTCGTAATTTTTATAAAATAAAAATAACTTTTACAATTTATGAGAAATACTCATGTTTCCATAAATTATAACTAAATAATCACTATTCCAGTAAAAGACATTATGAGATACATTAGTTTTAAATATGTAGGCGTACGTTATACTAATGAAACGGATATATTAAATGTATCAATGGCGTTACACATTCAAGATAAGAAAAAGATCTATAGCGTTTATGTTTCTCAAGCATTTTTAAGGCGTTTTGTTATTTAATGCCTTATATATTTATTGCTTTATAATCTATTAGCATATTTTCCTTGAACATTAAAGTTAAGTTATAAATAACAGTTGATACTAGTGTTGCCACAAGTAAAAATTTTATGGGACGTTCCCACCTTTTAAAGATGTAACACTATGCCATATTACAAAATAAATAGTCAAATAACATAAATTTACCGTGAGATTATTAATTGATGTATAGCATCAACAAACGAATTTTTTTTGTAAAATATTAATTATTAAATTTAATTTTTTACATCGGTGTTTATTTTCTAATACCGATTTTTTAAATTCACTAGTCCCGTTTTGTAATTCGATCTGGCAACACTAGTTGATACCTACACGACTTGTTCGACCAGATTTATTATAAAATTAATATTCAATTAGCTTTCCGCACATGATGCCATGGCTGGGCGTGCGTATTATTAAGTTTAATTTATGACATCATTTTCGAACGATATTTTTAAATGATTACCGGTTTTTCGTCCACGGTAATTGTGGACGCGATCAATTTAGGAAGCGTTCGAAATATCTTCAACTTTTTTTAATTAAACTTTTAAATATATATAATTTTAAGTGAATACAGAACGCTGTTAAAAACCTTCGTTCAGTTTAAAAATCGAAAGGCTCTTTACCACCTATGTGTTTTATATGAAACTTAACCATATAACCAATTTGTTTGATAAATATTGTTTATTAAATGACTTTTCGTATACTAACCTCTAATTTTTGTATATAGATTCAAGAATAGCCTTTAAAGTTTAAATATTGATAATTATTAATAGTAATTTAACAACTTACAGCATTCAGAATAATCTCCTCTATATCATCTATATTAAATTTTATTTTATAGGGTAAGGATGTGATATATTTTTGGTACATAACAAATACTCTACAATGTTATGAAAAAGGTGACGCAAAAGTAATACGGTCTTAGGTCCTTTATATTCAAACTTTAGGTTATGTGAATTCAAAAATTATATTTCATAGATGATTATAATTATAGAAAATCAAAGAATAAATCACTCAAATCTTTATTATTAGTTCGTCAGCGCTAGCGCAATTAGTCACAATATCTATTGCTACTTATGGGCTTATGAGACCACCCGAGTGAAGACTCTAAATATAGATAAATATTAAATGTAATTTAGCATCTTGTTATCCATCTTTTAGAATTCGGATTGTATCCATACTGAATAATTGCTAAAATTGTTTAACATTGTATGCCGTATTTTTAGGCGATCTAAAATTTATTAGATCTCTGCTGCAAAAGAATTAAGAATTTGAGATATTTTAGAAAACATTAAGAAACATTTAAAATTAAGTCTCTATCGCCACTTAGAAATAGACCATCGGAGAGCTCCAATAGGAATTTATCAACGGCGCCGTCTGCGCCCGCGCACAGATTTATTGCGCGTTATGTAAATGTGTACAAGATATTAGCGTCCCTAATATTTTCACGTCGTGATTAGTCCAAGAACTTGAGAAATTCGCTCTTAATGCGTGTGTACATTCAGAAACCAATATGATAACGGGTTCCCTTTTAGGCTTGAGTTCCCTTTATCAGCATTCAGCTGGATGGTTCTGGACACACTTATGAGCTTCTTCTTCTTCTAGCATCACTCCCGGTATTTTACCCAGGGTCTGCTTATTACTCTTACTCGGATTTGACAAGATACTAGTCTTTACACAGAGCGATTGTCATCGGACTTCTGCGACCCTAAGGCGAACTAGCAACTCACTGTGTAAGAGCAAATTGCCTATCAAAAGTTAACGATTATTATCAGATGTTATGATAACGACCGGGATCGACAGTTTAACGTGCTCTCCGAGGCGCGGTGGGGAGACCTACAAGGACAAACGCCCAGACCGAGACAGATATTTACAACATCAATACAAATATCTGGCCCGATCGGGAATCGAACCCGCAGCGGTCGTCTTTGGATCCCCTTATGAGCATCATACTCGTATGCTTAAGCATCCGTAAACACATGTAAGCATCCGTAAGCACGCGTAAGCAATCGTAAGAACACGTAAGCATGCTTCAGCATCCGCAAGTATGCGCACGCATCTTTCACCACAATGCGAATCTATGCTGAAATGAGAATTGATGCGTATGCACCTTCATTCGAAATAGCAATTTTATATAGAGAGAATGCTGATATATGTAATTGAGGCCCTATGTAACACCAAGTCATTTGTATTATTATCCGTTTAAATAACCTAAATGCTTGTCGACGTTTATTGTATCAGGTAGGTACTAGTTTAAAGCGAGGCGGCTTCGTCCGTGTTCATGTGATCGATGGTGTCCATAGAAAACCGGTTCCGATTACGGTAATCTTAATAACAGTAACTGTAGTTCTGATTTATAAACTTAAACAAATACTTAATTCACGTAAACATGGACATTCCACGTTTTTATGAATTTGACTTTTGTCAATCTTATAATGTCATAGTCTCCTCAAAGTCAAATGTGTCCTCAATATTCAAAGTGATAAAGTTTTCAAGATCAAGTTTTATTGCTAAATAAGACACTAAAATACTTATCTTTTATATCATGACGGTTGATAAACAAGCATACGTCTAATAGTAAGCAGTCTCAGCAACATACGAACACTTGCCATATTTAAAGTAGATATCACATTCGCGTTACCAACTCAAGGAAATAGGAGGAAAGGTGTGAGAAGGGAAAGAGGAAGGTTGGAGATAGCGCCGGGGCTCTCACTCATCGCCCGAAACGCAACAGTACTGATACTGTTACTTTACGCCAATTTTCTGTGACATTAGTACTAGTTAGTGAGATTACTACTACTACCTACTGCTACTAAAAGTTCTTTGTTAAGTTATAGGTAATTTTTGATTATTTTTAAAGCAATACCAACTTACACACTGTTGAAAAACTACTTCGCCGCCCATCGATAGACTGACCGCGGTCAAAGTTGCTTAGACAGCACATCGATTTACTTAGTGTACTTGGTTACCGGTTATTGTACATTTTCTATGATAACCGCTTTATAGTTCATTTAAATAATGATACAAGGACGACGTATGCTAGCACACAATTTTGCGTTAATACCTAATATAACGCTTTTGATATAATTAAAATATACTTTTAATAAATAGTTACTTATAAGAACCAACATTTATTTACACAGAATCTTCTCAATTAATTTACGACTACTCGCTAGACTGCAGCTTCCATTATATAGGTCTGGACTTCTGGAGCATCACTTCACTGAATGTCACAAAGTTGTTCTATCTGTACAGTGCCTCTAGTAATATCGTACATATCTTTTAAGGTATCAGTATATCATTTAAAACTGTCATACTGGAGACTAGATAATAATTATATTATAAACATCGACTAGAAAATGAAGTTGCAAGAGGCCGGCTAGGTAGGTACCACCGCAGTGTCCAATATTCTGCCGCCAAATAGTAGTGCTTAGGCACTACTGTGTTCCGGTTTGAAGGGCATTGTACGCTAGTGAAATTACTGGGCGAACGAGATTTAAGAACTAATATCTCGAGGTTGGCAATGCGTGAGTGGCACCTACTAATGGTGCTGCAAGCGCTCATAGGCTGCGGCAGCCACTTACCATCAGGTGGGCCGTAAGCTTGTTTGCCAACTTCTAATATAAAAAAAAAAGATGTTAAGAGTAACACAACGCGCAGCGATGATGTCAAAATTTGGGACACGCGCGCCTTGAAATAAATATATCACCCATGATTTACTGTTATTTTAATAGGTGTGAGGGAACAAAACAATATAGCATGTTTAATATACGTGTTGGCTCTTGTGAACACTTCATTACTTTATGACGAAAATTATATATATTATGAAATAAAAAGAGACGATGGGACACTTTTTAAATCTCCAAAAAAAATTCTAGTTGTTGATTTTTGTTTATGCTATCAATACCAGTGCCATGTAGACACCCAACTACGCCGGTTCCTCATCACAATGATGATAATTAATAACAGATTCTGATTATTAATAAAAATGTATTATGATACTAGTCCAGAAGTCTAATTAAAGTTTCATTAAATATCCAAGGCTAAATAGCTACAGCAATATTAAGTATGTAAATAGCGTTCGATGCAATTACGAACCTTACAAGACTTGATTTTATCATTACAACTGCAGATCAATTTACAAGCTGGGACAGGTATTGTAATATTCTGAAAAAGGGGAAGTGATGGCTGGCAGCTGGCCCAATGACGTGTATACGCGCCTATACACGCTTGTACCCTCGTATAAAAGTTATTATGAAACAGCTTTTACGCTGTTTTACGGTAAGAGAATATAATTTTCTATAAAAATGCAGATATCACCATTTCATACTCTTTATTACACTTTATAGCACGACTTTATTCGCTGTAGAATTTTTTACTCTGTCGATAAAACTTTGAAATTGCAGTCCAAAGAAATGTATTACATTGTTTTTATTTATTTGAATATTTATACATTTAAAGTAAAAAACAACAGTATTTAAATAATAAATGTGTATTTACTTTGTGGTCAGCTCGGATTTAACCGCATGTACCGATAAAACGAAAAATGAAAGGCAAGGATTGGACGAAAAAAAGTGGAGGCACGACGCGGGTAACGTTTTATGTAGCCTCGCGATAGGTAGGCGACATGTTAAAATAATTACTCCGCGGCCAACTCGCGATAGTGGCGGGTTTGGAAACAGGACTTTATCGTTAAAACGTTAAATATCATTTCATACCCACCTGGGCTATCTCTGCGATTATTCACGGCGGGATTAGTAGCCAGACGGCATGACCTTTACGGAATTAGTGAGGACTATGATTAATTATTTTAAATAGCACGAAGTCGGCGCACCTTTTTAGTTTCCTTATAAGCGAAATTGATAGCAAAACAAACAACTATTTTAATTTTATTTGCCTTTAATATTACTTACTAAAAATATTAATAAAAAAAGTCTAGTCTGTTTAAGGTCAATGTATAATAGCAAATAGTTTAGTTTGAATACTTTATTTAAATAAGTAATATGTTAAAATGAAATTATTTTTCTATATTCACTAATGCACTTAAGCAGAGGTGCAAATTATGTTTGACAAAATAAAAATATACTTTAAAAACCGGCCAAAGACGAGTCGCACTAGCACTTAAAGGGTTCCGTACCACCATCGTTTCTTATATGGGAACCTACATTATTTTTTTATTATTTTATATTTTGTATCTGTTAATGCAGCTACATCAGAAATACTCATTCTGTGAAAATTTAATTTCTCCTTATTACGGTTCGACAGATACAGCCCGCTGATAGACGGGCAGTGGAGGCTTAGAAACAGGCATGTTGGCACCCTTTGGGTTTGGAACCTTAAAAAAATAGATTTTAGTATGGAAAAATTTAAATGCTATTAATATTCATGCAGCAGACAATCTTGCACTGGCATTTGAATATGTGATGCACATTGCCGTACGAGGGCGTACATACGCGTGGGCGGCGCTTGTGCCATATAATTACAATCACTTAGTTGAAATTGCAAAAAAAACGCTTGAAATAAAATATGCTAACCTAACCTTAGACTTTATAATAATTTTAATATCTCTTAAGATATTACAGATTATTATAAAGTCTACTTTATTTAAAAAGTAAAAAAATATATTTTCTATAGAATATTTTCTTCAGAAGTCGGTGCTAAGTAAAATATGCTAAACACAATTTTTTATAGATTTTGATTTTTAGATTATTTTTTTGTTTTATAGTTTAAGTAACAAATAATAGCTAGGCAACCATATTTAAGTAGCTAATTGTATCTCAACCCGTGAAATATTTATTAGTATTGTTTAGTATCGTTGACCATCTTCGATCATCCTCAGGAGTTCCGCGTCATCCAATAGTGCTTTTCTGGAACTAATAGACAAGTTCCTTTAAAAAATATCTAACTCTCAATTATGCCTATAAAATTTAAATAGTTGCTTCGATTTCCAAGGTCCCATCAACAGATACTGACCAAATTACAATGATATCAACTTCAAAGACACACCCTTACACCATTTCGAATAAAAAATCGTTTACAATTGACTGAGAAATCGGTAAACATATAGGTATAAAAGTATGTATCTTTTTTTTTAAGATGTGCTTAGCAACGTCTATAATACGCGATGCACAAATAGTTTTCAAAAAACAGAATCTAAAAATACTCATACAGTCATACAGAATACCTGTGTTTACGAAAGTGCGCACTATTCGAATCATGGAAAATCACTTGCACAAGGATATACGCAAAAGTAAAACCATGAATACGTATAAACAATTTATTCAAGGCCCAATCACCATATTTTGACTGATTTAAAGAAGTGCTATTTTAAAGAATATATAAAGTCTAAAGTCTTTATCTATAAAAACCGACAGATGTATGGCACTGCAAGCACTAATAGGCTTCGACAACCGCGTACCATTAGAGGGCCCGTATGCTTGCTTGTTAAATTAGTCATTTAAAAAATTTTAATTGAGTATAATAATTGAACAACTTTTAAAAAGCAACTTAAATCACCTAAGTTTTCAGGCAATTATAGTATACCTAAAAACAATGAATGCAGGTTGGTCTTATACTTTCATTTATTTTGCATTTATTATATCCCTGAAGTCACGAATTAAATCTTCACAAAATTTACCCCGAAATCTGTTTATAAATGCCGAAGATCTCGTGTAAGAAGAAAACCTAAAACGACACTAATTTCTGAAGTAGCTTCGAAATAGTTCGAGAAAAGCGTGGATGTATCGCTATTTTTCATGTATTTATTAACATATCTGTAAATATAAATGTTACCTGACCTTAAGATAAACCTAGAATCATCTCAAAGCGCTATTTTTTCACTTAGGTTTTGATTTTTTAACACCAAACACTAGACGATCTAAATTTTAAAAATCTCCTATTCATGATTAATGTGTCCGTCTGTAATACTGTGGGATGACCTGTTTGACGATGCACCGACTGCTTATAATAGGCAGATGTTATACATACATTACTCCCTAGTAACAGATTTTTTTGTTCTTGCAAACGTTTTGGTTTTTCAGGTGGTTTATAAATTTTAAATAATATAACCACATTATTATATATTATGTAGGCTAAAAATTTTAATTTAAGGTACACTAGGACAATGATAAGGTTTTGAATACATGTGGATTATTAAGATTGAGTTTTATGGGTAAGATTTAATATCTAGTTTAAGAAATTAAAACATCAGTAATTTTTTAATTTAATAGAGGTGACGAGAATATGATTACTTTATGTTGTGATAATTCAACGTTAATAAAAGTTAACTTACATTCATGAAATAATATAATTTAAAAACGTCCCAAATGCGTGTCGGACTCGCACATGAAAGGTTTCATACAGTTATAAAATAAAAATAATATAAAAGCTTAGTGTATGGAGGGAATTATAGGGTAATTGTAACATTAAATTTGTGTTTATTATTGTTTATTATAGTGGGCATAAAAATTAAATATATATAACTTATATATTTTATAAATCTTTATAATTTTAAACGGTTTGGTCACAAAGTGATTATGTAACAAACAATGTTTACAATGCAAACATAATAATTATAAATTATTTTAATCAAAATTTAAAAATTATGTGGGACTTTATTTTTAATTTTTATTATTATTTTTGTACTTTGCATGTACTCTACCTATTGCGTTCCTTTCGATAGTGGAACGACAAGTAGACGGGCGGAGGCTTAGTAATAGGATTCCGTTAGTACCTTTTTGATACGGAACCCAAAAAAATATTACACAAATAAATAGGCAAATGATTTTTCACATCGACGTTCTTTAAAGTACATAAATTACGTACATTTTTGTTACATCTTTATCTTTCGATACGTCTCAAGATCACACAATTTCAATAACCGCTAAAGAAATTAAAAAGACTTAAAGTAACACAATTACATGTGATACATCACACGGGAGCTAGGATCTGAAGCCTGTTATGTCTCCCATAATCATAGAATCGAGCGGAGCTATAAAAATACACGTGACACTTTTATTACATGTATTCTGTTTTCATCTAGATGTCATTAGTCATGTGCACTTTGATGTTTTATCGCTAAGCATTTGTATGTTGGCATATCTAGAGGCCTCGTTATAAAGTACCAACGATGATGGAAAGATGTACGTTCGATGGAAAAATATACGAAGCTCTTCTTGTAATAATTTTTCATGCTCGCATTTAGAGGCGATTCCAGCATCGATTAAAATATGAAAATTGTGTGAATGAAATAGATGCTAAATTAGTTTTGAAGTTCTTTTGATCGCTTATACAGTTTAATGTAATATAATATAAATTTTAGTGAGAAATTTAAACTGTTTTTTATGTACCTATAGATGATAATTTTAATATAATATCAAAGGTTTCTAATTATAAAGCTAAAAATGAAAGAATAAATACCTAAAGTTTTAACCTGCAATTCTAAAAAAAATTTTAGGTAGCATCCAAAAATTTATGTATTAGACCGAAATCGTCTACATCGTCCGAGGCTATTTTAGTTTTCAAATTTCTCATCCATAGTTATTGCGATGTCATTCATTTAAAATTCGACCATGCAATATGTCTAGACTTAGCACCACGAATATAAAATGCTCTGTGACCTAGAATTACTTACGATAGATGGAAGAGGATTATATTTATATGAAATCATTATTATAATAATACTTATCAATACAATAACAGCACAGTGTTTATCGGTTTCGATCTCTAACGCGCTGACATCGTTTTAAAATTGATTTTGATAAACAAATCTTTATTTCATTCTTATATCATTTTACCAATAGCTAACATATTTTTGCTTATATCAATGAAAGAGAAAACATTACTTACCTACATACATATTATAATGTATGCAACTCGGTAAATGTTTTATAAAACAATTCGATTCCATTTTTGCGGTCACCTAGTCAACGATTACTTGAAACACAGTAGTATCAAGCATGTTGTTAAATTTAGAGAGGGAAATAAACTGAAGAAGAAGTGTGAGGAATCAATCGAAACTCAAATAATGAAGATTACTAATCTACATTTATATTTATATTACAAAGATGGCAAATAAGTTTACCCCCGTCTGATCGTAAGCGGTTACCTTAACCTACAACTTGACGCTTTCCATATCAGTTAGCATTAAAAGCGTATTGCTAACAAAATAGGAGGAGGAGAAAATGAAAGGGAAATAAAAGGAGATCTTATAGTGTGAACAGAGTTGTTCAGGTCGCCAATATAGGCCTCTGACTTATTGTCGGTTTTCAAGACTGACTTTTACTTCCCGTCTGCAGACGCTAAGTTTAAATACATCTACGCGGTTACCCATCCATAGACTGGCCGCGTTTAAATTTGCTTAATCCATTGATCATTTAGCAACTACCTCACCGCAAGAACCCGAAAATAACAAGACTCTTCTTCTACTCCGAGAGATGCCTGAAATAACTCTTCAAACATAGGAGTTTATTTTAAAAAAGCTTTTGTAAAATTCCTAAATATTGTATTAATTAGAAATTAAAAAACTAGTTTAGAGTGAAAACAGGGATGCAAGTCGTCATTTTCAAAACTAGAAGTAAGTTAAGTGAAGTTAGAACGTAGTTTTACTTTGTTTAAATTAGAGATTAATAAAAATATAATTTACCGTTTTATAAAATTCACCCCTGAAGGGGTAAAATGGTTGTTCAAAGTTTGCATCAAAATCGCTATGTACGTGGGCAAATCCGCTAGCAAAAGCTAGCCTTAATATAAACACATGAAAATGAATCGAAAAAATTCAGTGATATCCACATTAATCCTCGCTTTAGCATCAGAGGCATCTAATGACGTCGTGACCAATCTTGATGTATTGCAAAATAATGTAAAAGGCTGATCTCTTGTCACGGTGACAGATTGCGTATACCTGTTCTTAAGTATTTTTTATCCGTCTATAGTCATCTGCACTTCCTAATAATATTTCAATGTATTTGAATTTTAATGTAAGCATTTCATCAAAATCAACATATTTTTGAATTCACATTGAAATTCATATGCCCTCGTATTGTGTCCATCGGTTTCATCTCTGTACAAGGATTATGTTAAAATAATGCTGTCAGTCAGTTGTTTGTGCATCGAACTGTCACTAACATTTCAATCAAGTAGGGTTTTTGCTGCTACGGCACTTGTAGTACTTCGGACGACATCGAATATTTATAGTTTTTAAACATCTTTATCGACGCGAGTTTGACATCTCGTACGGAATAAGGGTGAATATTGAACGCTTCTGCTGTATTTATTACCATCGCCTTTCTTTTATGTATCGATCGATCCGATTCTATTAATAAAATTTTCCCTTTCTGTATTTTATAAGTTCGATATTAACGTTTCTATTAAGTGACGTCGGTTGTCAATAGAATTGATAAACAAACGGTTAATAGTCGCTTATTTTGAAAGCGATTCATTAGTGGTCGAGGCTGCTTAAAGAAATGTAACAAATGACACAGTTTAATTTGGAAGACAGAGTCAGACAGGCCGCGTATCGATCAAGAGTGGACTGGCGGCCGTCCAAGCCGACCGAGTGGTGGGCTGCACCGGCGACATACCGTGACAGGTGCGCCGCACGGCATGCAACCCATGACTCGAACGACTGTTCACACCACTAACTATATCTTTTTACGAACGTTATTAGATACAATTTAAATTTATAATTATTTATATCAATAAATAATAGATTCGATCAATAGTTACTCTCGAAATAATTATAGTGTTTTGTGACCAGCACAAATAGGCTGGCTCGACCGGGGAAGTACTACCCTGTCAATAAGAAAAAAGGCGTAATAATAATAATATTACTAGGTACTGTAACTTGAGGCCCAATCTCCCACCCTCTCTGTTCCCTTCCTTTTTTCCCATCTTATTCATTCCCTCCTATCCATCGGGTTGGCAACGCGCATGTGATACTTTAAGTATAAGTTACAGTGACTGCTTACCATCAGGCGGACCGTATGCTTGTTTGAAAACCGTAATGAAAAAAAATGTTATATTCATGTCTCTTTCACATTTCGGACATAACCATTATATCTCATTTGTTCACCAACCTGAAGTCAAGAGTTAAAAAAAATATTGCGTATTTTCTTAACATAAAAAATAAAATATTTGTATATAAGAATAAATCATATTCATGTAATAAAACAATAAGACGAGGTACGTTATATAAATTCTTAACAAAAATCTCTCTTAGAATCGTGCGCATTGCCGCAAGCTGTACATCACAATCGAGCAAGCGTGGCAAGGCACGAAGTCGATCGAGCCAACTATTCATTGGCGCTCAAACGGGCATTCAGTTCTAAATATTAGCGGGCCTTATTTTGAAAGTACTTTCAATTTACTCACTCGTATAGTTATAATGACGATATAGTGTTATATGTAGCTTTTCTAATCAATGTTGTTTTTACTTTTCCAGGTACGGTGAACGCGAATGGTGAAACCAAGCGTCAGAGGACATCGTACACTCGATACCAGACGTTGGAGCTTGAGAAGGAGTTCCACTTCAACCGGTACTTGACGCGGAGGAGACGGATCGAGATAGCGCACGCGCTGTGCCTCACCGAGCGCCAGATCAAAATCTGGTTCCAGAACCGGCGCATGAAGTGGAAGAAGGAACATAAGATGGCATCGATGAACATCGTTCCGTACCATATGAATCCGTATGGCCATCCCTACCAGTTCGACCTTCACCCGAGTCAATTCGCTCATTTGTCAGCATAGGATCAGTGGAATTTTTCGAATAGTGGATAACTGATTTACTAAAATAGTTAGTCGACCGTTCCTTAACGGAGTTGTGTGTAACATCATCAGACTGATGTAGTGTTACAGCAACTAGACTAGATCAGTTATTCGCTGTTCGAAAAATTTATGCTCATAGACTAATTTGTTGAAAATTATTGTTGTGACATTCAGTGAAGTTTTAAATATAGTGCTTGTGGTGGAACCTACTAAAGTGAATTCAGAAGAAAAAAACGTCAAGCAGGACACACACTTATCTTCTTCATTCTTTAATAATCTAATAAATATTAAAAATCTTTATTGTACGTAGCTACGGTTATTAACTTAAAAATTAACCGTGTCGAATTGTTGATTTAGAATGAATTTTGCCTAGTCATAAGCTATAATTTTATCTGCATAATAATATTCCTAAAATTGTAAGATGAAAAAAAAAACTAAAAAATTGTGTAAATTGTGATGGCTAGTTAGATTCTAAGCTTAAGCGTCTTTGTTAGATTCAATTTCTAAATCAAAGATCTGTAATAAAACTTCGAAAACAAATAACAATGTTTTATGTATAGAATAGCCGTCATCCAAAATAACAAATTCGGAATTTGTACAGGGATAAGGTAATTTTGGACGACTACAAAAACGATACACGAAAATTGAATAATTATGCCTAACTTATACTTAAAACATTTCATTATTCTAACTTATAATGAGTAAAGTTATTTTAATTACTAGCGAGGGCTTGTATAAACGCTGTGAAATAATTACAAGTTATAAGCTCAGTTACTGATGTGTATAAGTTCTTAACATGTAAATACATTGAATTGTCATTAGAACGTGTCGGAAAAAGTATAATATATTCAATATAGTGGCAACTTTTTCGATGAACTGTTTTATGTTCCTGATCTTAGTTGTAAATAACAAATATGATTACATGAAAATGTTAAATAGAATTATTATTTAGAATAATTATCTATAAATAGATTTAAATCCACCAACGATACCAATTTAATAATTCATATGAATATTGCGTACTTTAAAAATCTTTAATGTCGTATTTGTAAAATGTACTTAAAATGTAATTAGTGTGTAAAGATTTTTTTCTCTCTTTAAATTATCTTACGTTGCATCTATTTTCTCTTTCTTCCATTAAACACGGTTTCGTAAAATAAAATTGTTACAATTTTTCTTTATATAAATGTCTCTGTGATATTTTGTTAAATTTAATTCATAAGTGATACAAGCTTTTGAGTTTTACAAAAAAAAATAACCGTCGCATCGCGTTTTTGAATATTATTTCGATTATTATTTCTTGAACTGGTTGATTTGTTGCTTTTATTTATTGTTTGTAAATATTAGATACGTCAAATAGTGTAACTGAATTTATATAAAATTAAATTTCTTCGAGCGTTGTTCCTCTTGTCATAACTTTTTCAACACGGAAAAATTAATCGTGCAATAGGACGTGGCCTATTATTTAAACTGTCTCTATTATTTCCTATTTTTTGTATAATATTGTTTATTTACTTGTGTTATTTCTTTCTAATTAATAAATATAAATATCTTTATCGTTCATTCCAATTAAAATGAGAGCTCTAGGGAAGTATGCTACATGATCATTTAAATTATTGTATTGTATGAATAAAGTGTATTAAATTTGAAAAATTGGTGAAAATGATAAAAATAAATTATGAAGATAGACATGGGTTTCATTACATTACCATCCAAACCACCAATCACCCATAATCAAGTGGAGTGTTTTAAGCAATCATATTACCGACTTCAACCACCAAGTCTAAGGTACACAAGAACCATGTAGATCCCGTGATCGGGATAATCCATACGATTTTTTGGGAATAATTGACAACTTAAATTTTTTGAAGGCGGTAGATTAAAAGATATGAATATTTATCATTTTATGTTATAATTAAAATTTAGCAAAAACTCTTAAAAATACAATTACTTTCCTAAATATTACTTACTTTACTGTGTAACTTAAAAATATCCTTTTACAAACCCATTTTATATTAGGTAAGGAGATGATTCCGTATAAGTTTAAAGTAAATTGTTTGAAGTGGTAAGTAGTCTACCTAACTATGTTGGTTTACAAGCCTATAGGAGCTATCGATAAGCCTACGTAACAATTTAAATTTAAGTACCTCGTATAAGATTAAAATATAATGGAAAATGTTATACAAAACCCAATAGTAAAACTAATACCAAAATGTACCAATATCGGATTTGATTTGAAACGTTCACTGCAACCGCCAGCCCGACGCCTTCGTATTGAGTGATGATAAATGATTGAAGCAATGACAACCTGCGAAGGGGCGCCAGTGTACCACGTGCCAACAAAGAGTCGAAAAATGTGAAGGTTGCCTTAGTTTGTAGGTCGCGGGCGCGTATCGGAGCCTAAACCTATAAATCATCCTGTCCGAATATTTTGCTTTATACTATATACTGTATCCTATAAAACTGTGAATGAGTAGTAATGGAATAGTCAAAAAATTATACTGACTTTCTTCTGTGTTGAAATTATTACGATCGGAATAATTGCAAGGTAGCTTCTTTACTTACATCAGACTATCAAGCGCTTCATCCTCTCATTAAATAATTTTGTACAGATGGGTAGGTAGGCTTTTGTCCAGAGTTAAAGCTTATAAGTGCTTATGGTGGCGCTGTGACCTTACTGGCCTTGAGAGAATCATCGGGCGTTGGATGATATAGTTGTTCCTAATTTATTTGTGATTTAAGATCCACGTGGATAACTTGTATTAGACATTGATACCACCTTGTAGATTTAACAGAAGCCTTTAACAGGTGGCCCCGCTCTTCCATATCCATCACAATTTTAACAAAATTTAACTTTTTTATTATAAAAAAACAAAGTAATATAAAAACTTAATTACAAGCTAATATAACTAAAATATAATAAATAGTGTGTAGGTGTAGGTGAGTAATGTGGGAATGTGTATCGTGATATGTGTGTGTGTTAGAGTGAGTAAGACGAGACGCCCTACGACAAGTCTTGGAATCAAAGAGTATTATACAATACCCTTTGCAAAACTCTTACTAGATACATATGTGAATGTTAGAACGTACTTGCAAAACTAGTACACTTTAAATATTTCTCAAGTTAAATATATTCTAAATAACAACTACTTCGAGATATCCGTACGGAAGTCAACTAACAATCATTAATCAAAACTTGAAGAATAGAAAAGATATATGGTAACAAAAAGCTTAAGCTTGTGAAGATTATATTAAATAAATTGTCATTGTTTTTTGTGTTTGTTATTACGACAAGCAGGAAATGGTTTTTTTCCTGTTACAAGGCTCAAAAACTAACATTTTTTATAGCTAGAAATCCGCTATGCAAAGCTGCAAAGGACCTTAAGAAACTTTAAATTTTAAATATCCTGTTACTCCACGTATTTGCGATGTTCTTATATATTATATATATTCTGAAGACAGGAAGGTTCTATATATATTATTTTGTTTTGTCATGGTAGACAAACAAGCAGAGGGTTGGTATGATGGTAAGCAGTCACCGAAACCTATGAACTATTGACTTGCGCGTTAACGCAAGAGATAGGAAGAAAGGGATGAGAAGGAAAAAAAGGAAGGGAACAGAGGGGTTGGGAGATTAGACCTTAGAGAGATTAGATTAGACCAATACACATACCGAAAAAAAAAAAAAAAAAAATCGCACACAAACAAACACAGCAGTAATGATACTGTTACATTACGCCGATTTTAGGTAGTTCTTAGGACTTCCCCAGTTGAGCAGACCCATTTGTGCAAGGAGGCGCATAGCACTACTAGCAAAATGAATAATGCTGACGTCAGACCTTTTACTTGTAAAAAGCATGTAATGTCAAAACGCTCATTATAAGTTAAGTTTCAAATGTTGTCTTAAGGAATATAGTATAGCATTTACATATTTTTGAAAGCAACTGGTACCGCAGCGATACGTATCGTCTCTGTCACATTACAATGACTAATATTATTAATGTTGCGCTGTCCGATCGCGGTTACGATGGCAAGATACCTTACATTAAGGAGAACTCTGTGTCGCGAATCATTTTTCATCTGATGCCCACTGTGTCGTGTGCGCCTTGTATGACATTGTTTTGACGGCTGATAAGATTGTGTTTAAGGTAAAACGCGAATCACTTATCATTCATGGAATACTATTGTTTATTTTGAATTAATATTTTTTATTTGTTTGAAATAAGAAATGAATTAAAAAAAGAACAAACATAAGTTAGATACATTTTAGTAAGAAATTATTAATGGTGCCATATTGAAACGAGAAGCTGATTTAAGCATGCGTCCCCCGCGAGGCTGAGAGCGAGTTGTATGTGTTTCTGGTCGCCCTCATTCCCTCTAACAGTGCGAGGTGAGCCTACGTCCTTCCAACGCAGACAATCGCTGCGATGTCGGCCTTAAGTGCTAAGCACGAATGCCCCGGCAACAGACGTGAAACCTGGTGAAGTTTTAGTCAGTAGGAGCCTAACATAATCCCGATATTCCCAGCTCCGGGGTATCAACGAGGACTTCTCCGCCTTACAAAAAGCATGCGTGATAAATACATCATTCTTATTTATTTTTAATATGAACAGTTTCCAGTCCAGTGACGCAGACGTCAATTTCACTGTCACTAAAGTGTGAACTCTATGATGTTATAATATACCTACAGAAGAAACACCCGATATATCCTTAACAAATAAAAGATTAAATATAAAATTAAAAGACCTGGACTGCTTTGCCTATTATTAAAGTTCGCGGACAATCGACAACGACGAAATTCGACGACGTTGTGGCGCAGCGGTATCGAACCTGCCTTAAACGCCACAGCTCGCGGGTTCGATTCCCGCTCGGAGCATAATACTTTGTATTGACTATGCAAGCATATTTTCCAGTCTGGGTGTATTTGTCCTTGTCATTGTGATTGTTTCCGGACCCCGACACAGGATATTACTATCCTAATGGTGGCCGTTTATTAAAAAAAAAAAGTGTGTGGTCTATATTTTATTATAATAAGTTAAAAAGGGATTAGCTATTATGATTATTAAAACTATTATTATCTATAAATAAAAGTTAGATGTACAATGATTTTTTTTTCTTTTTGAAAACTACTTTTATTTCCATGTTTTCAAATTCATTTTCCGCGACATCTATACTAGAAACTTTAAATCAATTTGAACGAAAGAGATGACAATGATTGTCACCCGGTCGACGAAGTCTTCAGAAAAATTATGACAAAAACGTAGTTCTTAGCATTTCCGACAGATGGCGTCCATGTTATCTTATTAGTTTTCATTTACTTCAATTCTTATAAGAATGTAACAATAATCTCTTCCAATACATGTTGAAAATCATTTCAATAAAGTTTCTATTAAATTTCTTTATAAAATAAACATTTATCATATTTGTCATTTAAGCAGGCATCAAGTAGTTCGCAATTTGGTTTGCATCAGAAAACGTTAGTATAGAAATGGTTCATCTATCCTCTGCAAGATGGCGCTGGGTGCAGGAAGTTTGTCGGTAAAGTAGTACGCGTAGGGTGACCCATGTCATCGACTGAGCTTTGAGAAAGCTCTTCGGTAGCTTTGTAGGAAGACGCGTTTCATGATTGATTTCAGTCAATTTTATTAATTTTCCTGTTTTCGACTATCGACGACCGTGGCGGCTGCTTCAAAAAGGTAAGTGAGCATTTGTAATACATTATAAATTATTAATTTGTACTGAAAGATGATTTTATTGGTGGAGTTGAAAAAATCGTTAATTTTGGTAGGTGAGTGATAATTCCATTTGAACTGGCGCAGTTTGGATGCGCACGAATTAAAAATCCGTAAATCTTTATTAATTGGTAGCTGATGTAAGACGAATAAAGGTTTTAAATACATTGGCCTAGTTGTATTTTATATATGGTAACATAATAAGATGGTTAACTATAACAATTGTAGTAAAATTTTTTCATCCGCCTTAATCAATATATACGTAGGGTCGTCTACATTTGATACAGCCACTAGACACTCTTAAAAATATTAATACAGTTCGTACTTTCTTCTTCTTTTGTAATACATTATTAATTTTGGTATTCCATTTTTAAAAAATATATATTCATAAAAATACTATTGCGTATTCTATATTGCTATTCTTATATTTTTAATTACAAATGCCAAGACAATGTCGTAAGTATTGCTAGTTAAAAAAATGATCTTTTCTTTGGTATGTAGTGTATGTGATACATTAACAAAATAATATGCCAACTGAAGGATATTATTGTTGAAAATAATATTGAATGTGCAATAAATAAATGGAATAGGATTACAAGTAATTTGCTAAAAAAACTTTAAAAGGATTACTTCAAATGAATACCTTCATAAAACTAATGCGCTACTATCGAGCGCTTGTTAAAAGCCGAACCATACAAAAAAGTTGACGTGAAATTTATACCTGACTTCCATGAATGGCGATATTTTTGTTTAAAGGTTGCCCGAAAAAAAAGCCATAAAATATGGCCGCCACAAAGGCACCTCTGACGCGCCTGTGCCGAGTTGGGACTTGCGCAGTTCGTCTAAACGCAGTTTCTGTTGTTAGCATCCGATCGATAAGTTTCGCTGTCAAAATGTTTTAACGATTACCTTACGATGCAAAATATCTTTTTTTCTATAATTCAATATCTTACTTAAATTTGAATTTGTAACTATGTTTTAATGATATATTTTTTGATTTCTTCTTTTTCTTGCCAGTGACTATGGTCCAGGCTTCTTCACCGACATTAGCGAATGAGGGTGCTGCCGTCTCAGCGCTTTCGGCAATATTTTTCTTGGGACCCGTAGCTTTCTTTCGCTAAATTACTAAGCAAAATTTGAAAGACATATGTGACTAAATGTCTTCGTTTTCTTAAATTTTATTTTTACTTCAAATTGATTAACCCCTTAATACTGATCTTCATATTGTTAATTATTTATCATAATAATAATCTAGCTCAATAGAAAATAAATAAATAAAGTACCTACTACATAGAATTATAACACCTCGAACCTCAGCTTCGAACAAATTTCCCCGCGAAACGTAGACCAAACGATAATCAATGTGTGCACGCGTACATTCATTGACATGCGCAATAGTGCACTAGTAATGTTGCCAGCGAAGAAATTTCTTTAAATTTCGAGAAAATTATTAAGTCATAAAGTATTAATTAAACTTATAAATTAATAAATAAATTTCGCCTACTATAGTGAAGTTGGAATTAGTATTTATATTACTTATGAAACAAATAATTGATTAAATAGAAAAAAAAACTTGAAAAAATCTTGGTTTTTGTTAATATTTGTCATAGGTACAGTCCTGTTATTAAATTTAACTGGTTTTATGGTTATGTTTGATGGTACATATGTCAGGTGTTTTAACATAACCACAACAATATTCAGAACTATGAACGTAAATAATATTTGCTTAATTTATTTATTAATTCCTTTTTTGTTTCATTGATTCTGCTGGGTTATTGGATATTTTTATATACATCACAAAAGGACGTAACAAACAGCTGGCAACACTTCGTTCTAAATATGAGTGACATATGTCATTAAGTCACTCATTATTGTGACAGCTGACACTGCTGACATACCATCGGAGTCCAACTGTCATAGTACATATAAATCTACTATTAATTATTGCTTTTTGAATGAATTTATATTCATAGAAGTATAATACATAGACAGATAGTAGCCTCGGATAATATAGACTATTCGATTGGACCCAGATATAGCAGCTGGCTCCAATGAACTGTCAGCTGTCAGACAAATCTCATTAATTATTTAATTCATGAATAATATAAATACTAATTTCCAATTTCAGTCTAGTAGGTGAAATCGGAATGTTTACCCGATATTTAAAGATTTTGTTTCGTTGGCAACATTGACAGTAAGTAAGAACGCTTTTGCGCATGTCAGCGAATATACTTACAGACACATTGGTTGTCTCATGCTTTATATTTCTCGAGGAAATTTGTTCGAAGTTGCGCTTCTATGTGTTATAATTCTATGATGATATTTAGAAAATAAAACTTTAGTAACAATTTTTTACAACGACTTACACAATTCATTGCAGGGTATGCAGCACCCTCATAAATGTGAGTACGTATAGTCTGTTAAATGTAAGTTGAACCTTGCGAAGTAACACGTTTTGGGTCTCAATCGTATGCGGTATGAAGGGGGCCGTGTAACAATAGCAACGCGGCGACACTACACCCGATTAGTACACTCGCTCACGGTTCTTTTATTTCTTTATAAATTATTAAATATTAAATTTAAATATAATTTATTTTTGTCAGATGTGTAAACATTTAATTTTATTTGAGAAGATAAGGTGTCATCCCAATAAGTGACAGTGATTAAAAATGTACATTAACTTTTTTTTTGTATATTATTGTTCTATACTACCTATACCTTTTTTCTATATTATTTATTTGTTTTATTCTATATAAGTAATTAATAACGAAAATGAATAAATAATTAATTGAATTTAAAAGAAATAATAAGTATATTATATGCTTAATTCCGTTTTCCCAGTTTATAAAAACTATATAAATAAGACGAAATCAATATTTTTGCCTAACATTTTTGTCCATGGTTGTACCTGCGCAGAAGCGGTCATTTTGGTTCAACTTACATTTAAGGAACTATAGGAATAAGGATTTTATAAATTGCTTGGAAGCTTACAATTCGGTTTATTTGTAGGCTTATTAAATTTTGCAAAATTCTGTTGGTCTTCTTCTTCGTGTCGTCCGGTGTCGGTACGCACAGGCATCAGAGATATTCAGGCCACCTTTATATAACACTGATTTCAATTATAGACCATTATTAAATTAATAATTAACTTTTTACATGCTTTTCATAGTAGGGATACGCCCAATTTAAATGTCACTGAGCGGTCACCCATCCACCGACTGACCGCAACTAAAGTTGCTTTACCCACTGATCATTTATGAATCAGTGTACGAACCAGGCTATGAACGTTTTGTTGATATATTTATGTATCGAGAGATAGACAATGGAGCAAAATTTGTAAAGATTGAAACAGGAGGAAAAAAAATTACAAAAAAGTCAAGATTGATTTTGTTTCATTCAAAATTATGTATAGCAAATTGTTTATTTAGCTAAGAAGCAATGAAAAATTACATAAAATATTTTTATATAGTAAAAAAATAACAATAAACAAATATTTAAAAAAATGTCTTCATATTCAGTACAATTAGAAAAAAAAATGTTAGTTAAAATATAGCATAATAAATATAGGAATAATTTCATATAGAACATTTTTTTAAATCATCATTTGTATTAATAAAAGGTTAGATTATTTAATTAAAGATTATGCATCTGTTTATAGAAAAAATTTAAACAAAACTAAAAATAATAAAAAACAGATCATTAACAATATTATGTATTTCTTTTAATTCGATGATAAATTTAAGTTTTTCAATTTTCCTCTACCTCCGTAAATTTTTAGTAAAAAATGGAAAAATATATTTTTACATTAAAAAAACACTGAAGGCTTTCAAGAATTCCCCTCTAGAAAAAAAATCCAATTTTTTAAAAATCTTATTTAAGGAGCTTAGTCAGCTTTGACTATGCCGATCCAATGTATAGTTTAACAATTAATTATCACACTTGAATGCTTACATTGAAATAAAAAGATATTGATAATGAACTAATGCAAAAATGAATAATGGAAAATAATCACGATAAAAAGTTTTTCTCGACGGATTATTGTTTATTCATCTATCCTGTAAGTGCCTGCTTTTTTATTTTTTAGTTTTCATATTTAGTACTAATGTTAAAATAAATGACAGTTTTTATTAGATTACAAAAATATAAAATAAAAACTAATTGTTTTGAGATATTTGTAAAAAACCAAACCCCCTTTTTCCTTTTTTAATAAATTGTTTATAGCTTTTGCAACTTTTTCGAGTGGAATAATCGAAACTATTATTCACTTTATCATGAATACACTTATTACATTCCGGTGAAAAAGTTAAACAAAAGGCACTTGACTAAACTATGGGTCGGATGTCCAAGTGTAGCAGTATCCATACTGCCAGATTTCGTCCAACCACCACTTTAAAATTCTTTAAGGTTCAGTATTATATGGACGCAAATAAGTAATACCATGTCAACCCACACGAATGTCATTTCGAGAAAAACGCGTTTGAAAATTTTGACCAACTTGTTTTATATGATTTTTTTTTATGTATTGGTCAAGTTTTTGCCAATTTCAAGATATATGTAAGTTATTTTACTTATTTTCACATAAAATAAATATACAAACTGCAAATTTCGTATATAATATAACCCAAAACGTTTAAAATAATACATAAATTGCATGATTAAAAATGGCTTTTTTAGAAGTTTTAAAGCTTAAAACCCTACAAATATTTAAGAAAAATGTTCTTCAGCCATTTACCAACACTTCTGCATATATAACTCAGTTTTTTCAATTTTGTGGGTTGACATGGTATTGCTTTTTTGCGTCCATATACTCTTTTACTATAATTAACTAAAGAAGGATTGTAAAATACTGTATTCAAATTTATAATAGAATAAAAACCCTTTCTTTTTATATTATGTTTCTCACCCCCTTCTGTTCTTTCTCTCTTTTCTCTTTTTGCCTCTCATCCCAGGCAGCAAAGCACGGTAATGACTCTAGTACTGTCAGTGATCATAGACTCACTCTCTGGTCTTTGCTTTGAAACAGGCAGACCATATGCTTGTTATTTTAGGCTAGGCTAGGCTTGACAGACGCAAACAGGCCCTAGCCTGATTGAGTATGTTCCTCTAGTCCAGTCAGTTTTCGGCTATTTTTTTGTCCAACTCTTCAGAGCAATACTTTTAGGATTTTGTTCGTCGGTATCTAACTATCTAAGTTTCGGTCTGTCCACACTTCTAGTACCAACTGGTTGCCTTCTACATACTTATACATTATAAATAAAATTATAGTAAAAATTAATATAAAAATAGATGTGTGTTCTTCTGTTTCCTTATATAGCCTAAAATAATTGACCTATTCCAGCATGATGCCTACCTATAGTATATTTTTGTATTCATTGTAATAGCGTAAATGGTCAACGTAAATACAAAAAGGTAAAAGCTATATTTGGCTGTATTTGCCTTATGTACTTTGTCCTAATTCGTTATTTGTTTAAAATAATGTTCTTATAATTTCAAATTGAAGCCTTTAGAAGACCTCATTTCAATGGTCATTTTACTATGGGTATAATTTTTTTATAGACTAAAAAATTAATATACTTATTGCTATGCTAACGGCCAGGCCATGCTACGGACGACATTGTTCCAAATTTAAACTTTAAAAAAAAATGATTCTGCCGTTGGATATAGGCGTGCACAATCTCTTATACAAAATTACAAATATCAGGCATATTATTAGAAAAATAAGTTTGTTTAAAATTTTAATATTTTCGCAATACTTTTTAAAGGCGTATTTATAGATAAAATATAGTATTTAATTATTAATGAGTAGTTTACTCGTATGAGCGTAACTATGTGCATACAGTAGAAAATCTATTTACTCGCTTTCCACGGGAACGCCGTGGTGTACCTATTTTTCTTTATTGCACGGATCCTAATTCTTTTTATAAAATAAAACTAGCGCTATTCCTTACAACATCACCTATCTGCCAGTAGAAATCCCGTTAAAATCGGTCTTGCCTTTTCAGCGATAAGCCGGACAACATACAGACAGACAGACATATTTTTTTAAAATTTTATTTAAGTATCGGATATACTTTCATATGCATTTATTTTTAAAAACTGAAATTTTATTTATTTGTATATTTATTTTTTCAAAAACTAATCACTACATAGTATAAAACAAAGTCGCTTTCTCTGTCCCTATGTATGCTTAAATCTTTAAAACTACGCAACGGATTTTGATTGTAGAGGAAGGTTTATATATATAATAACATACATTAAATAGTAGAGTAAAAAAAAAATTGAGGTTTCTAATGTGATGTCGTAAATAATTACATTTAACGCGTGCGGGCCACGGGCAGTAATGAATAAATCAAAACTAATGGATCGATTTTAATCATTTTTTCAGTGAATGACATAGGCTATATATTATTTACCCGTGCGAAGCCGGAGCGGGACGCTAGTACTCAATACAATACTCATAAAAATTAGCAGTCAAGTGCGTTGTGGACTACGCACAGTTAAAATTGGTTCCGCAGCTTGATTATGAAGAATCTTAAGGGCTTTATAAATATAACGAATTAAAATCGACCGCAAAAAAAGTTGGTAATTTCATAGTAATTATTAAAATTAATATGAAAAACAAAGTTATGGGAAAAACTTATATATCTCTTAAATTTGTAGACCTATCTTCTTCAAACCAAATGTGGTTGAAATTTTATTTGATGTCCTATAAGCTCAAATTTTTCCAGAATTTTAACTTCCATAGTTCAAAAGTTAGAGACACAATTTTTATGAATTTAGGAGCTAATATCTCAACAGCTACTGACTTAATGAAAAAAGTCAAAATCAAACCTCCTTATCATTTTAAAAGAACTATCCAAAGATATCTCACACGTTGACATACGTTGAAATTTTTTTTCAACACTCAGATACATGTATGGACTGCTACCCTTAACACTTATATATCTTAAAATTTCATTACAGAATCGTTGTGCGGTTCATAGAATATACCTATTTAGTACATTTCGTATAGATAGAGCCAATAGTCTCCGAGTAAAATGACTGTGACATACGGACGGACGGACGGACAGACTATAAGGGTTCCGTTTTTGCTTTTGGCTACGGAACACTAATAAAAAATGATTTACACATTCAAATAAAGAAACTTTTTATAATAATACTTAGTATTCGTATAATATATAATTATATAAAATTACGTATTATCTAATTATTTGTACAAAAGTTTATGAACTATATAAAAACCGTATATAGCTGCAAACAATCCTTTTTTATAAAATTCTATTCTCTACAAAAATTAAAAATTATAAAATCTTTTTAAGCTATAATTTATGACCTTACTCCGATTAATAAAATGTTATTATTACTGGCCACGTATAAAAGATTAAAGTCATATTTCAAAAAGTGAACATTCAAAAAGGTTTCAATTGTTCGGTAACACGGCTTACTTTAAAGAGCCACGAGATTATTTGGAAGGGAGCGGATTATATTTTTTCCTTTATAAATTCACCAATAGAAGGACGGGTGATGTGGTGTGGGATTGGCCCCACGCGTCCGAGCAGAATAATCTTTAGTTTAGCTGATTGACAGGGGACTTTATGAAATCAGATTAGAACATGCTGATCAAAAAAGTAACAAAAGCATATATCGCATACATCTATATTCTTAATTTAAAGCGATTTAAAACTAATTATTTCGATATATTTAACAAAAAAATATTTTGATGTTGAATTTTCAAATAAAATGGATATTAAAAAAATAAAAATAACAAAAACCGTAGAATTATAACAACAAAAACATATTTAATTATCCTTTGAATCTAAATTGAGTAATCATTTATAATATACAATCTCTTCAAAATGCAAATTTACGCAAAACAAAAATAATAATATGCATCATGAATCTAAAAATATCATAGTCAAAAACATTACTTTAAAACATGTTGTAGTAATGATATAAACACGTTTCGTCTCGACAGTCAACAGGCGGTGTTCGTATGTAAGATACGCAAGGATCTAAACGTAATTTAAAATGATGCAAATGATTATGACGCTTAAATTTTTTGAGCTAAGGAACAAAATCGTTTGTAATTTATAAGCTAAGATAGAGTCTTATAGGCTGACTGAATTAAACATGGCACCATATGGCATCTTGTTAGTTGGTCACAGGCACAGAATGGACGTGTCATGGCATAAAGGCTATGTCCACATTGGGTGTAACAGTTTTGAGACATTTATTTTGTTGTAAATTAAGGTACCAATATATTTAGTGTAAAATATTATAGTTCATAGTGAGACGGGCGTAAACTGTCCAATTAGTCGGCCATGTGTTTTATCACAATTAAAAATAGTAACATTTGGCTTACATAAGCGTTTAAATCAAAATTTCATTAATGAGGCTGAATTTTGATTCAAATTTTTTTTAAAGAAAATTAATTTGTACCCTGGTCTTAAGCAACTGTCTTAACAAATTAGTATTTTTAGGATCCATAATTGAACAAATATGTATTCTACATAGGTATTTAGTAAAAAGCTGCTCCAAACAGACTGCTGAAAAACTGTCAGAAGCTATTTCGCAACCAAATTAAGAACACCTCATTTAGGTAAACTATTATTGATATATAATATGAGACTAAAATGGTAATATGTAACTTAATTTTATCTATTGATGAACCTATCAACAATTTATATCATGAGAATCTATAACAGTAAACGTGACCGCGTTGCAACTAAAGCTCTTAAAGGAGTGCTAGGCGTTTTATTGCAAGAAGCCGGGCTATGTAGATACCACAGAAGTGTCAGATATACCGCAAAGAAGTATACTGTGTTTTGGGTTGTAGTTAGTGTAATTACTGGGAATAGGAGATTTAAGAACCAATATCATGCGGTTGGCAACGCGAAAAGTGACATCTACAATTGTATAGTTTCGCATGCTCATGCGTACGACAACCACCTGTCATTAGGTGGTTCGTATGATTGCTTGCCAATTTAGTCACATAAAAAGACACAAATAAAGGTAGGTACTTGAGTGGATAGAAAATAAAATCATCAAAAAAAATATTTTCAATAACTTCTTTTTATATACATAATTTCTATCTATTATTTTCTTCTATACTCTTGGAGTTCAGTTTTTTCTTCATTAATTTATATTTTCATGCCTTATGTGCAGGTGCTCAACTTAGCACTGACTTCTGTTGTAAGAAATTTTTAGTTTTTGATGTTTTGGTTTTGTAGTCGATTTTCTTTTTCTAAAAAAATATGTCATTATAAATAGTTACGTCAATTTTATTTATTTATACAGATTTTAGACAGATTTTGATATAAGTTGTATCAAATAAAACCATTCTTTGTACTTCAACTTGATGACATTTAAGACAAAAATATCAAAATGAAACTCTTTTTTCTTCATTCATCGAACGCAACTGTATGAATGCTGAAGCTAAAGCCGATATACTTTGAGAGTAGTAAAAGAACCTTCTTATATGACAACCAAATACGACAAAGAAACAGTTGTTCTCTTTACGTATTTTCTTATTCGATATTTTGTTCTAAATATTTCATGTTTACACGACAACAGGATCTGTATCATACTGCATTATGACTGTATTACTGGCTTTCGCCATCCCATTCCCGCGGCTGTGTCTATGACACATCACTATTGTAAAAAAAAATAAACGGTTCTCGATACAAACTTTCATTCCCTATTTCACCCTTCTATTTTTTCGCGAAAAAACTTCAAAATTTTCATGTTCAGTAGGTTAGGTGTGAAAAGGTAACTGACAAAAATATTTTCACATTTGTAGTAATATTCTGAGAAATATTAACTAGTCCGGATTTTATAAGAAACATTTATACCGAAAGTTAAATCTATGAGAAGATTTTTGTTAATAACGGGACCTAACACATTTACGGGATAAAAATTATCTTATATATTAATACAGTTAACAACCTATTTGTATGCCAAATTTTATACAAGTCCGTAGAGCCACTTTTGCCTGATACAGTAACAAAGATCCAAACATATAAACATACAAACATTCACGTTTATTTTTTTAAAGTACTTCTTATGCGGCGTAATCAAAGGTTTTAGATAAATCATAAAGTATTATCATTTGCATTTATTATACCATTAGCATATATTATATCTCGAACCATTATATTTTGGTAACGCACCCGTGTACGTCATAATATGTCCTTGGCTAAGCCGTATTGTTCTCTATAAAAAGATCATTTGAATTATACCGAGCTAGAGATAAATAAACATTTTCATATTCAGTATCTTGTAAACCCAATAAATTCAAACTGATTTAATATTATGAAACGATACAAACTCAAATTCAAATTTTATTCTTATATTAATTGAACATTTAATGAATAGAATTTTATATAATAATTAATAGCTTTTGAGTCGTTCAATTTTGCTATGGATTAAAAAATAACAATTATTACTTGTATACTTTCGATTTTAACCGTGTAGATCAAATTTCCGGGTTTATAACGGAATAAAAAGTCTTTGAGTCAATCTATCGTATGGACTGTATGCCAAACTTCATCCAAATTTGTCCAACTATTATGGAGAGATGCACAAAAACAAAAATCTTTTTATTGCATCATGCCCAGAGACTTATTTTTTATACTATGGAACGATCCTCCCATACAGACTAAATGCTAAAGACTCGCTGATGCTCCTTTATCAATTCATCACCAACACAACGAAATGAAGTTAGCTTGTGGCTAATACAATGAAGTTAGCCACAAGCTAACTTCTTGTGCACAATGAAGTTAAGCACAAGCTAACTTCATTGTGCACAACATAAGCGAATGAAGTTATTACCTACTGAAGTTTTTTATCTAAGAGGGTGCAAATTGGTAGGAGGTACATCTGATGTTAATGTTGATGCTACTGTCCACAGTATGAAGTAAATCTGTATGTCACATATAAAATGATATTCTTTAATATTAAATTATTAATTCCATAGTTATTATTAAAGTTAAATATTAAATATATAAAGATAAAAAACGTTGAAAATAAAAAATAAAATAAGTCTAACTTAAAATTGCGCGCCATATGAACACGCGTCTATGTCGCCATTTGCATTACATCACACGAGGTAACGGTGAACTGTCAATTGAATTTTGTTTAAAGTAATCAAAACATACTTGAAATTACGTAAGGAAACATCGAGTTATATACATAATATTATGATGTTTTTAATAATATCTATACAAGCAATGTTTGGGGATAGTTTTCGTGGCCTTAACATGATGTCACACTCATTAATTGCGCTCATGTTACCGTTTTCACTAAATACAATGTATTTATAAATTAACTATAATTATATGGGTACTATAAACAGGTCCTTCCGTACACACAAAACGTCCAAAGACACGCTGGTGCTCCTCCGTAAATTCAACATCATCACAACGAAAGGAAGTAAGTCACAAGTCCTGCATAACTGGATGATGTTATCATGTGTCTAGCTTCGTTCCGTTGCGTCGGTGTTTTGACTTTATGGATTATAACTGTATGGCCTGTCCGTAGAATAAATAGAGTAAGTCTATGTGTATTTTATATTGTTGTCACAAAGTTTTTTTCTTTGTTTTTTTTAAACTTTATAATCTCCGATTCTATAAACTTTATAATCCGACAAAAAGTACTGAAATTTTATGGACGTTACAGGTTTAGTCATATTTCGATACATGAGAGATAAGAAAATTATTCTGTAACTGTAAAGAGTAGGAGAAAGAGAGTAAATATTGCATACCCATTTAAAAAAGTAGATGAATTTTTATCACCTTTTTTTAATACACCTCGTATATATACAAATATTTATCTATATATTTGTATTTTTGCTATAAAGAAATATTTTTCTTTTAGAAAACAGATTAGGTTGTACACAATATTTGATTAGGTTTTCTTGCTGGAAATTTAATTTGCAAAATGTAAAAGGCATCCGTTTAATATTTAAAATAATTTCAACGTAACCTCCCCATGGCCCTTAGTTAAAGGGTAGCTTTGATGGGGCGTTGCAGGGTGTAGTGGGGTGTAGAGGGGCGGGCGTTACATAGTCTGCCTCGGGCATTCGACACCGCGCAGCTGCAAGACGCCTTACGCCTGGTAAGCCATTCCGAACACAATTTAATATTTTCTATTGTTATTTTTTATATACCACTTTTTTATTTGATTTAATTTAATGAATATAATTTAGTTTAAAGTTTTATTTATGATATATTTTAGCGGCTAACCAGGATCCGCCCTTAACTACCTATGTTGCTATTGATTTTTCCACGAGGTCCTAGACTTAATTTCGTTTTGCAATTTCTAATATATTACAAACATTTAGTCGTATCTTTAATTAGCACCACTTTGTAAAACTGAAGTAGGTCCGCGTACATAATTAGGTAACTGCGTTTTCAAAATATTAAAATACATAAAGCTATTTGTATATAGGTATGTATATACTATTTAAAAGCAAATTAATCAAATTTTAATATATTTACTGTAATTAATTTCGTATATAAAAATGGCGATTTAATAAACAATTTATAAACAATCCCTATTTTCTCACTTCATTAGTTAGGTATATTCTTTCGAGTTTGATATTGAGTATGAACTATATAACTTATAACTCAATATATTACGATTGAAAATAGTATGCAATATCTTTATATGACCAAGTTGAAAATGTTTAGAATTATTTATGTATAGAATTACGCCTATAAACAGATATACTAAATCTTGTCACGCTATATAAGGTAGTCATGTCTAGGCGCCGGCTTATATTTTAGTCTAGATTTATGCAAGTACTTGATATATGTCTGTTTGCATTGAAATATATAATTATCATACCTACTAAGACTAATTTATAATGAAGTATTTTTTCAAATATTACGATTTTTTTGTTACTCAGTTAATAAAGCATACCCACATCGCATTATAAAACAGGAGGGCCGGCCATCTTGGAATAACGGGAAAACTATCGTATACCTATATGGACGCAAATAAGCAATACCATGTCAACCCACAAAGTTGAAGAAACTGAGTTACATATGCAGAAGTGTTCGTAAATGGATGAAGAACATTTTTCTTTAATATTTGTAGGGTAGGTAGGGTGTAGGTATTTTAAAAAATTCTAAAAAAGCAATTTTTAATCATGCAAGTTATGTATTATGTTAAACGTTTTGGATTATATTATATACGAAATATGAAGTTTGTATACTTATTTTTGGTGAAAAAAAAGTATAAATAACTTACATAAATTTGAAATTGCCAAAAACTTGACCAATACATAAAAAAATCTTTTAAAGCAAGTTGGTCAAAATTTTCAAACGCGTTTTTCTCGAAATGACATTTGTGTGGGTTGACATGGTGTTGCTTATTTGCGTCCATATAGGCTTGACACTAGTAGGTATAAATTAGTATCGACAAGACCCTTTGATTTGGGCTACAGAAGCGATTCGAGAAAATATTTAATTTAAATAAAGCTATACGTATATTTAAAATAGTTGAATGTGCAACGTTTATTTATTATTTATTTTAAAATAATTATGTGTTGTTTTTTTTTTAAGTCTATGATTATGAAAAAATTACGATCAATTTGCCGTCATCTTAAGTAACTAAATCTATTAAAATAGCAGAAAATCTAATATTCACTAACAAATAGTAATTATCAGAAGACGAAAATATCGCAAAATAACGAAAAATCTCCACATTTTTAAAGCTAGCAATTCTAACGAACTTATTTCAATCTTGATACTATAACTTATTCAACCCTTTCGTGAGATCCATAGTTAGATTAGTACCTTCCGGAAACCAAAGGATGATAATAAAAATGGCCTACAGTCGTGATAAGATCGGGCGTTAAAAATATTATGACGGCATGTGACATAAATACACACGGAACAATTTGATGATACAGATTTAGAATAAGGGCGCATACAAACTAGCCTTTTATACTAGCGTATAAGCTCGTTTTTTGAAACGCATAAATTGTACCGGGAATTAACGCGTTTGAGAGCTCGTAGCGCGTATAAATGTTAGAATCGTTTAATGCCTACGCAGACTGACATTCGCCATTCCTGGTTCAAGCATATACGCTGCAATAGGCCCGTCTACGTAGGTTCGCCATTTTGACGCCGGCGTTTAAGCGCATATGCCGATAAGACGGTTCACGCACGAAAAAAACGTTAGTCTAAAAGCGCCTTAAGGTTACCGTTAAGGCTAAATATACAAGTCATATATTTGATGACCTTCAATTTATAATTTTGCTATTATTTATACACTTTGGAATTATAACCAAAATATATAATGATATAATAAGAATAATAATAGCATTCACCTATATATACCTAAAAATACCTACTATTATGTTTAGATATAAATATACAATATAAATGCCCGTTTTATTAGCGTCTGCTCTTGTCTTTGTCTGCAAATATCTTCAAAACCTTTTCTAATATTGAGATGAAACAAAGAGCAAAATTTACATAAGACTACCTGGTTCACGGGCCGTTAGCTTTATTGAACCATTTTCGAAACTAATCAGAACAAATGTTTCTGAAAATATACAAAAACAAATTTGAGGTTTTTTTAACATCTAGTTGTGCCCGCAAATTTTGCTAGAGTGGTTCGTGTCGTATCTATTGTTGTTTAGTTTAGAATCTTCATTCTCTTTCTAAAATACAAGTAGCGTCAGTTATTACTTAGAACAGCAGCTATGATAGTGAAAGTTCCGACGAAGTCGGTTCAAACGTTTTTGACATTTTAGCCGGAACCAACAAACAGACAACCCTGTCTGTTAAACTTATATAGTTATTTTCATATGTATTGATTAAAAAGCTTCTGAGATTACGAACGTATAGGTAGGTAAAATAAATATTTATTTTAAGTGTAGTATTTAGGTACTATATTATGTATTTAATTATTATACTAGCTGCGCCCGTTGCTCCGTCTGCGTGGTGTACCGATTATTCTTTACTGCACGGAATCCTAATTGTTTTCTGAAATAAAAGGAAATAAAAGTAGCCAAGTTATTTCTTATAACATCAGCTATCTACTATTGACAGTCCTATTAAAAAAGGTCCAGCCGTTTCAGAGATTAAAGTAGTGAAAAGCTGTTAATTTAGAATTATAAACAGACATTTCAAATTTACTTTATTTATATAGATTTGGCACATTCTTTATTAGACAAAAATGATTTTATAATTTCTTTCAATCATTATAGCGTGACTATCAAGGGACCTGCCGACTTAGGACTTCATTTGCAAAGATGGTCTCTAAAGAATATATTATATTTGTCCTCTATATGTTGTAATTTATATTATTATATATCACTAGAGATCTAAACATTATAATATATGTACATAATTATTATAACAATGTTATGTACAATATTCAAGTAACGTTCATTAACAATTTAAGTAGGTAAATGTGCAATTAATAAAACTTCATTTCATTTATTCAAGTATTTTTCCATCAGTATTAGAAGCACGAAATAAAATAGTACACATATGTATAACATAAGCTTTATTGTTATTCGTTTAGGTACTTTTTATGTGCATTCGTTTTGAGAAAATGACAAAAGGTTCTTGTTTTTTTTATTATCTAAAAATCTTATCGATTTATATAATGACATTACGTTTTTGGAGTCGGGATGTGGCGGCTTCATGACCGCTGTTGGGATAATCTCTCTTACAGCAGAGATTATTGCACCAGTGCAATCAGTCACACTGGTGATAGGTCTTTTGTTGAAAGAGGCCGGCTAGGTAGGTACCACAGCAGTGTCAAATATAACATAAAGAAAACATTAAATAATAATAGGTATATAATAATTATATGATATAATATAATATGACAGGGCTTATAACAAAATTCGTTTATAGGTAGGTATCTTCTCGTTAGTAGGTTTGCACTTATGTACGTATATGTACCAAAATGTAAATGGAAAAAGATAGGGAAAGGTTTAATATCGTTGATTAGAGCGAGACAAAAGTAAAATTATTGTGTCTGCTAAGCAACAAGCTAAAAAAGTGTTAGGTACGTCATGATAATTATAGTGGAATATTTTCGTAAATGAACAATAACATTTAACAACTACGTACGATAAACCTTACATATATATGAATAAAACCTATATTGTAATGTACGCTTGAAAAGAGTACTAAAAATTTTCCTTGCTCAAAAATATACCTACTACAAGAAACAAGGCCAAAACCGATCATCAATTTTACTGTATCGTAAAAATATATATAACATCGGTCATTACGAAGGAGCCTATGCCTACGAAATGTGGAAGACATTCAAATCGGCTTGAATTTTATTATTTTTATTGTATTATTTACGTAGGGGAGAGGAGTCTGCGCGTCGGAGGGCTGTGCTCATCGATAATGTGGTACGTACCGCGCATGTGCGGAAACCTCCAATGATAATATTCTGATTTATCACTTTATGAATGTTAATTCTTCGATCGTAATACGCCTATTTTCTCGTTATTTGCCAATTCGAATTGACGAAAGTCTTATTATCATGATCTCAACTTATGATTACACGTCTTTTTGGGGCCATATTTACGAAATTAAGACAAAATGTAGGTATATCTAGAAATATCTTTACCACACCCGATACTGATAAAACTATATAAAGAGGAACAATTATAACCAACAGATTTCAAACTACGCTTAGATATAGGACATATTTATATTTCGAAACTTAAAGATATAATTTATTTTATTTGTGAGACAAGTCTATTCCTTCATTGTGCATCATTATCCCGATTATCGTTTACCAAAATTATCATTTCTCCAAGGCGAGTTGCGTGACAAAGACATATCAAAATTAATGTATTTTACTCAGTAAGTTACATTCGTTGTCATTAAACTTCCAAAGTTCGTGAATAAACTTGTTAATAAATTATACTTTGGAGTTGCGTGCTATCGGCTCTCTTCGGGGAATTGTACAATATTTGTAAAGGAATTATTTTTGTCACATTCTTATAGAGTATTAAAACTGCAGATAAGAGCAGATAATTCAAAGCAATGGGGTAGTTTCTGCCCGAGTAGAAGTACGTAGGTAGGTACCTATATCCATCCCCAGATATTTATTGCACCGTAGGGATGTGTGCTGGATCTCGAAATAATTTGTGTGTGGTTAGCTTCTGGACTATATACAAGTACATACCTATATCGTGTAACGCATGTATTTCTTATTTACTCTACCTAAAATACTTGTATGCTACGGCGCCTTCGCGCTATCACCCAGGCTAGTTGTTCGAAGTTATTGAAATAAATTACGTAATTTTTTTATAGAATAGAAAATTTTAAGCTTATGATTATTCTGGTGGTTGAAATCAGTTATGATTTTCTTTTAAGTCCAGTTATTATTAATCGAAATTTTAGTATACCTATAAAGTATAGGTTATTGCTATAAAAACAAATTGTGTCGAAAATCGTATCAAACATCATTTCAAATTATTATGGTATTTAGTAAAGTTGCTTGGAATGTAGACGATCACATGCAACTTCAGATAATTCATGGATATTGTACAGAACCTTACTGCTCTCATACTTTGCGAGTATCGTTGTCCTTTCGAGAAAAAGTTTTTAAGTCAGAGAATCTGCAAGAAAATCTTAAGAGGGTTACTCCTATATAAAAACTTCAATGATACAACTTTATCTATGTTAAATAAAGTTTTATCAGCTACCTGTTCGGATGACAAACAATTAGATAATCTGCCTTCATACTAAATTATATTAATGCAAACAATAGATACGGCAGCTTCCGTCTAATCTTTATCTTTAACACTATTTTATAAGATAAATTTTAATCTTATTTAGGTTAATACGATAACATTTTATCTTACAGTTTTGGAAAATTTTTCATGTCAGAGCTTATCCATAAAAATTAATATTATAAATGTGAAAGTTTGTATGTCTGGTTTTTTGGTACACAAGCACGCAATAACTCCAGAGCATTAATTTGTACCTGATGATTTCTGTTGGATCAAAAATCGAACTACATGACGTATCCACTTTGTATACTTAGACGTCTTGCGGACAGCCTCGTCCGGCATAGCTAACAACTATTTTAACAAGAACTAAACGGCGGGCAATGATAGGAAACAATAAATTGTATAAATTTGATTAACACTACAAAAACCTAGTTCAGCGAAACCACCGTTAGTATATAACGAACCCGATTTTTAAAATACTTTTATCTCTGACTTCCCATGTATCACCTACTTTATACATACATATTTCATGTTTTATCTATGACTATGTGCTACCTACCTTATGCATGATATCATTGTTATTTCTTTGATTATTTCAAACATTACAGTCCTTAAATATTTTATTAATCAGCAAGTTAATTTTCTTAACGTAATTTCGCTTAATAATTTCTACATCTCGAATAACTTCATTGTGCTCACGCCCTTAAAAGTCTTTGTTCCTGTCCTTTTCTAACGGGACGGTCTCTTTCTAACCCATGTAGAGTTCCATGCTTTCAAGGTTACTGGGAGGTCCAAATATTTGAGAAATGCGACAGGTTCAACATAAATTTTAAACAACTCTTTAATTAATCTCGAAACACAAGACATTTGTTATGAAAATGTTTATGATATTAGTTGTTACAAAATATGAACTTTAATAAAACGACAGGAAGTATACAATAAATCCTATGTCAGTGACCTCGTGACTTGAATAAGTATAATTCCGTTAAGCGAAACGCGTTTTGTTTGAATAAAAATAACATACAATATAACTATCAACAGAATTAGCATGATTAGTCACACCTTAACTCGTCGAACTTCGCGATCAATTTTACTAAATCCCATAAAAATCTGTACGCACAAGAAAATCTGACATAGGTATAATATTCCAAAAAGATGTTTTTGAATCTCGCTTCTGAATATTATAATGCTCTAAAAGTCTGGGATCGGCAAAAGGGCTTCATAGCAATGTGGCAAAAATGTCGTTCAATTTATTCCCAAATTTCGTCCCGACTGGTCCCTTTTTGTTGCCATCTGCGCTCCGAAAGTCCAGACGGCTCCACCCTAAAAACCGTTTAGATGTGATTCTTATCCTTTCACTCGCCCGTCAAATCACATATTGTTATCTCTCTCTAAGCGCTGGAACAACCAGGACCTGTCTCCCGTCTCTTTTTTGCACATGCGTTTAAATTGTTCCATCCTTTCTGGCTCGTAGTAATTCGTGTATTTCCGCTTCCCACACGAGTGGCAGCCATGTTTGGCGGGACTGTCAAGTCAACGGCAGTTTGGCGCGTATCAAGCAGGATGAACAAGGTCGGTTTCCATTATTGGAAGCTAACAATATCAATAATTTGCACATTTAACAATTACATCCTTCCGTAATACTATTTTTGTAATACACTAACATGATATAATAATGATTTTCAGATGCGGCTTCCGCTGCGAAAATGGGCGTGTGACCAGGAGCGGAAATTTTGTAAGTAGCATTTTACAAATTTCATTATGATGTATTGTTATATAACTAATATATTTTTGTAACAGTTATATATAAAAACCATCCTCATTTTATAATAATTTGCATAGGATTATGTGATATTCCATGATCTCACGATCTGTGGGAATGTAACGTTTAATTATTTTCAACAATTCTAATAAAATAATAAAAGCAGACACTATGAATGTTAATGAGAGTAGATATCGATTTTGTCTGCCGCTAGCTTCACGCCTCGTCATGCTCTCTATACCAAAAAGATTCTGAGCAAGTTAATACAAACTACTCAATTTATTACAATAGGTATTTGCAAAAAATAATGTAGAAATATTGTAAAAAAAATATTAATTAAGACGATTACATTTACTCAATAACAATATTACATCTTACTATAATGTTATCTTTTAAATTTGTTTTCTATTTCCAATAACTAGTGCGACATTTTACAAAACGAAGAGCATCTTAGCGTTCACAACATTTACAAAGATTGAAACAAAGGTGTGTTAATGGCCATCATAAAGCATAGACAATGCGCTCTATATGCGGTATTACCAAAGACCTACCGATAATTGTTTAACAGAATTTTCTGGGTCGATATTTATTAGTATACACTTTCGAAATTTTAATTATACATACATTTCCTTTGCTTAATAGATTCTTGAAAATACCGACCATTTTTTCGTAACAATAATCATTCATATGAATTTGCTTTTTAATTGTTCTGATCTAAGTATAATAACTTTCGTATCATGTAGTGTTCACATCTGTTTTTCAAGATCTAATATAATAGATATTTAAATAAAAGGTGTTAAAATTAAAAGTTGAAATATCATACATAAATTTTTAACTATAAATAAGAATTAACGACGTGACATAGAGAATGGTTGAGTCAATTCTAAGAAATATTTAACATTAATACAAAAAAATCATCAAAGAAAAAAGGCATAGAGATTCTTTGATTGTATCGACGATCAATTTTAATAAGTACTCCCATAAATTTGGACATTTAAAATAGCACCAAAAATGATTCATCGATTGCCGCGCAGTAAAAAAGCATATCTCGTAAAAGTTATAAACGATCACATTAAAATCATCAGAAGCTCCAGTTTCGAACATTTAATAATAATTAGATGCCTCAATATGTTTTTTCAATATAAAAATCGACATTTTACGTAAGAGTTTCGTTATCGATTTCATTGAAACGGAGATGTGAATTCTAGTTATAACTTGAGCAAGCATCGTTAATAGCCTTTATGAAAAATAATTTCAGTCGTACCTCGTGGCTGGCACATTCATATCTCCCGTGTAAACAGTCAACAATTATGCAGAGCGAACTAACAAATCGTGTAAATGGGCCAATTACCGCCTATGTAGGCTAGAACAATTAGTAACTAGCTAATAGTTTTTCATCACCAATAGTCTCATGCGATAGATCGTGTAGAAGCCACTCAGAGTTAGATCGGCTGTCGTTGTGATCACATCAGTTCACCACCATTATTTTTACTATCAGTCGTTTTATATCGGTCTTTAACTGTTTTTATTAAAATAGTCTTTGTTACGCGTGTGTTTTCTATTGGTAAGTTTTATTGTTTATTTTATTAGTGGCAAAGTTTATTTTATTCGTATTTTTTAAACTATTTAATTAATTTTTTCTTTATTTATATGGCAGGCATCTGACTAGTTTTTTAAATTTTGTTATATATGTGTGGAAATATTACATTTTTTAAAATTAATTAATGGTTTTGTACATGCGAAAAAATATCCTAAAGTTAATTTTTTCATACAGTCTTTAATATAGAGATTATCTTACATTTTACTTTGACAAATTCCTTTTGTATATGATTTGTTCGTTTATTCTTGATGTGCCGTATTTGTATAATTTATGTTGATGAGAGAATTTATGTCGACATTTGAGCAACCGTGATGGTTTTCTTCAAAAAGTAACTTAAAAAAATGTTCCTACTTAAAAGCAAAAAGGTATGACAACGTATTCTAGATTAATTTAGTTTTGTATTAATATATAATACCAAAATTGTTATATAAAAACATCAACAAAATATGTAAATCGCAAAAGTTAAAATATCATTCTCTTCCTTATTATCAGAGGGCACATTTGCAAAGTAGGCGTCGTTGGATCAATAGTCTGGTAGCCAGCCGGCAGTTATTACATACAGTTGCTAACAGTAACGAAATGTCTCGTCGACAAGTCTAATCAAACACCCTCAACTGAGTTTTGCAACTAGTGGGCTGAGCACTCAAAAGATTTGTCCGACAGCTGCTCGATTACACGCCCAATGTGTTTGAGCCTCGGATAGGCGGTAGCTTTCCGTTGTCGAGAGGATAGGTTAATAAGAAGGGGGGGCCAGGTTATGTTGGTGGTGTCGACTGAGCCATTGAACGGACCTGGGCCGGGGGCGGCGCTCATTGCTCGCGTCCGGAGTACGCATGCGCCAGTCCCCTGACCCAGTTGCGTCGCGCTGCCGCCGGGCGGATGGCGGCCTCGATACAACAAGGTTGGCGAATCAACGGAATCCGCCCGCTCAGACTTAGTGCCGCGCCTCTATTAGACGGCTCGTGCGAAAAGGATTCGCTACTGTTAATAGTCGTTCCAGTGTGCTACAATCGTTCGTACTTATAAAATAATCGTGAAATAATCTTATTAAATATTTTTTGAAAAAAATTTGATCTTATTAAACGGTAAATATGTTAAAATTGGCTTTGGTTTTCAATTATCATGGTGTAAAATGATGGTGTTTGTACGAATTAACATAAAAATGCAAATATCAATCCGATATTTGTATGAGTCACGGTGACGCAACACTCGCGAAATATCGTATTATTACGTGTCTGCACGCACCTTGTATCATATTGATTAGCATATGCCGTCTAAAATGCATTCCTCGGATGGTTATCGTCGTTTTCCTTCCGTTGTCCGTACCTATACCTACGTAATGGGGATTGAAATTTTTTCTGCTTTCTTTTGTGTCACTTTCTAACTTTTGCGTTCGCCATTAGCAATTACTCATCTTGTTGCACGGTTGTTTGAACGTCGTCCTCACTTGTCGCGTTTGTTTATTTTAAGTATATCATAGATAGCCTGGCTCCATTACGATGATCGATTACGACAGGGCAGCTACTGTCGCCAGTTACACGCTTAAGTGAATTAATTGTGTCTGGCGTGCGCGTTGCGCGCGGTGATTCTAAAATCGATAAAAAATTCCGCCCAGTGTTGACATCACTATTTTCAATTGTGATTGATGTGTGACTCTTCGTGTTAAATATAGATTAAGATTATATTAATCATTCTATGAAACACGAAGCATAAAGGCTTACTTCCTTTTTTTATTTCAGATGCTGTCGGAAGCTGTCTGCGCAAAGGATTACAATAAGGTTTACACAATGAATTTTAGATATATATTTCTCATTAATTGTATTTATTAAGAATCATTATAATTGTAGTTTATTATTATTTTACATGTAAATTTACCTGTACATGAATTATATAATATGCATATTTAATTATTTTATATAACAATATAATAATGATTAGTAATAAATTTGTTGCAATATGTTGTTTATTATCATAACTTTTGTTCGTAGCAATAAGGCCTCTTTCAGAATTAAAAGCTAGAAGATATATATCGTTGGTGCCTACGGCATCAATATTAGTGCCCTACATCTACCCTGTAGATCCGAATTTGTTTGAAGTGAGGCGACAAATTCGGTTCTAGAGAGGTTTGTGTGGTGCATGCACGGCAACGTTCAAGATTATATGAAGACTACAGAAATGAACAAAAAACTTGAATCATTTGTCTGTTTTATTATGTATATAGTATACTTGTAAATTGTAATGCATGTAATATGGAACAATTTGTAAGCTAATTTTAAAATAAGGGCTCTTTTATCTATATATGTTCTCAAATAGAGCTCTTTAAAAGCTATTGTTATTTATGAAATAACTGTGAAAAACTGTTTATTATTTAATTAATTTTATTTTTTTTTGTCTGCGTTTTAATAATTTACTTTTACTATTAAAACTTTATTTATTATAGATAATTGAAATGATAAGGCTTCGATTATAAAATGAAAATATGTAATTAAAGTGATTTTTCAGCATATATAATTGTGTGTATTGTATATTTCAAAAGTTATAATAAAAATTTGAATGAACTATGACGACTTTCTATGTAAAGAAACAAAATAATGTGCTCTTTATTTCACAAATTTTCACTAATAAACGTATAAACTAAAGGAATGCTAAATGAAAATATACTTATTACGTTAAGCCGGACTTTAACATTTACTTTATGCCAATTACACTTAAGATAAATGAATAAAAATATATTAAATTATGACGTCACTAAATTTCCTTGCGCAATTTTATGTACGTATTAAGAAATGGTTAATTTCTTGTTTTTAGTTTATGTTTGTACTTACATATCTAATATTTTAAATAAACGTTATCAATTTATGATTTTTCATTTGACTTAATTAATATCCCTCATATCAAAAATCTACCTATGAATTTCTGGAAGCAATTAAACTAAGCTATCATTATAATTTTTTAAAATTAAACGTACTCAAGAAAATAAATAAGGAAATTAATAACTAATAAACTAATAGGGACAGTACCGTTTTTGGGCAGTCAGTTTTAATTACAAATTTTAAAAATCTTAAATAATATAGAAATTTCATAACATATTCTATAAATTCAACGACCTATCGGCTTATTATATTTTGATATTAAAGAATTTAATGAAAACTGTACTGTGAAGATTACCATGAATTTAGGAGGACATGAGATAGTTAGGTATGATAAGCTATAATTTACGTGGATAAATTTGATGTGATATTGGACGAAGAATATGTAAGGGATATAGTATATAGCTTTGAGTTTGAATTTTGATGCTCACACCACTTAAGGTTCACACTTATGGAATGCTTGAAGTAAGAATAGTTCGTCATGTACTTATTCTGTGGAGGAATAGAACTCCGGTTGGGCTGATCTATTCGTACTATAAACTATTAAGGTCTTATACATATGCTAAGCCAGGATTTGGGCCAGGGAAGAGCAAAATCTTGATGTAGGGTCTAGAGGGAGGCGAAATGACGATTCTCTCAAATAGTTATTGGTGAAATAGTTCAAAATTTATTATATTGTTCCATTTCTGAGTATTTAAAAAGGTCCAGCATCGAGCAGCAGCCTACCTCGCTACGCCCATGGGTCTACTACAGTAACAGACCTTGATAAAACAATGATATCATATAATACGCTTATTCGATTACATAAATAATTTGCTGGCATTCCACGTAAAGTTCTAATACAAAAGTTAAAAATAAAATAATAAGATGTAACCATAAAATTTGCAGTGATTTGGTTAAATCATTTATTATTAGAAATATAATTGTATACATTTCTAAACATAGTAAGTAACGTTAAACAGCAACTTCTGTGTGTGGTACATAAAGTGTGCTAATCCTGAATGCCATGAAAAATATTTTAATCGAATATTTAACTGATCTTTGTATACCAAATTCGATATGCAAAAGTAAAAATACAGAGAATATAAGTATATAGAATCTGTGGCTAACGTATGTTGAATACTTTATTTTCTTTATATAATTAGTCTCATGCTAAAAGTTTAACAGCGTTTAAAAAATCCGTAATGAATTTTCGTAAAAGATTTTATATTATTTTAAAAATAATTGTGTGAATAACAGCTTGGACAGTTTGTCTATTGTAAGATTAGATCTACTCGGCGATAGATGGCGCTTACGAAATTGTAAAAATTACGAACTTCCATGAGCTCCAGTTAACTAAATATATAAGCTATTCATCAACAGATGGCGCCAGATGCACTATGCAATGTGAATACAGGCGAATTATATTCTGCAAAATATATACTTACTCAAATAAAATAATTATAATTATGAGAATATTTTTTTAAATATTTTTTTATTACAATACTAGATTGCATTGAAAATATTTGGATTAGAATTTATAAAAAATGTAAATGATAAGAAATTTTATCAATAAATTATATTAGTAAAAATAATTCGAATAATTAAAACTTTAACATAAATATAATAATAAATAATAAACGCCTTTTGACTGTTACAGTATTTTGTTTATCGAAGGGCGAAAAGACTAGTCTACATGTGAAAGGTCACTTATTTATAAATATAAATCAATATTTCTAGATGCAACAATATCGTATCGCGGAGTTGATGGTACCAGGAATGTATAAGGAGCGAGGAAGATTAATGATATATAGAGACCGACAGCGCGGCCGTGTTTGAGCGCAGGTGCGTTATTTTCATAATTGGTCGACCCGCGCCTTCAGCTTTCAGGAACTTGCGAATGGCCAAATTACATGTATACCTCGACCCATTAAGATTATATAGACTTACTATATTGTAAAATACTTATCGATATAAAAATTTAAATAAATTAGTCAAAAAGAAAAATTGTTTTTTTCGGAAGTCATTTTTTTTTCATTTTAAGGGGCCGCGCAATTCCGCGCAAGTCAACGACTTAAGTAATGGAATATTGTTGTTCCAAGCCAAAGGTACCAAAACTCTGCCACGATTGTGGTACATAAAGAGCAATTGCCAGACAAGGACCCGCCTAATAGCACTGACCTAAGCTTATGGGCGCTTGCAATATTAATGGTACCCACAAAAGCCGAACTAAGGAGTCGAAAAAAGGCTTTAGATGGTGTTACAAACACTCATATGCTACAACAATGCTTACCTAAAAAAAATATGCATACCTAGGGTAGCATGCTTGCTTGTCAACTACAGTCACATACACAAGGTACGTGGAGGAAAACATAGAAAAAGTTAGAAAGGGCAGGCCTATGGCGCACTATTCATATTACAAAATATTAATTAATCTTTAAAACCAACTATGATTAATTAAATAAAATAAATTTAAGGAATCAAAATATATTAATAACGGTTGTTTCTTTTTTAAATTCTTTATCTAAAACATTGTCCTCATTAATAATAATAAATTAAATTATTTTAAGCTCCTAAAACTATGCCACTCAACTAAGAACGGTTTAGATATAATTTATCTAAACAGGACAACGGACGCAAATGCTCCATGAGGACATGTAAATCTGACGTATCTCACCTTTCGAGGTAATGAGCACTATTAATCATATGCCAGGGCGACCCCACTGTCTTGGTCTTGCTTTATACATGCAGCTAAGGATCTTAAGCACAACATCTGTGCCAAAACTAACGACCTATGATGAATTAAAAAACCTAATGTGTATATTCTCAAAGTATTCGATACCGATCACATGATGTGAGAAAATATTTTATATGTAAGTATAAGTAGAATTCTTTTTATGAAATCATGCTTATTTTCTATAAAATTACAGTCTTAGCTTAGCTTCATTATATTATTTATAAATTAACAATTTCATTTTTTTTAATTAAGCATTAGAAAATCGTTTATAAAGTAGAAAATTACCGTATGAAAATTATATTTTCTATTACATATTTTATATTTCTATATAAGAAGTCTTACTCCGATCATCACGAAGAATATGTAAAAAATGATTACTGAAAGTGTGTTTCAGTAATCATTTTTATTTATACAATATAGGTTTATACTTCAAAATTAGTAATAAATAACAACGATTGTGGGTTCGATTCCCGCTCGGCCAGATGTTTGTTATAAATATTTATAACGTTATCGCGTAATATAAAAGTAAATAGGCACCTGGTTTTTGTAAAGACAGGTAAATACTGGTTATATTTTTATTTAGTTAACACTTTAGAGGCTTACAAATGAAGAAAACTTCTATTAGTTTTCGATTACATTTTAAGACAAATTTTATTTCGCACAATCTTATATCGTACGCTTGCAAAATGGGCGCCAGTTCTAAATTGTGTAACTGAACTGCATTGAAAGCAGGAAGGGCCGCGTCAAAAATTACTATTATGCCCCCGGCACATAATTAATGAACTGCTTATTCAAATACTTTTAAAACTATTATTCATGCCGTTTACGTTTGAAATGTTCCGACGACTTCTATGAAAGGGCTCCTTTCGTGTGTTAATTAAAAATTCTACCTTATGCGATTTTTAAATAGGTCTAGTGTGAGGCGGAACGAATTTTAAACGTAAATATTTTTTCATTAAAAATACCACTTTATAATTTAGCGTATGGTATAAAAAAGTGCTTGTGAATTTAGCTTATAATCATTAGATTAAAATTTTAATGGTAGTCAATTTATGTATAATTAATTATTATGCTTACAGAAGTGTTTATTCATTATTTATATGGATATGTTTCGTTTACATTTCTAACTGTAAATTTACATAAAGAAAAAGACAAATTGAAAATGACTATATATTTATAATATATTAAATTCAATTTTATATCCAAGTCAAGGCTTTTTAATGTTGTAATTCTTTTTTATGTTGTTCCACGTGTTTTATGTTAAAATGATTCCAACGATGTAGCTAAATGATGAGTTAATATCGTAAAAACTGTTATGTATCGATATTATACTAATATTATTCTTACTATACCTATATGTCTTAAAGTATTAAATAAGGTAAAAGGTAAGTGCATCTTATCGTCTTGTTAGTGGCAGCAGAGTTATTGTCCTGAGAGGTCCATCTCAGAACTTATAATATTGCAGTCTCCATATCGAAATCCCATTGCAACATTGCACAGCGAACTTTTAATCAAGTCCTGGAGAAACGATTTACTATGGCCATAGAGCTATAAATACTTTAGATATGTGTGTGTGGTATTGGGTTCTTTTTTTCTAAAATTAATGAATTTATGTATATTAGGTTAAGTTAATACTATTATGTTAAGGTAAAGCAATGTAAAAAATAGCTCTACACACTCTGCAAACTTTACTTTACTTAAGTATAATAAGAAGCTCGTAGTAAAACTGTACAATCATATAGAAAAGCCAGGAAATCGTTAGTATTTGATACACATCATGCACTACATCTGATATATGGCAATATGGATCATCACAAACTCAACCTGATGCAGTAAGCCAACCTCGTAATCAAATATTGGTAAAGACTGTCTGCTAATAACGATTGTGCTCTACGAGATTTATCCAGGCTAATATTATAAATGTCAAAGGAATTCTGTCTGTTTTTAAGTTTTGAAAAATGATGATATAGAAAAAGATATGAGAAGGACATACTTATGATACTTGTTGTCTCGATAAAACAAATCGAAGGGGGTGAAATAGGGGATGGCAAACTGATTATTTCTTTTGCAAAAAGATGCGCAGGCGAAGCTGCGGACAAAAGCAAATTATAAAAATATTAAATAATATTTTCTATTCCTTCTTATGTCTATAGTCAGTGCACGCCCGCAGTCGTCGGTCGGCGCCGTGGGCAGCTCACCATTAATCACTAGTTTTAGCTGCAGCTATATATATGTATATTAGACAATATGTACATACATCTGGGTATCGGATTGATATTACGAATTTTCATGAGCAGTTACTATTTTTATAATATGAAACTTTTTACTACTACTACTTTTTTTAGGAATACTAATTATAAGTTAAGTAAATTCTTATAGGTACACTTAACGCACATGGTTATATTTTAGTAAGTAATAATAATATTACTGACATCATCATATCATATCGTCAATGAGTATAAAATATTTAAATTTTGTATATAGGTAGTATATAATATGCTTTATAAGATCTAAAAAGAAGGTATTTAATAGGTTATCATTACACGTGAGCTATAGTTTCATTTATCAAATAATTACTTAATCTATTTGAATGACTTAATAAACTATTTTTGTAATTATAACTGCTAATACTTTGAAGTTAATTAAACTGGAATACTAGATAATTTTAATTCAAAGGTAGCCTATATTTAAAACTATATTTAAAAACTTAATACACATACAACAGCACACTTGTGGTAAAGATGTGTCTATGGAACATTATATGCGACCTTGTGGCGCAGTGGTATCGAACCTGCCTTAAGCGCCACAGGTCGCCGGTTCGATTCCCGCTCGGAGACGATGTTTGTATTGACCATGCAGGCATGTTTTCCAGTCTAGGTGTGTATGTCCTTGTCGTTGTGAATGTTTCCAGACTTCCGACACAGGATATAACTATCCTAATGGGCCCCATTGAGTGTGTAGCGTTTATTTATAATTTATTTATTATATTACTTATTATATTACTTATAAATGTTTCATATCTCTTTGGAGCCAATTTTAAAGTCATCGCGCAGATGATGTCACGGGCAGATGCTAGTACAAAATAATATACAAAACACATTTCGCATATAGTTCACTAAACAGAATGTCGGAGCCCTCATATCCCACAACAATTGGTTCAACTGATTGGGTACAATATAGCTATAAGTATACAAGGGTTGAACCGCTGAGTCACTACAGCTAGGGAATTAGACGTCAATCGAACAGTAGCTGGGAGTTGCGGCTATTGAACCATACAGGTTTGTATTAAAATGTACAATAAAATACACTAGCCAGCCTTGGTCTAACACTAAGTACTAGGTACCTTTGTTGTTACAAAAGGCTAGAGCTATGAATACACATTGGTTTTATATTCTCAGATAGAAAATAGGTTGAACTAGTTCCTAGTAATATTATCATACTAGCTCATGAAATAATGAAGATATTTCCTTTTATGTCCTTTATGTAGACTATTTAATAGCCCAAATACATAAGGCTATAGGAACTTTTCAAAATAACAAAGAGGTAAGTTACTAATATAAAAAGTTATATTGTTTTTTTTTTTTTTTTTTTCCGGAATGTGTATTGCTGTTGGCCCTACTGGCCTTGACAGCGTCACCAGGGGGCCGAGTACTGAGACTCAGCCGTGATAAAGGGACAGCCCTCATGGGGGCTCAAATTTGAAGTTATATTGTATTAACATACAGGTATTAGGTATTTTTCATACACGAGTCAAAATTATACTAATACTATTAGAGTGTTACATATTAGAGAAACACTAAACAAATTTATACCATAATGAAAAATTTAAGCCATTATCTAAAAAGGGCTATAATATATTTTATATACATACATTTACTAACATTCAAAGGATATATAAGATTGTCAATATCGTGTGTCGAGAATCCAGAAAAACATAACATAAGTACAATTATTTCCGACACCGTTGTGGCGTTGTGGGTAGCAAGTCTGCCTTGAGTCTCGACGGTTGCGGGTTCGATTCCCGCTCGAGCAGATGTTTGTTAAAATTTCTGTTTCGGTCTGGGCGTTTGTCCTTGTGGGTCTCCCCACCGTGCCTCTGAGAAGCACGTTAAGCTGTCATTCCCGGTTGTTTTCACGTAGCATCTGATAATAATCGTTAACTCTTGATAGGTAACTTGCTGTTATCCAATGAGTAACTGATTCGCCCTTTGGGTTGCGGAGGTCGGATCAATGCAATCGCTCTGTAAAACTAGTAACCTGTCAAATCCGAATAAAAGTAATAAGCAGACCCTGAGTAATACGAGGAATACTGCTAGGATGAAGAAGATAGGTACAATCATTTCCCCCGAGCGCGGGAATAGAATAAGCAAATAGGTTTTATGGCACATTCGCTCACCCTGGTTGTCAAATCTTTAACAGTAAATGTGTGAGATAAAAGAAAAGATTTCGACAGTTTTAACTGGACCAGTAGTCCAGTTGATTTATTGCAGATTCTAAATAACAATAGCAACCCTTTTGCGAATTTTTAACTACCGTTCTAACTGTTACAATTTTAGTTGCATAGAATAATTTATGGGGGTGTATTGGTGGTCTACGACAGTAGTTAATGGTTCTGCAAGTCATTGGCCTTTGTAGGTCAGTTTCGAGCTGCTCCCTATGTTGATATTGTAGTTGTATATCGATATTCTGTGTTTCTCAAAGTTTCAGAACAAAAATCCATAAACATTTAAACGGGGGCCGTTGAGTGTGTAATGTTTATACAACTAGTATATGGACGTTATGATAAATAAACAACAATATTCTGAAAAAGATATATAATATATTCATTTATATTTACATGTATTTCTACGCGAATATATAAAACTGGCCAAGTCTTTGTCGGACACGCACATAAAGTACATATATATGTACCATATACATAGATTAAAGATTTTTTGTAGCAGAACTTTGCATAAGTTTCAAATTAAATTTTATTTTATTACTTTAATATACAATCCATGAAAATTGTTACAGTTCATCAACTTATATGTTTCAGATCATGAGAAAAAAAAGATATAACCACCTCAGTTGGTTTCGCCGGCTCTTCTAAAATATCAAAACTATCAAGTTTCTTGTATTATTATAGACCCTATATGTTAATATATATTTTTTTGGTATTTTTAGTAGTTGTCGTAGCGGCAACAGAAATACTCGTACACGTGAAGATTTCAACTCTCTACCTATTACGGTTCGTGAGATAGAGTCGGCTGACAGATAGACTGATGGACTGCAGAGGTTCTGTTGGCACCTTTTTGGTACGGAACCAAAAAAAATATTAAAATGTGAAGTATTAATTGTATAAATATGCATCGTAAGCTAAAGGCAGTTTCATGAACCCAGTTTGAGTATCGGTGCCATCGAACTGCCTGGCATTTTCAACAATAGCCCACTAATGATCGTCTTAGCATTCAAATCGCCCACGCACAGCTTTTGTCTCCAAAAACATAGATTCGCAATATTATTTTTCAATGGATAAACAAAAAAAAATACTAGTAAATGATTGAAGGATTTGGGTCGTGGATTTCAAAGAAGCTTTAGGAACTATGACCTTTACTATATATTTAACGAATTTGATAAAGCCTAGATTGACTCTGCTAGTATTTATTTTTTTGAGACAAACCATATTATTATAATTTTTTTTTTTTTTTTTAAGGGAAACATACAGTTGTTTTTATGTTCTTATAGTAAAATTACATAATAATAAACAATAACCAATTAAGTTTCCAGTTTATTATATTTATAACACCATATACATAATTATGTATTATATTATGTTGTTGCTGTGGTTTTTTAATATTTCTCATATTAAATAGTAATCGATACTTGAAGAAATTATATGTTAGTTTTTATCCTGTATTATTTTATGATATATATAATTTTTTTTAGAGCAAATCATAGAATTATTGTATTATATAGACAAGCCCTTCCATACTAACAACATGTCCGAAGATCCGCTGGTGCTCTTTGCTTATAGTAAGCTCCTGCTTTATTTATAGTAAGAAAATGAAAGCATATTAATATATTTTTATTTATTATTTTTTTATAGAACATTAATAAATGATATATGTATGTAATAATGGTAATTCAGTTATGAGAGTAGATAGTTAGTTATAAATGTAATAGATACAGCGATACACAGTTCATTTTAAATGGAAATGTTACTAAAACGTAATATAGGTATGTACAAAGTTCAGAATAGATGTCGCCGAAGTCATATGACACAGCTATTAATCACAAACTCAAACCGCGTCGGTTTTCGTAGAGAACTGAAATATAATTAGAATTACGAAACACAACATTATTCTGCCTCATTAACAGAGTTTTTTATTTACTCTAAAAATATTATGATGTATTCAAAACGGAAATACAACATGCCAAAAACCTTGAAACAGTGGTTTAAAGGTAGCTGGAGTGAAAATAAATATTTTACGTGTTTCTCAACAGAAATAAGGTTAGGTCGGCAATCTTGAACGACGATCAGTTTTGAATTTGTTCGTTAATTTACTTAAAGCACGAAAAAAGCGATAATATAAGATTATAGATAATAGCATATAATCAACGATGATTAATTTTCATGTAGTTCATTAAGATTTGATGTAACCTCTAACTATACCTACTTCAAAATTGCCGCTTGCACATGTCCTTCAAATGATTTAGCACACATTTTATAGCTATCATTAGAATAACTATAAAATGTCATGAAAAAGCTGATGCTTAATCTTCTTCTTATCGAATGGTTAGTGGCCAACCTAGTGTCAGAGTACTTCAGGTCGCCCGTATAATATAGGCCTCTGACTTGACTTTTCGACTATTATCAAATTGATAACAGCCGACTTTTATGTGTCCTCCGATGCATGGAGACCCTTAGTTGAAATACCACTATAACCCTTCTAGTGACTGACCTCGCCTAAAGTTACTAAACCAACCGATCATTTACCGATCAGCACACCCGGCTATGTAAAGTACATAACTCAATAATCTTGTTTATTTTTTATTATCAGGGACCTGACTCCTGGACTAAAATATTTAGTTGATTACATCGACTTTTCACATGTCCACCACAGCACAGAGACACTCTTTTCAGAACTGCAATAGGTACCTGTCTGACTGCGCCCAAACTAGCTGCTGAACCCAAGGTGAGCTAAGAGTGCTATTTATTTAAGAGTTCTATTTTATATATTCGAAGATACACTTCATATAAACAAATCGTTTGATGCGCTAAAAGAAGTACACAATATTAAGCTTTATAAAAAAAGTGAAAGGCAATTTTGTTAAGAATGTAATAATTCTAATTATTAGAATCACATAACACGAAAAGAAATAAAAATTTTAAGTTTTTCTCGTATAAAACACAATTGTCAAAACGCCTCGTACAATGCATCGTTAAAAATCAACCAAATAAAAACTCTCATGAGAATTTGACGTCAACGCAATCATTAACAACAGTCGTCTAAACTGAATTGTATTGTTGGTGTGGAAATGGAAAAATCGACGGTCCATGTGCAAGAATGTATTGAATGGAACAATTTCACGCGCCATAAAATATCCGCGTGGAGTTTGAAAAATTTCGATACGAGATACAGAATCAAACCGTTGGCGTCCGTGGCGAATAATATTAATTGATTTGTTTTTTGGAAATGTTTTCATTTTTATGTTTTATTTTTTTCTTATTTATATCATTTATAATACGTCTTTTACACGCTGAGAATTGAAAGTTACACTATGTATCGAAATATTTTAGAGATTAACAACAATTATAATCGGTATTAAACTTAAAATAAATAGTTTATACGTATAAAAGTAAAAACTTTCTAAAACAAATTTTATTAAATTTCCTATATACTAATATAGAAATCCTTGTAGCTAAAGCATTATGCATTTCACCACAACTGAAGCCATGAGGCAATCAACAAAATGAATGCGGGGAAAAGCGATAATTCCCCAAATACCAGGCACGAAGTGGTCATCTCTAGCCCCTGGGCCCTTTAATCCAGTGTCGCTGGACCAATCAACACCCGTCAAAGGCTCTCGAGGGTCGAGGGATTGTGTGAGGGGAAGTGAGGGATCGAAAGTCCAGTCCCTTGAAACTTTACCGTCGAGACCATGATGTGTTTATTTTATATCATTCAGTGTTTCACTTTTTTCCGTTTTATTTTAAAGGTTTGGTAAGAATGTAATAAATATAATTTCGGGATGAGGAAATTTTGGGATGAGATCTGGATAAAAAATAAACACTTTTACTGCTGAAAGATTTGTTTTATAGAACAGGGAAAAAAAGTTTTTAGTAAAGAAGAAATATTTATGTCGTATAAAATTTTTAGTCAATACGATTATTTGGTAAAATTGAAGGCAGATAATGTCATTAAAAGTTACTGTTAAACACACTTTCGGTCAAGGTACTTGTTAATTGATTTTGTTTTAAGGGAGTAGCTTCGTAGTCAATTAGGCCTTTGAGAGATAATTGTTTCGCCACCCCACGTATAAAATTCCCCATTGTCCAGCGGTCATCTAACCACAGTAAATGAACGTGATTTACCTAAGGATACCTTTTAATTACAGATCAACTTAACTGGATATCAGCTGAGGCTATTGTTTTATTCAGGGATTAGCTCGAGAGGTGGTCGTACTATTGATGAGGACTTTTAATTTAAGCAGCGGTCGGTGACATTTTAGTGAGGGATGTAAGTATATTGATTTTTAGTTCTGTCCTCTCATTGGTCGGTTGTGTTTTGGACGCCATTTTATTTCATGTTGCATTTATGTTATGATATTGTTATTGATACTTATGATTCTTTCGTTCAATATTAGACCTTCATAACTTTTTTAGTACTTTTCTATTAAGATGGATAAGTTGAATAATACTGTGAAAAGAATACCTACTCTGCAGTATGCAAAGCAATAGCAAACTGTTGTGGATATTTTTTTCATAAAGAAATCGCTAAACATACACTATTTTGTTTAAGTCAAAAATTAAACTGTGAAATCTTATAAGTCTTCAGATTCTAGCATTATAAATCTAGAGATATTTTTTCTTTACTCTTTATAGCAAATTATAAAAAATACAATTTATACTAGTCGTATCTTTAAAGTCAATTAAAATACTACAAATTAATAAATTCACGCTCAGTAGGATTCACTTTTCTATTAGTAATTAGATTTCACTACTATATGGTTTCAAAAGTTTGGCCTTTCACACCTTGCAAGAAGTAGATCGACTTTTGTTCCAAAAAGTATATCGAACGGAAACCGTGTTACGATTTTGAAATTAAACATAAAGGTTATTACAGATACGACCACTTCTGCATCGAAATGCAAAAGCGATACGGAAAAACTTAAAACTTATTACATTTATCGGAATAAATAAATAAATAAATAAATAAATAAACGGTACACACTCAACGGCCCCCATTAGGATATTGATATCCTGTGTCGGGATATCAGCTTTTATCCTATAACAGCACATGATTACTACAATCATAGGCGTACGCATATCTGATGAGAAGAGGGTACTCTACTCAATGAACAAAGCACTCGTTTACAACAGAATAAAAAAATCTGCATACATACGTGATACCTTACCTACATACATTTTATATGTAATTTGTATGTAAGCTTCATAGTACCTTACACCAACATTTTAGAAGAAAAAGTAATTTACGAAGTTTTACCGCACTATATTATTAAAAAGAATTACTTTATTTATGGTGAGCACTATGGTAAGTGGTAGGCAAATTCACATTTGAGCTGCCCAATGAAGATATTTGTAAGGGTCATACAAACCTGCTTTCGTCTGGTTTGTGCTTGTGTACCTAATATGTGTTTCTGGATCTCAATGTGTTACTTGATATTTTGTTTATTTTAATGTTATGATGTGTGCTTACCTTACTTTTGAGTTACGGTGAAACTGTCAATCATAATGATTAAAAATCGCTGATGGCATAACTGGTTTACAGCTACTATGTAATGTGATACATGTTAAAATTATTTACTACTCTCATTACTTGGGTTAAATGTCTTATGAAATCTTTTTGTCGGTGTCCGCACCGTTGGATTCTTCGAAATAATGTTTTAAATTTAAAGATCTTGACATAAAATGAAATTAAAATATTTGTTAATAACAATCCCAATTATTATTGATAACCTTGAATTACGATTTTATTTCTACTAAAAGAATTATCCTAATACACAGATACCATAGACTTTAACCGAAGCGTTCAAAAATTCAAATTCCATGATTAAAATTTATCTGGTGCATTAAATTAAAGAAAATATCATAAGAATATGTTTTGGAAGAGATTTTGAACCATATTTCTGCCACTTCGCAATGGAGCAGAATAGAAGATTAAACTTTCTAATCCTTCTCCTAAAGAGCTATTTTCAGCACTGGAAAATTATACACTACTACTGCAAAATTATACACTACTGTCTACATAACAAGATTATGATGTGAAGTAGGAGAGTTAAGTGAATGACACAAATTCAATTCAGGAATTGTATTTATTATCTCTAACTGCATGTATATTTTTAAAACAATTTGATTTAGTCCTATATATTTTATGCAACGGTAGAATGTCAGCTGGGTTATAGCATTTATAAGAATTTGAAAAAGGTGGTGGTTTATCTTCTTGTTATTGTGTGACTATTGCACAATCTAATGCCATAGCTGTATAGGTTACAAAGATAACAGCCGCGACCGACTTCTTACGTGTTTTCCGAAGCGACTAGAGAGAGACGCTTAACTGAAATACGACGACGCGATCACCCATATACAGACGTAGACTGGCTGTGAGCGTAAAAAACCGAAACTGCTAGAAATTTTCTTATTGAAATTTAGGAGGTTACCCTACAAATATATCAATTTAAAAACAATAAACTTACCCATACCTATGACTAGGCTGCACATAAACTCCGTCCGATACACAATGTATTTACCAATCCGGTGCTGTGGTGCCGCTCGCCGGGCGGCATGTCAAACAGCAGGAGTTCCCCGGTTAAATTGAAAAACAATCTCCCACCATTTTCGCCGGCGAACGTAATAAATCTATGTACAAAAATTCTACACGTTATTTATGAAATCTATCCAACGTAACCGATCTATTCGATTGCATCGTTGGCCAGGTAAAACTATATCACAACTATTCGATTACAATATTCATCGAAATATTCACTTTAAAGTGAAATTATAACCTGATTGAATAAGTGATATCGACAGGTAGAAGAACCAAGTTCCTCTCAGTACCAATGAGCCGCTTCGACCGACAACCACTTAATTAAACGGAAGTACTTACCAACCTGATAACCTCTCAAAGAAAACCAGCTTAAAGTAACAGTATCAGTACTGTTGCGTGTCGTGCAATGATTGAGAGCGCTGGAGGCCCAATCTTCCACTCCTTTCCTATTTTCCTTCTAATCCCTTCCGAACTATCCCTTGGGTTGGCAACATACATGTGGTACTTCAAGTATCTTACTAATCATCATTTTACCATGAGCGGACCAATGGTTGTTTGGCAACGGTCATGACATAAAAAAATATGAGCAATTTCAGTGTACCACTTTTTAAAATTATTTTTACAATCAACTATAAGCTTACGCTTACATATCTTAAGCTTGTGTGAGTGCAAAGTATTGGAAACTGTTATATGTATAGCCATTTTATATTATCATTAAATTGCAATATAATTTAGTAGTAAAATATTACCATATAACAATTTACTAGGGAAATTAATTGCAAATTCTGTTCTAACACATTATATTAGATTGATTGTTTTGAATTGATTTAGATTTTATTTATAATAGTTATATTAATATAAAAATAATTATAACTAGGGTGTGATTATTTATTAATTCTGATTTAGATTTAGAAAGGAATACATTCCTTAAAATAAATAACTTTTATAATAAATTTTAACACGACACTAATGATCCAGGATTTGAAATGTATGCATGTTTACTTTTCCAGGTACGAAAATTGCCTGAGTTGGTACAATTTTTCGATCAAGCAGTGTACAAAAGCGTTGTGGCTATTGTGGAATTAATTGCATTAATCATAGACAGTGACAGCTATTACATTTTTGGTGCTCGACTTTTGGTTCTGTCGTAGCGAGCCCGCAACACGACAGACAGTTTCATTTTGAATACTAAACAATACAGCTGTGTTCCATTTACGGTATCTAGCGCACGAAGGCTTTTCAATTTAGTAAATAGCTTCCTACGATAAAACTGCTATTTACCATTTTTCCACTTTGTACACATAAAAGGAAGGAAAGCTAAATTTATACAAAGTCTTTTTGGATTATTGTAGTTTTGAATGCATCAACTCCAAAAGTTCTTTATATAATAAAGAGTGTTTACCATTATTATCTGTTTTGTAACGAGTTACGTTAGCTGCAGTCCGAAGATTTAAAAAAACCAAAATTTATTTAAAAATATAACTTTAATATTATTTTTTATTACAATATAAACTTAATCCTAATCTACGTTATATCCTACTCGATGTAAGAAATATAATAATAAGTTTTATGTTCAAAAGAATATAATTCTAAAAATGCAAGTTTGCATTCCTATCCAGAATGACGTCAATGTAATTGTATCATCGCGGGACCCGCAACATAAGCGATCCCCTTGATGCATGTGTATGTAACTAACGTTATTGTTTCTTTGGCGTCGTGACGAACATATCGCCCACTGTTGGCATAACCTCTGTCACATCAAAGATTATTCCACCAGTGCAATCAGTCACAGTGGTGGTAAGTCTTTTGTTGGAAGAGGCCAACTAGATTCACCGCAGTGCCAAAATTCTACCGCCAAATAGCAGTGCTTAGGTATTACTGTTTTTTTTTTTATGTAAGAGGGGGCAAACGGGCAGGAGGCTCACCTGATTTTCAGCGATCACCGCCACCCATGAACATCTGCAACACCCGAAGCCATGCAGGTGCGTTGCCGACCTTTAAGGAAAGAATACGCTCTTCTCTTGAAGGTTCCCAAGTCGTATCGGTTCGGAAAGACCGCCGGCGGAAGCTGATTCCACAGAGTGGTTGTGCGAGGAAGAAAATGTCTACTGTGTTCCGGTTTGAAGGGCACTGTAGGCTAGTGAAATTACTGGGCAAAGGAGATTTAAGAACCAATATCTCGAGGTTGGCAACGCGTGAGTGGTACCTAATGCTCATCGGCTACGGCAACCGTTTACCATCAGGTGGGCCGTATGCTTACTCGCCAACTTGTAACATAAAAAAACATTTAATATAACTTAACCTAAGTATTTAAATATTTAATTTCAATTTGAATTTGATAAGTGATAGAAGCTTATAGGTAATAGTAACCTGAAGAACTCTTACACAAATTTTGTCAATAACCAATATGTCTTGCTTTTAAACATAAAAAGACTTAAATCTCGTGGAGATCGATTAACTTTTAAAAGCATTGCGCTGATGCTATGACTTCATTATACTGCCATTATATACATTACGTAGGTAAATTGAAAATGACAAGTTTTTACTACGCTTAGCTATGAAACTATCATTAAATTGTATAAAACTATCTATAAAGACAGCATTACGGACTGTTATGTTATTAAACCACTGATTAAGAAGGTATAACGCGAATATAATATCAGAATCTAATAGAAATCATAGAAAATTACAGACTACGGAATGATATTCAATATCAACGTCCATCACTTGTTAATTAAACTAGTTTTAAAGGTATTCTTGCCGTATACTTCGATGTAGATTATTTTCTTAGTATTAAACAGAAGCCTTTTTATAAGTTTTAATACAAGTTCTTTGTTCACGTTATTTAATGTGTGTCGATTTTTGTAAGAAACTTTATTAAATTAATGTCATTTATTTAGCCGAATGAAGTCGACCTGATAATGTAGATTTTAAAAGAAGATTGCGAGGGTATATCCGGACAAACAACGCAAGCAAGTTTCAAGTGCTTAATTTATGTTAGGGTGACGGAAACATTGCTAGGAATCGGTGGAGTATATATTGACATGTATATTAGCCAATCCGCAGTTTGGGCCTTAATCCAAGCCATGGGCATTTCTTCAAAACCCAAGCCATGGGTGTAGCCAGCATTTGGCCTCGGTGAGAGCAAAATCTTGATTTAGGGTCCAGAGATGTGGGGCAAAATGACTATTTTCTTCAATAAATATTAGTTAAATAGTTCAAAATGCCTTATATTCATGTAATTCTTAATAGTTAGCAAGGTCTAGGGAGGGCAGCTGCTCCTCCTTGCTCCTACCTCACTATGCCCAAACTAACAGTACCATTACGTCATATCCATATTCAAGATAAGGTAGTCCTCTTCCAGTCTGCCTAAAATGATGGCACGTAAAAACCAAAGACAACATGTAATTTTACTTTTAAACTGCACATATACACTACTGGCATATAGGATATTCCACTGAATGATTCAATTTACTCTTTGCCTAACAATTTATTATTATTCTTAACAATACTTACATTATGTAGATTGCATTCAGTGAAGCGCAGACGCACTGGATTGGTATGATTCGTTTGCCGTCATCAATTACAGCCGATTGTAACGGAGATCAAAGCGGCCGTCGCATGCACAGCTCACGCGTAAATTATACCTACTGCATTACAAATACTCGTACTTGTTAGAATAAAGGACTTGTGAAATTAAATCTCTTTATACGTTTTCAATCTTTGTGTTGCAAAATTTCAATTGATCATTAGCTATAAGGTCATGTTATAGTTATTATTTTTGCACATGGACATCTAGAACACTAGGGGCTATCATCCTTGGGGTTGCCAGCCTTTATACAAAGAATAAGCACTATTATTGAAAATGTCCATGCCATAGCGACATGAACGCCAGTGAGCTGGTTCTAAAGAGTTGTTGTACGATAATCTTACATTTTGAAGAACCTAAGTCAATCTCTCTGGGCCTTTGACTGCTTGCGCGCTGATAGCTCAAAAGCTACTGGAGTTATTAATTTCATTATTTATATATATAATTAAATAAAATTAATGACAGTGTGTGTGTCAGGTTTATTGGCAGTAAAATTTCACGTCTATTTACTACTACTAGAATGGCAGCTGAAACGCAAAGAGAAAGCAATAGATGCCATTGAAATCAGCAGTGAAATTGGTACATATTTTAATCACATAATATAATTGAAGCCTTAATAGCTCAACGATAGAAGGGCCGACTTCGCCCCATTAACGCGAGTCTCAGGTTCGATCCTGACTCCCTTGGGCTATTGTCGCACCCACTCCTAGCGCAAGCTTCGAGCTTATTTGGAGGGGCAACAGGAATATTAGTAATTCCATTGAAAAAGCATTGCTAGTATTCTTTTGTAAAAAAATCACCATTTACATACTTCTACTATACTACCTGGAGAGTTTTAAATAAACAGCAACCTTCAACTGCCTAAAAGCTATTAGGATAGTGTTATTGTAAAAGAGAACTCTTTTACTTTGAAGAATTTCGTTTCTATAATTTTATCAGAAACAATTTATATGGGATAAGAAAGCATAACTTATTTAACAAAAAGCAACTCAATAGTATCTGTTTACAAACAATGAAAATCACGTTCTTTTTGAGTCGGTCAAAAATAAACACATTTCACAACACGCCTAACAAAGCAAAAGTTACTACTGTATTTTATTTTATGAAATTAAAACCTGCCTAAATTCGATTAAGCTTATCAAGACCTTAATCTATTTGCAATGAACGTTTTGTCCTTTAGAATCAAAACTGGATTAACGATGCAGTATCATTTAATATAAAGTAATTTACGAAACAAAAGCTACACGATACATCGTGAGGCACCAAGCTGCTTTGATAAATTCTGCCAAGGAATCGTGTTCTTGGCCGCGTATAGAACGTACTTTGATTTATTAACTGTCGATACGGATACCGACTGGATGAAGAAAATACGAAAATTAATTTCGTAAATTGTATACATAGTATTTTAACACCTCTGTCTTAAGACAAACAGTACAATTTACTTTAATATAATTCAACTATCTATTTTAGCTTTGTCGATCTCTGTAACATCCTCATTCTATTTTCAAATAACTGGTGATAAATATAACAGTTTTTCGAAAACACACGTTAATTGATTAGCCGAATTGCGATAATGACAGGTAATAAATTCCACTACGGACACGTGTTTTCGGCCATGGTTGATTGATTTATTACATTTTTCTGGCATGTGTATGAATCAACTGTTTGCGTTACGCGCTTTCAATATTTAATAAGCAAAACGTTAAAATAAACATATCATTACTCTTCAAACTCGCAAAATAAACCAATTTTCCCAAAAGTAATGTAACGAAGAAAATACGAAACAAGATATTGCAAAAAAAATTAAAATAGTGGGTAATCTTTTTCGGCAAACAATTTTCCAAGTTCAATGACATTTTAGTATTAAGTTATATTTGAAGTGGGATATGTTTTTCATTTTTCAAACTGACCTACTAATTTCTTATCAGTGGCTTGTTTACAAACATCCTAACCTAGGCTAATGATGAACGACAGGGCGCAGAAGGTGATCAGCGGGCCGTTGACCCCTGGTAATGACTGCCCGATGACGATGCATGTGAGCACGTGCTGAGAAGATTTTTTTATATGTGACAGATGTAGTATTATCGTTAGTAATCAATTGGAGCTCTGAACTATGCTATAATTAATGTAATAAATAGCGGAAATCTATTTCAAACTTTTTAAATTAATTGTTCTATATTTACTTTGACATCGAAGTTATAAGTTTCAGAAATTTCAGAATACGTCAGAATTGTAGATTATTAAAAAAAAAACAAATTTGGTGTTCTATATTTATGTCAACATCGAAATTATGAGTTTCAGAATCGTGAGTTCTGAAACTAGTAATGTACGTCAGAATTATAGGACTTACATTTTTCAAAAAGGCTATCTTTTTGTTTCAATGTTTTGTTTATTGTGTATGATGTAGTATTGTCCGATGAGGAAAAATTTGAGCTCTTAAAATCAAAAGAGCTTATAACTATCATCACTGCATAAAAATATTTTTGATTAACTAATCCGGTGCGGGCATATGTATATGTGTTTAAAACAGTCGATTTATATAAGCTATTGATTTACATACCTACCTAATGCTACACCTGCAAACACCTATCTGCACCTTTAAGGTCATCACTTACAAATTGTCTCTAATGTCGCAGATAAAGTCTCATTCTTCTTTAATTTAAGTTTCGCTATATCTTCTGAAACTTTATAAAACAGTCACCAATTGTTATTCCAATTACAGTATCAAGTCTTATATCAGATTTCAGCTCGTTCTCACATCAACTAACATTGAGACGTCAAATGAATGAAGACTAATACTTTTAGGCGTGACTTTCAAAAAGAAAGTGCTAAGCAAATTGAGTAAAGTGCACATATAAGTTATGAGGGATACATCATTATTCGCTTAAAGCACTTTACTCACACATTACAGAATAATTTAATAAAAATTGTCTTTTAGTTTGTAATATACTTGAAGCGCTTCGGTTTTTATTATTGCTTACGTTTTTCGTAACGGCTTAACGGCTATAGTAAATTGATGATAAGTAATGCAAACGATACGAGTAATTTTTTTGAAGTATATTTGTGGAAAACTTATCTTTTGATGTTTTATTGTGTATTACTTCTACCATCAATAGTGAGAATTTTCACAATATATAAAAAAACAAACACGTTTTCTAAGCATTAGTGATTATCTAAATAATAACTAGATTAAGTAGTCAAATAATACTATGTAAAAGGTATCTATTAACTTATTAAGTGCCTTAGTAGCTTAGCGTAGCGTTTGCCCGCGGCTACGATCGCGTGAATGCGACATTACAATTGCATTGTAATTGGTGTAGATTCCATAACATCTAAATTCCATCTGTATAGAAATTCAAATTCTGCTTTTTACGGTAGAAGAGCCATGCTCCTCCCAGCACAAATGAACCGGATCGCCGGGTAAGTACTATCTTATCATAGAAAATCGGCGTAAAGTAACAGTATCAGTAGGTATTGTTGCGTTTCTTGCGATGAGTGAGAGCGCCGAGGGCCCATCTCCCACCGCCTCTGTTCTCTTCCTTTTTTCTCTTCTCATCCCTTTCTTCCTGCTCCTTGGGTTGGCAAGGCGCATGTGATACTTCAAGTATAGCAAGCGCTCATAGTTTTCGGTGACTGCTTACCATCAGGCGGACCGTATGCTTGTTTGCCAACCGTCATGAAATAAGAAAAAACTCATATTTATAATACAAACAAGCTATCAATTGTAGTAATAATCTAACTCGAGTAACTACAGAACGCAAAACCACATGGCCATATACTCCTAAAAGTCTTAAAATACGCATGATTTCTAGCAGTAAATACATATTTATAACAAGTGTACATATATCGTTAACAATACCGTATGTACATTAGAAGTTATTGGCTCAAATTGACATGCCCGTCTTCATAACGGATCCGTCGGATGGAATCCATTCCGGCGAGTCACTACATGATATTTCAAAGAAATGTTACCCCATTCTCATTTCATTATATATAGTTTCATTATATTATGTATAAAAAAATAGAAACATTATATTCAAGAAATTGTAATTAGTATTCTATATTTCTATACTGCATAATTTTGATAACGAACTAGGATTGATTTAGAAATCGCTGAGACAACTATTTTTAAGATTTTTGACTGTTTGTTGTAACATTAAACAAAATGGTTTATCGTGTGATTCCTGATCGACAATGAATTTCTTCAGGTAATAGAATCGTAACTACGTTTTATTTTAATTTGGAGTCACAATTTGGTCCGCAGTATAAAATAAAATTCTAAGCGAATGCATGCAAAGACAAACCATTGGTATTATTAGAAAGCTGTATCTCAATCGGACGTAATTAAAAATTAGCTACTGAAATAAAAATTTACACAATGACTTGCTGTAAATAAGTTCATTTAGTAGTTTTTAAAATATAAAACTTAGCTACCTATTTTTGGAGAAAGTTTTACTTGTTTTCACGGTTCTACTGTCAAGTTTTAATTTAAAACTATTGAATAATAAAACTGAAAATTTTCATTCCTAAATGTGTATGTTACATATTCAGGAATGTGTACGCGCGAGTCCAAAATTGCGTAGAGAAGTTAAACTCAAGTCGTGAATAGCGAACATTATTACCAAAAGAAATATGAAAGCGTTCTTAGACAAGCGAAAAATACTAGACCAATTTTACTTATGCAACAACTACCTATACATACTTTTATGATTACCAAAACAATCATCTTTAGATTAAAACTACTAAGCTAAAATAGTTACAGGCATTCGCATAGTGATAGGTACTTCGACGATAAAAAAACACCGTTTGCTTCACGAAAATTCTTGAGACTTGGAAATCGCTTGATCGGAAATCGAAGCGGGTATATTTTTAACAGGAAAATAACAGCTAGTATCGTAGCAAGCCTTATTATCATTAATGAAATGATGGTATATGCTTTTATCACAACTTTTCATATATGCTTTTCACACAACTTTAATGTTCTTAAAATATTTATAATCTAGTAATGTCTTATATAAACATATTATACGATTATAGTTTTTATATCAATAGACCTCGATATCAAACAGACACCTTTATGGCGATGTGGGTTGCGAGTTTGCCTTTAGCCTTGACGGTTGTGGGTTCGATTCCCGTCCAGACGGATGTTACAAATATCTGTTTCGGTCTGGGCGTTTGTCCTTGTGGGTCAGCTGTCTGTCGGTCTCGGTTGTTATCATACATCTGATAATAATCGTTAACTCTTGATAAGTAAATTTCTCCTATCCAATAAGTTACTGGTTCGTCTTTAAGGTTACTGAGGACATATGGCAATCGCTCTGTGTAAAAACTAGTAACCGGTCAAATTCGGATAAATACTCGTATGATACCGGGAATAATGCTAGGAAGAAGACATCGATAACAAAATAAAATTAACAAAACACTGTCACATCGAAACTTTTTCTTTCCCAAATTCAATGTCAACTTAATCGGTATTAAGGCGATCTTATTTTCTAAGAATTATAAGTAAACGATGACTAGCGTGGTTTGAAAAGTTCATAATCGGATATCAAGCGGCGCAACTGACATGTAAATCGTGATCCGATGGAGACTCGAACTCGCTACCACAAACTACCGGTGCCACTGCGCTGAGTCAGCAAAATTCAAAACACCTGCCGACTCTATACCGATCATATAAAAGCCTACATTAAATAATCTACAAAGGAATGTCAGCTTTAAGCTGGGTATAAAAAGGACTAATTTTCAATATTTTTGTATTGGTTAATCCAACATTACATATCATTATACAGTTTAAGATAACAATTCGACGTCATTGTTAATTATTATACGGATAAAATTGTTATAAACAGATGCTCAATCCTATCAAAATCTTTATCTATTCGAAATGCTAAACATTTATACAGTATCAACCTCATATATACATATTCAGGTAAGAACTAAATACATAGTCAAAGAACCACACCGTCAACCTTCGTCAAAAGTTTATCTAACCAATCCATATAATCATTTTTATTCTTTTTTTTTTCATTCAAAAATATAATTCCTTGATCCCTAATGCTAAAAAAAAGTAAAGATGTTTTTAATCTACAATTTGAGAGATTGACGGGTCGGTCCGTTCCCGCGCTAAAGGAACAGGTAAAAACCTTGATTAAGAATATTTCAGCAAAGCTTGTTGTTATCGGTTTTTCTTTATCTTCATAATATAATATTGTTGCCTCTGGATGTTCGAGGTTCGTCCGCCGTGGGAAGAATGAAATTTATTTATTTTGTAATAGATTTCGTGTTTCACACCAAAATTACTAAGGCATCATCTGTAGAACTAAGTAAAACTATAATGGAATACGTACTGATGATTTTTATGTGGCGTGATTCGAACTTAACAGTTTTTTATTTTTCTAAGTCATGTATTGTACGGTCAATAATATACACACGCTATTCCAATCAGGTATTAATGTAACTCATTGAATATTAATTATATTCAACCTAGTCCAACCTATTGAGTTTTACGTCGAATTGTAGTGAGAGGTTAGTATATGTATAGTATATGTATCCCATACTAGTCATAAATAAGTACTCGTCTAAAGAAAATGTGTTTTATTTTGACCTGCTATTAGTAATGTATATTGCATAGTAAGCCAAAACATTAGAATTTTAAATATTATTTCAAGACTTTATAGTCAGATCTAGTAGGTAAGGATGTATTGTTGTGACTTACTAATACTCTACACTGTAAACAAAAATAAATGTTGAGGATAAAGTTGATTTTAATAAAATAATTTAACTATATGTACTATTTATGTGCAATATATAAAGGTCTATAACTCAAGTTTCGTCTTACATTACGATAGATATAAAAAATGCGATCCTATCACTGTCACCAACATCTTAACTACTAGCGAATGCACCCTATGAAAACAGCCATTTCTCAAATTGCATGGCGAACGTATTCAACAGAAGCCGGGCCCTCAGAAAAAAAGTAGAACCATCCCCTAAAATTATTTTAGTGAAAAGAAAGGAACTTAATACACCCCACCATGCCACCCCGCAGGCGCACCCCTTGTTCGCTATGTGTGTGGATATGTATGTGTGAGTGCCCTCCGAACGAAACAGATGACAGCTGTGTAGGGTTGTAAAAGTTATTGGAAAAAAATGTACAAAATGTAATTGTTAAATTATATTATAAAGAAATAAAAGTCTAGAATAATTGTTAGCCTTTATAATATAGTAAAATATAAAAGCAGTTATATTTTGAAACGTTCACAGTTGAGACATTAGACATCACAGGACTTTGCAGCCAATTAACATTTAAAGACACAAATGAAAACGAAAGAACAATTATGATAGTACTTAGAAAGTCAAAGTGAGATACCACATTATTAATATTACTAGCGCAAACTAATAACTATATAACGCGAATAATATTAAATATAAAAATGTATAGCCTGCCAGCCCTAACGAAACCGTACCGGGCGGTGTCGGGAAATCAACACACACATCAACACACACGAAGCCTCAGAAGGGCACAAAGCCCGACTGACTACCAGCAAGATACGAGCTATACTATAATGTACGAATACATATATAATATAAGGGTGAACAATCGGTACATTTTGTAACCGGGGGAATTTTTGAAAGTGTACAATTTTTTCTTTCCAAATAATAAAATTGTTTTAATTTTAAGACCAATATATAATTATGATAAACTTATATCAAAAAATCACATTACGAATCTTTTTTTTTTTTAATTAACTAAAATATGTAATTTGTTGCTTATTTAGTATTTCTAATCGCCTGCATAGTAGTATTATAGAGTTTCTAATATTAATTACTGGTCAAGAAAACATTATCAGACTAAGGAGGTTTGGGTGAAATCATAAAGGTTTGAAGGCATCGTTTGAAGGTATTTATTGTAGTCAAGTATAAATATCAATATTTCTTCAAGGAATGTAAATAAGTAAAATAATAAAATTTTCAGAATACAGCGATATCCAATTTATTTCCTGTAGGCTCGTGATCGAAACATTAAAATCCACTCCGAGGACCCTCTACTCTCCTCGTCATCTCACGTACGTTTGCAGTTCTCAAATCGACTCTAGTACGGATTACAACCTTCTGACGACGTTCGCATCCCCCAAGTAAATAAAAGTGCGGTCTAAAGCATAAGATGCGGAAGAAATATTATTACAAAAATATAATGCTCTATATTATTTTAAAAAATATTGTTATGATATATTTTGTTTCAATTTATGGCGGTTTTTAGTTGAGTTTATGCTTTTTAGAACTAGCATAGTTTTAGTATGCAAGTACATTATAAATTGAGACTACTTAACATAAGCAATAAATACTTAGTTCACACGAAGAGAGTAAAAAGTTGAATTCTTTTAATATATTAATGTGCGTTGAATTTCACTCAGGATCTAAAATTTAATTGTAAAATTTTACTAAGGTGTTTCTGAATTTTCTATAAAATCAGCTTCTAAATCGAGCTTCACTTAAACGAACAGAACAAATTGCTATGACGTTTTCTTAATTAGTTTTATATAAAATAAAAGTTTTGAAAGGCCTTTTTAAAAAAAGAACATTTTTAGTTAGTAGTGAGGATATTTGTGAGTTAGTAGTGAGTTTGTATACACTCGTAGTTAGTCATTTATCATTAGTTGATATGATATTCTAAAGTCCGCTATTCTCCTATGACTTGCAATGCATTACTATACATACATATTGTGAAATCTATATGTACAAAGACATCTCTTACGTTTTATTGAAATTTGTCGTTTTCGGAAGGCGGTTAAAGATTTCCCTTTGTAAGTACATTCGCGGAATTTCATTCCTTTATTATTTTATTATTGTTTCTTTTATTATATTAAATTATCTAAAATATACTCAAAGAAGCAAAACTTCTAATCTTTTGTCTAAATTGAACTTATCAGCTGTTATAGATTTGAAAATACATTATTTTCTTTTAAAAATATGTATTATATTTTAAATGATATATAGATATTATTTTAACAGGGAAATCTATAATTCTTCGGCAAAACATGCTCTTATTATAGTATTCAAATGCAATTGCAATAATAGAGTTTATGATTTAAAACGAAGAATTTTTCCTGTCTCGAATTTTAAATCAATAATATTAGAACTACTTGAATATACAGAATGCAAAAGCTATATGTCAAAATATGTTAAGATTTTTGTCTGTGACTCAATAAAGTAAATTCTTATGAAATCTATTTTTAAAACTATGAAATCTGAATAAAAGGTTATAGAAATAATTATATCTTTTTTTACCGGCGTCGGGATGTGACGACCCCATCGCCCGCTGTTGGGATAACCTCTGTCATAGCAGAGATTAATCCACCAGTGCAATCAGTCACACTGGTGATAGGTAGTTTGTTGCAAGAGGCCGGCTAGGTAGGCACCACCACAGTGTCAAATATTCTACCGCCAATTAGTAGTGCTGAGGCATTACTGTGTTCCAGTTTGAAGGGCACTGTACGCTAGTGAAATTACTGGGCAGAGGAGATTCAAGAACCAATATCTCGAGGTTGGCAACGCGTGAGTGGCACCTACTAATGGTGCTGCAAGCGCTCATAGGCTACGGCAACCACTTACCACCAGGTGGGCCGTATGCTTGTTTGCCAACTTATAACATAAAAAAATATCTTTTAAGGAAATTCTCTTTAACTTCCGTTCAATATCTTAAGGCATTTTCTATTTTCAACGTTATAAAAGACACTTATACTACCTAAGGCTTTATTCTTATTACTTATACTTCATCTCACTTACCTTAAAAGATATTCTTCAAAACACACCGCTATCTCAGAAATGTACTGCAAGTCATCATTCGCAACACTTCCTTTAAGCATTCCCCCGAGAGCCCCGCATCATCGGGACTCACCTGCCAAATAGGCCGGGATAAGGCCTTGTTCATGCCGCTACTTTGTTTCACGACTTGATAGTCGAAAGAAAGAAGAGAAAATCCCAAAGGTATAATATAAATAAATATACTTAGAGAGATCTTTTCAAAGATCTAAGTAATAATAGATAAAATAAATGAGGACACGAAAATAGCGCTCATTGCAAATTATTATCACATAATTAATATTCGTATAACCGAAAAAAATATTTGTTGGCGCATGACGAAGTATAGAACCTATTTAAGATGTTGGATTAGAAAGACAATATTTGAAAAAGATGTCATTCTAACGGAGCGTCACAATGATGGTTACTTCGATATTTCAACATACAGAAAATTATTGTCATACCGCATATAAAAGGACTAATCGTTGAAATCCGACGTAGTAGTTACAGTGCTGTGCAATTTATTGTGTTTTCTAGTAAAGAGATTAAGCATTCTTGATTACAATAAGTTGTTCATAATGTTAACCTACTTGGATGGAATTCATAAAGGCTCCAGGCTATCCTTAGCTTAGTTTGATTCAAAATGAATACTGATAAAACCACAGGCGTGGTTTATATTGTAAAATTTGCGTATTGCAAAAGTAATTTTACAGTCAAGCCAAATATTTAAAAAAAAGCAAGTAACCGACAAAAGTATTTTTATAAAACTTTAAGGTGTACTCTGGTGAGCAATGGTATAAAGCGAAATCTATTTTATCAAAATTCGAGTCAAAGAATTAAAATTTACCATATAAAACTTACTTTAAGTAACTGTAACTGTGTACCTCAAAACACTATAAAAGTTTGAAAACTGTTAAACCAAAAACTATTTTAGTCAATTTACGTAGATAAGGAGAACATTCTCACAGTCGGATTATTGTGGCAATGTCCTACTTTTCTTCCGTGTTGCGTGTATGTTTTTTTCTACTATGAAAAATTCGCTTCTAGTCCCTGGTACTCGTACTAGAAGCATACGGTTGCTAAATTACCGGGAGGCAAAGTTACTTAATTAGTGTCATCTTATAGGGCAGTTTTCTCCCTCACACAAGGGACTAAAAACGAATTTTCATCAAGGAAGGAAAAAAATAGAATACGCATTTTCTACATATATTAGTATTAGATATTCATATACATCTATAGGCGACATAATAATTTTAAAACTTTAAAAATATTTTGTATATTATAGTGTATTCATTGGTTCTTTAGATTATTCACACAATATGAGTCATTTAATTTGTAGCTTCAATAATAAACATGAACAAAAAGACGGAAGACATCGTATCTCACCGTGTTTGATTACTTTGATGGAATACTGTACGTTATCTAGCCAATTTAATTGTACTCAATCAATCGCCTGTAGTTGTGACTATTTATTATTAACGCTTTATTATATCGGTGACTAATAAAAATATCCTTGTTGACAACTTTGCCTCGTGAGAAAAACAATCGATCGTCCTTGTTGATGTGAATTATCTTGAACATTGCGAATGTGATTTGTTTGATACGTTTCCACGCATTAATTACACAACTGATCACCATGAAATTTTCCCTACACTTTGTCAGGTGTAGTAAGTGTACTTGACGCTAGGACTTTTATTGCAAGAGGCCGTCTAGGTACGTACCAGCCACGGTGTCAGATATTCTACCACAAAGCAGTAGTGTGTTCGCATTACTGTGATTCGGTTTAAAAGTCAGATTTACCAGTGAAATTGCTGAGCAAAGAAGATTTAAGAGCCAATATCTTGACGTTGGCAACACGTGAGTAACACCTACAAATAAATAGTATTGCAAGCGCTCATAAGCAACGACAACTTACAATTAACTTAGAATTACAGAACGTTGCTTGCTTGCTAACTTAGTCGCATTAAAATTAGTATAAGTAAAGGACATATGGTACTTTTCAGAGCAAAATAATATAGTGTAGAAAAATAGCTTTTAGATAGCCGTTTGTCATCAGACTGAGTTATTATAGACTAAGAGTAAATTACAATATGATAACTGAAGAACAGAATCTGCATTTCAAAAGACTAAACACGGGACTAAACAAGGGAACACAATTTCAAAGTCTATTCGCAGGACATACAAGAACGATAATAATTCTAAATTTTACCTGATAAGCTGGCAACTTCTTAGTATAAACAGTGGAAAACAACTTATAATCTAATATATTGATAATATATGAATAAAAAAACAACACTAGAACTTGACAACGTAAAAGCTATTTCAAGTTATCTCTATTAATTTGCCTACGTCATTATTTGTAAAGTAACAGTTAGAATTTAGTGACTATTGACGCCGATAGCTACCGGTAAATGTCTAATACAATGGTAATCCCTTGAGACATATTGAGAGACTAAACAAAAATCTTTGCAATAAATTCGTCAAACGGAGACGGTAGCATAATCCTGTTATTTGCATACAAATCTTGTGACAAAAAGCTTTTGTTTATGAAGTAAAATCTGTAAGAAATTTGAACCCTTTGACGCGCCGGCGCACAAAACATTATTGTCATCATTCAAAGTCTGACAATCTTTGCAAATTGACTTCAGCCTTCGTTAGTTTTTGCAATATTTTGCTAACCCTTTTTTCAATCCTATTAAACGGTAAGTTTCTTAATAACCTTAAATGCTTATTGCTTTATTAGTTCTTTCTTTCTAGTTCTTATTTTTACAATAAATACTACCTATATTTAAGAATGTTGCCTAAATGTCTTATGTTGTTAAATAGCATAAAACAGTGAAGTTGAAAACCGTATCGTATAATTTGTAGTTTCTGTTTTTTTTTAATACTAAAAATACCCACAGAATCACATGAACTCTATATCGATATTTAGCCACACCACGTGGACTGTATAATAATAATAAATATAGTTATTTTGGAATTGTAAATAAATTCTAATATATCTTCCATAGAAAAACAGCGCTACATTCCTATCGACAATCTGTATATACTTCCCTAAAAGTAAATCTGTATCTAAAAGAAATAAATTACACGGATAAAAAGTAGCTTACATCCACGCAAGCTGATCTTATTTCAAACAAAACAGAATCTCAGCATTGGCTTTGTATCGAAACGATAAAAGTACGCGTCAAGGCTCGTGTAAGGCGCTAGTAGATGCGTTGCGTGCCGGCCACACAATAAGCCTACGACATTGATTGATCACTTCACATTGAACGAATACATTACTATTTTTGCTTTCGTTTCATTCGATACGAATAGCGCAAGGTTATGATATGTATGACGATTCAAGCGCGAAAGACGCAGCTATAGCAATAAATAAAAAGCTAAGACTCTGGAAACACAAAGTAGAGCCTCAAACAATCGGAAATATATTTGTGTGTTCAAAACAAGAGTGTAAGAGACATGAAGGTATGTCGCGTTAACTGTCTGTCGGAACGTCACTCTCAAATATATTTTTCTTAAGACGAAATCGTTATCTTTATGTAGTGTAGATAATTATAACTCTATTAATTTTGTCAAATATAAATGGCCTGGTCGGTGTGCAATTATACGCCAAAAGAATGACAATCAAGAGAGATTTTAGCGAGAACGCGTACACCAAGACGCAATCGTTAAAAATGCGTGCAGATACTACGCTGCATGGCTATTTATAAAAACGCACTGACAATGAACTAACATTGAATATCCAACTACCGCAGTTTTTGTCAAATTAGACACTAAGATCGAATAATATTCAAGTACAGTCGTTTGAGTGTAGTTGACATCGAATATTTAACTACGCCCGACGAGAGAAAATCTAACTCATAGTCATCAGTATATTGCCGATTTCGCTAGTGCTAAACGAGCCTTAATAGAAAAAGCATTAATACAAAAAATACGATGTTAGGAAGATGATGTTCCTGATCAAGATATGATTTCATTATAAACTGTTATGTGTTTTTAATATAATTTCTTCAAGAGTAAATTACTTATTCATGAGTTAAGTGAATGAGTTTTAAATATTATTTTTCTGTCAATGTGGATTTGATAATATCAAATCGTATTATAAGAAGACCTTTGGCAAGATTATTAGACTTTATATTTTATTAAAGATTTATTTTAAAAAATCATCTATCAGCAAAATTGAATAAACTAAAATAAAGGTTTCAATGAAACTGATTATTTATTTCATATTTATTCTATATTTTATTGGTTTTATATTCACATTTTTTTTCTATTTTAGTTACAAAACAATGTTTCCGTTTAAAATTATTCTTTTTATTTTGTACTTAAACCAAAGTCATTGTCGTACCTTCAAAGAGCATAGCGATAGAAAAGCGATTTTAAAAAATTCTAAGAAAATTTTAAGATAAAGTATCTTTGTTCTTTATATAAAATAAACATATAACCCTCTTAATGTAAAAATATAATATAATTTAAAAGAGAACAATTGCCAAGTGCAGTAACAATTCCAATCGCTTGAAATATTAACATTATTTAGGGGGCCATCCATAAATTACGTCACATGATCTTCATGATTTTTTACCCCTCCCCGTCCTCGTCACAGCTTGTCACATTTGTGAGACTCCCCCTCCTTAGTGTGACGTCATATAATTTTTGAAATTTTCCGTATAGAAATTATTAAATTAAAACCGGATTCCGAAATTATTCAAGTAATATTTTAATGTTTCTGACGTCACAAAACTTGGGACCTTTACATCTGACGTAATTTGTGGATGGAATTTATGGATCGATTTTATAAAAGCATAAAAAATTTAAAAGACAATGACTTAAAGTAAAAGGTACAAACCCAACACTCAGATGACTATACCTACCCTAAAATAATCACACTTTTGACATTGTAAAGTTTTCCACTTAACTAACCAAACATCCAATTAGTGACTGGCATACATTAGTATTACTTACACAACTTATGTTAAACTTAAATTAGTTACATAATAATCATCACTTTATTACACATTATCAACACGAAGGAATGGTAAGTATTAAATGAGAGTTTGTCAATGAAAATATATCATCTCCTTAAGATTCTAAAGATTATAAGGCGGTTAGACCATAGTCCGACTTAATAACCGGTGCGTTACCGGTAACTATACCGTTGCCACATCCCGTATTGCCAACCGGTGAACCGTGGGCTGAGAGATTGGCGACCAGCGAAGGATCCATCCCAGCATGTATACCCATCATGTGTAAGTGGTGAGCTGTCATCTGATGGCCAGGGTTCATCTGACTTCCTGGATGCGACATTGGACTTATCGCTGGATCGTGGGACATATTTTGCTGGGCGCCTACACAATGTAATTCGTTCATTATATTATCAGTAACATTTTCTATGCTATCTGGTCGCCCATTGTTGTTCGATTTCTTCTTATCGTTATTATTTGTATTCTTATTCGATCTACTCTTTGGTGTCGCTCCTTTAGTCGTGGTGGTTGTGACGCCGGCTGGATTAGTTTTTCTCCTAACGTTTTTGGTATTCGGTAATTTGTTGTCCTTTTTCCATTTCATTCTTCTATTCTGGAACCAGATTTTTATTTGTCTCTCCGACAGGACTAGAGTGTGAGCTATTTCTATTCTTCTTCTTCTAGTAAGGTACCGATTGTAGTGAAATTCTTTTTCCAATTCTAATATTTGGTGCCTTGTGTACGCTGTCCGCTGTCGTTTGGGCTCCATTCCTGGTTGAAACGTTCCATTAGCTGCGAACAAAATGGTATATATTAATATTTTATAATTTATTTTGAATTTAATTACCCCATGATTTTGGATTAAGGTAGAGCGTAGTAAAAACAAAAATCGGTCAATCAAGTAGAATTCTTCGCAGATCTAAAACAAGATATTTTTCATCACAGTTTTCGTTTTCTAGATCCAAAATTATTAATTGCAGCTGACTAGTTATAATCCAAAAATATAATTAATAACAAACTTTCCTAATCGTTTATATTAAAACAATAAAATTGTCGGGAATATTTTTAAACATTACATAACAGTAAAGGCGGATCCGAGTACTTCATGTATTATGTAGGTAGGTAATTTATCGCGAACTTCAAATGAGGCGGTGTTGCGTGCGGGGACCTTACTGAATAATTTATGTGGTAACAACCTCTGGGGCACTGTTAATTAATGTGCATAATAATTACACGTGTACAAGCATGAGCTTCCTTTTTGCCTTTGATTAATTGCGTTTAGCAAATTAGTTGTTTATATAACGTAGAGCTACAATTACTAGAGTCTACTTTATTCTATATTATAATATTAAGTACATTGATAACGAAGGGAACCTATTAATAAGGTTATAATCTCTCAGTACCGAGTTAAAAATATTTAAAAGAAATTTTAAGTATTTGTTCTATTAAATTTCCCGCGATGAATGGATAAGCCCTATTACAGCAGTTTGGGTTATTAAAACATGTTATTTCTTACGGTAGCAGAGTCATGCTTCTCTTAGCACAATAGAGCCGGCTCGACCGGGGAAGTACTACCCTCTCACAGAAAATCGGCGTCAAGTAACAGTAGGTATCATTAGGTACGGTTGCGTTTCGTCCGATGAGTGAGAGCGCCGGAGGCCCAATATCCCACCCCCTCTATTCCCTTCCTTTTTTCTCTTCTCATCTCGTCCTGTTCCTTGGGTTGGCAACGCGCTTGTGATACTTCCTGTATCGCAAGCGTTCATAGGTTGCGGTGACTGCTTACCATCAGGCGAACTGCATGCTTGTTTGAAAACCGTCATGAAAACGAATGTTATATTCATATGGATTAAAAGTGATAAAATCATAGCTCAAATATTCAAAAAGTGTGTTAATATTGTAAAAATAATGTAAATATTTTGGGTTTTTAGAGAAAAATCAAAATATAATTTTACAAAGTTGAATTTCAGCAGTAGTTTCCAGAAAAATTAAGCTATTCACGAGATGCCTGCTAGATAGGTACCACCGCAGGCTTAGTTTGTCTTCAGTAAAGCAGTTCAGTTCAAACCGAAACACACAAACAAAAACACAGTATGTGTTTCGGTTAACTGCAGCCAGTGAAATTACTAGGCAAAGAAGATTTAAGAACCAATATCTCGAGGTTGGCAACGCATGAGTGGTACCTAATAGTCATAGGCTACGGCAACCGCTTACCATCAGGTGGGCCGTATGCTTACTCGCCAACTTTTAACATAAAAAAAACATTTATATAACTTAACCTAAGTATTTAAATATTTAATTTCAATTTGAAACACACAAACAAAAACACAGTATGTGTTTCGCTTAACTGCAGCCAGTGAAATTACCACAAAGGAGATTTAAGAACCAATGTCTCAAGGTTGGCAATGCGTTTTTGCAGGTTGGCAATGTGATAAGTTATCACATAAAAAACCCATAATTTAAAGTATTTGTTCCAATAAACCATAAACCAGGAAATGGGATGACTTTATCAAATGAAAATTAAACAAAATCAAAATCGATTCGATGGAATCGAACGGGATATCTTATGAAATTCATTAAACATGATATAGTCTCCTTTTTATATAGGTTAAAATGTAAATAAAATAGTACATAAACATATTTTTTCGGAAACCTTTTTTTACTATAACGAATAAAAAAGCTCAATAATTTAATATAATTTTGTATAGAAAAAAAGGTATTGAAAAAATTACATTTAAGTTTGTATAAAAGAAAATTTCGTACAATAGTTACTTAGTGAAGAAACGGTGAAGGCATTGTGAGAAAATTCCTAATTTCCTACCGAGGAAATTGCTTTTATACCCAGACTTGAAAGTAACGTTGAATAAAGCTTTATCCAATAAATGGAAAGAATGTTATGGCTTCATTAACTATGTATTTCTTGGGAATTGAATGAAATGTTAACTATAAAGATATATAAAAAGATATATAGAAATTGTTCAATATTTTTAATTATATAATCTTTCTATTGTTCTTATTTATGGTATAGATTATTTATGTATTATTCGTAATCTTCTTCCTAGTATTAATCTCGGTATTTTGCCCAGGATCTGCTTAGTATCTTATCCAGATTTGACGGGTTACTAGTTTTTACACAGAACGATTGACATCTCACCTTCACAACCCTAAGGACGAACAAGGAACTCATTGGATAAGAGACAATTCCCTATCAAGAGTTAACGATTATTATCAGATGCTATGTTAACAACCGGAACCGACAGCTTAATGTGCTCTCCGAGGCATGGTCGGGACACCCATAGACATATTTGGACGCAAATAAGCAATACCATGTCAACCCACACGAATGTCATTTCGAGTAAAACGCGTTTGAAAATTTTGAACAACTTGCTTTATATGATTTTTTATGTATTGGTCAAGTTTTTGGCAATTTCAAGATGTATGTCAATTATTTTACTTATTTTCACATAAAATAAGCATACAAACTGCATATTTCGTATATAATATAACCCAAAATGTTTAAAATAATACATAAATTGCATGATTAAAAAATGGCCTTTTTAGAAGTTTTAAAGCTTAAAACCCTACAAATATTAAAGAAAAATGTTCTTCTGCCATTTACCAACACTTCTGCATATATAACTTAGATTTTTCAATTTTGTGGGTTGACATGGTATTGCTTATTTGCGTCCATTTATAATACGGACGGACGGTCGGACACACAGCGGAGGCTTATTAATAGGGTTCCGTTGGCACCCATTGAATATGAAACCTTTAAAACAGCTCATCAGCGAGTCTCTCTTTTGTGAAGTCGGTTGAAAATAAATCGGATACGTGCATACAGATATCATGCAATGCTATCATACGAATATACAAAGGGACAAAGCAAATTCATTTGTTTTATAATACTAGTTTATAGGTATACGTATATTTTTATCTTTTAACAAAATGATTCCAACCAGCAATTGTGAGTAATCTATTAGATTTAATCTATTAAATTATAAATATCACCTACAATATATAATGTGGCGTGTTGGTAGTGTGGTATCCTAGTGGTGGGTTCAATTCCCGCTCAGGGCAGAGTTTTGTTATAAATATGTGTTTCTATCCAGGCTTTTGTCTTTGTAGGTCCCCCATCGTGCCTCGGAGAGCACGTTAACCTGTCGGTCCCGGTTGTTGTAATAACATGTGATAATAATGGTTAACTCTTGATATGTAATTTGATCTTATCCAACCAGATACTGGTTCGCCCTCAGGACTGCGGAGGTTAGATGGCAATGGCTCTATGTAAAAACTAGAAACCCGTCAAATTAGGACGAGAGTATAAGCAGACCCTGGGTAAATACAGGGAATAATGCTAGGATGAAGAAGATGTATTTCTTTTGTTACGTTTCCTTTATAACCTAGGAATCCCGAATCGAATTTACATGCATTTCGTTATGCCGGTAATATATTATGTACCTAAATAATAACTATTATTAAAATTCTCTATACTATAACACCTTTTTATTTTTAACCACTACAAATTATCTAAACTAAACTACTTAAAAGTAGGTCATTAAATGATTGAATGTTGTTGTTACCTCTGATGAAATAGTAGCGGAAATTAATGACTTAGCATTTTCTTTAAACAATTTAAATTTAATAAAACTCACTCTTTTGCTGTTGTATTGTTAATATTGATTTAATTACTGATTTATTTAATTCATAAGCACATCTTCAGAAGTACACATTATTAGCAAATATGGACCTAAGATTGACCCAAATTGACATTTACCGCTTATAATGTGATAATAAATGAATTTAAGAATTTGAAACATAATGTAGGGTAGAATGAATGAATTTGAAACACAATGTAGGGGTATCAAGTTTCAAATGAACATAATCCGAATAATATAACAAATGTAAAGTTTGGATGTTTGAATGTTTGTTACTCAATCATACAAAAAGGGCACAACGGAATTGGAATTTGGACCAGATAGACTCATTGCATGAACACATAACATACTTTTCATCCTAGGAAAAAGCTTATAAAAATATAAAAGTTATAAACATGCTAAAGGACGTATGCAATTTCAATTCGGTATATAAGTGTCTTATTTACTTTTAAATGATTCATTTCTCTCTGAAGCAAATTCTAATGTCACTGCGGGCAAAGTCACGCGCGATGCTAGTTATTGATAATTTAATATATAAGTATGAAACGAATTCGATAATATAACAAATTAGTAAAATATATGATCTTGTTTTACACACTGTAAATTACCTTCAAAGCGTACAATAACCTTTAGTGTAGGACATAGGTCTTCAAGTACAACGTAAATCTGTTAAAATATTTATTTTTCATTTGTTACGCCTTCACGTCTTAGCTACTCGAAAGATAAATTTTGTATAGCTTCATGTTATCAGAGCCACAGAAAATTTAAAGAACGCGAGCGATGTCGCAAGCATTGCTAATGTACTTATAAATACGCCTTGAGACGCTTAATACTTTTAAGCGCTTTCTTATATCTTTTTGTGTGAAGTATTTCATATAAAACGATGTTAGGTTATTAAATTCATGATCACTTCGGCTCTAAGCTTTATCTGTGAGAAAAATCTTTGGTATGAAATCGAAAACAGTATTCGGTTAAGAATTCTTGGTGAATAGCTTCAGTGGTTAGAAGGTATTTGCGGTTTGTGGTCGGCCCTTGGACCTCAGATTTCAGCGAGCAACGCGTTGACAGGGGTCCGGCGAATAGATTTAATGGACACTCAAATACCAATACATAAAGATTTATATACAATGTACTTATATAAAGGTATTATATACCAATTTCAGTGCTACTGCTCTTACTCTATGTCATGTTCTTGATTGCTTTGTTCAATATTAACCAACCTAGTTAATATCTACATATAGTTGTATGCAATTAGGTACTTAGCTTCTAAGTCTATTCATTCTACCTAGAATTCTACCTACCTAGGTAAACGTTAGAGATGTATTTTATATAATAGGTTTTTTATAAATTTATAGCCTATTGAGATGAAGTGTAGTTTTTACAAAGGTTGTCGAATTTTTGATATCGTTTATGACAAAGTCTGGAGGTCGAGGGTGGAAATCTATGCCTTGCCATTATATTAGAATTAATTATAACTGTGACTTTGTTTGAATGTTCTGGTGTAGTACTTAAAACCTGTTCTAAAGTCCGACGATCGCAGGTAAAATCCCCATTTAAGGTTGCTTGAGGTACATATTTGTATAGAACGCGCAGTCATATCTTTCAGTATGAGTGTTTCCTATCTGGGTTTTGCCATCTTCTTCTTTTTCTTATCGTGTTTAGTGGCTGGCCTAGTATCAGAGTGGCTTCTGTGTGGTCTTATTGTTTGTTGTGGAATTGCTAAATAAATGCCATGACTGACTTTGACATGTGCCCGATCCTGAAGTTACCGCACCTAAAGTTGCTTAACCCATCGATCATTTACTGATCAATTTGCGTACCTGGCTATGACTTCTTGCCATCGAAGCTAATTGGACGCTCTTAATTAATATGATTCATTATAATTATCATTAAGTCTTGAAAGACAATTTACTCTAACCCAAGGAACTACTGTTATACTGTTAAATGAATTCTGAGATCACATGAAAAATGTCCTGTGTAAAATTCAACAACCTGTTGAAGATTCATTAAGAAAAGTAAATAATAGTAATAATAATAATAACAACAACAACAACAACAGAAAATATTATCTATGTAGGTAGTAAAAATAATAAATAAGGAATTAATATGCAAAATCAAAATTACTGGATGGATAAAATTATGAATACAAAAAGTTACAATAGCCACTATAATAGTTAAAATATTAACGCGTACTTTGAATTTATTAATATTCAAAGGAAAATCTTCAAATAACAAAGCTTAGCTCGCATTTAAGACCTTCGTGAACTGGTTTGGTTGGTCAGAGACATGACACCCACATGTCTTCACACGCTTCCGTAAAATTGTATTTATAATCTAGTTGTATCATCAAATTTTACAAATAATACCAAAATACTAAATATAAAACAAATCCAAAAACCCCTTGTATGGATTCGACTTTAGTAATCACTAAATTGTCTATACTAGTTACATTGTTTTCGCTATCCAGAAAGTTATACGAAGATATGATATAGTAATAAGTAACAATACTGTAATCATAAATAACATCAATAAAATCAGATGCCAGTCATTTAATTAGAACTACTGTTTCATCACGCAAAAATCGAGTGTCCGTTACGCTACCGGGCATCCACTCCATCTTCGCTTCGTTAGCCCGCTATCACGTCATCGGACGATGACAATCTGAATTGAATTACTGACTACCTGCGTTCGTGTGGTCTCATAAGAGATCTGTTAATCTCAGGCCCATCTCGCGCACGCTATCAAACCCATGGTGGTCCTTCATTACGACCAACTTACCATCTTGTACCACTATTATGGAGTGAAAAATGTTGCTTCAATGACAGGTGTCGATAAGATGCGTCTTTGGGTGTATTGCGCGTGCAATACTTCGTTTTGTACTTTTTTAAACCTTACTCGATACGTCTTGTATATTATGTACCTGATAGAAGTATATTCGTTTGTATGTTTTTTAGGGTTCCGTAGCCAAATGGCTAAAACGGAACCCTTATAGTTTCGTCATGTCCGTCTGTCCGTCCGTCCGTCTGTCCGTCCGTATGTCACAGTCATTTTACTCGGAGACCATTGACTCTATCTATACGAAATTTAATAATTAGGTGTATTCCATGAACCGCACAAGGATTTTGTAATAAAATCTTAATATATATATGAATTAAGGGTAGCAGTTCATACATGTAAGTGACAATTGAAAAAAAAATTTTCAACGAATGGCAACGTGTGAGATATCTTTGGATAGTTCTTTTAAAATGATAAGGAGGTTTAATTTTGAGTTTTTTCATTAAGCCAGTAGTTGTTAAGATATTAGCTCCTAAAGTCATAAAAATCGTGTCCCCCTCTAACTTTTGAACTATGGGATTTAAAATTCTGGAAAAATTTGAGCTTGTAGAATACCACATGAACTTTCATCCACATTTAGTTTGAAGAAGATAGGTCTATAAATTTAAGAGATATATAAGTTTTTCCCATAACTTTGTTTTTCATATTACTTTTAATAATTACTATGAAATTACCAACTTATTTTTGCGGTCGGTTTTAATTGGTTATTATTTTTAAAACCGTTAAGATTCTTCATAATCTTACCATCACCCATTTACGCCTGTTTTCTCGATTTATCCAAGAGATTTGACCTGGTTAATTACGATATCTTATGGCAGAAATTAAAACTTACTGGCATGCCTGAAGAGATCAACAGGATTTTTATGTTTTGGTATAAAAATCAGGTTACTGTTGTGCGCTGGTCAGAGAGCTACTCAAGGTCTTACAGGTTGGAATGTGGGGTGAGGCAGGGTGGCCTGACCTCACCCAAGTTGTTTAATCTGTATGTGAATGCCCTAATACAGGCGCTCAGTAGCACTCGTGTTGGATGTTATATTGACGGAGTCTGTCTTAATAACATTAGTTACGCAAACGACATGGCTCTGCTGAGTGCATCTGTCTGTGGGTTAGCAAAACTGCTAAGTCTTTGTGAGAACTATTTCAAACGTCATGGCTTAGTCTATAACTGTAAAAAAATCGAATGCATGGTCTTTCAGGCCAGGGGAAAATCGATTCCATCTATTGTACCTGCTATCAAGTTACACGGAGTTCCACTAAAGAGAGTTGAATGCTTTAAATATCTTGGCCATGTAGTATTCTATGACTTGAAAGACAATGCAGATATTGAGAGAGAACGTAGGGCTTTGTTCTGTTAGGGCAAATATGATTGTTCGCAGGTTTGCTCGTTGCTCAATGCCAGTCAAAATAACGCTTTTCAGAGCTTACTGCACCACATTTTACCCTAGCAGCCTGTGGGCAGACTATACGCGGAAACAGTACAACGCCCTGCGTGTACAATATAACAATGCTTTCAGGATGCTAATGGGTATGCCTCGTTTTTGTAGTGCATCGGGGATGTTTGCCGAGGCGTATGTGGACTGTTTTTATACCATTATGCGAAAGCGGTGCAGATCGTTGTTGCGCAGGATTCTTTCCAGCTCAAGTGGCGTCCTGAGAGCATTTGTTAATAGAAGTTGTTTGTATGTGAGCCACTGCTATCGGATTCACGTGCTGACAAATTAATCCTGTCTTAGGTTAAATAAGTTTTAGAAATTACTAACAAATAGGCGTAAGATACTTGTATTACTAACAACATATGATCCATTGTTGGTCGAAATAAAGTTATTATTATATAACCATGCTGCGGAACCCTTTAGATTCAACTGTGCGTGGTCCACAACGCACTTGACTGGTAATTTTTTATATTTCCACGGGTCAGTCGAAAGATTTTCTCAAAAAAAAAAAAATTATAGAATCAAACAGGTTTTGGTGAAGGAAGTCGGACATATTTTAATGAATTGCGTCCGATGGCGCGGCATAACACTATTGTTTTTTTTTTTTTTTTTTTTCGGAGTGTCCATTGCTGTTGGCCCTAGTGGCCTTGACAGCGTCACCGGTGGGGGCCGGGTCTGGAGACCTCGGCCGGTAAAAGATGGACTGCCACGCGGGGCACAAGTTGAATCCGTCCCAAGGGCCCCTCCTGCGAGGTCGAGCCTAGACTTGGGACGTCATCGGGAGGGGGAACACTATTGTCTAAAATATTTATTTATATTGTAAATGCTAACCAAGAACTAGTTCACCTTGATGTTTAATGATGTATCGCCATGGTTTTAAATTGAATATAATATACTATATTATTAATGATGATGTACATAATTACAGAAAATGAATACCCTGTTTTTTTAATAGTACTTATAATTAATATTACATAAGACATATTAATGTGTTTATTTATAAAAGAAAATCCATTTTCTCTTTTTATTTACTTCACACTCCGCCCAATTCGTATATTAATTAACATAATTTAGGAGATAACCGAGGTTCCATAATAATGTATAGTTTGTAAAACAGATGTTCAAAACTTTTCTAGTAGTTTATGCAGGTAGTATGGTTTAAAAACATATACCTATGTTATAGTTTTGTTCCTGTATTAAGATTTACAAAGCTTTTGGTTTAAAACAATCCTCAATTTATTTTACGATGACAGTCTGATCTATTGGATCATATAATTATTATACAACTTATATCCACAGAAGAACATCAGAAGCTCACAATAACCTTAATTATAATATCTATATTTAAAATATGTACATTACCTTGAATTGTTTCCAAGGAAAATTATATTTGTGAGACTTTTGTTTGAATAATACTACACATATAATAAAATTGAATAGGATTTGTGTGTTAGAGTTTGCCTTCGCTAATTTGAGAATAGAACAATACGACGTGGCACACAGATAAGCATACCTTTTATAAATATGTGGATAAGGTAGATTTTAGTCTAATATATCTCCAGAAAATGAATATAAATGCATAAGTACTGGGTAGTCGTGAAAGCAACTTGTATTCTATATTTAAATAATTAGCAGTCAAGTGCGTTGCGGACCACGCACAGTTGAAACTTAAAGGGTTCCGCAGCTTGCTTATGAAGAATCTTAAGACCTTTAAAAATAATAACGAATTAAAATCGACTACAAAAATAATTTGGTAATTTCAGAGTGATTATTAAAAGTTATATGAAAAACAAAAGGTATGAGAAAAACTTATATATCTTTTAAATTTGTAGACTTATCTTCTTTAAACCAAATGTGGGTGAAATTTTATTTGATATCTTATAAGCTCAAATTTTCCAGAATTTTAAATCCCATAGGTCAAAAGTTAGAGGGGGAAACAATTTTTACGACTTTAGGAGCTAATATCTCAACAACTACTGACTTAATGAAAAAGTCAAAACCAAACCTCCTTATCACTTTGAAAGACCTGTCCAAAGATATGTCACACGTTGACATACGTTGAAATTTTTTTTCAACACTTAGTTATATGTATAGACCCTTAATTCTTATATATTTGAAGATTTTATTACAGAATCGTTGTGCGGTTCACAGAATACACCTATTTAGTAAATTTTGTATAGATAGAGCCAATGATCTCCGAGTAAAATAACTGGGACATACGGACAGATGGCCGTGACGAAACTATAAGAGTTCCATTTTGCCATTTGGCTACGGAACCCTAAAAAGGAGAAGCCCTGACTCACTGACATATCAACGGCCAGCCTAAAACCTCCTAGAAAGCTGATTTTTCTTAAAGGTTTTGATTTTAAAACGTAAACGAGCATTAGTGAGAATTTTTCGAAATTCAAACATTATGGGGTGAAAAAGCGCTTGAAAGCCTGTATGGAAGTCTGTCATTTTTGAAACTTGAAGAAACATATGTTATAACATTTTATAGAATTCCACCTCAAAAGGGCTGAAATGGGAATTCAAAGTTTGTATCAAAATCGTTATTTACGCGATTTTTTATTCTAAGTCGGTGGCACAATCTAGTTATTAATAAAATTTGGCAAAAATTGAAGCTTAAGTAGGTACTAATATTTTCAAAACAGGGACATTAATTCTACGGCTTCAGTAAAATTGGTATATTTAATGCTATCACGCATTTCTCTTTAGCTCTAGATACCACTACTTGAATTAAAACAGAAGGAGCAAATACGAATCAATAAGTTTTAATTAATTCAAACCAAGCAAGATGCATTTAGAACTTGATTACTGTCTAAAGTAAGGTCTTAAGCATAAGAACATTTGCAACACTAGGAGTATGTATTTTGGCAATTCATGTAGTTGGAAGAAAAAAAGAGATCTGCGATCGTGGGACGAAAGGAAAAGTACAGATTTTGCTAATTCAAGTCAGGGAGACAAACCGCCACGTAGTGTATCGAAAATAGTAAGGCTATACTACTGAGCATTTCCATAACATTCAAACACAAATAATATAAAGAGGCCAGTCATGTAAAAATTAATTCAGATCTGCAATTTCTGTATATCCACAAACTATCAGGCGGACCGTAGATACGCTTGCTAAGAAATATCTACAGACATTGTGACCAAATTTCATATATGGTTGACTATACATAAGTTAAAAATGTTGAAGATAACAAAAATAATCTTTTGTTGAATATAACGCGAATTCCCGTAAAAACCTTTATATAATATATTAGTGTCACATAATATAAAAAGTTATAATGAATAATATAAAGATTGAAGTATGTCGCGTGACCTGAGGTGAAGTTTACAAAAAGTTGGACACAATATGCATAATTTACACACGAGATGCTTTGAAGAACCTGTCAACAATGAATGTATGAATGAATGGTAATGTATGACTTGGAGTGACGAATACATCTAAAAGGTCGTCTTTATTAAGTTATATGTTAAAATTTGTTTTATATGACCGCTTATGGTGACGTGAGTTATGAGATCTATACAAATATATATATCTATATATATAAATTCCTTTTCTGAATTCAAAAAGGAGAAGGTTTTTGATTTTTGGCTGACATGTAATGGTCTATGTAATATTGTCGCCACTAGTAAACTGATTTTATAAAGACTATATTATTAGTGCAGTTATACCCAAGGGTCATATTTAAATTTTAAGAGGATAATTCTGAGGACTCCAGATAAAGAGAACATAACCCGTCCAAGTTACATTATAATAATAATTAAAAGTGATTTACCAACTTTACTTACCACATATCTTTTGAAAAATAACATCTTAGCTACTGGGTTCGAATTTTAATTTCATTAATTTTAAACATAAGGGCTAGCTGAGTCTACTTCGTAGCACACATCCCGGTATTATATTTACCCAGGGTCTGCTTATTACTCTTATCAGGATTTGACAGGATGCTAGTTTTTATACAAGGCGATTGCCACCTGACCTTCACGACCCTAAATGCGCACTGGTAACTTATTGGTTAAGAGTAAGAGCAGATATTTGTAAGATCATCACAACCAGATTTTTCACAATTTCCTATAGCAGGAATCGAGCCCGAAACCGTCCAGGCTAAAGACAGGCTGGCTCCCAAAACACCACAACGGTGTCAAGGGCTACCGGATTTAAGCTTATGAAAGCGTTTTAATAACTTTAACTTCATGTATTCGTTTTAATAACGTTATTATTCACTAAGATTTTTTTAATAACCGATTATATCCTAATAAATTAAATTGTCACAATCGTTTTACTTTAAAAGGAAATTAAATATTGGATTGTTCTATAACTTTATTGTTTTCTTCAAAACTTGTACACAATTTACCTATGTGTATAAAACTCGAATAGATGTAACTAATATTTCTCTTTATAATAATTAAAATTCTATTTAATTTTTTATCCTCTAATGAACAACAATTATCAGAGCAACACTTAATAACATTCATGTAATAACACCACCATTATTTTGCTATACAAACAGCACTTCAAAAGCCCAATACCGATAATCTTCACGGCATATTCTAAACCACAACCTCTATTTAAAAGTTATAAAATAAGCCTCATTACCATAGGGTCCTTTGTAACCACAACAAAGGTTCTGTCTTGCAGGACCTTCTTAATGACATCACATTAGTAAACTGTCACAACAAATAAAAAGACAGCCAAAAAAACTCTCAAGTATCAGTAAACAGTACTGGGTTATTGATAGCTGGTAATTTGTTAATTCCTTCGAGTGTGTTACCGCAAACTTTGTGATACTTAAAAGCCTATTTTGCACTCGTGTCTGATCTTATAACAATGGACGAATCAAGTCCTAAAACGAATATTAATGTGCACCGATTAATCTTTACGATTTTGTTGTAGAGAGTTTACGGTTAATAATGCATACAAGTTTTATTATATTTTTTGAGACGAATTTTTGAGTCCAAGTCGTTTTATTTTGATTAAACATACATTTGTATTGTATTTTGAATGCATAAAGCGTTGCATGCTTATATTTCCAACCTATTTAGGTACAATTGTATATCTATTAGAGATTGTTTATTAGCCTGGTCTGATTTATGAAAACAAAAGTTTTTGCGTTCTAAAACATCAAGATAAAACCCCTACAGAGTAATAATAATAAATGCTAATGAAAATATCAAACAAATACGCAAATAAATACAACTGCATCGTCCTAATAAACGCAGGTAAACCCGCGAGCAGAAGGTAGCACTAGTTTAAAATTACACTAAGAAATAAATATTTCGAATTTATAGACACGTCTGTAAATTCGAAATATTTATGTAAACCTTAAGGAAATTATTTAGGCAAAACTTTGTTGTATGTATGTTGTAATAATATTACTGATAATGATGAAGTTTTCAATATTTAATAGCCGGACCGGCTGATCCAAATTATTCTAGTTAATAATGAATGTCAAGGGTTTTCTTCATTTTAATTTTTAGCGTATATTATAAATTTTATTTTGTTTATATATTATCACTTGGAATCGCTGCGAACTAGATTGTCGTTTGATAAGCTAAAAGATACGTCATTAAAAATATATATAAATACAATTGTATATACTTATATACTGACTATTAAAGCATAAGCTTCACCAGCGGAACTCCTAAGGGTGTTCCTATACTCCTAAGGCGATGATAAAAAAGTGGAAAAGAAATTAATGGAAAAAAAATATCCATTTTCCAGAAATTTGTGCTAAACAAATAAATTTTGAATAAAAATTACTGAAAAACTCTTTTAACGGTTTTTTCGTTTTCTAAAAAAGCAAATACTGACTGAAAGAAAGTACTATACCGTATATACGGTATCTGAGTTGATTAAATGTTATTTAAATATATGGCTAAGACGCGTGTGAAGTCGCAAGTAAGAGCTAGTTAATTAATTACATTATAATTAATGTCACTACATTCGATGTCAAACTTACTATAACATAAAATCTCATAATTTTATGAGAATAATGTATATTTTGGTACATGATAAACATGTAACAATCATAACAAGCTAATCTTAGACTTTTTTAAATATGTATCACTGGTAGCCCTACTGGTCTTGAGAGTGTCACTGAGCGGGAGGAAGATATGTTTATGAGTACAATTCGATCGTCAAATAGGGACAGCCCTCGTATAGTCTCAAAGTCGATTTCGTCTTTAGGGTGCCTCTTGTAATATAGTAGAGATAAAGTGCTCCGAGCGCCTTCTAGTCCATGTTCTTGATTATGTTTGTTTAAAATAATAGAGCTAGGTTAAACGTAACATGGGAGTTCAGGGAATAATGTTAAACGAGAATACTTACAAGCACCAGCTACGTGAATCTTCTTCATCCAAGGATAGATTACTCTGTCTGTATTATCTGAACATATCGAAGAATCGTCATCTTCAACGGGGGGACTATCTAGAAGCAGTCTGTCATCATCCATTTCAGACCCAGGTGAACCTTCACGACCCAGGGCTTGAAGCTTCCTCCCAGCTGGAGCTGCTTCTTCTATATGTCTTTCTAACCTCAAACCCAACTCAGCCAATCCTGGTGTAGCATCATTGTGTGAAGGAATATATCCATGGTCGGCATCAGATGGGTGAGACGGCTCAGGTGGTCTCGGCGGTGGTGCCACAGGTGGGTGTTGCGGTATAGGGTGGTAGTAACCACCGTAGCCATATCCAGTACCGATTTGCACAGGATATTGATGTTGGTAGCCATATTGTAAATGTTGGTGCTGGTAATATTCGCCTGGTGGTATGTAGTCTGCTTGGCTGTATTCTTCGGATGGTGGGAATTTCGGGTCGGGTTGTGGTTGGTATCCACCGTTCATGAGAAAAGAGCTCATTGTGGGCGTGGTCGAGTCGGCGCATCACATCCCAATACGCCTGTTAATATGGCCGCCATTCAACATTCGCAGATCAGGAGCATTTTTTTCTTATATCCCTGTAAATAATGTATTCGTCTAATCCACGTTTTTTGTGGTGCGTAAGTATATGGAGTAAGCGATTAAAGGACGCTAAAAGCTATTTTAACAGAAAATAAAGTAAGAAAGAATTTAAATTGTATTACTTCAGTTTATTTTAGAATGGTTTTTATCTAAAATTATCCTTTAGTTTATAGGTATTTAAGCAAAATGTTTACATATTATGTACTATAGGTAATTGGCTTCTAACCTTACCAAGTCAATTTATTGAATATTATAAATCCAAATAAAATTATCTGAAATTTTGTAGTTAAAGCAAATCAATAAATAGGATATCTAGTGAACATTTGATAATTTCATTTCGTCTTTATACTACAGATGATATAGCTTTATGCTTATTCATAATGTTATATTCTTGATTTAAATACCTATTACATAATTCGCAACTCCATTACTTACGCTAAAATAAAACGTAGATTTCATATAGAACACTTACAATTTAAACAGTCCACAAAAATAAAAACACTCACTCACAGTTATAAAACATACATCAAAATCACTAATTGATGAAAATTAAAAAAAAAACAATATTGCTAAGTCATTTAGTATATCACTTTTTGATAATAAACAATAGCTAAGGCGCGCGCTCTCGCGACATTTTGAGACAATATACACTGCCCAACACGCCAGCGCACTCTGTCACTTTAAGGACTCCTATACATGTTCATCAATTTTTACATACCACCTTCCATTTTTAAGGCGGAGCTGTTCTTCGGTACTCTTACCGTGAACAACGCAATACGTTTTAAGTTTTAATACATTGTTATAAAGCTCATTTTACAATAAAGGCTTGATCTGAAGCATTAAACCGTAACAGTACGTCTCTACTTTCCGCGCACAAGCGGCTATACCCGTGCGAGAGAGACATCGATAGAGATAACAATCAGAGCAGTTCGTAGTGAAATATATTGGTCTCGCTCTAGTCAATAGGGTTTTACATATGTGTAATGGAGAAAAAACTTCGAGAGGAATCTAATGCGGAGTTGAGATTAAGAAGCTGTTTAATAATAATACAGAATGAACATGGTCTCCGTTAGTAACGACATGCCGCTTTTAAATATTGAATTTGCAATTTCCTTTATTTTTTAAAAGATAACTGAATAGTTATAAATGTATAGTCAGATATAATTATTAATACATAATTAACAGCAACGTGAGTAGAGCTAACTAGCGTGTGATGTATACGGTCATTTGAGCTGTGATAGTGATCATAGTAATGACGGACTCCATTTCAATAATAATTGTGTATTATTAATAACTTATTCTTAGTAATTATATTAATGAATATAGCCTTTTTTCACAGACTTTGATACTATTGCACCTACCAATTAGTTCGGCTTGATCGGGGAACTACTAGCCTCTGACAGTAAATTGGCGTAAAGTAACAAAGTAATGTTGCGTTTTGTGCGATGAGTGAGAGTGCCGAAGGCCCAATCTCTTACCCTCTGCTCTCTTCTCTCCCTTTGGTTTGAAACGTGCATGTGATACTTCAAGTATCGCAAGCGTTCATAGGTTGCGGTGGCTGCTTATCATCAAGCGGACGTTTGCTTGTTTGCAAACCTTAAACCTTGAAAATAATCAGAAACATCATCTAACTGATCTAACAACTTAACTAATACTAAATCAGGCAACCAACAAAAACAAAAAAGCAACCAAGCGTATCATGCTCCTTAAGCCGCTAATACAACACTAAGCACCGACAAGGAAGCCGATAAATAAACAAAAATGTCCGGTGATTTTATTGAATTAGATGATAACAATGGCAGTATCACGGCCGCGAAACTGCTGACTCATGACGGCTCCCGACAAAAGGTGGGAACACCCGCTCAATGGACGTTTGATAGAAACGGCACCTTTAGAATCTGGTCAGCATTTGTATGATGCGATTTAGATAGTTAATCATGTAGTTATTGTTTTACAATTAGACAGCACCTGAGGGTACCTACAAAAATTAATTAAATATTTGTTAGTGTTATAATCATATTATTTAATATTGATTGGAAGAAGACCCTAAATTTTAAATAACCTAAGAATTTTCTCGAAATTATATTTCTTCCTATGTTTGTACTCCATACTAAGTTAATTAAGCTTTGAGTTACTGTATGTAGATAAAAACAACTAGTCATGGTAGAACCTAACTTGTTTAACATAAACGGGCCGGTTCCTCAGTAAAAGTACTCTCACATGACGTCATGAAGAAGAAGTGTCACTATTCATGTTCTTCCTTAAAAGGAGCAAGCGTAGGATACGATAACTGCTTTCGTTGTGGCAAACAGGCAGTTTGCCTCTAGAAGTAAAAAATATTCATAAAAGTAACAAACTGCTGATACATAGGTTGATTTGTTAATTATTAATGTCCCTTTTTCTTGAAACTTAACTTGTTAAATAACAGTGGAGTTACAAACTAACGTCATCGCGAAATATAAATATATGTCGGAGAATGGAGATTCTCATAGACATCGTCATCAGTGGTTACAACTCTTGTGGGCGTCGTGTGGGTAAAATGCAAGCACAAAACAAGCTGTACAATATTTATTGTGGATTTACTCCTTTTAACAAATCATAGTATCATATCATATATTCGAGCAGTGGGTTCGGCGCACCGATCTGACTTCACCTCCCAGCAATCTAAGAGTGATCCAACTCGATCCAACCACAATTTCACAATATATCTTATTCCCGTAAAACAACATAACTTTTGTTTCTTTTCTCATTCCCACTGACAGCGTTCAGATGGTGTCTCGACCCCACTAGAGGTTTCCCTCTACTCGATATGGCCAGTATTATAACAATAAAAACTTATACAATATTAAAAGGTGATAACAAATCAAATTAAGTTAATTTATGATTTAAAATGAACAAATATCAGTAAAATTATTAAAGAAAAGCTCGTTTAACATCCAACTCCGACATATATATTATTGAAAAATTAAAATAGATATAGGAACAAGAAAAAGTTATGTGCTGATAACAAACATAAATATACTATTTAAACCCTGTTCTATAGCTAACCAAAACATCAAATGAAGCCAAATTCAAAGAGTAAAAAAAGATTAAGCCAAACGAAAATTATTTACAGTATTTTTTTACAAAGACGTTCACGATTTCATACTGACAAAATTACTTATTCAATTTACTGTAGGGATCTTTTGCGACACACTTTCTTCTCTAAGTTAAGAACGGAACTAAACTTTTGTTTCTCTCTTGACGCTAACTGGATACCGCCTCGTTCTATCCAGCGCCAACTTAATCCAAGTTTAATGAACAATACGACAGACCCTTAATCAAACTTTGAAATTTCAAATATACTCTCACACTATAATGTACCTTAACTAAATGCATTAAGACGGTAGATGCATTGTAAGCGTTCCAGGACATAAGATCTTTTATTTTTTTAGTATAATCTAAAGAAAAACCTATTAAGCTGACTTTGATCGTATTATTTGTTTTCTTGTTTTGCTTTGAAGAAGATTTGGATCAGTTCATTCGAAATTTTCAGGCAGACGATTTAGTAAAAAGTTTCGACGCGGAGCTCTACAGTACAAAGAATCATTTCGATTTAGAATATAATTTGATATGCGATTTCAAATATTCTCGATTTATTTTTTAGATAGGGGTTCGAATGGGCAATTTTCTGTAATGGCGGGTTGCATTTTCTATCTTTGTTGGGAGAAGTGCCGACGTTTTTTTGCAATCGCCCCTCTTAAGCCGGGGGCTGGGTTGGACCCTAAATTGGATATACATTGCCAATTATGTATTCGATTCGTTCGTTTTGCCTCGAAGCAATTATATAAAATTAAAAATATTTAAACTTACAAACCTTTTACAAAAACAGTTAGAGAATATATTTTACAGAACGTATAGTATTAAGATATTTTACAGTAGAATTCCGTATATGAACACAAACGTCTGGTAGTAAGTTGAAATATAACTTTCAAAAGTAGCAAGTAGTAGTTTTATTTTCTGGAAAATGGGAAATTGTACCATTTTACAAAATATAAAGGCATAGTACTTAGTACTATCACAACAATACTGTATTGCAAGCATCTATAGATCAAATGCTCACCGTTCACCATCAGACATGCAGTACAGTACAGAAGAAGAAAACATTCTGTAGTTTTTGGAATTAACATCATAGTTCCGAAAGCACACACTAAGATACAAGAAGTCCCACCTAAATTTATTACTTTTAATTCAATCTATATAAATCCTTCTCACAATTCAAAATAGGAATATTGTTCTCTTATCGTAGTCATTCTTGAAGAGTTCACACAAGTTTCTGAAGCAAAATTTCGTCGCACGTCAAATGCCTTCTCTTTGAATGACGTCACCAGGGAATATCAAGGGGTGTCGTGCCACTCTAATAACTTTCGATGGCTAATCAAAGTTTTAACGTTGAAATATTGATGGTAGAGCTCCAAAGTTATTATGAGTTTTTTGATATAAACTTCATGTCTTTTCATTGCAGTTATATTCTTTGAAATATCTTCTTTATTATAAAATTTTCTTTTTATAGTTTATAGTTAGTTTATAGACAGTTTATTATTTCCTAACAAATAATGGAACTTTTTCTTTGGACAACAAACATTGCTGTTTTTAGCGGAACTATTGTAGTAAGATAGTAATCAATCTGCAGAAAGCAACTTTCTTGATAGAGATGTATGTTATTATCGCAAAACAAATTGCTAAAGCTAATAATCCCATATTTTGCCATTTCATACATACGTATGTCGCACAAAAACGTCAAATGTTACAGCGTTGCCGTTGAGGGGAAATGTTTGATATTCTTGAGGTGAATTAACACTATGAGCTTTATGTTTTTCTAAATTACCTACGAAAAAGGACTCTATTATTGTTACATATGGTTCAAAATTGTATGTTTTTGGACTCGTTTATACAGTCGTTTCCACATCAATAAGTGTAGGTTTCATTAATCACAAGCAGTCGCGACAGTGCAACGTCGCTGGCGTCGTGGCTCAATTTTTTTCCTCTTGCGCCCCTACACTGGATATCGGACGCGATTTCCTGGGATTCTTAGGACTGGGTGGTCGGTTTCTATCAATGGATAAGACGTTTTCTTTTATACAACTAAACAGATATTCAATCCGAATAAAAAATATCTTAAAAAAAACTATAAGTACGAATAATTTTAATACCTTTAAAGTAAGTAATTAATGAACGTTACACAGTCAACGGCCTCCATTAGGATTGGGATATCCTGTGTCGGGGGTCTGGAAAAAAACACAATGACAAGGATAAACACACCCAGACTGGAGCACATGGTTAATGGTACAATAACCACATCTACCCAAAGCTGGAATGGTACCCACGATCTAACGATTAAAATACTGCTTCTTAATTTGGAACAAAAAATAAAATTTATTAATCATCAAAAACAATAGGTACTTAAATATTTTAGAACATGGCGTCGAATTCGTATATAATACTGTAACTGAAAAGTAATGTGCTTTATCGTGAAACGTAACACGATGAGGGTGCGTGAATTTACATTTCAATGCATAATTTATCCCGTGTACTGTCGGCGAACGCTTTCGACTGCGAATAAATATTGCTTTTATCTGCCACCCCAGTCACTCTTCGCTTTCCATCCCGCGAATAATCCCTCTGGGAGTAAGGAGTGCGGCGTTTTTTGTGCTAGGGATTTAGGTACATGGAGTTATGATATTGTAGGTTTCATCTTTGTTATATACGAGTACGTGTACTTATATAGAACGAACTGACCGGATTAAGTTGATGTCTACTCTTATTCCCTAACTTTACCGAAACAGAGTTTAGAAAATAGTATAATTAATAAATACAAGATCAAAAGTGTGTCAACTCTAAATTCTCTAAACCTATATTTGTTTTGAATTAATATCGTAGGCGATGGAAGAAAAATAATCACATGATGGTATAATTATTCAGAAAGAAATGCTGAAACTTGTTCTTTCTGATATTGGGGAAAAGTTGGTTATAAATTCAAAATATTTGCTTTAAACAAAAGCGGTGCTTTCTCCAGTAGTCTCGGAATACTCTGAACCATGACTGAATTTAAGGGAAGGCAACCGGGGTGACAGCCCAGGGGCCTAAACAAAAAAGAAGCCTCCACAATAGACTTCGGAAACTAATATCTTTCAAATTCCGTAAAATGTGTTTACTAGTAAACACTAGTAAACACATTTTACCTTTACCTACTAAAATTTAATTTCAGATAATTCGTGTTTCTGATTACATTTATATGTTTGTTAAATTCTAAAATAATCTACTAGGCTTCACAATAAATTATTTGTTGAAAAATTGCGGCTGAAAAAATTGACCATTTTATTTGGAAAATAATTAAGGCCCGGGGGTCTACACTCCTTGCTGCCAGGCCTCCAGACCTCTAAATTCGGCCCTGCTCTGAGTCAGCAAGCAAAAATATTTTTCTTATTCTGTATTCCGAGTCTGATTCAAAAGTATTGTATTTATATAAAGATTTAACAACTGCCAAATATTCACTTAAAGCTTTAATTTTCTTATTTATACATTTTAATTTACTATAAATTCTGGACTATATGAGGTACATTGTACAGATATGTGGGTCAATAAATAAGATGATGGTTGGATGACATCACCACGATTGCTCATAACATCTAACCCTACGAGTCATTAACGTTTGTTAAAGCTATTACTGAAATAAACCTTTAACTATATTTAAGTTTCTATTCTGGATTATCTATTGATTATATCGAAATTTGACATTTAAAAACTATAAAATCGTATGTGTTTATATTGATAAGTGTCGTAGATGAAAGTAATTTTATTATAAATACATACTAAAATATTGTAACACAATATCGTGGCAAACAACGGTACGGTCCGAGTTATGGTAAGAAGCCTATCTTGCCTACGAACACTTGTTTCTTATTTATACACAAGCCTTGTTATCAATTTTTATACAAGCCCTAAATTTAAAACATAGCTTTGTGCTGTGTTTTGGAAGTCAGTTTCTTTTTGGTTTTTTTGACAATAGCTAATATTTTTTTTTATTGTAATACAAATTTTGTATATACTGAACAAACTTATTGATAAAATATGACGTTTCATTAAAAAATCCAGCGATTCATTGTATTTAAAAAGAAATAGATTGAGAACGTGCTATAAACTTTTTTTACAAACTAAACTTTTTTTATTGAATATAATTTTTGGTTATTAATTCTAACATATATCATGTGCATAGAAACTCTTTGAAACGTGTACCTATCAATCTCTTTGAACATTACAATGTACGTAAATCAAGTCCAATTTCACGCTTCTACAAGAATATCTTACTTTCTACTGACAAACAAACTGATCGATTGCGCGGAAAATTGCACTGTATCACCGTAAATATTTTGACGTGATCGAGAATCGTATTACGAAACAATCGCTTTCCAAATAACGAAGTACTGTAGGGAGCGTTCGAAAACATAATTCGGACTGAGGCGTTTGATAGATCGCTCCCAAGGGCTCGGTATCTGAACGGTAGCCGTAACAATGGTCCGATTAGACAGAATATCGATATGAATTATTTCATTTTTCGTAAAAATACATTATTATAATCTCACATTTAATATAATTTTTAAAATAGATATGAAAATGTACTTTATTTTACAATGCATCTTGATAGCGAAGTATTGTACATAATACATATACAATATACATACTCGTATATGTATAGTAATATTAGTATGACTAAAATACCGATCGTGATTTAATTATCGTTGGAGATTGATATTTTTGTGTGTGTATTTCACACATATAAATTCAAATGAAAGCTGTATGTCCATTGATTTATTACTCTTTATAACAATAAAATTCTTAAACTATACCAAGATATATATTTTAAATAAAACATTATTTTTCTCACACTACAGCAAACATTGTTAGTTTTGATGTCGTTAAAGAAAAATCTTTGACCTTGAAGTAAGTTTAGCTTTTACGTTCATCTGCATAAGATTTAAAATAATTCTTTAACTTCGAAAACAACGATAACTATACGATTTAAATATGGTATTCTCGATTCGCCTATTAATTTACATCGTCCATCTTCCAACCTAATATATTTTTCTCAGCTTTAAACAGTTCATTTTCAGATGCAAAAGGCGATCGAGATTCCCGAGTGCAGTAAAACGGTCGCAAAAAGCGCCGCTCCGCACGGGGCTCCACAATGACAAATGATCCACAAACGCTCTGAGGATTTAGAAAAATACCGCTTCGTTGCAATCGTAGACAATGATTGAAATTTGGAAAATAATTGAGGAATGCAGCTCTTTGTAGATGCCGATTCTAATTTTGTTAGAATCGGTTTTGTGGTTTTTTTTACAATGGACCTTTGCAGCAGCACTACTGCTCCATCAACCTGGTGCAGCAAGAAATAGTTTTGGGGGAGAGTTAGAATAAAAGGAAATAAGGCGTGGTGATTTAGGCCTCCGCAAATCCTACTCAACAACCGAAACGCAGCAGTACCGCAATCTCACTATGATACTTTGTGAAGATTCACATAGAATTTTCTAGACAAGGATCTAATTCTACTAAAATGAATGTTTACTAAAATTTTTAGGATTCGATACAGTCAATAAGTCAACCGAGTATCTCTTATATGTTTTAGATTAATATTTTCACTTTAATAGTGCTTAGGCTCGTTTAGAGCCTAAGTGAATTCAGATGTTTTGTTTTGTTTCCACTATTTCTCCTTTTATATGATATTCCTCCCTCCCCTCTTAAATATCATTTCAGTTACCAGATCATCATTATAAGATAACCGCGTCCTATTCAGCAAGCCGAGAGCTTTACCACCTTTTCAGCTAAAAAAACAGTGGAAATTATGAATAATCTAAAATAGCGCATGCACTCTCTCCTTTTCGCTCTAACTCGTCATATGCCTGATCGATCTTCTTCTTTTCGAGTGGTTAGTTGCCAACCTAGTGTCAGAGTTGTTCAGGTCACCCGTATAGGCCTCTGAGTTGACTTTTTACGTGCCTTCCAAAGCACGGAGACGCTTAATTGAAATACCACAATGCGATCACCCATCTAGTGACTGACCGCGCCTAAAGTTGTTTTACCCACCGATCATTTGCCGATCAGTGAGCGCACCCGGCTATGAGCGCCTCATCTTTATCTTTTTAGCAAACTAAGAGCATATTAACTTATAATTTGAAATTAATATTTATAATTTGAAAATTAATATAATTTCGTCATTGAAAATATAATTCCGAGTTTCTTAAAAGCGACACTCGCGAACAAAGCCCGGTAGATACCTAACCGATCCTTCGCTGAGAAAAATAGTAGAAAAACCATTTATAACTGTCGCGCGGCTCCTTGTTAAATGCATACAATACTTGAAGCTTTTTAAACTCTTACAATAGCGACTTGGCTAAATTAAAAGTTTTTCGATACAGACGCGACATTGCACGAAACTTGAGAATGGGTAATTATTACAGAAGCACTGGTGGCAAAAAACGTAAATATCCTAAAATTTATACAATTAAGTTATATCTATAGACATAATTGTATAAATAGTATTTTTACTTATATTTGTTTTTTTTTGCATACCGTCCGCAGTTGTTTTACGAAAATGCATAGATTTATAGTATTTCCTATATTCCTTGGTTCTAATATATATAAATTAAAGAAACAAGAAACAAAAATTGATATGAAAATATTCATAGGAGTAGACTCTTCCTTAAATATTTTTAAGGATTACTACGGTTATTTATTTCAAAAGTATTAAAAGTATGCGATTGTTACTATAAAGCTATTTTAAAATTTAGCCTATTCAAGAAAATAGCTGTCATTTACATGAAAAAAAATGTAAGTCATCAAATGCGTGTTATTGCGGTCGCATGCGTTAACATGCGTAAAGATACGTCAGCACTTTTAAATATGCCTCAGCATTCTTAAGAATTGCAGGGGGTAAATCTACATTGATACATATTTCAACTCAGTAAAATGCGAAAGCTAGAACAAAAAGAGAAAGAGATATTCTCCTCACAGCACAAATAAGGCGGCTCATCTGGGAAAGTACAACCCTCTCACAGAATATCAGCATAAAGTCACAGAGTACTGTTGCTTTACGTGATATGATTGACAGCACCGCAGATCGAAACTCACACGCCCTCTGTTTCCTTCCTTTATTCCTTTGTCATCCCTTCCCTCTTATCCCATGGGTTGGCAACGCGCAGTAACACTTCAAGAATCACTAGCATTCATAAGTTGTGGTGACTACTTACCATCAGGTAGACCGTTTGCTATTTTGTCAACCGTCATGACGTAAAAAAGAAGCCTTAATAGCTCAAAATTAAAAGCACCGACTCTATTAACACGACAGATGTGGTTGGATGCTATTCAACTTGAGTTGTGGTCGTACATACTTCTAGCACAATTTTGAGATTAAAAAAGAAGTCTAGACTATGACTTGAAACCTACTAGAAAATTTTTCGCCTAAAGAATCGGGGTTGCGACTTAGAGGGAAAATGCAGCTAGCATTCTTGCCAGCATATGTTGTCTATCAATTTAAATATATAAATTTACAATTTTGCTCTGCAGAAACAACCTTCCAAGTAAAATAGGAATAATAAATAACAATAAATACACTATTCATTTTATTTCAATCCTACTAACTCTACAATCAATCAATAACACAAGTACCTTGTGTTAGATGAAGTCATCCTTGAATATTGAAATCCAAAACGACATGAAATATGTTGAAGGCTGAAGGTTACTCCTTTTCGAGTTTTATATAAATAATGTTCACACGATTAAATATATATGACGCACATGGTACGACCAATTAAACTTTTGATAATCGCTAAGCGAGTTATGCAAAGGCTTGGAGTTTTTTGGCAAGAAAGAGAAATGAGATGATGCCACAGACAACCAAATTTAGCGATAGCCTATAAGATCCATAATATCAAGAGGCAGTAGGATGCTCATAGTAATATTCTTCTTCCTAGCATTATTTTCCGGTATTTACCCAGAGCTTGCTTATACTCTTATCCTGATTTGACGTTACTAGTTTTGACATAGAGCGATTGGACTCTGATCTCCGCAACCCAAAGGGTGAACCAATAAACCATAGGATAAGAGCAAATTACCAACTAAAGTTTAACAACTATCATCTGGTTATCAAGACTGCTTCTTGTGTTCTCCGAGGCACGGTGGGGATATAAGGGGAGATGGTCATAGTAACCGTAGAACAGATAACTAATGAAGTGAGCTTGTACTTATGAGACCAAATGAGTGTTCTATCATAATCAAATTGTGTGTATCTTTCTTGCTAATATATATATATATATATATATATATATATATAAAGAAAAGTAACATAAAAGTTTATTAATCAAGTTTACCGTTTTATTTTATTTTTTTGCCTACAGTACAAAGATACAGAGTAAATGTCAACTGGCACAGGTTTGTAAAGACACATTTGAGTAAAAAATCAAAATTAATGATATCAGTGGCAGTCAGTAGGGCACAAGCTGAATACGCTTTCATGGCACTACGTTCTATTCTGTTTTTCCTTTTGCTAAACGTTTCAGGGCAAAAAAATGAGTTCCGGAATTCTTTGGTAGTCGGAATCATACACTAGTATATAGTTAAAATTAAAATGCAGATATAATAAACCTTTCGGTCTAGGTGACCTACACCTTTATTTGTTTATTTCTCGTATTTTAATATTGTTAAAATAGTACCTATATAATTCATAGTGCAATAAATTTTGAAAAAAAAAACTAGGTTTCATATTAATACAGGTTATGAAGCAGAAAACCATACAAATAATGTTTATATCAGGCGGAAAAATCAATATGAGTAAGTATTAACAGAGCTAAAGCATTGTCAATCAAAGCAGATCTTACAATAATAACTATCCCACGACCCATCCTTCTGATTGATTTATCATTTCGATCAGCTCCAAGTTTACGGGGGCGCTGTTCCAATCATCGTACGATACCATCTTCGACTGACGTGTTTCACGTCAATATTATGACGCATACCTAAGTTTACTAAAACTTCAGAAGAAATCACTAACCTTGATGTAGGAAAAGCTATTTAAATAATTTTAACTTTTGACTTCAATTTACCATCCAATGTTTTACGTCAATTAAGTTGACTACCACTAGCGCTATTTTTCGGGCTTATGACTGAACATTATAGTTGTAGGTAGTTTGTAGGTACTCTTCACAATGTTATAACTTCTATGCTAAAGTCAAAACAAAGAGATAAAATTCAATATTTTCCAAACAATATTCAAATAAGTTATGAGTTGGTGCGGATTCAAATGTTGAATGCTTATGAGTTTTTACTACAAAAATAAACCCATAATTTTTTTTCAGTCTTTAATTTTGGAGCAAAATTAATTTAACTACATATAACTTATAAAAGTTACTAAACTAATTCCAAAACGATTTCTTAGTATGTTTATATTTATTTATAGTTTATTGTACCTGTACATCAAAATAGTATTTATTTCAGTAATATTAAGTACATATCTATTATTTTTAAAATGTCTGTATAACTTTATGAAACGGTAGCTATAAATTTTATTTATATTTCATAAAGCTAACTATTATGTAGAGTTAAGTCATATATATGACTTACTCGACAATGTTCATACAATAATAACACTCCAAGTATCGTATAAAATTGCCATAATATAATATAGTCTAGATTGACGATAATATTCATCTTATTTCAAAGAACCAACAGGCTGAATCTATCGATTTTGAAAATTTTAATTACTCAAATATACACCCGTAGCAATCAAGGGAAGACCCCGTGACCCATTTTAAAAGTTTTATATGGACGATCGAGGCGCAAACGAGGGGAGTGATAAATGAAGAACATCAATCAGAAACTGTTTAAATGTTGCAAATTTTCACCATCCGAATTGTCGTTATTAAGACGACGGCGGCGCTTTGTTTTTGTTTTGATTTTACTTTGACTGAGATAACAATACTTGTTGTTCGATTTAAATTATTTATGAGAACTTATATAGTTACAAGCTTCTGCCCGCGGCTTCGCAGGCATGAATAACGTTTTGCTTTCATCACGTATTCTCTATTGTTATTTTACACCTTTGGGACTAAAACTTTTACAAACTATGAATGTCGTATTTATTTATCAACATCCTAAAAAATAAAATTCAAGATTCTAGCTCTAAAAATGAAGATACCTCCATACAACTTTACATCCCCCCTTTCAACCTCTTACAACTCTTTTATCGCTGACTATCTATGTATCAAATTTCATTAAAATCGGTTTAATAGTTTTTTTGCGAGAAAGCGCGACAGACAGACACACAGACAGAGAGACAGAGTTACTTTCGCATTTATAATATTAATAAGGATTTGTTTTTTCTTAAATACTTACGAATCCAGGCTTTTCTAAATACTTTTTAACACGCGATATTTCTTGTATGTGCTTGTTTTATCATTGGAATAAATAAAATATAATTTTTCTTTTTGTCATTTGGTTAGTGGTCAACTTAGTGTCAGAGTTGTTCAAGTCTTAAAGGTGTCTGAATTATCAACTTTTTACGTGCCTTTAGAACTTTGAAGCACGGAGACGTACTACTATTCAGTCACCCATCCAGAGACTGGCATTGCCTAGAGATGCTTAACTCATTTATCATCATGACCAGTAAATCTGATTAAAAATAATTTAAAATAATAAATTAAAACGTGATTTGTAATCAAACTAGAAGCTTAAGTAACTATATTTTGAACAATTCTACTTCAGGCAATCAAATTATGTACATTAATAATAATTAAATTATCTTTACTGACAACATCAATTAAGTTAAAAGAATTAGTGTATTTATTTAATGATTAAACAGGAATATCAAAAACATTTTATTATATATATAATTTGTAGTTAATTGATTATAAACAATTAACTAGAAACTTCAATACTATACAAATTAAATTAATAAAAGAGCAACAAAGATGGAAGGCATCCTAATATTATAAATGCGAAAGCCGCTGAACTGAACTGAATATAATGAGTTTGTATAATATATATAGATGGGACCATAAAGACGATTGTACGCTACTCCGTTTGTCAAAAACAATAATTTCTATATTGCGTTAAAGGTGGTTCATTAAAAATCGCTATTGACGCGGATAAAGCCGCTGGAAATCTAGTTAGATATAAATATTATAAAAGATTTATAAAAATCTATACTTTTATGAGACCCAAAGATTGTTTTTATATGATAACTTGAGATCCACCTTATACTCATAGTCTGGGGAAAGTTTCGTTTAAGTGTATCTGTAGTTCAACTTTTGTATAACAGTTTGTAATCCGATGCTAATTTTAAATGTGACTACCAGTTTTTAATTATTTTATATATAGGGTAATTGTGCTTAATATAAAAGAAATTTTCATAAAATACTTTTCAAATTTTAATTATTTATTTATTTCTTTAAGGCTTACTAACTAAATTTATACAGAGACATGGATGTACTCAAATAACTAATATCTTATCTTCTATATAAATTAAACTTAAAAGTATGCACAATATTTTTTACAGATACATAAAATATAAAACTAGACACAGCAACTACAACTACTACTAGAAAACTAAAAACAGGAATTCAATATAAAACTAATATCTACTAAAATTAATAAAATAACAACAAGAAAAGATATATGATTTCTAGATATATTTATATAGTGTATTTTTAAAACTATTATTAAATTAAAATTAATTATTTATGAGATAATGAGTTATACATTTTAAAACCCTGTAACATTGGTAAATTGGATCCATACATATTTTTTCGTAGCAATATATAAAGTGGCTTATAGTTAATTATTTTATTTTGTGTCAGTTTTTATTACAAACATGTCTACAATTAGGAAACATTTATACTAGAATAAAATATAATAACAGAGAGACATAGGCAGTTGTATTTTCATCATTCATAGAAGATTGCATCACAATAGCATGCATAGAAACCAGATCTAAGAGTCTTATATCAACCATCACCTCATTACACCCTCTCACGACTCGGTAGGTCCGATTAGACAGTTTTAGGTAACTATTAAAAAAATAACTCTGTCATAAGCTATTAATCAATGTTCGATAAGCAACTCAAAATGGGCGGACTGCTGTGGGCCAGGTGATTTATTCTATCTGGAGCAACCAATATAATCGGAGCTATAAATTTCCTTAGAAAACCATTGTTTCATAATTTCTGTATAATGAAAGGAGAGATGAACAGTTCTTTAAAACTGGTTGTTAGATTAGCGATGAACGATACGAGATATATAGACAATATCATATAAACAATGGACGGCAAGTTATTGAAATGTCGTAAATAATGTTAATAATAATTTACAAAATGTAATGTAATATTTGTAAGCTTAAGCAATATAATATATGAAAATATTTTCTTATTTAAATGACTAGCGACATCTATTGGTAGTAAAAAACACAACGGAGAAAGCTTCTTCTAAATATACTGGCAACGCCATCTGTTGTCGAGTAGATTTTAGTCTTCAATTTAAATAAAACTACAAAATGAACTTATTAAAATTATTAAATAAAGAAACTAGATTTATATTTTATATTTGTTAATATAAATACAGATGTTTTTATATTTTGCTTCGGTATCTTAAAATTATAGTATTCATATACAATTACTGTAATAATAGTTATAATTATTTTATAGTCGTATAGATGTAGTAAGATTCTTTTCTAAAAGAACCATTTAATATTTAATTTGTCCAAAGAGATTACACAAAAGAAGAAATACCACAAAGTCTTGATTTAAGTACACAAATTTTATTGCACAATTTTCGTCACATGAAATCAATTAAAATACTTATTATCATTTTTATTTGAACAATAAATGTATTATTTATTCTAATCTTATTTACTCCTATAAGTTTTTAAATTAAATAGCAATGAATTTTTGGATTTATGAAAATATAAGAAGTTCGACAAAACATTTTTCGTTTCAACATTTGTGTGACACTCATTCGTATTTCTGTTTTAATGAACTTAATTATATAATTATTCATTTTACAGACATTTTATTATATTTTGAAAAATAAATAATTATCATAAAACCAAATTTTCAAAATGAAATAAGTATATTTTTGTCGAAACATATTGCATGTGTAGCACATAGATAGAGATACTATATTTAGTAGTTTTAGTCATAACAAGTTACATAATAGGTATTTTTAAACTAAATAAATTAATATTTAGCAATATGCAGTTTACATATTACAGTAATATGCATCTAATAACAAATAAAGTTTATTTGAGGAAAATATTACAAAAGCTAGTATAATTTTTAAAGTGTTTTAAAAATAATATTTTCATTATTATTTACAAAGAAAACTACTACTACTCTTAACTTTATTATAATATTATTTATTACATGTACCTGTATCGTAGGTGAAAAAATACAATGAAAGACAACTTTCACAATAAGGAGTAAATATAAACTTATAAGAGAAGCACATAATTGGAAACTTTTTATTTCATATTCATATCTTGATTGTACATTTGACAAATGTAATATGATTATTTTTGAAAAGAGTAACTGTAGAGTTTCTTGCCGTTTCTTCTCTGCAGAATCTACAATCCGAATCGGCGGTAGCTTCACTTAGGCGGACATAACAGACTGTATATTTGACGATTCAAAAGTGCTTAAAAGCCTATTTGAATTAAGAATATTTTGAGTTTGAGTTCATGACATTAATTTACAGTTAATCAAATAATCAAAACAATGCAGTATTTTTTGATAAATAAAATTCAACTCTAAAATCTTAGCTTGTTTTATACAAAGGAATAAAATGAAGTATATTTAAAAGTCACTTATTTCCACTGCATCTATCTTACGTTCAATGTTCTCGATGCTCATAAATTGCGTGAAAGCCTTAACGGGTTCACGTAGCGAAATATGGGCTATAAAGTGTATCGCCTATTCAGCCTCGGGCGTACATTGTAACGAATGATATGCTCGGGAATAACGAGAACGATTACAATGTTTCATCTTTTAATGTTGCTCTTTATGTATGTTCCTAATAGACTATACTGTATAATTCTTATATAAAAATCATAACAGCGATAGATACTCTGCTTGAAAAAGGTACTACTCGTTTGCACTGTGTCTAGTATTTAATTTACATATACTAAACTTAATATACAATGCCATCAAAAACATCAAAGTAAATAAAATCCAAGTCTGGCAAAGCAGCGCTTATACTACAAAAAGTTGTATGAGAACTATAAATGTATGTACATGATTTATGTAAAATCATGACTGAAAATTGGTTACTGTACGACACTTAAGTATCTTAATTAATAGAAGATGTTGTGTACAATTGCCAAGTTTCACTCTGATACTGTACCTAATAGTATATTACTGACTATATATACAGTGTGCTTATATTTTTGTTACTAGTACTTATTATTATCTCAATCGAAGTTTATTTATTGTATAAAAAAGTACTATACCATATGTAATAGTTATAAAATTTAAAAGGACAAGCAACCGATTCCAACTAATAAATTTAAAATATAAAAACAAATGAATGCATCGATCAAGGGTAGTTAGCTTTTGTATTTTGAAGAGATTTTTAGAGTTCTGGAGTAATTTATATTATTATCGATCACCTCAATAGAATACTCAATCCAAAAAAAAGGAATCCTCAAAATCGGTTCATAAGCGCTGAAGATAACACGTAACACAAAAATGAAAAAAAAATGGATTGTTAAACGTATCATCTTTGGAGACGGTTAAAATCGTAACATTAACAATATTTGTTATCAATTAATATCAAAACTTGTGGTTATTTCATTGTATATAATATAAATATTATCTACTCACACATTATATTTTTAATAAATACTTACTAAAAACAACTGGGTATTCGAAACAAAAACTAGCTTAAGATAAAAAAAATAAAAATAAAGATATATGAAAGCTAATTACTTTTTAGTTGATTTTTTTACTGTTCTTAACATATACATTATACATATATTTTGTTGTAACTTAAACTATCGTGATTTCGAGGACTTGCATAGAACATGAATGTAAAAATGAAACAAGCATTGTAACCCTCTGTAGGATCAATATAAAGCGCAAAAAAAATAATGAAATTATTTTTATTGCTGTGGGTAAATTTTATATTTAGAACGGCTACTTTATAAATAGCAAAAAATCACAGATAGATAAAACCTTTAAATTCAACTTTAAAAAGATAATGAATTGTAACTACCCGTGGCTACAGTGAACATATAACAATAATTTGTATTTTGTAATGGAGTTATAAATACTTTCTCCATAATCATTAATAAAATTATGGCTATCTTAAATAGCTGTTAAAAAGAAACAGATAATCTTTTGATTTATCCAAATTATCGTATCATATTGTAAAAATTCAACACTAAATATCATTAATAAATCTTCTACTTTGGTAAACTGTAGCTATATGAGCTCAAGACTATACAGGTATTTTTCATTAAGTTAAGAATAATGAGATGTTAAAATTTTAACATTAGAATAAAGAATTCGTTCGGTAACATTATCACTATCTTAAGGAATTATTTATGATTTGTTTTTATCATTAATTCTGTTCTATTTATAACAAAAAATTAAAAACATAGCTACTGTGTTATATTCTAATATAATAAATCGATCTCATTTTATTCATTCCTAAAATATTCCTTTAATTTTTTTATTTTTTTTTCCTTATCACATAGATAAAACTTATTAGTTTTTGTAATTCTGTCTAATTATTTATTTTCAAAAATGTATCTATATTTTAATGTTATATATACATTTGATTTACGAGTAGATATAATAAAACAATTAAATTCAAAACAAAATATGTTTTATTACAAATGAAATAATATCAGAAAAAAATATTTATTTCAACATTTCATGGAAGTTTACATGATTGATTAAAGCGAAAATTAACCAACATCTGGGTCATTTGTTAGAGAATTTGCAAATTAACGTATATTATATCGTTACTTGTAGAAAAGATAGAGAAAGATAATCTACATTTTTTCTGCTTTCCAATGCTCACCCTCGTGTCTTATTCGTCGATTAAACAGTTACCTAAACTAGCTAGAGGTTAAATAAATCGGTGGGCTTAAGTTTTAATAGAGTTGAGATTTTCTGTCTAAAATTACCACTAGAATTTCGGATGATTGCTTATTTGATTGAAATTTCAGTTAAATAAAGTTGCATTGTCTTGTAAATTTAACGATTCTGCAGAATTAGCAGTTCCTCCGCCCATGCTTAACAAAAACTCAGTGGAACACCTGTGGAAACTGCAACTGCTGTGGCGGATTACCCAGGGCAGCCAGGAAGCGAAAAAAAAGAGTGGAGACTCTACACACTTTCGATTCATAAAAACGCTCTACATAGGCAAATAGTTGATTAGTAATTATCGAGCTTTGTTACCATATGACAAGTAGCCTATCATTCTATTTGTTTCAATGTCAGGTATAATTCGTACAAAAAGAGAAATAAGTTTTCGTTTTCGAAGCTATTTAAATTTAATTTAAAATTTATTATTACATTGAAATTTTATTTTTATTTGAATATTGTAATTGTAACCAATTAAAAAATATTTGGTCTTTAGGCCTAAAGAAACCTAGACCATTTTCTAACTATCACAGTGTGCTCTCTGAATTATAGAAGTTGAAAACATAAGATGGCGTGAGGTTTACATATAGTTGATTTACAACTTTTAAACAATTTATATAGTTACTAAAAAGATATACAAAACTAATATAAATTTAGTAAAACGTAGTACATTTTTCAAATAAATTTGCAACATATCAATAAACAATAATTCTTGCAAATATTTGTTTCAGTTATAAAAAAAATTAAAATTTAAAAATCAAAACACAAACTAGACATCGTAAATTAATTATTAATCCTTTCATTTTTAATAATGGAATCAACAAAAACATTAAGCGTGCCTTACAGTAGTCACATATTATGATGATGTATAACATCTGACATCCTTGGTAATAAGCAACATTAACATAACATATTACACTATACATAGTTATATATGTACCATGCTATTTAGTCAAATAGTCCGTCCCTTTAAACGAAATCTCTGCCACATATTGCATGCCAGCGAGATGAGAGATGTTACACTCCAAAATTATATTTTATGTATTTTGGATATATTCGGATAAATATTAATACGAATATATCCAAAAATATATTATTTAAATTGTCTTCTTTAATTTCTTTCTTGATAAGTAGCGAGGTCTTCCAGCCGTGAGATACCTGTAGAGACGAGCTTCTGATGACTTATAAACTACAAAAGCCCGGATCTACAGGGTAGATCACGAATGTGCCAGTGATAATTATTCTCTTTTCTTTCTTCTTCTCTCTTCTTTTTTTTCTCTTTTCTTTCTTCTTCTCTCTTCTTTCTTCTCTTCTTTTCATTCTTCGGGTAGGAATACATTCTTCGTAGTTGGTGCTTGAGGTATCATTTTCTGTACTTCTTGTGATTGATCTGAAACTTGGAAATAATAGGCATTAGATTCGCCGATTTTTTTATGATGGGTCTAAGTGCAGTCCTTATATATCTAATAATTCTAGTTTTAATATTGAATTTAAGAATTAATAATTTTTAAAGAGAAAAAAAATTAAAAATGATTTAAGTTTAAAATAGTGTTGACGTTTCAAAAGTTCAAATCATTTTTCTAAATTTATTATAAGAAACAATACACCTTTGTTTTAAATCAGAGCTCCTGCAAAAAAAACCTTTTAAATTAGAGACAAATTGTTATTTGTCAATCCACAGGTCTCAAATTCTTACTGTCCTTAAAGCTGAAAATTAATTAAGCACACACAAAAATACTTATCGGTAACTTCATTCATACTGTTCTAGAAATCTTTAATTTAATTATCAAAGTTAATTTAAATGTAATGGTAGTTAAAGCGCGTATGTAAATTAGACGCCATTTGATGCGTTAATAATGTTAATATCTTGAACCACATGATCCATCATTTATATCCTACGCTAAATGCGGATTAGTCTCCGTAATCCGATTAATTAAATTACCATAAATGATTCTATATTAAGTTATATAACGACGAAAAACAATAATTCATTCTAAGATTAATTTCAGCTATTTATTATATAAAAGCAATGAACGCGTCTCGGTAGATAAATGGGAATCGCGTAGCAGACAGATCGATCCTTATCTCGAGATACAAAAAAGAAATAATCTCTAAAATGTTTTCGCAAATCATTGCTACTATTGTGTAGCGATAATGTAGTAGCGGAAAGCGCGAACGAACAAAAAGGTTCACTTAATTGCGTGGGGAAGATCGCTGAAAGGCGAACGGGCTTTGTTCTCCCGCGAGGCCTTTATACGAACTCACTCGATCGCCTGACTCATCAATTTCCTTAGATTGACGGACATGGAACGATTGAGATTTAGTTACATCTATCCTGACTAATTCCACCCGACGTGTAGTCTCATTATATCTTTAACGGTGGCTGCTTCTTATCCGAGCGAAAAATTCCTTAGCTAAAGAGAGCTCGGAGTTCTGCCATGTCGTCATTTATCTAGCTTCCACTTGAGCTGATGGATACCGCAAAATGTTTCGTAATCCGGGTTCTATTCACGCTCTAATAAATGAAGTTTAATTAAGTAAATAATCGAGAAGTGTTTATTCACTGCCGTTTCCATTTCACAAATTATAATGAAATAGTGTAAAACCGACAGATTTATTACATTCAAACAGACCGCCTAAATTGAAGCCGATTTATAAATCCAACAAGGAACTCTCATATATATATAGTTTATATCCGTAATTAGGTTAAACAAAAACGTATATGCTATAGAAGAAACTGAACTAAATTCCTCCCCTACTCTACTGTTTCTGTAAAGTGTCGTAGTACTATCATTAATCTTGCGCGGCTACGAGTAAACAGCGTTCTCTCAGAATTACTTTAGCGTCATTAGACATCGATAATATTATTCTGCGGTAACGCCTACGTTTCAAATTTAAAAAAAACATTAACGCAAATTTTATGGATGAAGATCTTCAATTTTTATGACGTAATAAAAAAATAAGAAATCTCAAGCGTTATTGCAATGTTTTTACATTATATAATATGAAGAATGATATCTTTGCTCACAAAATATAACTAGGCATATAAATATATAAGCGTCGCAATCCCTCGAATGAATAAAATCTCATGGTCCCTCGTGTCACATTTCAGAGTGACATTTAACCACGTAACATCCCCCTGTCTACGTTAATGCGACATGATCCTATCTCGTTTCACTTCTAAAGCAATTCAAAATAAAAAATATAGCTTGAATTCTCTATCAAAATGGAACAAATAAACACGAATTTTATACTAAAACTCAATTCCCCAAATTACTCAAGTAATGAAGCATTTGTTTATATAAAACCTTGTTAAGAGTCCTTGAAATATTATAATTAACAACACATAGCTTACTGTCTTACCTATACGTAATGGTAGGTAGTAAATCTTACCTAAGTCCAAATATTTTTCCACAGTCTCCGTATCCATATCGACGTGTTTTCCTCCGAGAACCTGAAATATTCAGTACCAAATGTTACATTTCAATATGCCGACTAAACAAAAAACAGCTTCGACATCCCATATTTTACGAAGCAATATCCCTCCAGACACGGCATTTGTATATCTCGTGGTATAATGTATTTTTACTATGTAATACTCGTAAATGTTCATTTTAATATCGACGCGAAGTAAAATGTCGAATACCTACTCTGATAAAGTACCTACCTACTCTGTCTTTTATTTACGAGTTATTGCTTGGTATATATATTTCACTTTTATAGCTTAATATTAAAACAAAAACATGTTTATATTTTTTCTATATAATAATCGGATGGGTAGATTTTTGTGTTTAACAGCTTGTTCCGCGACATAAAAACAGATCTTCATTACGTAGAAGTGAATATGTAAGAATGAAATCAAAGAGTAAGTAAGTATATCCTCACGGACTATGTCGGAAACGATACCTTGTATTTAAAATTAAGATAAACCGTCTGCTATAAAAAAATGAAACGTAATAATTTCGCTGTTGTTTCTTGAAATTTATATCATCATATATTTATTATATTATATGAATATGAAAATTACCGATTATTATTATATTAAGATTATTATTTATTATATAATATTCGAATAATTTTTATTTAGTTTTAATGTAAGTAATACCAGTGTGAATTTTAATATTACTTGAAATAAATTACATTTCTGTCTCTGAAGAAAATATACGAACCATTCCTCGAGGATAATGTTCAATTTATTTTCGCATTAATTAAATTTTATGTTTGAACTCGAAGAATTAATTTTCCTACAGTACAATGTCTCTGAAATAACATTACTCAGTTGAAATTCACGCCCATCATTATTTATTATAGGGTTAGAATGCCCATTAATTAATTTAAGAAGAAATTTAAGTTGAGTTGCGTAGGTATTTCCGTATTTTTTATATACCACGATGTTGGCAAGTTTGTGTATGGTCTGCCATGTATGTAAATGTATGTCTAAGAGTTGTCACATGCGATCCCTTAGAAGCTTTATATAAGTTATATATATACCTCAGTTAAGCACAAATACGTAGTTACAATGAAACATCTTTTACACTAAACCATAACACTAACTATATCATCTCTTTACGGATTGTACATTAATATATAAATAAAAATTAATAAATGCATTTAAATAATATTTTTTTGTATTGATTACAAGTCTAATTGTAATAATAAATGCTTCAGGTAGTTCTAATTACACTTTAAGAAGTTTTTTTTTGACCTCGCCCAAAGCTATTAAGAAAATAGACTGAAATTGATTTCCAAAAGAATAAATAATATAAATTACGCGAACTGAGAAAATTTATTTCTTTATACATTATTTTACATTCTATAATAGCCCATTAAATATTTTACATTCTATAATATTCCATTAAATACATTTACTTTATAAAAGCAATAAACAAAATTATTAATATAAAGTCAAAAATACATTATTTTGCAGTTCACGTACTCCCACAATGGCTATATTAAACTTGTGCCCATTACGCAAAAACTTTCCTCTTATTATTAAAGCTAATGACTTAACTTTCGCTCTTCAGAGATTACCTATTCCACGGTGGTTATATACAAAACATTTATGTATTATCAACAAAATTATATTATGTTTGAACGATATAAAATCATTGTTCTCAAGATTATTAAGCTTATATTTAAGAGAATTATCGTTCCCAACTAAAACTTATTTGTTTCATATTTGAGATATTTGATCCTCATAATCTTAATATAATCCTTATTTAAAAATGGCTGAAGTAGTGTAATTAATGCGAAGTTTTTTCTTAAAGGTTGCCGCTATCTTTAACTTCAAAAACTCTATTTTATTTCACTCTTATTATGCATATCTATGTATTTAATCTTTGCATTTTATAACACTGATAGAAGAACTAAGAACTAACAATCTCATGGAAGGTGCCATACCATGTTGCCGCTCTTGTAACGTTATTTCAAAGGAGATATTGGTATCTTAGTCTTATGCACGTAGCTCTAATACGAGTAAAAGAAACAGATATATAAACTTTAAAAGTTTGGCAACTTATTTTTTTATTTCCTAAAGGATAATGTTGGCATGTTTTATACCCGGTCAAGCCTGACAATTATATAGGTAATTTGACATTACGCACACATAAAATACGTGAAATATTGAAACGCGGTTTTTATGTAATGTTCCTTCTATCTTTTTTCTCTTTCTACGGATAGATACTTTTGAAAACCTTTTTAAATCCTGTCCCCTTTTATGTCATCACACAATTTGTCAGCCCAAAATCTAAGCTGTTTCATTTGTTTAGTAAACAGATATACAGCTTGATTCCAATATATAAAATTTCCATTATATGTCCTTTTGATTTATGGCTAGACATGAAACATTATAAAAACCAACACAAAATATATAAAACGATTAAAAACTTTAGCAAAAATCAAATATAACGAAAATCCGGACGGAAAATTCGAGACTACCAAAAACCCATGAAAATATTTAACGGTACATAAATCTGTATGGTTGACTGGCGCCGTGCCAGACTGTCTAACATCAGACCTTAGAGCTTAACTAACTGACCGTTATTCCTGTCATAATTTAAAGTAAAAATACAGGCGTTAAATATTCAACTAGGCGATAACCGTTCACAGAGTTGCGTAGCTATTTTTTTTTGTTTGAAAGCCTGAATTTATTTATTTTTTTAAGATAGAAATCTAAGCTGTTCTGACTCATTACTAATAATTTTATTATATTTAACAGTATTTTGAAAAATTAACAAATAATAGCCATTTATTTCCAATTCGATCTGATGATTTCCGATTCGATTTCAAGATCAATTGAGTACGAGACGAACTAGTAATAAAATATGAAACTATGTTAAAAACCTTTTATAAATATATAAAGAAGTATATAAATCTATAAATGAGAAATATTATATGAAAAAGCATTAGGAAGCCTAAATTCCTAAATTCCTTATTATATACAGTATGATAAAACTATTATACCTACAGCATGTTACCCGTAATTATACATAGGCAAACTTTAACCAGACACTTCATTAAGTCAATATCTTAATCCAAAACGACCATTTTAGTCGGTAGCAGTTTAATGGAGCTAACCTAACTGCATAGAGAATGCCAACCGCAGAGACAATTGCTTAAACTTAATTTAGTACTAAATTGCAGACAGTATCTGCATAGCGAAACGAGCTAGGTTACTATGGTACAACTTAAACTGTCCTCCAACACAATATATTGCTGTGCTCTTTAAATGGTGTGACTACAAGCGTTATATATTTTAACAAATAAAATTCACTCGAGTATTAGCTCTTGTTGGCAATGAATTGGCTGGACTCGTCACGTCGTTAAGTCGTTATAGGGTCGTTAAGAAAAGTCTTTTCTAGTTTTCTTTTTAACCTCCTCTCTTCTTTCCCATCTAGGGGTGAGTCTTAGACAGCAATGCAAAATGTAATTGTACTTAAACAAAGGCTTCGGTAGCTGATTTTGATAAGCTGGTGGCAACATGCGATTTGACTTGTTCGCAATCTTTGAGATATAATTCAAGTTTTGTCCATATAGTAAACAATGAGACTATTAGCACTATATAATAAATAGGTTCAAAGATAAGTATATAAAAGTAATATCTTAAATAAAATAGTTCTTGTAAGAATTTTAATCTTTGATACATGTGCAAGTGTGTGTATACAATATTATGTAATAATTGATATTATAACAAAAGTAATTTCATTAAATGTTGTAGTGAAAACTAATAAAACTATCTTTCTCTTCGCCCCGTTTAACCCGCTTACAAAGATACAATACAAAGATAAGTCTCGCCGGAATGCTGTTAGCTGAAATTGCATTTGCATATCGCACTTACCTCTATTGTAAATGGTCGTAGCTCGGGAGAAATAGAGAATACGGAGAAAAAAGATAAGTACATGGTATTATTGTTAGTATCCGACTAAATAGCTTTAAGCTTGGAAAACAAAATATTAAGCAAATTTTGTACGATAATTTGCTTATTTTACGTACAAAAGGCAGCCATTTTTTCTTTTTGTATACATAATTACATAATATTTAGAATTTACGAAATATAAATGTATTTAAATTTATAGTGTTATATTTAAATGAATAAAATAAGTGATGCGTTTAGTTTCCCATGGTCGTAATTTATTATATTAATTTGCGTAAATATTAAATAATAAAAGAACGATCTTTAGCAATTCTTTTCTAGAAAATTTACAGTCATACGTCTGTTGTGTGCATTATCTAAAATAAGCGATATAAATGAATATTCTAGAAGTATATAGTAGATATTTACCGTAATAAACCCGATGCTAAAATAAATAAAGTTTCATAAACTGCTTCAGTAAAAATAATGAATGACCCATGCAGGACGCCGAAGTGCGTTGGTGAAGCTTAAATTGGCGAAAATATACTCATAAATTAATGCTACGTCCATTTGTTCAAATTTACTCAACGACTTATAATTTTCATGATAACGACATTTTATTACCCTGTATTTTATAATTTTATGCTCAAAATACCAGCAATATCTTTTAAAATAATGTCATTAATAATGTAGTTTTAAATGAACGTTTTTCATTTTATATAACAATATAAAAGCTTATTTATCACTTTTGGTTATTCATAAACGCATTAATTTAATTTAAATAGATATTTCTTCAAAATAACGTAAATTCTGTGCTGCTCACTTAACAGAGACATGGAATTTGAAGCAATTTAGTGTTTCGTTTGAAACGAAAAAACTAATGAAATTTTCACATTCAAAAACATTGTGACTAAAAAGTACATTAGCAGCGAGAACGTTGAAACGTTAGTGTATTTTAATTTGGGCTTCGACTAAAATGCAATAACAAGATGGCGGCCGTGGCGGGTAAGCGGGTGGGGTTAACCGGGGGTCGTAATTTCACGCCCGGAGCGACATCTATAATTCCGCCGAGCATATCATAAATTAGCATACGTATTTAGATTGCGAGATCAGTTTTACAAATTCTGTGCACGATTCTACTTACGAATCCGCCATTTAGTAAATTAAGGTGTAATTAAGATAAAAGAAAATATTTGTAGCGAGTTACGAGCTTACGTTTTTCACTAACTTATTTTGTGATTCCAATTTGTTTTGTTTGAAGCTAAAGTTAAAATAATAATTATTATAAGTATGTCAATACTGTAGTGTAATTAAAACATTACTATTATGTAAAATGCAACATACATACATAAGGATAAAAGCTATGTTTAAAAATGTATTTTACGAAAATTTGCTAGAATTAACTATTACTTAATACTTTTTCCTATATACTATTCTCATCTTAAAGCGGCGAAAGCGCTATGTAACATTTTAACCACAGATTATGATACATAGTTTCTTTATTTACATGCTTTGGACTTGCACATGCACTTTATTTAGGTACCTTTGTAACAGTGAATGGTATTTCGCCTAAATTTGAAGATAATATATAATAATAATATCCTAACTCCTAAAGCTATACGAGTATATAAAGCTATATGCTTTACGTCTTTCATAACTTTTCTGATTTTGGTCACAGTGTATTGTGTATTCCAAAATATACATGTTGTAACTAGCGAAAAAACGCCTAAGACGCGTTTAGCGCCTAAACGCTTTTACATGTATATTAATATTTCTTATTAAGTATAAGAAATTTACTATTTTAAGAGAAGAAATTAATGTTTTTTTTTTAATCTAAGCTAAAATTCATAACGGTATATGACAATGTTTATAAATAAGGGCAAGCTCTTTCATATAAATAAGAAGAAAGAAAATATGATATAAAAGAATAAACCCACGACAATACGCCGTTATTCATTTCAAAAGTAATCAGTATTACAAAAGATTATATAATAGGCCTAATTTGCGTAAAATATAACAGAATGTTAAGAAAGCATTACGTCGTTTATTTTTACGATAAAGTTATCTTACCTTCACGGCTATCACCCGAAAATGATATTGAAAAATTGAGCATAATACTTTGGTAGTAAATATATTATTTTTCTTTTGTATCGTGACGTTGAGGAGTAGGCATAAGGCCCGCCTGATTGTAGGCGGTTACCGTAATTTATGGAAGTGCTTAACACCAATAGTGTCAAGGGTGAAAAAGGTGCGGAGGAAGAAAAGGAATTTATCTAACCAACCGAACAGTACATATACAGCAAATTCTCCTCTATATTCTGTGAGAAAGTCTTTCTCCATCGAGATGGAATCAGGACTATTACCGTCAAGCCTATTATTAAAATATACTTAGGTTGAAATTTTATTTTGAAGAATGAATGGCTCCTTTATGAAACCAATTAAAACTTTAATAAACTATGTTTAACAATATTGCTTTTATCAAATGAAATCAAATTTGAGTTGTATATCCGTTACCTAAAGAATATATTTAAATTAGGCAATATATAAGTTACGTAATGCCTGTCGAGTTAACTCATTAGCTATACATTTCCGCTTTTATAGTCATAACAATAATTTAATGTGTCTTGCGGTAAAATAAAATCTTAGCGCGTAGTGCTAAAGTTCACGGATAGTAGACAAAGTACTCAGATGTGCTTTTAGACTATCGTAAAGTAAAGTTATTTTCTGTCTTGTTACTTTATAAAATTATTAGCTTAATGCATTGTCTATGTCGTGTTATATGTTTTTATTACTTTTTACTCGGCGTTTCATTTACAGAACATGATATTTTTCAGTTTATATTATCAAAACGAATAGCGGATGAAAGTAGTTTTTACACCGTAAAAATGATGCAAAAGTAAAAGCCTTAAAAAAACAGTTTTTCCACCGAACAAAATGATGAAAAACAATTAGTCATTTTTATTAATGAGTTACCGGCCTTTGAGTAAAAAGTAGCATCTTCTAGAATATTTCCACATCGTATGGATTCGGAAAGGCCGTCGGTGGAATCTGATTCTAGTACTGGAAGAGTCGGAGTAAGTAATGATAACATTGATTTTAAATTTTGAAATTTAAAGTTCTAGACGATAAAAGCTATTTACGCTTATCTAATTATATATAAGGGATGAAGAGATCATCTTAACACACGGTTGTTTCCACAAACATTGTATAATAATCGTTAACTATGGAGAGGAAAATTATACTAAAACAACGTTGCTAACAGCCCATAAACGTATGCTGAAGTGGGATCGAAATAGCTCTACTAATAAAAACTAGTGGACCACTAAACCTGAATTAAAAAAGCTATTAGTTCACCCCTATCTAAAACACTGTAATATAATATTGTTACTCTTTCACGCAAAACTATAGAAAGGACTTGCATACAATTTGGCACATAGCTTATTAGCTGGATTAATAGGTAGTATACTTATTATGTGTAAATTTTAGCTTCCCGTGGGGTTATCAAAATATTACATAAACATGAGCGCCGCGCAAGCCGCGTAAATATGTTGTAATATTATCATAAATAAACTCCTTTTCTTTACCATATTATCGTCTATCGCCTATATGTAAACAAAGTTTTCCGTCTTTATCTTTACGAGCTTAATTTTGTTGAAAAAACAAAACCATATTCCAAATCTTTATTCTTGTCTGTGTAAACAAGACAATCCTCCGAGTCTCATAACCGCTCGTATACAAAATTGCTTTCGCCATATCAGACGCCAGCAGGGAATTGAGTGTTTGCTTTTGTAATAGAGCGAGAAAGTTAGTCATGTTTCATGATAAAAGAGTTTCTATATGAAATATTAAATATATAAGACGGTATATATCGAGCTATATGAAATTTCTTAAAAAATATTCCATTGAAGTCAATATTATGAGCTTGAAAGATGTTTTCTCTTCGTGTAATCTGTTCTAAGACCTTACATGTACCTTACATTGTTGAAAGCGTATACGGCCATTTTTTTATTAAAAAGAATTTTCATTTTAAGTTTAAACTTCAAACAGCAGGCTTATCATTAACTCTTATTGCGATTCATATGACGAACAATATTATATATTATGACATATATATACGTCATGCTCATATAAAATCTGAATTTCAGAATTGAAATGGAATGATTTAGTCATCAGTCGTCATTTGAATCGCTATAAGAGTTAATGATGAGTCCCGAGGAGGGTTATCAAATTTTCTATATGTTTTTTCTGTCTTATTTAATATCTTTACCAATGAACCGATTTTGATTTTATCATTTTTATTACATGGATATGCTTTCGGATTTGTTTTTTATAAGTCCGTAGAAGAAGATCGAAACTCGTCAAAGCTATAAATGAACGGAAATGATGATCAGTTTAATAAAATTTACACCTCAAACGAAAATTATCACCCTTGATAAAAATTAATGTCTAAGTATGTTTTCCTGATTATTGCAATATTTTCGAAATACATTATTATGGTATAGGCGTAGACCTACTATATAAATTTATTTTAATTTACGAAGTAGAAATCACTGCCTACAAACATATAGACAGCGCTTATATCATGCTAGGCTTAGGTATATAATATATTTTTACATAAGCTGCTGGTTAAGTATATAACGTTATATTTCATTCATATATATAATTTAAGTGTAAAAATGTTATAAACTAAGTGGTATTAGTTCCTCGAATCAGATTTCACAAATTTATAGTGCTTACTCTATCATCGACGTAATTCGTCATGAAAAAAAAGTATGTGTGTACTTATGTTCACGCGTTAGAAGTTATACTTCTTTGGCATAACAAAATAAAAATTTTTTCAAAAATTTTATCTTTCGTAGAAAAACCGACAATAACAATAGAAAAAAGGTATTTAATACATTGAAAGTTTTATTATAAGGCATTATCTAGATAAATAAAGTTTATTTAAATATCACAAAAAAATGTTGACTATAGCTAACTTCAGGGTGTCGATTTTTTGTGACGGTGTGCGCGCGCATCTTAAAAAATTACTCTCATAATTTTTCCCTAACGCGCCAAAAGAAGTATAACTTCAACAAGTACTCTACAAATATTATTATCATTGCAAGCAAATCGTTGTAATTTTTATCCTTAGATAAAAGCAACAACCGAACTTCACCGTCGGTTCTCGGTGGCCGGTACTCCTTCATTGTTTTTGCATAGTATGATTGTGCAATAATATTGAAAAATTAAAATTGACGAGGCATACTTGTCAATATTTTAATGTCTAACGACAAAGTATTAGCTGCCGCCGTTTTAAAAATATTGCGCCAAATTAAGCAAATATGGTGCAAAAATAATTATATTGCACACTAGTTGCGCCCGCAGCTCCACACGCATGTTGTACAGATTTCTGTAACTGCACGGAACCCTAATTCTTTTTCGAAAATAAAATTTTAAGCCTAATTTAACATCAGCTATCTGCTAGTTATTATTTATTATATATTATATATTGCCGTTCAAATTGGTCCTCCCGTATCAGAGATTAGCCGGAACAAGCGGACAGACCGACGGAAAGGCAAATATTTTATAAATTGTTTTTTTTTATGTAAGTAATGTTTGTACTTTCCTATACATTTATTAAAAAGCTGTTCATTTGGAATTGCAAACAAACACTTCAATTTTATTTATTTGTATAAATTAAAAGTTTGGATTGCTCAATCTTTTATTGATCAATTTGCCAAAACTAACTATACTGAAGATATATAGGCTCCGAAAGAGTAATACAATTTGAATGATCTCGAATAATCAGCTCTTATACTATTAAAGTTATCTTCATGTACATAATTATATCTGATGCCCTTTATTAAGCCATCAAAAATCCTAAAATGAAATTCTATTTGCGTTTAGTATTTATATACTTTAACATCGTATTGTAATATAATCCAGAAAACAAAAACGTTAAAAATGTTGACTGGTAAAACTTGCAGCTATTTTCAGTTCAAAAACGGAAAGCTACAAAATAGCGAACGTTATTGGCGATAAAACGCTTGAAAAACGTGATAGCAACATCCTATTCGCAATATAGAACGCGAGTTAACGACATACTGCAATGGAGTATTTGCAATTGCAGTTTTTGTTGCTATACATTGCTATTGTATTATGATATTGCCTCGAAAATAGCAAACTGAACTAATTTGCTGTCCATTATTTTCATGAGAAATATTTAGACTAATAAAGTGGCAATGCTTTTATCAAAATACTGCCTGTTTCAATAAGCAATCTCAATATATTTTACTTTTCTAAGATTGAATTCGATATCTAAAAATAGGAAAAATGTTTAACCTTTTCTTAAGTTCCTTGTCATTATCTATCGATCTATCTAAACCAGACGTTAATCAGCGATTATACGCTTAAATAATGATGTGACTATGTAATGCTATATTATAATTTATAATTATTATAAAGTTTGTGTTAAAGGTTTATTGCGATTGAGAGAATTACTACTTTTGCATTTAATATTTGCCGTGTAATATTTTAAAAATAAAATAATAGCGCTTTTAAAAAAGCAGGTAGCTAGCTATCTGTCCAATAATACGCCATGCTAATCAACGTTGTTACTTTGTTAGCGCTGTTGGTACGCTTGAAGAAAGAAATAGTATAAAAATATTCGTTGTTATCAGATATTTTAAATAATAAAGTCACAGCTCTGTAAACACCCGAATGTATTAACACCCAATGTCAATAAACATTAAAAATACACGATAGCTACATAATAACGTTGAGCTATTAAAAGTCAACTGCTATAGCATATTCTTTGCTAGTTCAATTTGTTGTGTTTTTCGTTTGAAAAAGGTACAATGCAGATAATAAGCAGTTTGCTAGAAGTTTCGAGTACATAAACAAATTCTAAGATTTTTTTAAATAATCATCATCATCATATCAGCCGAAGAATGAACAATTGTCCACTGCTGAACATAGGCTAAATAATAATTTTTAATTATTGCATCTTCTTTATTTTTATAATAATTGTTTGTATTTCTATCTTTAAATAAGAGTTATTTATTGTTATAAATTAAATATGAAAAAAAAAAACACTAAATGCATGTTAAGTTAGCCTATAATTTATGTCATAGACAAACGTAATGTCATACGTAAGAATGTACTATAGAAATAAGAAAAGAATTGTATACAACGTTGGCTTCCTATTAAATAAATAAATACTTTAATGTTATTACTAAGTGTCCAAAACCATTTCAACAGTATTATGAATTTTAAAATACAGAAATAATTTTACAGAGAGTCATGATAAACCCATGTTGTTAGTGGCCAAATTATTGTCAAAATAATTCAGGAGTCTACCATGAACTGTTACTGCGATTCAAATGACGACCTAAACTGAACCACATCGCAGTTTTGTAGTTCGTACCATGACATGCTACTAGCGATTCATTATCTATACATCTATACAATAAATGAAATTAAAACGTCTGTTTGTAAGTAATATCTTTCACTTAATTAAATAAAAAAAAATAATTATTAAAATGTTTGTCTATATTTCTGTCTGTCTGTTACGGCTAAAATATGAAACGGCTGGACCAATTTTAAGGGGACATTTTCTGGTAGATAGCGGATGTTGTAAGAAAAAACTAAGACTTCTTTAATTTTAGAAAAACTAATCAGGGTTCCGCACTAAAAGTAAAATAGGTACATAACGCGAGCGGACCCGCGGGTTTAGCCAGTTAATCAGTATATTAAGTTTTATTTTAGAACGTTACGTACCGCATATACTAACAACCTGAACATGACCTGAACTGAATTGCATCGAAATAGAACTGTATACTAAAAGTTCATGGTAGCTCCCTGGTTGCCAATAAAGTAAATTAATTGACTTATCAATAATTATCCTCTAAATAAAAGCTGGGATTACGTTCAAAGTGTCTTCCGAAACACAGAGACGCTTAGTTGAAATACCATTAAGCGGTCACCCATCCGTAGAATGACCGCGCTTGAAGCTGCTTAACCCAATGATTGTTGATCGACTAATTTAGAGCGCACCAGTCTCATAATATTAGCTAAGCCCCTTTAATAGCTTTTAAAATGTTTCCTATAGAGTTTTTTCTTATTTTAATAAACGGTCAATTTATTTAAAAAAATATTTATTAATTAAATTTTTGCAAGATTTTTTTTAATCTAAAAAAAATAGAAAATCGCATAAGTATTAAATAATTTACATCCCCTAAATTACTAATGTCGTCAAGTTCTAAGACCTAGTTTATATTGCTTTTGAATTTTTAAGAAATATCAAAAAAAATGTTTAATAAAATAATTCAAATGAAAAATAATTTACTATAATTAATTAAAATTAAAATTGAATTCCTAAGGATCTTCGAAAACTATTTTGATTTTTTTGCTTTAAAAGTTCAAATTTTTTTAATTATACTAGCAATGCTTTAAGTAATTACTAATATTCCTATTTACCATCTAACTAAACACATATCAAATGCTAAAAGTGGTTCTCAACAATAACCCATGACGTTGGGTTCGAACCTTCAACTCTAGTGTAACGGTAAACTTCCCGACGCTCATAGCCGATTGCGTTCACTGCTCTCGGAGCGATCGTAAATTAAGCAACTTTACGCGCGGTCGGTATGTGGATGGGTGACACTATAGTAATATTTTATCTGACCGTTTTCATGCTACGGCGGGCACGTAAAATGTCTTTTCTGATTTTTATCAACATTTTAAATGAAATTGGACCCTTTAAATTAAAATTAAACGTACAACAAGAAAAATAAATTCTACCGTTGAGCTATTTAGGGTCAATTTTCTACATTTTATGTTTTCTTTTATATATTTTTAAGGTAAAATATCAAATTGTTATAATTTAAGACAAATTTGTTCGATAAAAGTGTTTACTCCAACTTTTTTAGAAAAAGAAGAAAAAAGTAAATAAGTTTGAATGTGGCTTAAAAAGAGTTAGCAGCACCGGAGAAATCTTATCGAGGATCAAAGTAATCAAAAAGTTGTGGTTGTAAAAAAAGTTAAGACAAAAATTTAAATAAAATTCTAAAAAAATACCAAATTATTGAAATAAAATAAAAAAATAATACAAATTAAACCAGAATAATAATTAAAAAGGAAAAAGAAAAAAGTAAATATCAAAACTTATACATTACCTGGTAACACTGGCCGGTGAGGCAACACTCGCCAATCAGCATCTGAAAAATCAATAATTTAATTTTCTTCGCTAAGTGACATTTACACGTAAAACAAATGAAATACACCGTTTACTTGAAAGAAAATGGAAACAACAACTCAACAACACTTGTATTCGTCACTCAGTGAAAGGTTAGGGGTACGAAATCGCATTAGGGAGCATTTGACGCAATCAAATTAGACGGACATTTTGCCCTCGGGACCTTTCAGCTAGCAACTTTTACAAATAAGATAGTAATAATCACGAATACATACCTCATGGATGCGGGTTTTTCATTATTATTGGTGATATGTTATCTTGAATATTCTCTCTGAATTGAATTCTCTTGAAGTGCGTCGTTATCGTCAGCTCAGTCGCGTCTAGCTTTGCGGCGAGCCGCGCCCCAACACGCTACTTGTACTGAATCTCTACCCCTATTCCGGGCTTCGGGAGGCGAGATTGTTCCAAAACGTTTGATCTTAAAATTGGAGATGTATGTTGGTTAAAATGAAACCCTAATACAACGCAATACCGTTTATTTTAGAATACGCACGGGATCACTTACGTCATTTAGAAGTCTACCAAGAGCATTTCGGACCCGGGGATGCTGCGCAAAATAGGATAACTTTATATGAACGAGACTGCTAGGCGCTGGCGGGTGAGGAGGGGTGTGAACAGACACGAGATATTTCAATAGACATCGCCGGCTCTTTCTCGCGGCAATCAGCGGGGTATGAGGAGGGAGACCGCCGGTCGGCGTTGTGTCGGAACTCGGAACTACGCGCCACGTTACAAATCGGCAATGTATACTGCACAATAATTATGCACTTTCCATCACTTCTTTTATCAGGACTCGTTTGTTTCTTGTAAAGAAAAACAAAAGAGCGCTGGATAATTGAATTTGCCCTCATTACATTATCTGTGAAGCAAGATGTTTCTAAGGAAATTGTATACAATTCTTTTATATTGCTACTATGTAGAATTTATTGTTGTTCTCCTTTTGTTTTAAGTCCAAAAATTGCAAATATATTAGAAAATACTAATCTGAATATAAACCTAAATAGCTATTAGACTCGAATCAAATTAGGTATCCATAAATTGGCTTAACACGTAAACTAAGGGCATAAATTCCTAATATACAATGTCCAAGTCAGTCATAACAACAGATTGTCGGGATTATGTAGCGGTCACACGTATTAAACCGATGATAAATCCCCATGTTGTCTCAGAGCGGCCGACTGGAATCAGTAGATAATTCCACACACACAAGTTGTAAGACATTGCTTGTATAAGATAAATTAATAAAGATTTCGTCTGTACATAAATGTGACTAAGGGACAGAACTATTTTAGCATTAAATTTTTTCTTTTTCTTCTGAGAGCTTATTTTTTTAAGAAAAGGTTCTTGGCCAAAAACAACTGAACAATTGACAAAAGGATAAGATTTACGAGAGCAAGTCATTATTTCTTTACGAGAAAGTCTTTAACATAAGCTAAAGCTAGGCTAAGTCTCTGAAGTGATGCTGACAGCTAATGATTAATAGCCTTATATAATCTTAGACTCAGTATTAAGCTATTTTCGGTAGCTCCTTCAAAGACTTCTTGCAGGCGAAATATACTTGAAAATATGAAAATACTAGATGATTTTTTGATGAATGTAACAGAATCTCCCAAAAAATGTGTACCTAACTTGCGTACTGCTATCATTAACAATTTTTCAAATTTTGTTTCATTTGTTCCAAAAATGGTTTAATTTGAATACTGAAAAACTAATTACTATTACCATCTATTTCTTACTAAACTCTTTAATTCAGTATTGTACGCTATTGAAGCGATAGAAACAAAATCCAGATTCCTATTGTAAATACTAAACTAGCTTTATGTCTATCACACCTAAACAGCTGCACTGATTTTAATGATTTTTAGTATAAAAATACATGGGACCTTAAAGAAAGACATAAACCACTTTTTGTCGCGGAAACAAAATTTGAAGAGGCTTAAATAGGAGATGAGAATTCGTATGAGGACCCAATCATTTTTATTGTAACAAAGGTGCCTCGTTAACAATCATTCACACGGGCTAAGCTTGATGCAAAAGCTAGTAATTAATAAAGTATGTAATAAAAGGGAATCCCTACAGACTGAACAATATCCACCATTCACATATAGAAAGTTTCAAACATAGATTCACTATACAAAAGCCCATTAATTGGACAAGGCGACGCCCGCTTGGGTCGCCGCCAATTTAATGTATTACTTGGCTCGGCCATACTAATCCAACAGCGAATATTATTGCGTTACTATATATACATACATTACATTTAACTCTAGCTATGGCCCGCGATGTCATCCATGTAAAATTGGAATAACGTCTGATTCTTCTGTCTTCAGCACTTAACAATTTGCATCTCTTTCTAAACCGATTATGCACTAAAAATTCAGCCTAACTTATCGTTTATATCATTAAAAAGTACAACCAAACCAAATTGGTTTTCCAATTATAAAGACCATACAGATAGGTAGGTAGGTACCTATACACAAAAAAAAAATGCACACAACTTTGTTATATAAATAAAATGGCACTATTTTAAAATTTAAGCCTATACGGATTTTGATACATATAACACTTGTACAGGATCCGTTTAAAACTTCTCTCAGTGTATTGATAATCGAAATAGTTCTTAAGAAATCGTGCAAGCTTTATATTCAAATACTAAATAATAACATAAGTATCTAAACTTTGAATCGGTTACAATTGATTTTAACAACACTTATAGTATAAAGATTGCGTTTTTTTATAGCTAAATTCCTTTTATAGCTGAGTTCATTAAAGGCTTAAAGTATAAACAGAATATGTAAGAAAACAATAGTGCAGTTAGTTATACTATCAGCATGTTATGTGCAAGACGGCGCATCCTTGGTACTGTTCCAAATAGGACTTTAACATAGTTAGTCTCTTAAATACAGGGTCTCAACGTCTCCGTAAATTTATGGGAAAATATATTTTGAAATAAATAGCCCGAAAGAACTAGCTTTGTCAATTAAGTAATTAAATCACATAACCTATTTTAAAACGAGTTATTTTAAAGATTATTTATCGGAGAATAGTCTTTGCCAAAAGCATGAGCGTTCTTACGACTATGGCTTAAGTGAAAAGAAGACGTGTAAAGAAATGAGTATGGTTAAACCTATTAAAATATATTAAATTAAACCTTTATAAAGTAAAACGATCGCATTAGAAGTTATTTTATACGTTTCGGATGAAGACAAACATTACTTTTTTGGTTTAATTTTCCACAAAATCCAAAGTATCCTGTAATCCTGCGTACCGCTTCCATTCTAATAAAGTATTTAGACCTTCCCTATTATTGATTATATATGCTACTAATAGCAATGGGCTGTTTAACTCAGTTTGAAATGTATTACAAGCCAAAACAGTATACTGATATCGCTACAAGCTAATAGGATCAGTATCGACAATGGTCGGTACTTTAATTTAACATAATGTGCGGATACTACGCTTTGCTACGGACAGCTGATATTTAGAGCCCTATGAAATTAGGTTACAGAATTAACGAACCGAATTTGGCACTAATTAGTAATTACTATACTGTAGCACTAAATTTATGTAAGCGTAATAACAACATTGTAATCGTACATTAAGGATGATATTATTATTATGATTTTAGTCTAAATATCATTTTTAAACAACCACCTAATGGAATAATCTCTGTCATAGCAGAGATTATTACACCAGTGCAATCAGTCACACTGGTGGTGGGTCTTTTGTTGCAAGAGGCCAGCTAGGTAGGTACCACCGCAGTGTCAAATATTCTGCCGCCATATAGTAATGTTTAGGCATTACTGTGTTCCGGTTTGACGGGCGGTGTACGCTAGTGAAATAACTGGGCAGAGGAGATTTAAGAACCAAAATCTTGCGGTTGGCAACGCGTGACTGGCACCTACTAAAGGTGCTGCAAGCGCTCATAGGCTACGTCAAACACTTACCATCAGGTGGGCCAAATGCTTGTTTGCCAACATCTAACATAGAAAAATGAAAACTATCGTAAGACATTATTTAACTTAATGAAAATGTATCGGCTAAAACTCACGTCCGGTTTAGGTCCCGATTATTGTTCGACATATCGGAGGTTCTTCATCAGGGAGAGGGGCTACGTTCGCGTGGTTAGGACCCGTCTCACAAAAATTTTGTTTTAACGCTAATAGTAAATATTTTAGAGTATGTGGTAACCCTACTAAAGGTGAAGCAATTCACATTGCACGTAAGCAACGCTACTATAAACAGTTAGTTATTATTGTTAGTACTCCTACATTATTAAAAGTAGAAGAAACTTCGACAATCAAGCGTTTTCTCGGTTGTCCTGGTTGTAATAGCCTAGCTTAAATAGGATATTAACACTCTACATAACAGATAACTCCTACAACCGTTATTAGATAACAAGTAAGTTGTTGAATTATATCATTTGCAATAATATTAGATCCTGACCTATGAAACTACCGATTTCAGCAGATGCCTTCAAACTCCTTATTGCTGTAGCCTTCAACATAAGTGGTAAAACGAAAATATGAATAGAACGATAAAAAAAGTTTGGAAAGTGGGTGCCATTTGAATTCACTGAGCAACAACAAAATCACATCGAAGCCTGGTGTTGTTGAATGACCATGATGTTGATGAATGAGCACACAAATGAAGAGATTCTGTATCAGATTGTTGAAAGCTGGACTTGAAAAGTGGATGATAATAATCAAAAACTTCCGCCACACTTGCAGCCAAACTGTGTCTCAATAACAAAATCAATCAAGAAAGCTGCTAGTGAGTATAGTGGACTTGTACTGGGATTGTTCATTACAGTTTCTTTATATTACAGAGGTGTAGTGTGACGTTGGACAAGCTCACTGTAAAACAAAAGAGAATTGTGAAATGCTATCCCTATTTTTTATACTTTTCATTTATTCATAGCGGTTTTAAGAATACACCTGTTTTCTAAATTTCGCACAGATAGATCCAATAGTAATATGTGACGTGTGTACGGACAAACGAACATGACGAAATCATACGGGTTTCTTTTTTGCTGCTTGGCTACTGAACCCTAAAAGAACAAATAGTAGATTATATGGCAAACGACGAAGGCTATAGTACCCTTCTGTACTAATGCGCATATGTTTAAATATTGATTAAACGCAGTAGCCGTACAACACAATTATAACAATTCGTATAACACAATTTAAGCTAAATGATCCATTAATCTTTAAGAAGGCGGGATGTTTTTATTTGTAATCAATTTTTTATTTGTTTTGTATTCGAAACGCAAATGGGTCTTTACATATTCCAAAGCATTTACCAGATGATTTTTCGAAGTAGAAATGAAACTCCTCAAAGTTAAATGTCTCATTGCCGTGACTAAGTAAATATATATAATTGCGATAATATAAATATAACCTTAATCTCGTCAGTATTTTACTAAATCAAATATAATTATGATAACAATAAAAAAATCAAGGTACCTTTCTAAAAAACCTTAGAAAATGTTTCTACTTTATTTAGAACATAATTTCATGTATATGGAGTCAGGAAAGAAGTAGTGCAAGAGTTTTATAACTGACTTTATTACGATGAGTTAGTTTACGAGTAGAACACTCTTACTTGGCTAGTGTAGTAATACTATTATACTATGTAGTATATACACAGTGGTTCCCAAAATACCTCAAACTCACGTACATTATTGTAGAACTCATTATTGCAGGAATGATAAAAATTATAAAAATGTATTTCTTTTTCAATGTATAATTCTGAAAAATCTGGTTGCTGTTTAGTCAGAACTGAGTCTGAAGCACGAGAACATCCGCTTGCAGTCCAGTACAATACTTAGTGCACATTTACACTCATCCATCAAAAATATATTTCGGCATTTTGGGAAACACTGTACGACTACAATAGCTACTTTTTTAGTTTGTCAAAATTAGTACAATCTTTTCCATAAATTAATACACACAACACTAAAGCTATCTCGTAGGATATAAAACACTAAATTTTGAATGGTTGGCCGAGGTCAGTAAATTTATTATAGTGACCCGTTCTCGTAAAGCTCCAAAAATTGGATGCGCTGAATCCCTGATTTATGAACGCCGAAGGCTGGATTTATGCTATAACAAAGGCATATGTTATATGAGATAAAAACTATTTTTTCTGATTTAATTATTTAATTTTTATAATATAATTTAGGTAATGTAATGATTAATATGCATCTTTGAGTCCATATTCATGACTATATATTGAAGCAGTTTTATTTTATATATTGTTTATATTATCGTGGTTTTACTTGTGATCCTGAAAAAAAACTACCCGTGCAGTAAAAGAGCTCATTATCATCGCAAACCAAAAATGAAAACGTTAAATTGAAAGCAATGATAGTTGGTTGATAAATGAATAGTTGCTCCAACTTTAATGGGCTTCTGAACCTTTTATGGGCTTCTAAAACCAAGCTTTTACTATCTACACTTTATTGCTGAACACTGTGAAAAGCTAAGGAAAAAATACTTAAATTTTAGAAGGGCAACCAATGGGTTCTTTTGAGACCATGTCCGTCAAAAGAAATCCAGCCATATTTGGCTTTTAGTGTTAGACCATTACCGGATCTTACGTTTCTTTCTTTTCATTTTCTATTTGTTTCCTAAGATGTAATCTGCGTTCAAAGACAACGTTCAGAAGGAGCTGACAGTAGAAAACTTCCATACACGTTATATAATTATGTGAATACAATAAGATTATACATAATTTTACGATATAATATCAACAGAACATTGAAGTTATGTTTACGACTAGCAAGTACACTACTGATTTTGATAGAGAATTTATGACGTCATTAAATTAATGCAGAAATAGTGCAACGACAAACAAATACCGTCGACAAAATAAAAGTAACAACGAACTTTATTATATCAACATCGTTAAATTCGTTATGCTTTAATTTTTTTTCTGAGCAAATAGTACCCGTGTAGAAGGCTTTTCAGAGTATCTATTACTGTTGGCCCTAGTGCCCTTGACAGCGTCACCGGTGGGGGGGCCGGGTCTGGAGACCTCAGCCGGTAAAAGATGGAAGTGCCCGCGCGGCGCACAAGTTGAATCCGTCCCAAGGGCCCCTCCTGCGAGGTCGAGCCTAGGTTTAGGACGTCATCGGGAGGGAGGGAGCGCTCCGGAGCGCAATTTACCGACTCTCCGCCGGCGGAGACGCTGCAGCATGTGTGACTGTTGTCTTGTTCTGTTGGTGTATGGAGCGTTAGCGGTTGTTATGCTATCGTCTGGGTCTTGCAGGACGTGCTTGGGAGGTCTAAGTCGTGTCGGTAAGTCACCTATGTGTGTAAGTGGCGGCCTGTCTGACGAGAGGGTTCGGGTGGGATAGGGCTTTATCGAAAAACTCTTGGAGAGCTTTTTCATGTATTTGGCTATCGAATCGAGATCGAATAAAGCCAAGAAATTAATTACCCTTCAGAAGTTTGACCCAACAGGGATCTTCTATGAGTCACCTTATTATTAAATATTAATACGTACCAAAATAGATTCCTATTTTGGTGCTTGTAAGTTTGTTATTTAGTTTCTTTTTTGTTTACACAAAACAAAAGTCTATGTTCTTAACGTCTAGACTACTCCTCAATATTATATTCTCTTCAAAAAAAATTAACAATTGCTAGTTTGTTCCTATTTTAAATGGTCTAGAGCTATTTGACGTTAATACTAATTTAAAATTTCCCGGAAATTCCTGCAAGGAATGACGATAAGAAATTTATTACAAAAACTGTTTCTGTATAAATTATTCTTATGCTTTACGGTAAAAATTGTGCATTGTCATCTACATGTCTTGAGAAAAAATTCATGTATATAAATTGGGCTACTAAAACTTTCTCCTTGACAGAAATGGAGGCCTATAGCCTATTCCTATTAATGGGATATTTATTACCAGGCGTTACTATTGCTAATTACGATGATAGCCTTTTTCAAATTGTGAAGGTGTCCTTATGCTTAAATTATAACTCACTATGGCATTATCAAAGAATTAATAATAAACTCCGAATGTCTTATATTTGATCTTCACCGAGCTTCAGGCCTAGTTTTGAGACTCATCCGCGAAAAAGAGACACCCCTCACGGAGGCTCAAAGTTGACTTTAGTATGCTTTCTGAGCGGTCCAATTACGGCTCAGGGCGTCATCAGGAATGGATTTAAGGCTCCGAGCGTCTTCTAGGCGTTCGTCATCTCCGATGATCTCTTTAGCCGTGGTTCGGCTTCGCAGGCAGCACCCTAAGGACGGAATCAAATTTGAGCCCCCGTGAGGGCTGCTCCTTTTCCCGAGTTTTTTTCCTTTTAGGCTGAGTCTCTGTACTCGCCCCCACTCGATGACGCTATCAAGGCCGGTAGGGCCAACAGCGATACACATTCCGAAAAAAAATAGGCCTTGGGTTTACTCAACGATGTGAGCGATGAGACGTGGGACACAAGGCACAGTGTCTACGCTGTGTATGGGAAATTGTCTATACTCTAACGTGATCTTAATTAACGTCAGGGCCTTGAAGGACGTGTTTAGGATGCCTGATTTCGGTAGGTTGATCAAGGAATTGTGTGTATTACTTCGATTTTTAAGTTCACAATACGAGATGCTGAATAAAACACATTTACTTAATATTGCTGCTTGATATTTATTATTTAATTCCCTGATGAAATTTAATAAATGTCTACCGACATCAGGTGTGGAGGAGTAATGAATATATGGCCATTATTATTATTACAGGTAATATAATCATTTATATTCTGTCTGTACCCCAGTCATAAATCTATGCGATAATAATTGTACGATACTGTTCGAACTATAAAGGCGTATACGGTACAAGCATAACACAATAATTTGCTTTGTAATTTAATCAAATAATTCCATTATTTGAATACTAATACTATAATTGATATTACTAATATGACGTAAGAGGTGCTAAATAATAATTTATATGGAACATTTCACAGGATTTATGGTTTGTATAACTTAATATAGGTAATATATTACTCGCATATTTCATAGCAGAATCCAATAGAATAGGTCTTGTACGGAAAAAGATCTCGCTTTTATTGACGAACTTCATGTATTTTTCTCGTGAAATCTTTGAATTTTTCAAATCGACCCGGCCTCAGTTTTACGTCTTCTTATTTATGCTCGGCACGACCCGATCCCAGGCGAAGGTGTCTCTCAATTCCATGTTTCTCTTACAAGCGTAAAAAATATAGGAGACAAAGACATTGGGTCGGATCTACGTATCGAATAATTCAAAATAGGATACGGCCGTCATCCCACGCATGATCTCGTATCTCGACCACGGGACCCTTTTCCGACAGATTACGCGTATCATGGCCTGCCGAAGGTAAATAGGTCGAGCTATCCCTTCTTACATTTATCGGAATACTCATGTAAATAACATTGAGACTGGGGATTCGCTGGTCTTTCATATTATTTACATTGGCCATCTTATCGTAGACGAATATTACAGAACATAGCGCTGGTAATGTGTTGGGATTGAATCATATTAAGCGTTAACTATAAGGTCTGAGGCGGTGTTATAAATTTTTGTTTGGTGTTTTAAATCAATACGAAAAAGCAATGTTGCATCGTTTTTGCAAACGCTATTTATACTTTTATTAATTTTAACCAAACTATTGTATTGATACGACTAAAATATGTTCAAACTTGTAATGTGAAGACGGTTGGTTGGCAAACAAGTATACTGTCAATTTCATAATTAGCAGTCATATGAACGCTTACGATACTTGATATATCAAATGCGCGTTGCCAATCCATGATACCTATAGATAAGAAGGAAAAAAAAGGAAAGGAACAGAGGGGATGGAAGGTAGGCTCTACGGCGCTCTCACTCATCGCACGAAATACAATATTACTGACACTGTTACATTTCACTGATTTTCTATGAGAAATAAGAAATTCGGTTTCTGGAATCTTTAATTAATTAAAAGATACTGGTAATTTTTCAACACGTCCTCATAACTAGATACCCATTCAATGTACCCTTAGTAAAAGGCCTGTCACCTCCTTCCGACCGATATTGGCTCTTCGAACGCACCCTTTTTATCTTCCCTGCGACCCTTACAAGCTTCCTCGGAATGATCGTTTCAATCCCACCCTTCCATTTTGTACATATTCTTTAAAAGTGTCAGAATTGTATCTAAAACTAACTAAATTAATTTTATATAGTATATGTAAAGTATAACGGTTATAATAGATAGAAATCGAAAATTTATTAAAAATAAATTTGAATTGTATACGAGATGCTACATATAATTTTTTATCTAATTTATGGGTTTAAGCTCTCAATCATATTTCGCTTGCTGTAAAATTTTCCAGCGCACAATTTTTCACGAAGTCTGAAGCAATAAATATATTTCATATATCTCTGGCTAAATAAGATTTATGTTAAGTATATTCAAATGTATCTATCGATCAAAATTCTCAGACGAGTTCCAGCATTTAAGTTTTTATCTAATTTGTCTAGTTGTGCCGGACAGAAAAAGAAATCTAATTTTTAAGGGAGTTTTTCGGACGAGTTCCAATTTAGGCTGATTTCGGAGAAGCCAATTACGGAGTTTCGCCTTTTTTCCCTGTTAATTAAATTAAAAATATCGAAGAAGGTAAAATCCCTTACAATGTACTTTGCACCGTTTCGCCATCCCCACCATATCGTTTTTTTTATTGTATGCCCAGCGAAGTTTTAGTCCATTTAGGCAGTTATGCCGTTTACATCTTTGTATCAATCTATGTATCTTTATTTGGAAATAGCAATAGCACTATTGATGCTTAAAAATTTAGCTAAGCAGATAGTTTACATAAATATTATTTTTTTATTTTGAACATGAGCCATTTGGGTTGAGTGGCTGTCTGGTCTGTCCGAGTTAAGAAAGCCCTTAGAAAAAACTTGAGTTTGAGTGATACGTGACTATGTGATAAAATATACATTAGGCTATGAAAAAAAAATTAGGCCTAGGAGTATTTACAATATTATTAGAAAATTTTAGTTTGTCAATAAAAATACCAAAAACAATAGAACATTTATAAAGGGGCAAACCAGTATTTCTAAGCGTGATATCAGACTGTAATACTGACTCTGGCTTCAAAAAATCTTTAAAGTGATCGAACAATGATTTTATAACAAAGTATGAGATAAATATTTAACTCTTCATAGTGAAATTATGCAATGAATGGTTAACGGAAAAATAATTTAGCAACAGAACTGGACCTTATTGCTTTTAACAGACCGTGTAGTTTTTTTTATCTCAAGAAGGCGGTTTGGTCTTAGTCGTGTGTGTAGCTCAGCGCTGTGATTAGCTCGAGCCACTTGTCGGGCTACTAGTGCTCATTGTTAGGTGTCAAAATTGGACAATTTTTTAAAATTGGCAAGCATCAAGCTCACTCGCCTGCCTAGGATAGAAGAAATATAACAACTTTGTTACAAAATCTTTCAAATAATTTATAGAGATGCCATCTAACAAAAATCTTTTAAAATCTACAGTAAATCGTTATAAGATAAAAGCTACTTAGATCTAACACGATCGTAATAAATCACAGAACCAGAGGAGCCAGCTTGCTACTAAAAATCGTAACCGTAGATACTATAAATCGAGCACCTTTTTGCCGCACTAACTCTTCGATTACCAACGACCCGCGAATCTAACATTGCTTTAATGAAGATATAAAACATAATGCTTTCACATTAGATATAAAATCATCCATATCAGCAAAGCAATCACTTTAATACAGTACTAATAGAACGATTTTTTTGCCTCCGACATTTTTTTGCTTTATCTCAACCGAGTAGGATGTTCTGCTTTTTTCGTTGTGAAGAATTAACTTTCCGGTTGACCTAAAAGGATATATCCGTATCTCTTTATATAGGGGACGAAGCTGCTTAGAGTATAAGAGTTATTTATTTCACTCACAGAATTTCGCCGTGAAGAAGCAGTATTCAATGTTGCGTTACACTTGATCAGGAGCACCAGTGCCGTTAATTCTTCTCTATCTCCCTCTCTTCGATACGATTCCGAGTCATTCCTTCTCTTACTTCCCCTTTCCTCCTACCCTTCATCTATACTGGAATCATACTATTTAGTTACACAAGGTAGTCGTCTGGTGTTGTTAGTTCACTAAGGCTATGATAAGTGCTCTCCATCAGACACGGTATATGCTTGTTGACCACATTAGTGGTGTTAAAAAATTACTTAAGTTATATTTACTAAGCATTTCGATTTTAGTGAATACTGCATTACATATATTTCATGATAAGTTTAGCTTTAAGAAAAGTAATTTATACTTTTCTCGGCATAAATTGGTCTAGGCGCGGTCGTCATTGTTACAGATTATGCAAATTTAATGTACCCAGTTCAATAGCACCATCGTCTGCGCCAACTTAAATGAAATCCTCTTACTATTTGCAATAACCATTCAAAGTTATCCAAGAATTTTAAAGCTAAAATTCTAAGTAACCATTTCTCAAATTACATTCTTTCACACTAAAGTTGCTATATTAATAACTTCACCTTAGACTTTAAACATCAATTCTTCTTATCGCAGGTCCCCAAAGAAATCTTACTCGTAGTCGGTCTTATCTTTAGTCCGAACATTGTGATTTTATAAAGTTCAGAACAATCTAGGTCTATAACCATTTTATTGTATCTACTCGTTTCATCGCCTCTGAAATATGAAAAAAAAATGTTATAAAATATTGTTCATTGTTAAAATTCCTGCTATAAATAATACGATTTAAGAATTTTGTATTGATTAAATGAAATCAATAACTGTATTTGTATTAAAAAGGCAAATTGGAATATAGTTATTGCTAACATTTTTTCAAACACATTTGTTACAAGGGCCACTGAAATAATTCTATTCAAAAAGTCTAAACGAAAATTTCGCGATGGAAAATTCACTTCGTCATACGACGTATCGTTGTTACAACGCGACATTGCGTTAGACAGAGAGGAGAGTATAATGTCGATAAGTGTGAAAGAGAAAGCTTCACCTTTTGGTAGTTCATATTGATCTTTCACCCGCCATTTTGGACTGTGCCATTTTCGCTTCGGGCGTCACATGTATACTAAGGCTGAAAAAAGAGGAAAGCTTTTATTCGCTTGTCATTTTGTGTTTTAATGAAATATTCAACAAAAAGAGAGTAAGACTGAATGACTGCAAATTAGCATTTCAGATGTTGTGAGAATGAAGACTTTTTATAGGATTATATTACAGAGAAATGTCTTCTTTTATCATCGCATTTTTTTATTTAACGGCTTTCACACGATTTTCGTAATCTGATGAAAAATTACTCGAACAGTCATAGAAATACACAAAAACACTTTCTTTTATATCCATGAAATAATTATTTGATTGTCATAGAAAAAGTCCTAAAAATCTAGATTTAAATCATTATAGAGAAATATCTTATTAAAAATTATAACATATAGATATAAATGTAACTAGAATATCTCAAGTAAGTCTTCATGTAACAATGAAAAAAATACAGTAAAATACTCTCCTTATTTCACGCACTTTCTACTGAAAGTAACAGCCGACAGCATTATTATATCAAATACCTACGCAACGTTCTTACAAATTTAATATAGCTTATAACACCCACGTAACATGCGTGGTTTTCTAACATTTGGGTAAACGTGTCGAACTTTTATATTACAGATCACTTATTAATATTAAGTAAATGATGAACGATGTTTTTGAGCTGATGACAAAACTAAAACTTAATGTAATATCTAAAACCATTAATTTATCAAATCTACAGAAATTGATCACGGAGTTTAAATCTTTGTACATTCTGTAAAACGAACGAAATATATTACAAATGAACAAAAACATAATCATTTGTAAATTCTAAACAACCCTCCCAAAGGCTCTCAGTATCGACATACGCAATCGCACGCAAAAGGTTAAAAGTTTTTACAGTTCGAAATGTGAAAATTCCATTATATTTTTGGGATTGAGATGTGTTTATATTTTAAATTACACTTTAATATACTTAATTGTATTACAAACAGTTATATGTAGGTATGAGTTTTAAAATTACACACATCTCTGTTTTTTTTTTCTACTAACAGAATTATCATTTTTACAAATAATTGAAAATAATAAAACGGGGAAGGAGAGCTACATACAGTAATCAATTTCTATCTAATGAATTGCTCTTAGTGTTAAATTATAACTTCAAAATATTTAACGTTTTACATTTAAAAATTCAAAAGAGATTTCCAGAATCATGTGTTTTGCTCAGTCATTGCGTCCGTACGTTTCGCGTCCAATGTTTCTCATTTATTTTTAATTAAAAATCTCAAAAATTAACTGGCGGGTCGTTTCATTCTAAATAAAATAACGAGACCCCTGTTAACTTGATAATTAAAATACAAATACATATTTTAATTTTTATATTACATAGATACAGTTTGTATGTAAGTATTAGAGGTTACACAAATATGCATTTAAATTTTAAAAGGTACTAGCCGCTACATTGTTTGATCAACTTAATTGATACTATTTTTGAAATTATAAAGCCATATTTATCGCGCAATATGAAATATTACGAGATACTAAAGATATGAAATGAAATAAACTAAACTACTAAAGTTATGAAAGCACCCAATTAACACTTCTACCGACCAAATTAAATTGACCTTTAAGTTTTACGGGTAATGCCTCATAATCTTTATTTATTAGGGATCAAAAATGGTTAGCTAGCAAGAAGTCAGGACACCAAAGGACACCCTACTCATAATTGTCAAGGGCAATGAACTGTAACAATATGTTTAGGGTACTTTAACTACCTCTATAGATATAGGACTATATTGAGACCACATTCAATTTCAATTTCAAAATTTTAAATTAAATAAGAATTCTATAGAAAAGTAATGAAGTAATAACTTAGGTAAGTATATAGTATTGTGTCCGCGGTACAAACGTCTCACAAAGAGCGCACGAAAGTACCCTGTTTTTAATTTTAAGTATTGAATATATTATCTAGATGTCTTTTTTATCGTTTATTAAAAGTCAGTATACAGCTTAACAATAATTTTTAATAATAATTTATCACGGGCACTGTGGAGAAATGAAACTGCGCCTGAATGTCAGTCTACAAAGTTATTACAAATGTGAAATATTAAAAACCCTACAACAAAAAGTTTCTTAAATCTTTGCGAGTAATTGAACATAAAGAAGTCGCAAACTTTCTGTTTCCATTGTTTCAATCTACTTCTACATTGAAAATAAATCGAAATATAAAATCATTTAAAAAATATATCTGTACATATTTTATTTAATAGAATAAGAAACTTTTTGGGAATTGTGTCAAGAATACTTTCAAACCGCCTAAAACTGAACAAATGTAGTTGAAAAAATACATTTACTAGGTACTACCGCAGCGTCAGATAATCTACCGCAAAGGAGTAGTGTGTTTTCCATTACTGTATTTCTGTTCTAGAGGACACTATAGCTGGTGAAATTACTGGCCAAATGAGATTTAACAACCAATATCTCGAGGTTGTGAATGCTTGAGTGACCCATTGAAATGAATGGGTACGACCGGTTACCATCAGGATACCGGTGCTTGCTTGCCAACTTAGTCACATAAAAAAACACATTTAATGTTTAACTAAACACTATTTTTTCTGTCTTTCATCCCAAAACAACATGATTGTCTTAAAATTTTATGTACTTTGGCCTATTAACAATCAAAAACCACCGGAACAAGAGTAAAACGAAGAGTAATTGCTCGCTGTTTTATTTTTCCCGCACCAGATTACTGTCTCTGACATAAAAAATAAATTATCCTGTCTATAATTGGACGGTAAATTTTACGACCCTCGTAAAATTACCATGAAACAGTGCAAATAGCTTTTCAAATCAACATTTTGTCGGTGCAATGTTTTCTCTCGGTATTAATTGTGATATAGAATATGAAAAGGATGATAAGCGATTTTAATACTTATAAGATAAATCGAATGCTATCATTGTTTGGGTGGTTTCAGACCTGCGTTTTATACGTGAGTATTAGCTCGTTTTTTAAAGCGCATATAAATGTGTATAGGTGTGCCTTATATCTTTTATAAGCGTGTAATATAATGCCCTTTTTTTTATATGTTAGAAGTTGGCAAACAAGCATACGGCCCACCTGATGGTAAGTGGCTGCCGCAGCCTATGAGCGCTTGCAGCACTATTACTAGGTGCCACTCACCCGTTGCCAACCTCGAGATATTAGTTCTTAAATCTCGTTCGCCCAGTAATTTCACTAGCGTACAATGCCCTTCAAACCATAGTAACAAAACACAGTAGTGCCTAAACACTACTATTTGGCAGCAAAATATTGGACACTGCGGTGGTACCTACCTAGCCGGCCTCTTGCAACAAAGACCTACCACCAGTGTGACTGATTGCACTGGTGGAATAATCTCTGTTGTGACAGAGGTTATCCCAACAGCGGGCGATGGAGTCGTCACATCCCGACGCCTATATAATATATTACCGATAATCGAAATGTGTAATGCGCGTAATAAGCCCGTGTTCGTGCATTCGGCTCTTTGAAGCGGGCTTGAAGAGCGTATACACCTACACCACTATTCCGGCGTCGTAACGTGACGACCCCATCGCCTGCTGTTGGGATAATCTCTTTCACAGCAGAGTTTATTCCACCAGCCCAATCAATCACACTGGTGGTGGGTCTTTTGTTCTAAAATGAGGCTGAGTAGGAACCACCCTAGTGTATAATAGTCTACCGCCAAACAGTAGTGTTTTAGGCATTACTGTGTTCCAGTTTGAAGGGCACTGTAGGTTAGTGAAATTACTGGGCAAAGAAGATTGAAGAACCATTATCTGGACGTTGGCAACGTGTGAGTTGCACCTTCTAATGGCTTGCAAGCGCTCATAGGCTACGGCCACCGCTTACCATCAGGTCAGCCATATGCTAAAAAAATGCTAAGTTGAAAGCGCTTAGTTAGAAGTTATAAATTAAAGAAAGAAAGAAAGAAAAAGAAAACATTATTTAGGACAACACGCAAAAACAAAATAATAAAATGGAAAACAATTAAAAAATGCCTATGCTTGGACGATATTAATGTAACAGAAAAATTAAAGTGTTCTATTCTCTATATCCGTAGACGAATTGTATTTTGTTTGAAATGCCTGTTGCTTTTGGTCCTGGTGGCCTTGATAGCGTTACCAGATAGGACTATTAGATGTTATCTTATAATTGAATTGCCTAAAAAACGATAAGAACTTCACGCCTAAAGAAAAAGGTACACAAAAGTAATTCCATTGCAAATGCTGGTACTTAGAACTTAGACTTTAAGGAATTCCGTTATCTGCTATCACTAAAATTGCATGGAGCTAATACGGCTTTCTTATAGATCTTGGAAGTCAGCACGCTCAAGTCTAGAAGCTTCCATGCCGCTCAGTTGCGTTCAAATTTCATACATGTATAAAAGCGGAACACAATCAGATCATAAATGATACGATCTGTGCCCGCGGCTCCACTCGCGTTAAGTACTTTTTTGATGATTCCAAGGGAACCGAATATTTTTCCGAAATAAAAGTATCTTATATGTTAATTTAACTAATAAGCTATGTGTACTAAATTTCATCCAAATCTGTCTTGTAGTTTTTGCGTGAAAGAGTAACAAACATCCATCCAAACTTTCATACCTATAATATTAGTTACATAGATTATAATTTAACATAATCATCTATACATATGTTTCTAGATATATCTACTACAAAACCCTATTGGGCCTGCTAACTTTTTGTAGTTGGTTCAAAATTCAATATCACATCTCATATCAAGTTCTGGCACAAGTTCAGAACTTTGGTGTTAACTCGATCATTCCCAGCATCTGTCAGCAACGCGCCCCCAGCGTTTTTAATAAAAACGATCCCCGCTTTATACATATGCATATTCTGTGAAATGTTAGGGAATATTAAAATAGTTTTGAATAAATTTGCGAAAATGGTTTCGTGTATCTTTGAAATCATATTTATTATTTAGTACTATTAACTATATAGGTACATCGATAGATAGCCATATATGACACATAGTTTATACGTCACATTGTTAATGATTGATTGATTTAATTAATGGCTTTTAGTTAATTGTTAATAATTTAGTCAAGAGTCATTATTATTATAAATAGTTCTTGATTTGACTCCCATAATTTTTTCATATACCCACATTCAATTGACATTTGACTGTCACATGTTCTTGGTAAATCGATTTATTAAAAAGATTCATTCGATCACAGACTGTTGTGAAGTGCGCATTAAAGTGAAAGTGATTTAAAATCGTTCTTTTATTTTCCAAACTGATACTACCGATAGCTTTTACAAATTGTATTAAAAAACTCACAAATTGTATTAAAAATAATTATTATATAATACGAAAACGTATATTAATACGTTTATTATCTAGAGTCGTATTCGTAGAGATTGGTTAATGGTCATGCCAGACGCAATAGAAATATTTTGTGTCTTTGAAACTGTGTTAGATATTATTAAACACAATATAACTCAATACTGTGTAGCATACAAAAATGTACATAAAAATAGCAATAGCACGCGGAAGATTATAGGACTTTTAGGGGCAGCGCCTACAAAGCGCAGTGCTTTTAATAACAAACAATAATAAACCTTGGGACGTTGGAATACCATAGAAATTTCAAAATATAGCGTATATTGTGGCCGAGACCTCTATCGCGCATCTGCGCAAAACCCATTGCAGGGCATACCCAACATTATTACAAAGTAACAATGTTAATTATTGCTTGTGACAATAAAATGGGCTCGTTGGGTTTGACCCGCACCATAGAACCGAATTGAACGACAAAGGCCACAACAGGTTGTGGCTTGTGTGATTAAGATTCAAGAGAAAATTATAGCAAATGAATCCATAAGGATCCATCCTTTTTTGCAAAAAGCAAAATGGCTTGTAAGTATTTTGTAAAACGCAATGTACAAATTGTCTTATCACTACTTCACTGTTACTCATAATAAGTTTAATTTGAAACACGAACAGCAGGCTATGGGTCAGTGCAGTAGCAATTAAATACATAACAGTTATTTTGAACCGTATAACTATTTTAATAAAGTATAAACTCGAAGAATACGTACCAAAAGCACTAACCATACATCGATGCCCTGCGGCGACTGGAGATCATTTGCCAACGAAATACCAATTATGGCTATGAGATAAAATTAAATGGCATTATATTGACGCCATATAATGTTATCAATATATCCTGAATGTTATGTATTTGTTGCAGGCCAAAAAACCTAGTTATATTTATTCAATGAATTTCATCTTTATAATTACATTTAGGACTCATTAATACTAACGAATCGTACGTGAAAGTATGAATATATAAATTAGTCCCATATAGTATCTAAAGTAAATTGAAATAAAGCAATTATAATAATTGACTAATATGGGTTATAATACAAACTTATCAGGTCAACACAAATTATAGATAAATAACCTTGGCCAATTTTTCTAATCGTAGAAAGTCAATATTAGTATGGCGGTTTGTACAATGCTCTGATCCGTACATCCGGTAATAATCAATTAATCTTCAATCTGGAGTAGCAGCTCTTTAGTATTTTATGGATCCGTTTACTTGATAAATCGACGTTTTGCCGGACTAAAGTCGCTGGGCCTAACCGTAAAAACGAAAATTTGTTAGGCATTTTATTATTCATTTATCGAGCTTTATTGTCGTATGTGTATAGTCGTACTCCTCCGTAGCCGTTGACCCACTCTCCCACCCTCTCTATTCCTTTCCTTTTTTCCCTTCTCATCACTTCCCGCCTATCCCTTGAGTCCCTCTTCCCTTAAGGTGGCAACGCGCATAGGATACTTGAAGTATACAAGTACAAATATATTGGATACGTGGTGACTGTTAACCATCAGGCGGACAGTATGCTTGTTTGCCAACCTATTGGTTGATATAAAAAAATTTAAACTGCTTCTAAAACGAACATAACGAGATGAATCTGTTAATATGTTAAGCATAATATGTTTGTATTGACCATGCAAGCATATTTTCCGGTCTGGGTGTATTAGTCCTTATCATTGTGAATGTTTCCGGACCCCCGACACAGGATATCACTATCCTAATGGGGGCCGTTGAGTGTGTAGCGTTTATAACTGGCATAATCACGCAACCGATGATAACATCGAATTTTTGTGTCTGTACTAACACGACGTAAAGTATTTCCGTGGCTTCTTATTATCATCGATTTCCTTGCCTAAATTGCAATGTAAGACAAAGTTTAACTCATTCACAACTTCCTCTGCAGAATCTGGCACGAAACTACTTACGAACAACTTTATAGCAACTGTAAATTTGCAAGGAAATTAATACCTTAACCAAGATTTTGTTCCGCTGGAATTTCTATACTAATAGTTAAGTCAAATTTTCTGATAGCTAAAGCTATCAGAAAACTCTAGAATAAGTCCACGATTTCTAATAATCAACACTTTAGAGTTACTGACTTTTAATACAAAAATTACTGCTTTAAATATATGACTACTGTCATAAAAACAAGAAAATCTATGCAGACGCGTGATACCGAACAGTCTTATAAGAATAATTTAATTTAAAGCTTAGCATTATTTAAAACAAATAATAGGGTATGTTCTTTTGAAGCGTACAATTAATAATTTTATGGAATTACATTGACTTATAATATTAAATGACATATTAATAATATAAAGTAACTAGTTATATTTTACTGCTTATGTAATACAAGATACATATATTGTATTTAATTACAAAATCGTTATGAATAATAATGATGAAGTATGATATGACGTTCCAGTATAACTTCATGAGAAGATAAATTTTTAGAGCTATTATAAGAGGGATTTTCTTAAACATATAAAGTCCTGTCTCGTCCTATCTTGTAAATGAAAAAAACACTTATTTTACAAGTATAATATTTTCCAGAAACTTAACGAGGCATAGCACTATTGCTGAGCGTAAAAGCTTTATGTTCTGAAATGTTAAATTTGAGATAATATATTACTTGATAAATTGCCTCTTCCAATAGTGCAGTAGATTAAATTTGTAACGAATCCACATTCTACTAGAAAAAACTGGTCTTGGGGTCAAGACGACTTTATTTTAATACGGATTAACGTCGTAGTCATCAAAACAGTTCCTTTCATTATATTCCTCTTTTTTCATTTCTGGCAAAGTCCTATAGATACGGATGTGTTGCAATTATTATTATATACTATATTTACGTTCATTGGTTATTAAGTTGGTTTTTAAGACACCGTTGTGGCGTTGTGGGTAGCGAGTCTGCCTTAAGCCTCGACGGTTGCGGGTTCGATTCCCGCTCGGAGCAGATGTTTGTATTATTCGTACAGGCATGTTTTCCGGTCTGGTTGTGTTTGTCCTTGTCATTGTGAATGTTTCCGGACCCCCGACACAGGATATAATTATCCTAATGGGGGCCGTTGAGTGTGTAGCGTTTATTTATTTATTTATTTATTATTAAATCAACGCATTGGAAAAACATAGCGTCTGAGATACAGGCCGGGTTTGAGTTCTTGCGTTACTGGCTAATAAATAAAAACCATGTACATATTCATAAGTGTTTACGTTTAATGTGTGTTTCCTTCGTAAATTCGCACTTAAGCAACCAAACGAAGTTAGACACAAGCTAACTTTATTCCAACATATTGTAAGCTTGTGACTACCTTCGATTAGTTGTGTTAATAAGAAATTACGTAATTGCAATACCAGTCTTTAGACATTTTGTTAGTATGGAAAGGCCTGTCTATATATAATAAACCTATGCATTTAACCTTTTTTTTCTTTATAGCATTTTTCAGTAGTACTTTTAATATATGGTCTGCTAATTCAGATTTGGCAAAACACCAGCCTTTACAATCCAGCACATGAGCCAATAATTTACCCTATTTAGCATAAAATGCTAAACACTAAATAAAAGGTTGGATAAGAAAACGCATATCGAAAAAAATTGTTCCCAATGCAAACAAAAACCGGTGTCCAAAATCAAGAATCAAATCAAAAGCAGATTTGCATTGCGCCATCGACTATAAAATAATTGAAATGTATGAAATGCATAGCAGTCTTTCTGAATCGATACAACATGAGAACTTTCAAGAGATGAGCCTATTTCTACCTAAAATATAATATATAATTATCTATGCTAGAGAATCTTTTACTATACAACCATTTGGCTAGTCCACTAATTATGTATAATATTCATATTTGAACGGGATTTTGTAAAAATCTATCAATCGAAAACGCATCGAATTACGACGTAAATAATTTTGTGATTTTGAGGAATATCTACTGCCTTGAAATAAAACGACATCTCTGATTTTAACTCAATTAACAATGCTTTTAAGAAAACATGATACAAAGTACATACCAACAACGCGACTTCATCTCCTTCCCACAGATGGCGTTTTCATCTTCTAATTAGTAAAAATTATATTAAAATGTTTATAACTGTCGTAACCATTTTTAATTATTTTAATTATCAAATAAATTATCCAAAAAAATTTGATGAAAAACACTTGAAAAAATTACTATATAACTAACGCCATCTTCGTGGAAAACGGTGCACTAAAAAGCTGTTTAAAGCCTTCAAAATTTCCACGCACCGAAATTTCCCTCACAACTTTTTAAACAATTCATTCTTAATTTTATACCTTAACAGGAGATGACACTATTCCAAAGGCGCGCCACTAATATCTTTGTTCTCGGAAATAATTGATGTAATTTATCGTTTGACCTCAACATACTTACAAATTACACTTCTGGAGGTGATTCACGTCACGTCAAATGCGTCAAAGATACTTTAAACATGGCCTAGTTATTTCACTTTATATTAAGTCTTGTAAATTTATAATAATTTTGTGTATTTTTTGTTTTTGATAAAGTCCACAACTCCAGCAGACGGCACAGCACAAACTGTTGACAGTGAGTAAACCATCCTTCGGCTCAATGTCTGAATCACTTTTCTCCGTTGGCGGGAACGAATGCACTTTCATCTTGTTTCTCATTCCCACACACTAACTATCGTATATATCCATCTCAGGATCACCGATTAAAGTAAAACCATTACTGTGAGAACAAAAAGGGTCCCTTTGAGCAAATCGTAATATATCATCGTTTTGACGTTATGAGCTTGGGGTCTTCGGCGAAATAGTTCGCTTTTGTCCGAAAGCCGTAAAATTTATTGGGTAACGGTCGCTATCTTCGGCGGACAGGGTATATTCATATTATGTTGGCATCGTCATCCCGGCTGTCGGCAGCAGGTGACAATAATAGTTTTATATCCGCTAGCATAATTAACGTTTGTCCTCTGCAGTTCATAATCCGATAAGGTATTAAAAACTGTTTTCAAAGTTTATGTAACATCACAGCACACATATTTAATACAAGTTGCGCAAGCGGCTCGTCCTTGACGGTGTACTGAATTTTCTGTATTGCATGGAACCCTAATTATTTTTCAAAAATTTCTAAAATAAAAGTAGCCCTAGTTATTCCTTATAATATATTCTAACTATCTGCCAGTGATAGTCCTGTTAAAATCGGTACAGCCGTTTCAGACATTATCCAGAACAAACAGACATACAGACAAAAATTAAAAAAAATTAAAATCTTTGCGTTTCGTGTGATGAGTAAGGGGGCCGGAAGCCCAATATTTCACCCTCTCTATTCCCTTTCCTTTTTCTTTTCTCATCCCTTCCAGCGTTGGCAAAGCGCACTTTAAAGTTCAAATATCGCAAGTGTTGCGGTGAGTCCTACCGTCAAGCCATATGCTTGTTTGCCAACCATTATGACATAGATAAGTAATAACCTACATAATGTGGATGAAGTAGGTACGTACGGTTTTTTCGAGTACTACCCTACCCATATACCTATATGGACGCATATACCTACACAAATTGACACGAACTTTGTAATATTTTTTAGATTTAACTATAGATAAATAATATTCACCAATATCACTTTTACGGTAGAATGTATAGAAATTGTAAAATAATCTCATTACGTCCCAATTCAGAGCATGCCCATAAAAATAAGCCTCGTAAGACACGGTATCACACGGATCGCAGTCATTTATCAAATGATAACAATAGAACAAGAGAGCAGCTGACTATAGATCTGTACCATGAGACCATATTAATTTTTTAAATTATTAAAGTTAGAGTAGGAATTATATCACTGGTTCCTCCTAATATAATAAATGCAAAAGTTTGTTGTTGTTGTTTGACGACGTTGTGGCGCAGCGGTAGCGAACCTGCCTTAAACGCCACAGGTCGCGACTTCGATTCCCGCTAGGAGCATAATACGTTTGTATTGACCATGCAAGCATATTTTCCGGTCTGGGTGTATTTGTCCTTGTCATTGTGAATGTTTCCGGACCCACGACACAGGATATTACGATCCTAATGGGGGCCGTTGAGTGTGCAGCGTTTATTTATTTATTTATTTGTAAGTTTGTATGTTTTTACTCAATCACGGTAAAACAACAAATTTCGCACAAATAATATTCTATATATTAAAAATATTCTATATGTTAAAACATCCATTGAAATTCGGTATGGATGTGTGTTATGGAAAATTATTTACTTACAAATGTTTGTTTTTTTCTCTGGAGCCAAAACTAAGGTCACCGCAGACGAAGTCGCGGGCAGATACCAGTGATCTATTACGGTTAGTAATAATTCACGTCGTTTTAATAGTAAGAAACATATAAAAACTTTACCGAGCTACGAAATAACTCATGAAAACATCTTATTTTCATTATATTAACAATTTAAATAAAGGCAAGGCATTTAATATTGCTCTGCGTTCTAGCATAGTCTTGGCCAACTTGATCGGATGTGATCTTTCCTTGCTGGCAATCATGTCGGCGATGTTAGGCGGAGAATTGACGTAGGAAGTCGGCACTGGAGAGTTGCGAGCGTGTTCAAAACAAAGCGAGTATGCAGCGGTTCGCCTCATGCTCGCAGCAAGCGCGCGGTGAGCTACAATCGGTAAATGCGTGCGATCCTACAAGATGAGCTTACAAAATGACTTTGACGACATTATTAGCAACGAAGTCCTTCTCCTTTTACTTTCAATTGAAATTTAGAAGCTTATTTTGATTATATCACAAACGGCGGAGGAAGAGAGGGGAGAAAAAGTGGGAAAAGGGAGAGGCCAGGCAAAATGTATGTTTAAGCTCCTACTGACGAAACGCGATACATAATGCTGCTTCAGGTCGACATGTCTATATTGTGTAAAACGATCGTCCGAACTCATTTATTGTGAGAACTGATACTACAACGACCAAAACAATCATACTTACATAATATTAGTACATAACACATTGTGAACAATGGTGATAATAGATATTCTATTAGTACTAGGCCATACATATGACGGATCTAATGACGTACACACACATTTAGGTACATACACAAAGAATTTCTTGGGATCTATTCATCACCTTACCTCGCCACTAACAAATAAGCCATAGATAGAGGCGAGAAGATTGTCACAATGTTGACGTTGGAAATTTTTATTAACAAAGAATAACAGGCACTATAAAATAAAATTATTACTAAAACTAAATGATCAGGGTTTATATTTTATCTTAACGACTTTAGTATCAGTGCAGTTATTTAGGTAGGTGGTCTACATCGCCACTTACTTGCGTAATAAGTTGTGGTTATGGCGTCATAAAATCATTAGAAATTATTTCGACTAAAGCGTTACAATGATATTTTTCTTTTCAATTTAAAAAAATAAACCGTTAGAAATACCGGTATTTATAATCAGATACAGTACTAAATCCAACTCAAAATTGATTATAGTTGATCTCAAAAGTGAACTAACTGTATATTGTTCTTTATATGTGTATCCAAGTAAACTTTGCTTAGCTACGAATTTTAGTCACATTAACTTTACTAACAAGCGATGTATTATTATATATGTATTGAGTCTAATAAGGACTCAATGTTTTGTGATAATTCTAAATTATAATTCGGTATATATAGTGTTTGAGATAATTTAATCTTTATATATAATATAATAGAGCTTATTTTCACATGACATGATACGTTATCGTTTACGTTTCACTCAGAGATATCTGTGGCTGACGAATTAGTTTCAAAAGATACACTTTCCATTATCGTTAAGGGAATCTTAAGTAAGTAGTTTTGTATAAGGAGTACTGACAAGCATTTTAGCTACCGAAATATATTTTAACCTATTATCTTGTGTTCGTTTATTATCAGAGACTCGGTATGTCCGTCTTATCGTAAGCACACAAACAAATCAGGCAAGTCAAAATGTGGCACACAAACGAACAAAGTCATTACCAAATTAACGACATTCAGGTGAAGAAAAAAGCATTTAGTAAACAAATCTTTAACGGTGCGGTCGCCTTAGCGCCTGGTGATTGCGTATCAACAGTGATATACTTAAACGTGTGCCCCAGAAAGAGGTGTGCCAAAGATTTGGTGCTTATGTAAGATGTCTACGACCTCTCCGTCTCCACCATTAAGCTTACAATCGGATGACGATTCTAGTGATTCAATTTCATCCGAATTCTCAAATGAAACAGCTTCTCAACACAATTGTAATAATTTAGAAACATCTCAAAAGAATTTATACAAGGTAAATTCTCTTACTTCACATGGAGTAGAAGACATACTTTCTGAAGGAGTCAACTACAGTGCTCAAGATAATTCATTTCCAGAATGTAAAGCAGAAGTACTTTCATCAATAGCTGGGACATTTGTTCAAGATTACAACTCGAGAGATTCGACAGGATTCAGTATACAGGATATTCTAGGATTACAACAGTCGTATAACTCAAGCACAAATCAAGAAGAATTGGAAACTAGATACGAGTATCAAATACCACACTATGACACTGTCAGTAACAGTCCTAGTAACAATTATGGTTCAGGTACTGATGACGTATTATCTGATCAATGCGTCAATAAGAACGAAGATATATTTACGTCAAATGAATCCCAAATTGGAAATCAAGATATTTACCACAGAAACTATTTAAACAATGAACCTGTACGACGCATTCAAAGAAGTGATTTGGACAGCGACGACGTCGTAAAAAATCCTGAAATTGAACATGATATGAACCAATCTAGTTTTCCCAGTCAGGTAAAATTCAGATTTTAAGCCTTATTTTTACTAAAATAAAGCCTATTGCGGAAAATCATTAACGCATACCTCCGCTAGTGTGATTTACCACAAAAAAACCGGATTTATAATGACAATTTAATATAGTCATAGATAGCAGCAATTAATAAATAGGCTGAATCTACCTTATTGTAAAATTAAACTCAGTGGAAGTAGGACGTTTTATTTTTATCAATCTTTAACTTAAGGCTATGTTGTGGTATTTCAGAGTTCTTCATGGTGTAATAAATCGTCTATTGTCAACAATCAAATCATCAGCGGAGCATCATCGGTATCGAACGGTATTCATTTACTTTTATTATTATACGCTTTCTTGGTGCTTATTATCATTTATCTAAAATATGTCTATGTTTTCAGATATGTCTACTGATTCAACAAATTATCCAAAAGGATTTACTAAACGAGCTCGGACTGCCTATACGAGTTCTCAATTAGTTGAATTGGAAAGCGAATTTCACCAAAATCGCTACCTTTGTCGTCCAAGGCGCATTGAATTAGCAAATTACTTGCAGTTATCGGAGAGACAAATCAAGATATGGTTTCAAAATAGACGTATGAAATACAAAAAAGATAATAAACATAATAAGCCATCTTCGTCAGTAGATGATAGTCCATCAACAAGTTCTAAGGAACTGTCGCCTAGTCAAGATCATAAGATGAGCCACGGAAGAAGTTGCGGTGGTCATGATCGCCACAGACGCCTCCTTACGGAAGGACACTCAAGCCAACACAAAATTTATCTCACTTCCGATGAATCACTATCACGACCACCTGAATATCCATCAGTCAATCCATTGAAGTCAGTTATAAAAGGCCCTCAGAGTAACATCGAATTACCTGCATACACACCTAATTTATCTTATTCCTCATACTACGTAGCTGGAGCTAATAGAAACGCTTACTCACCGTTGCCTGAAGTTTATCGATACAGCAACGATGAATCATTACAACCAAATACACATACAATGTCATCACTCCAATCGGACAGTTACGTTCCTAACGGAGTAAATTTGAAGCTAACTGAAGATATGACACGATACCCATCAGGATCCGCATACTATAATCCATTGTCGAACGGAGTTTTAATGCATACTCCGTCTGCTGAATCATACGGATTTGGTTCTGTGTCTTCATTGAACACTCCTACTTACGAAGATAACACTCTCCCCGGACGGACCCTATCAATGCCACAAGATTCTTACTTTCAATATTTGACAACTCCCGATACATCTAGTCAAAACAATGCTAACGCAACAAACAAATACTCGTCTTATATAACTTTGTAATTGATTATGTTTTTTACCATTTTATAATGAATAGAATAAGATTAAAACTAGAATAGTTACGCATATATTTTCTTTTGTACTCTAAATCTAATTTTATAAAAATTCTTTGGATAAAAAAATTATAAAAAGAAAATATTTTTCTGTAAATAATTTTATTAATGTAATTTCAATAAAAAAACTTTTTATGTACTGTTATTATTTATTGAAACATATCACATCTATAATAAAATATATCATATTTAAATTAAATTATATACATTTAATTAGACTAAACAGTTGAATATTTTTGAAATTATATAAAAATACTAGCACAATATCTTCATCACTTCCCATTTTAATTTTTTCGGTAATTACAATACAGATTAAATGTAATTAGGTAATAGTATAGGTAATTGTTATCAATTTGAATGATAGGTAATTTCTAATTATTATTAAAAGTATATTCACGCATCTTAATAAAATGTTTTCCGTAATAAATTAATTATTAAAGTGACAGGTACAAATACCTGTGGTGCGGTGACCTGTAAAACACTATTTTATAAATATAACTGGGGCTACTTAAGTGTAAATTACAACAATTAAACTTTATGAGAATAATAAAGCTTCTATATCTGTCAACTGTTGTGACATTTCTTGATGGTCAAAATCTTCCGTTTGATCGATATCTTCAGAATTATCAGTTGAACTCACAGGTGATATTGGTTCATACATAATGATATTACTGGCCATTGGACTGGTAGTTTCTTCAACATAATTACAATCTAGTGATAGATATTCATCTATAACACTTACTAATTCGTTCATGGTTCTATTGTCTAGTGTTACATATCCGTATTCATCGGTGTTTTCATTTATTTGAGCCTCAATTATTGTTAATCTATCTAACCTTGTGTCTAACATGTCTTCTTCTTTATTCTTTTTGTCTGTCATGCGCCGTCGATTCTGGAACCACACTTTGATAGACTTTTCGCTCACTTCCAGTTTGTTCGTGATTGCTATTCTTTCCTCTCGATTTATATAAGGTTTTCTGTGGAATACTTCTTCAAGAGCTATAATTTGTTCTGTTGTAAACATTGTGCGTTTTCGTTTTTTTTTCTTAATAGTCTTCAATGTATCGCGTGATGATTTTGCTATAAATAAAAGTGTATATAGTTATTTTGTTCCTTAATACAAAAATTATATAGCAATCAAAATTATTTAATATAAAATCTAGCAGCACCCGCGGCTAAGCTCGCGTGGTGTACCAACTTTTCTTTATTGCACGGAACCCTAATTCTTTTTCTAAAATAAAAGTAGCTACGGACAGACTGTTAAAAATTTAAATTTTTTTAGGTAAGTAGCGTATATACATAGTTTTATATGAATCTTGTGAAAAGTTAATTAATTTGGAATTACATTAAATTACAAAAAAATCATCAGTTCTTATTCATTTGTATAAATAAAATAAAAATATACTTACTTGCGTAAGAAATTGGTCCATAATTACGGTTTTTAAAATTGAAACCGTTTTGATTGTTCGTATGATAAATATAAAATTCATCAGGCGTATGGTATTGCTGTAACAATTTTTAGAAACATTATCTTCAAAATCACACCAAATTATATACTAATATTATTAGGACGCAAATAAGCAATACCATGTCAACCCACCACAAAATAAAATCTGAGTTATATATGCAGAAGTGTTGGTAAATGGCCAAAGAACCTTTTTCTTTAATATTTGTAGGGTTTTAAGCTTTAAAACTTCTAAAAAGCCATTTTTTAATCATGCAATTTATGTATTATTTTAAACGTTGTTATATTATATACGAAATATGTAGTTTGTATGCTTATTTTATGTGAAAATAAGTAAAATAACTTACATACATCTGAAATTGCCAAAAACTAGACCAATACATAAAAAAAAATCATATAAAGCAATTTGTTCAAAACTTTAAAACGCGTTTTTCTTGAAACGACATTCATGTGGGTTGACATGGTATTGCTTATTTGTGTCCAATTTAATGCCTAAAAAATATATTACCTTGGTTTTGTTATGTTCTAAATATGAGACAGTACAACTTGAATAACCGTTAGAAATCTTCCACTGAGGCGTTACTCGATTCTTATCCTGAACATAGGGGTCTGATTTGTTTAATGTTATCACAGAAGATCCCTGAAATTTGAATTCAAATATTAAAGTTGCATCTTAATTAATTAGAAAACAATTCTTATATTTCGTATATTTATTTTATTGTCAAGTATGTTCAAATAGTTATCATCCCTAAGCGTTCCGTTTTTACAGTATTCCTTTCGGCTACGGAACCCTAAAATATAGAAAGACACAAGAGAAAACTCATTCATCGAGGTAAGAAAGAAATTTAAATATTAAAGTATGTAAAATACTTACATCAAACCCAGACGTATCTTGATGTAGCATACTCCTGTTCAAGTCGGCTTCAAAAGCCAAAGAGTAATCACGAGAAACACTACACTTATTTGCACTTTCCTTGTTAAGATACATGTTAGTGCTGATGATATTTGCGTAAAATGAATACTTTTGCAAATATTTTTAACCCTTTATAGTAGGTCATTAAGACTTTACCCTCTCCAAGGTAAGGTCTTACCTACTGATACTTAAATCCACCCCTAATTAGTAAATTAGAACGGGAAATTTAATTACTTTGTTTACATTCTCAGTTAGCAACTGCAAACCTGATTTTTTTCTGAATTGTAATTTATTGTGTGCCTATGTTTATTTCATTTTAACAATGAGAATTACAGTTGTTTTTATTTAAAAGTAAACATGCTTTGACATATTTGTTGTCTTTGAATAATGAACTAAGAAATTCTACAAGCTAAGCTATATTTCCTTAGGTTGTAATCGACCTAATGCCTACAGAAATAAGTATTTCTTCTCAATGAACGTATTAAGAAAAACTGTTAAATGAAGGTTTAGTTTCGAATAGCTCTGATAGAATAATTCGCCTTACCGAAATAAAAAGCAGTTTAGATAAAAATATTAAAAAGTGTAAGGTCAATAATATTTTACTACGATAACCATCTATATTTATTAAAAACAACAACATTCAACATTACTGCAGAAAAAATACGCAAAATTAAAAAAGTAATTTAATTGTGTAATGAAATACCCATAAGATTTTTGTAAATAACCTTATGAGTTCATTATTGTTAATTAATTTTCATCATAGAAAAGCTAGTAGCTATAAAACATAACAAATGAGTTTGTACTTTGTTGTGTAGAAGATAAGTTTTAATTCGTATTTGATTAAATACACAAATCATCTAATACAGCGGATATATCTCATTTGAGGGTATCCCAACATGTATACTATAAAAATTGTTAGTACGGAGTACGATTACTAGTTATAATTCCGCTTACAATTCCGAAGCTTGTGACGTTATTTTAATCTGATCTCATTAATTTAAATTTCATAATGTTCCAAAACGTACTAATAACTACATTAACTCCTTTGTGTGATAAAAATGAGGTAAATAAATAAAGCAAAAAATATTTACATAAAAATCATTTAGTAAAACTTATACGGTTAATTTTTTTTGTATTCGACATTTTTGTTACTTTTTTTAATCAAGTTTTTGTTGTAGATTCAAGACTGGGAAAATCGACCTTTCATAAATAAGTGGCCGGAGACGAAACAACATAAATCTAATAAAGGTAAGTTCTCATTTAATTTACATGATGATGACGACAGCCAAATTTCACTTGTGAATAAGTTATTATCTTTGAAGGCATTTAAAAAAAGTGTTTTTAAATCCATTTTTGAATTCGCAAACATGAAACGATTTTTTTCTTATTTATTTTCATATTTAATTTTTTAGAATTTTTTATCTTTATTTTAGTAATATGAATAATTGAGTAATTAATTTTAATTCTTAATCATAATCCATTCAATATCACCTTTACTTGTGAGTAATGACGTGATCATAAAAATTTATTTAAATGTTATGTTAAGTAACGAAAAATACAATACATGGAGTTCAATCATTAATTTTTTATTACAGATTCGAGAGTTACAAAACTATAAGAAAAAGAATAAACGTAACCGTACAGCGTATACAACAGAACAATTGAGGGTGTTAGAAAAAACTTTCATCCACACAAAGTACATAAACTCTGAACGTCGCAAAGAGCTCGCGGAATCTTTGTCAATCGGTGAGAAATGTATTAAAGTTTGGTTTCAGAACAGAAGAATGAAAGAGAAAAGAGAGTCTTCTGAATCGAGCTGCGATTCTTCCAGCGAAGGATTTATAGTCGAACCAATAACTCCACCACCACAAAATGTAGTTCCAGATAACGTACAGAACGCATATATTGATAGTAATAGCAGTTACAATTATGCAATGGTTCAAAATAACCCCAATGAAAGAAATTGTTACTATCCTTTTGAAGAAAACGTTACACCTGAAGCATTACATAGGGCTTATTATCAAAATGAACCAGTGTCGTATCAAAATTACAATTCGTATGTACATTCAAGTGATTATTTTAGAAATGACACAAATATTTATCCAACGCAATATTATCCTAGTAATGAGTCTACGAATTTTGATGACCATCAAAATGGCCAACGCAATGATCTGTACAATTGGTCAGGTTTTGGTTTCGATTTAAATTATTTTTAATTATATCAAAAATTAAATATATATTTAACAATATTGTTTGTATTATTAATAAATGATTTTTTAAAATGTTAATTATATAACTTTATTAATGATATAATATTATTCAATTAAATAGTTTTACACTACTCAGTGATGTGTTTTATAGTTTAATTTATATTTTATAAGTAAAATTTTATTTGATAGTTGTAATTTCTAAGTCTTTTTATTTTTAATATATTTATGTAAATGTAAATTATATAAAGCTGTAATAAATTCGTCGGTAGTATAATTTCAGTCTATAAAATAGTTGCTTTTCTTTTCTCTGTATTTTATATCTTATTTATTACTCATTGTTATTCATATATACTTTTCTTCGAGAACTGTACTTATTTAAATTTTATGTTTAAAAATTTGACTAATGATATAATTTAAATGTAAAGAGATGTACATTAAATATAAGAAAAATATTAAATAATATTAATATAATAAAGAAAGTAAATAATAAATAAAAACCCATTTTATACATTTATTTGTTTTCCTTAAACTACACCAATAAATAACAACTTATTATTTAATTATTAAACTTCAATACTTGTGCAAAGGATTACTAAATGGTACAGCTAGTACATATTGCGGTTGAATCCTTGCACCGCGTTGCATGGTCAGGTTAATTTCATGTGGTGGGCCGTGACAATTGCAAGTTCCTTTTGTAGCATCACGATTTAAAGAGAATCCTGGATTATTATGAGCAATTGTTACCGGTGGAGAACTTACTCCAGGCATAATTGGCATCAGACTTAATGGTTTCCAAATAATATTACCAGAATTCATTGCTGCTGGTACAGGTTGAGGTACAAAATAATTTTGAGTATAGAATGGTACAAATCTTTGGCTAGGATTCGATTGTACTGGATAAAAGTGATTTCCTTGCGGTCTATTCATCAGTGGACCATTTAATGATAGATCTTGAACCATCTCGTTTCCTTCCGTAGCAGCATATGAAGAAATCAGGTTATTTACTTTATTATGTTGTTTATCTATAGTATTGTGATGCATGAGACATGAATTTTTCTTATTTAAATTTTGTTGTACTGTAATTTTTCTCTTATCATTTCTTATTTTTTGCGAAGCACATGATTTAAATCTTTCTAAATTACAGCCATCTTTAGTCGCAGTAAATACATTCGTGTTTTGTTTGTTAGTCGTATTAATATTTTTAATATATTTAACTTCATTTGATGAATGTGGTTGATTCAAAGTAATATGCGCCTTTTTATTTGCAACATTTGATTCTTTTGAAAACTCATTGAGACTTGTTGGCAATAATTTGTTAAAAGTACGACGATCGTTACTTAATTGCACTTTACAGTTATTATTTAACTGTCCGTTAGAAAATACAGCTTTAATTTTATATTTATCTTCTGAATTAACATCCCTGTTGCCAGCTTCCCTTTTTTCTTTCATGCGACGATTTTGAAACCAAATCTTGACAGCTCTCTCCGAGATTTTTAGAATGTTCGCGACTTCCTTGCGATTTGCATTTCCTATATAGCGAAACTTTTTAAATTCATTTTCTAAGTAGTTAATTTGCTCTGTAGTAAATGCACTTCGATATCTCTTAGTTTTCTTTTCTTGATTATTTTGTAAATAATCATCATGCATCTGAAAAAATTAAATACCATCAATATATTTTAGTTTTAATAATTTTACCTATAATCTTATGTACGTTTTGTTAATAGTTTTGCTTCATTTGGTAATGATTTAGTAACGAGCTGTGACCTAGACATGTTTTTACGTTTTTAAAAATAGCCCCTCTAACTCAATAAAACTTCAAAAGTATCAAGGGCATATAAGAACTTTATTCTAACAATACACCTACTTATCAAATTTATTAAAATTTGATATTTGCAGTTTGAGAGTTATCATCAAACATACATACAGACATACATGCACACATACATTTAATTGATTGACATATTAATTTATAAGATCTCGCTTCCATGAATAATTCAATAACAATTGTATTTAACTAATTTCGTATTACTGCTTGCATATTTATACTGACCACTCAATAGAAAAACTACATATAATGAAATGTAAGAAAGCATTTTAACTACTCATTAGCATTTATTATAAAATTGCAATTACATTTAATAGATGATACGATGACACGAGACATGACTTTTGTGAGACAGATTTAAATTTCCAAGTTTATAGTTTCTAGAATCGTTAATGAAAATAATCAATTCAATAACTCAGTTATATATTTATAGTTTGAAGAGTAATAATAATACTTACAACAATTTCACCATCATTATTCATTGTTACACCATCACTATTCATCTTGGACTGCCTTTCACTTTCAAATTTCTTAAATAAAAAATATTTCATAATGATATTATTAAAATATTCAAATATCAATAAGAATCACAATAGAAACAAGATACAACTAAATATTTCAAAATAATTAAAACCTATATATAGTAATGGTTCAAAGACATTAATTAATTGTTCTAAGATTATTAGAATATATATTTATCATTTACTAATTATTTAGAAATTAACAATTAACGCACTATCAACGATATATCAAATATTGAAACAATGATATAGTTCCTTAATATCCACTAATTACTTTTACACATTTCCTACAAGGAGTATGTAACAAAATAATTATATTTAACAAAAAAATATTAGTAGCTAATGACTTAATAAATAAACGCAACAGACTAACCGGCATTCACATTAATCAGTAACAACCTCGATCTAAGAGAGAACTTAGTAAATATCTCTAGTAGTTCAGCGTTTTTAACGTGTGTCAAAAATAAACCGAAAAAATTACATATTAGTCATAATCACATTAATGTTAAGATTAGGCCTGTTTCTCGTTAACTAATTCCTACGCGATTCAATTTTTGCCACTGTTGGAATTAAAACATTTAGCAATGAGTGGCCGCTATCAACGATCACATCAAAGACGCGCAAAGCAAGAGCCAGAACGAGTCCCCGTCTCCGAATGACTAGGAGACAATAGATTTAATACAGGATGGAGTACAGTACAGTTTCGTGTGGCGTTGTGAGAAGCGTGCTTGCCTTTAGTCTCGACGGTTGCGGGTTCGATTCCCACTCGGGCAGATGTTTGTTAAATTTCTGTCTCGGTCTGGGCGTTTGTCCGTGTGGGTCTCCCCACCGTGCCTCGGAGAGCACGTTATGCTGTCGGTCCCAATTGTTATTATCGATAACATCTGATAATAATCGTTAACTCATGATAAGTAAATTGCTCTTATCCAATGAGTTACTGGTTCGCCCTTAGGGTTGCGGAGGTCAGATGGCAATCGCTCTGTGTAAAAACTAGTAACCTGTCAAATCCGGATAAGAGTAATAAGCAGACCCTGGGTACATAAAAATACCGGGAATAATGCTAAGATGAAGAAGGAGTACAGTACGGTTTCGTTGTGGCGTTGTGAGTAGCGTGCTTGCCTTTAGTCTAGACGGTTGCGGGTTCGATTCCCGCTCGGGCAGATGTTTGTTAAATTTCTGTCTCGGTCTGGGCGTTTGTTTGTGGGTCACCCCACAGTGCCTCGGAGAGCACATTATGCTGTCGGTCCCAATTGTTATCACATAACATCTGATAATAATCGTTAACTTGATAGCTTCCACACTGAAGCGCCATGGAAAAGTTTTAAAATAATTGATCTCACTCGACTATGTACAACATACGTACTTTTATAGACAGATTCGATACCAAAACTGACTGCTATTTCGTTGTTAATGAATGTGAATATGAAAATTAGTTATCAAAATTTTAATACGTTTATCAAAAAATAAGAGGAAGACATAATTATAAGAACTCAATATGGTATGATATATTAATTACTTAAATGAATTCGATGACAATATAAATTATTTTTAAAAATTGTTTCCTATTTCTTATCAAAGTAAGGCCTCAACGGCATCTTGGTAACAATTCTAAAAGCCCTCATGGTATAAAAAAAATGTAATAAATATCATAAGTGCTGAGCAAGGTAATTCTTACAAAATATTTAGTTTCACTCCTATATATCTATAATGTTTCATTACATTGTTGTTGTGTTTATTAAGCTACGTACTCCGCTGGCTCAGCGACCCAAAGCGATTCTTCGCCTCCGAAATCGGAGACTTCCAGATTTGCCTGTTCTGCGCTACTGTTTGCAAATTATTGACTTCAAGATCACGCAGGTCAGCTTCCACTGCATCACACACACTGACACACAAGATTTTTACCATTAGCTCGCTCCAGATATGCTTCTTCTGTTTATTATTTGCCATTCTTTCAAGACGACCCAGCCAGCGAAGTCGTTCAACTATTTATTATATATAATGCGTGAAGACAAATCGTTGTGCCTCTTTTAAGGATATTCCGCGCCCGCGTTGAATTAAAGTTTTTATTGAGAAACAGTGCATAAAGACAAGCTATGTAACATTTTAATTATGTATAAATACATTAAATTAAATAGTATATGCTATCTCTTGTTTACTTTCATACTTCCAATTTCAAATACATGTGTGTCATTTTATTAAATTCAATACTATATCTACTAAAGTAAAGTAATAATAAGCTAAATAGTATAAATTAAAAAAAACCAGCACTATCTGTAAGCTTTATTAACAGGTTCTCTGTCTCATGAATCTTATAATTATAAACATTTCAATTGTTGTACAATTGTCTCTGTTTTATGGACAAGGAGTGGGTTAACGAATAACCAGTACTAGCATTGCTCGCGGCTCCATTCATACCTACTTTTACTACTAACTTGTACCTACTTATTGCTAATTTTGATTTATATCACCACCGATACCATAACCAAAACATAACCAAAAACATTTGCCACTCCTAAAGGTGGTTCATTGCTATTGGTAGGACTTAAATAGCCGCTTGGTTATCTAACATCGTACGTTGATGGAAAAGTTATGAAGTAACTAGTCAGTCGCGTTTCGTGGTCAGCCAGCCTATAACCCTCTATAACTATATCTTCCGGTTAGGTTAGGCTAGTACAGATCACCTTCTGCAACGGTTTCTTCTTCCACCGCCCACTGCAGCTAATGCCGCTTCAAGGCAAGGAAAATATATTTTTATTGAATGAAATTTGGAATAATTATCTGACTGACAAAAAAATAGCGTAATATAATTATTTCCCTTGATTTTAAACGGTATATATGTCCGTCCATCAATATTTTTGCCCATTTTAGTAAATTCTTAAGAATTCATCTTTTGTTGTAGATATAGAGTGTGCTTTCGGAGGCCCGAAATTTTTTTTTAAATGATTACATAAAATTAGATATAGGGCGTCATCGCTCGCATCGTTTCGCATTAGAAATTTTGTCTTACTAGGTCTACCCATATTCGTAATTTAAAATTGTTAAATAAAAATAAAGAACTGAAAAACGATTTCAAAATAAATTGTATAACAATTAAATAAAAAGCAAAAAGTAAATATTTTCAACAACAGTACTTAACTTTTCATTAAATCAACTTGTAAAACCACTATTTTTTTAAATAAAATGTATTGAAGCTTTAATACCTACCTAGGATACGTAATGGAAATTCTTGTCACTAGAATACATTTCTAGTGCGTATGAGTGTACTATAAATATGTTTAGCAACATGTATAGTACTTTTAGAATAATGTTGGTCATAAACAAAATGTCAAAATTGTCAAAACAGTATTAGGATGGTACAATAATTTAAATTCAAAATTACAACTATTTACTATTAACAAAAAGACTTTGAAAATATATACTATATTAATACCAATATGTATGTATGCATGTAACCAAAACAAATTAGTAAATAATTAAAAATAATTATTTGATTATTTTTGAGGTCTTATTTATAAAGTTTTGATCTGTGTAAGAGATAAACAATTAAAATAAAAATGTCATTACTAAGTTATTTTATTGCAATAACATATAAACCTTAAGAATATAACACTATGGCTTACATCATAGAAAAGAGAGTCTAACACTAATATTATAATACAGTCAATTATTAAAACTATCTATTACAAATAAAATTATTTACAAACATCATAGTTAAATATTAAACCCCTTCGTCTATGTGTATACTGCGGATCCAAGATAAGTCCCAATTCTGTTCGTCATCGCCATTTTTAGAAGCGTCGTTTGTGCTAATCTCTGACTGAGGTGATGCTTCTTCCTGCATTTCTTTTTGACAATCAACTTCATTTTTATTATTAATCGAATAGTTTTCCATTAATCCGTTCATCTGACGACACTGCATATCGAATTCTGATAATTGTAGATTATTATCGATTATGAACGCGGGATATGCATTCAGTGTTGAATTATCTACATTGTCAATTAAAGTTGGAACACCAGTATGTTGTGGATTCATAACAGCTGATGGTACTGAATACTGCTCAACATATATATTTCTATCGTATACTCCATTATTGGGATAAGGATCGTACATAATCATTGATCCACTGGCGAGTTCTGGTGAAGATTCTGTAGTGCTTGTTGCTTCAGTTTCTTCAGCGCTCTCTGTCTTATCTTTCTTCTCTTTCATTCGTCGATTCTGAAACCATATCTTGATGGTGCGTTCGTTGAGCTTCAGAATTTGTGATAGTTCAACGCGTCGACTACGATCTAAGTATCGTGCTCTGGCGTATTCGTTTTCCAGTTCCATCATTTGTTGACTTGTGAATGCTGTACGGACGCGTTTTGGTTTTTTCACACCGCCACTAGTTGTTTTGGTAGAACTCCAAATCGGTCTAGATACTACACGATCCCTGCATACAGAACCAGTCCATGAATTACGAATACCAGGAACCAAGTGCCCATTGCGTGGAGTTTGGATCATTAGTCCAGGATTATTAAGAGTGGTATATGTATTTTGAAATCTGATATCCTGTCCGCTCATTCCATTTGGAGTATAGCTTATATAGTTTGGAGGGTTGAAATGCATTTGACTATTGATACAAGGGTTGACGTTAGTGATTTTTGGATTATTGTAAATAGCATTAGAGCCGTTGCAGACTGAGTTCATCCTGAACTGTTCTCCTACTAAATAATGCTGTAACAGAAAAATACAATAATTATTAAAGCTATAACAATAATTATTTGTACGAACAAATACATTTGATTTAATAGATATTATAGCGATTATTAATAAATATTATGTAATTGTATTTGAAATATATGTAATAAAGGTATATAAAATTATATTTACCGGTTCAGTTTGTTGGTTATTAGGTTCTTGGTTCCACTGACTGTCACTGGAAGTAATTGGATAAAGCTCGCTTGAGCTCGATGCGGTCGTTGATATCGACATTACAAACTAATATGTGATTTTTATATGACTGTATAAAACAATACTAAGCCACTGCAAATTAGGAAAGCTGCAATGCTTTTGATTGTTTTGACATGAAAATAGGACATTATATATACTAACCCCCACTAACCATCGTTAATTATCGATCCGGTAAAGAAAGCCAGGCGACTAATTAAGTAATTAGGTGTTGTTATTTCACCTTTTTTAAAGTAAATATTTTTGATTTCAATCTTTGAAAAGGGTAAAATTTAAATAATAAATATATAGCAGCTTCCTCAGATATATCAATATACAGAAATAGCAACCATAAATAATCTGTTTTTAGTCTTTGATTTATATTTTATTCTTCTTCATATCGAGTGGTTAGTGACTGACCTAGTGTCAGAGTTGTTCAGGTCGCCTGTATAGGCGTCTGACTTGACTTTTCAACTATTTTCAAATTGATAACAGCTGGGACCGACTTATTTTGGACTCTTCGAGCACAGCACAGAAATTTTCAATTGAAATACCACTATACGATTAACCATCTAGTGACTGATCGCACCTAAAGTTGCTTAACCAATCTATCTTTTACCGATCAGTAAGCGAACCTGGCTATGAGCGTTTCTTTGTATGTGTTATTACAATACCTGCAGGGAAAACATATTGAAAAAGAAAGTTTTGTATTTTTCTTTTGACAATTATAAAAATAATAATATTATAAATTATTATCAACGCATTCCTCAAACATATTTCTATTGAATGTTTCCAGTCGGAATAGTCGTCACTGACTCCAATATATTGAGCAGTTACCAAAAATTTATATTAAATCTAATTACCAAAATGTCAATTAAACATCATAAGTGTCTCATCTCTAAGCATATTTTAATTATGTTGTTTGCTTTGTAAATATATAATTTATTAAATATTACATCGCGATTCATCGCCTCCTCAGGGCTGGTTTATTTTCTCACTAAGAATCGCGATTGCGATTCAGTGGAAGAGAGTCAAAAATCAGCTTTTGAGGATTTAGGATGGGTGTTGATATGTCATTCAAGTCTTGTCCTTTTATATACGTAGATATTATTAGATATTATTAGATAGTAAATATATTTAGGATAAGTACCTTTTTCTTGTAATTCTACAAATTATTCTAGAAGAGGCATATCGGGAACGATTTATATATAAAAAGTGTATATAAAATCCAATCCTATCCAGGTTCTGTACTGATCGCGAGATAAATATCATTCAACTAGATTACTATCGTGAACAAACTCCCATACAAATATGACTTTAGATATTATTTGTATATAAAATAAAAGCTTTTTGTGTTTATATTGATATTACACTATTGTCGCTGCCATAAGACATGCATATTTTTTCTGTTATTGTGTTATTAAGTCATAAATGGTCTAAGTATTAAGTGCAATAGTATGTACTTTATAATTGCCGACCGTTGTAGCGTGTTGGTACTGTTCCAAAAGTCTTGACGGTCTCGGGTTCGAGTCCTACTCGGGGCAGATATTTGTATTGATTTTATAAATAACTGTCGCGGTCTGGGCCTTTGTCCTTGCGGGTCTCCCCACCGTGCCTCGGAGAGCACGTTAAGATGTCGATCCCAGTTGTTATCGTAACATCTGGTAATAATCATTATTTCGTGATAAGTCATTAATTGCTCTTATTCAATGAAACTAGTTGTTAAATCCGGATAAGAGTCATCAGTAGATCCTGGGTAATGTACCGGGATAATGCTAAAAAGAGCATGTACTACTATACTGTAATATCGTGTATTTTGATATAGTGACCATGACAATGTTTTCCTTAATAAACGCCACCTAGTTGTAACACGTATTACGTCAAACGAAGCCGTGAAAATATTAGAACCATCCGAAGTTCGGCCAGTTGGGTGAAAATTTCCGCTACAAGATAAAACATAAATACATAAATAAACTAGTATATTTTAATATTAATGAATTGATTATTATTTACTTTATATAAATATTACATAATATATTGCCTAAAACATTTTGATTTTTCGTTTGAAGTTACTCCAAGCCGTAGCTGGTTTACGTTGTGAGTTAATATTATTCTAACAGATGGCGCTATGTTGGCCAAACTAAACCGAAACATAATGTATAATAATGTATGTGATGGTATAAAAAGTAGCTAAGAATTATACTATATTATTGAATCTCTAGATACACTGATATATTTTAAAAAGTATTAAGGTTTATAGAGTGGAAAATGTATTGATCTAGTTACTACTTTTGATGTATTTTACGGATCTATTCAAATTAATAAAATTGAAAGTGTTTGTTAATAAAGTTTAAACACAGCTTCTTTACGTAATGAAAATATAAATAAATAAACGGATAGTGATATCCTGTGTCGGGGTCCGGAAACATACACAATGACAAGGACAAATACACCCAGACCGAAAAATACGCTTGCATGGTCAATACAAACATATTATGCTCCGAGCGGGAATCGAACCCGCGACCTGTGGCGTTTAAGGCAGGTTCGCTACCGCTGCGCCACAACGTCGTTAATATATTTGCACATTGCATATTGCTCGTAGAACCGATAGCCATTGGGGCGGAAAGATTCTCGAATGGCGACCACGTACCGGAACGCGCAGCGTGGCTAACCCACCACAACAAGCGGAATCGCACCGCGACCGTCGAGACTAAAAGCAGGCTCGCTAGCATCACGCCGGTCGGCAATGGTTGGCGCTTAGTGCTGATAGTCATCAAACTTAATGCAACAAGGCAACAGTACCTATATTAGTATAACTTATTAAAATTGTGCATGAAAGTATTTTTCTTCTTCTTGTACTGAAATTCTTTTCAGTGGTAGTAAAGCCATGTTTTTCGCAGGACAAACGGGCCGGCTTGAACGAGGAAGAACTACCTTCTTTCAGAAAATCGACGTAAAGTTACAGAGTACTATGGCGTTTCATGCGACGAGTGAGGGCGTCGGAGGCCCAATCTCTCACCTCCTTTGTTCCCTTCCTTTTTCCACCTCATCCCTTTCCTCCTATCCCTTTGGTTGGCAACACGCATTCGAAATATCAAGTAACTCAAGAGGTCATAGGTTGCTGTGACTGCTTACCATTATGCGGACCGTATGTTTATTGGCCAACCGTCATGAAATAAAAAAAAAAACAAAATGGTTTATACGTCAATAACATCATCAAGCTACCGGTATAACCAAACTAATAAAGTACAAAATATAAGAAATATTTTATTTCATAAGAAGCAATCTATTTCAGAAACTTTATTTTGTAACAAATGAGACCACATGTGTACCAAATAAATGTACTCTACGAAATACTTTGAAATCATTGCTAAGGCAAGTTGACGAATGTGGAATATTTCGCCAAAGTACTTTTACTGTGGCCTATGCTTGAGTTTGCTTATATTGAATAAACGTGAGTTGAATAGTGGGATAGGGTTGTCACATCGGTTAGGTATATACACATAAATAAAATAAAATTATTTTTAACATAATTTAATTTACATTCTGTTAGTATTCATAATAAGATAATGTATAAGTAATATTTATTCATTAAAAACTAAAGATCGCTTGAAAGACAATTCATACTGACCACATAATGAAAAATAATCAAACACTGCTCTTAAGCTTTAATATATTTGAAATATCGAGATAAATAAAAACGATACGTAGCAGTTTTAAAAGTTTATTGATTCAGCCAATAATAGCCAATAAGTGTAATAAAGACAGACAGAGAAGGAATATACTAATAATCATACAACAGTATATAATAATTATAACCCGTTATTATGTTAATATTGAATCAGATACATATAAAACGAATAAGTGAAAACAGTCCTTAGTAGGTATATTATATTTGTAGGCGGAGTTTAGTTGGCAATAAAGGGTACATTGATACGAAATTGATGCGAGAGAAGCTGTCAATCAGCATTAGTTAGGGATAATCCCATGTCTTTGTTATCTGGAAATCCTGCCAGAATATTTACCTGTTTTTTGTTTACGTCCTAATCACTTTGTTTATATAAATATGTTTATTTTGCAGTTTAAGAAACGGCTACTAAGTTTGTTATTTACAAAGATAAACTTATCGACGAATATGAAGTAAACAATTTTTATTCTATTAAGATATTGTTCGACAAACACTATTCCTTTAAATCATTTCCAATATAATCTAAACTATAATAAACATCTAATCTTACACAAATAAAAATAATAAGTTCATAAGTATACATATGTTTTACAGTGTTACAATTAGAGTAACATAGTATAGATATAACTAATTAATTAAAACAAATATTATTAATCCCCATATAATAAATACAACGTAGTAAAATTGCTTTATTTTGTCAATTACGGAATTGTCATCACAATAATTTTCAATAAGAATATTTTTACGTAGTAAAGAAAGACAAATATTCAGTTACAATTTTTATTTTAATAAAATAAATTAAGTTTATTAAAGAATATAACAAAATAAAGCGTAGTCTCAACCCTAACTGGCAGCCGCCGGAGATCATCAATCATGCCGAAGACAATCACAACCGGTGGCGCATCTGCCACGCTCGTCGCGCTACCATCGACACTCGATCCCGTCACTATCCCTAGTGTTGAGCAAATACCATAATATAGGGATGCGTAATCGTTAATTATACAATAAAGATACAAACACACAGATGTACTAACCAAATCATTTCTTAGAATTAAAACAATAGCCTTTATTAATATCATTAATCAACTTTGAATTACGTCATTTATATTTATTTCATTAAAACTTTTATTATCTGCTCTAACAAATATGAAAATTTTATTAATTTGATTACCTATTAGAAATAAGTAAAATTATAAAATTTTATACTCGTACAATTATAAAGCTTTTTTCGTAATAATATTCATTAAGGACTATTCTTAACTAATTTTAATAATTAATTAATGTAAATTACACAAAATGTATTAAAAAGTGATTTAATAATTAAAGTAATTATTACTTACTAATACGCAATACGCACAGCTTACAAACTATGTGAGTAACAGAATTTAGTCTCATTATTTGATCACCTTTAGTACATTAAAGTAATGATGAAAGTTCGTCATATTTCATATTTATCAATGCCAAATTATAGTACATTTTTAATAAAATTATTCGTCTTCTTATGAAATAAACTTAATGTATTATGTCTTGAACATAACATTATTAAATTATACGTAGTTACAGACTTTCATAATAATAAATCGTGCTCAACCCTCTCTTTAGCGAGACTTTTAATCCGGGAGCCGTATTCACCTTGTTATTTCCTCGTAAAAAATTACTTTCCATATTTCACTAGTGGAAAATTGTAATATCGCGGCGTATGCTGTGCGTCTTAATAAATATTTTTTTCTTTGTCGCATGAAAATGACATTCTGGCGTCACGTGTGACATTGATGAAAAAATATAAAAGAAATGATGGGATCGACGCGAGTCTCTCATATCCCTTGTTCCTTGTTTATATACATTTAGAATAAGGATGCCGCCCGTGCGTGGCCATATGCTGTCTTGACATATTACTGTAAGATATGTTCTTATCGCGGTAAGCTTATTGTAAAAAACCGCATATTCCGTACATATCTAATAAAAAATCACTATAAGCTTTATAGGAATTGTTTTTGTTACAAATTATATATTGTCATAAATATTTAGTGTTGTATTTGTTACGTAACTTTTCGGTACACAATTTTATTTCTTTTGTATTGCTTTTGAATTAAAGTATGTATAGGGTGACAATTATAAAGCAATCAATTAGTCAAAACACCTTAGTTCTACTTCCTCTTCGACATACGTACAGTTCAGCTGAAATATTAAATATTAGACTCGATAAAACGAAAACTTTTTTTCTTACAACCTAAACTTAAATTTCCTAAACTTAACATTCCATATTTTACTGATGGTAGGCCTTTTATTAAAAGATACGGTTCAGGTGACACCACAGTGTCAGATATTCTACCGCAAAGCAGTCGTGTGTTTTGGGGTTTGAAGGACAATGTAGCTAGTGAAATTGTTGCAAGCGCTCATAGGCTACGACAACCGTTTACCAGCAGGTGGTTGCTGGCCAACTTGTATATCTAAATCGCAAAAAAAAAAAAAACACGTGATTTAATTTAAAAATCTTTTTAAAAACAATACTTTTAAAAACTCACATATGTTATATCGAGGAATATCGTTATCGTTTTATATATGCCAGATTTGTTAAATCGCTTAAAACTGCTTGTAAAGTTGTTTAATTTATTGTCTTAGATTATATTATTTATTTGTTAGGTATTTGATCTTGTAACGAAGTCGGGTGTCAGTGCGGGACTGGATCGCGTTTGACAAATGGCTATCATTATTTGACAGACGCGATCGGAGGCATCGCGTCAACATGCTGTCTTTTGTTTTATTAAAAACGCCCTGTATCGGCTTTTATGACAAATTTATTCTTAGCCTTGTATATTAGAAAATATGCGAATATAGCTATGTCATAAAATAACGACTGATCCAAGAATAATGCTCATATACAGAATTATAATGTTACTAGTAATACTATCTCGAACAATCAATGCAGACATGGTCACTCGTAAACTTTTCAATACCTTAAAAGTCTATTTAAAATCACTTTTAATTCAATTGAAATGTTCAGAAATCCACTAGAACAATTTAATTTGAAAGCTTTAGCGAAAACCCCAACAAAATCGAAGAATATGAAAAGTATAGTCAAATTACTAGCAATTCTCGCAGCGCTCACGTTATTGAAGTTATATCTAAAAAATTCTTTTCCAAAGATTAGTCTAATCTTAATTTGAAGTGGATACATCTTATAGTTCATTTTTTAATAACCCCACTTAAACATTTTTCCATAAAAACTGCCCTTTAATTCACATAAGCTGTTTTTGCGTAATTGAGTAGCAAACTTCCAAACATACGAATTTTTACATTTACATATAATAATTAGTGAGAATTTTTAAAATTCGAAATTTTTCGTTCAAAATTTCAGATGCAATTATTTAATTGTTAACAATTAATTTACGTTTATTCAGTTTTTAGATAATTTCAATATTATTTGTATTGAAATCTTCTGTCTCTTCTCTTCTCTTCTCAAATCGCAGCAAACTGCCTTTGATGTTACAGTTAATATAAGCTACGACGATTGCAACTCATCGTAGTACTATATCTGTTTCTCATAGCCGGGTGTGATCACTGATCGGTAAACGATCCGTGAACTTAACAACTTTTGGCGCGGTCAGTCAATTGGTAGGTGACCGCATAGAGGTATTTCAACTGATTGTCTCTGTGCTTCAGAGGGCACGTAAAAAGTCATACCTGGCTATCAATTCGATAGTAGTTAGAGGTATATACGTGCAACCTGAACAACTCTGACACTAGGTTGGTTACTAAACACTCAATAAGAACAAGTAAAATTCAAATAACTGCCTACCTACTGAAATACATCATGGCCTATAGTTAGGTATAACAGGTCCTGTTCACTAACAACTACCTATATTAAAAAATTCCAATTCTTAACGATATCATTATAATTATTATTTTATACTTTAGCTAATATTACCTATGAATTTATTAATTCATATCAATATTGCACTAATAACGACATTGCGTAGTGAGTAATGGCGTAAATTGGGTTGATACATTAGATGATTACGATGGACGACTAAATTTTATTCCAGAAATAAAATTACACTAATTTATCATTAACTTAAACACCTTTAATTTAAATATGGGTTAATTGTATAGTAATTACATGTAATTCGTAATTGTATGTGATCGTAACTCCAAAATATAATATGAGTTAAATTATTACCTTCACTTTACGTTTTATAATAATAATTATGTGCTTACATTTTAAAGACCTGTTAATCACAAGTGTTAAAAGTCTTCTTTTTCTCTGATACACACCGCTGAAGTTTAGAATACTCTTCCAGCGTCTTTCTAACCCAACCACTTACAGTGTGGGTTCCTTCAAATCAAGAGTGGAATAGGCATCTTCTAAGGTAGCACGCTCCACCTGAGGTTGTGTCAGCGCTAGTTTATATAAAATATCAGTCAAGGGCGTTGTGCACCACGCACAGTTGAAACTAAAGGGTTCCGTAGCTGGGTTATGAAGAATCTTAAGGACTTTAAAAATAATAACGAATTAAAATCGACCGCAAAATAAGTTGGTAAATTCATAGTAATTATTAAAAGTAATATGAAAAACAAAGTAATGGGATAAACTTATATATCTTTTAAATTTGTAAACCTATCTTCTTTAAACCAAATGTGGTTGAAATTTCCTTTGATGTTTTACAACCACAAATTTTTGTACAATTTTAAATCCTATAGTTCAAAAGTAAGAGGCACACAATTTTTATGACTTTAGGAGCTTATATCTCAATAACTACTGATTTGATGAAAAAATTCAAAATGAAACCTCCTTATCATTTTGAAACACATGTCCAAAGATACCTCACACGTTGGCATATATTGAAATACATGTATGGACAATAAGTTACATGTATGGACTGCTACCCTTAATTCTTATATCTTTTAAGATTTCATTACAAAATCGTTGTGCGGTTAATAGAATACACCTATTTAGTGAATTTCGTATAAGTTGGGCCAATGGTCTTCGAATAAAATGACTGTGACATACGGACGGACAGACGGACAGACGGACGGACGGAAAGACGGACATGACCAAACTATAAGGGTTCCGTTTTTGCCATTTAGCTACGAACCCTAATAATTATAAAAAAAATCTTATTAATTTCAAAATCAGTCTTAACATCAGTTTATTAATTCGCATAAAGGTAACATGTGTATAAAAATCCTAATATAAAAAAAAAAGATATAGTATATGGGCATCATTTCAAAACAGCATTCAGTACCTACTTTAAAACAGAAACATAAAAATATAAAATAACGACTATAACTTATGATTTAAATGTTTAACAAAAGACCCTTTTACATTCGCGCCTGAATCGCAGTGAACTCTCAACCGCAGTACATCGTAATAGCTTCTCCTTACAGTTCCTTTATCGATGATTAGTATCCTTGTAAACCGTCGAGCGAGGAGAGCTCGTGATAAATAGTCAAAGGCTGGCGATAGGCCAACCTCGCGGAATAATCAAATTTTGTTCTTCACGTTGCCTTCAAGAGTTCCATACCGGTGCCGTGTCTTTTATGGATTTTATTCCCCCTAACAAGATGCTCGGGGTTTCGTTGCGGTTGCTTGAATTAAAATGTCGTTGATAAAGTTTTCGCGCGTTCTCTTTTATTTCCTGTTAAAGCTTACTACAGATCTGATAACAAGTAAGCAAAGGGTACACGCGAATGTTCTATTTTAAAATTAATATTTGCACGTGTATAAAGCTGATACATGCTTGTGTGTGTGAATAAATATACCTCTTTCATATAGGAAAAAAATGGCATATCAATATCAATGATGTGTTTATTTGAAATGAAGTTCACCTCATATTTGGTTAACAATCTTTATAAATAAACCGAGCCCATTGCCTATTCATGACCGGGCAGAATTTGCCCCCCTCCCCGCTGTCAGCTCACCCCCGTATCAAACAAGCCCCTTCATGTCAAATACTCCGCGCCCCGCGTCTGTCAAACTCTTCGCCAGCGTTTGACAGGGATCCTCCCTAGCCCGCGGGGCGGTGGAGTGCCACCTTGCGCTCGACTGTATCAAAAGAATAATAACGTTATTTCAGTCTAGTTAAAGTACAAAATGAGATTCCATTTTCTCATACACCCCCGCCGGTCGCGCTGCTGTCACGAGTCTAGGTGCAGGCGCCACGTCGAATGATGGATGACGTCAGGGAAGGTCGGCAGCATCACGCGTCATTCATGTGTACACAGGCGTAAGGGATACGTTTTTCGCGTGACGATATAATATTGGTGATATGCAAATTTGCTGTCGGGCTCCCGTCGAACTGCCGCTCGTAGACAATTGTCGATCGAGTTTGTTTTAAATTTGAAAGAGCTTCAATAAATGACATGACAATTTTAAATATTTCAAATAGCAATCTTATTGAATATAAAGAAGGGTAAAATATATTTAAAAAGCCGATTATAGCATTGATATAACTGTAGGCAAATGAAAGAAATATAAAATTATAACAAGATTTATTCGAGCACTCACCTAAAACGACTTGTTCGTAATGTAAACTTTATGAAAATTAAATATTTCACTCGAAGCGGTTTTGAGATGTTTCGCAGAGCGGGGATTACAACAAATTTGCATTATTTAATGGATACTGTGCGTGAGGATTTGTCACGAACTTCACTGGTTTAGTTTACGCTGCCATTTTGTTCACTGATTTTGATTGATTGTTTGCTCAAACTTTGCGACGAATATAAACATTTGAAATTACGACAGAAATTATTCGATTTGAGTTGATGACGTAGCAGTATTTTACTATTTACTTTATCTAATATATTAATAGGTTTTGATTAGAGGAAACTCGGTTCAGCACAGCGTAGATATGTTGTTGAATGTTAGAGTACTTTAAGAGTAAGTTTAAGAATGAGCGCAATTGTTTGGCGTTCTTTATTTTCCCTTCTTTATTTTTTCATGAATAAAACAACAGATTCCTACTTCCGCCGGGTAACTTCTCCCAACCACCTTCGATTTATTCGTCGGATAAAGAAAACTTCCTTTAAAAATGTAAGAAAAGTTCCCTTTAATATTTTCCGTCTGTTAGCTATCTCGCGGCTTGCCGTCCATATTATGCGCATTTAAAATTATTGTTTTTATTTTTGTTTCCCCCGTTTTAACGGCTGACCTATTTTCTTGAAAGAGTTAAAAATTAGATACCAAGCTCTGTTTTAATTAGGGTTCCGCACCCAAAAAGTGCCAACGGAACCCTATCAATAGTTTTTATAACTCAAACAATAAATTGTATGACTTCTATAAAGTAAAACACAGTTTCTTTCATCTTCTTTTTATTTTATTTTTTTATATTATTTCTCGTTTGTATGTGGTAGTATTTTTTAAAATCAAGCTTTAGAACCCAATGAACTCCTAAATAATTCATTTATTTTTTTCTTCCATGACTTACAACTCCTTTGCGACTGCATTTTCAAAACATTATTTCTAAGTTTGTGTCTATGATACAAAACACAATAAAAGTCCTAATTCTTTTTTTAAAATAAAAGTAGTAATTAATTAACCTTATTTACTCCTTACAACATCACCTATGTGCCAGTGAAAGTCCGGTTAAAATCCGTCAGACAGTCCGTTTCAGAGATTAGCTGGAACAGACGGACACATAGACAAAAGTTTTTTTATGTAAGTACCGTATAAACTTTCATATGCATTTAGTGAAAAGCTAATTTGGAAGATTGAGAACGGTTAATTTGGAATTACAAACCGACTCTTTAATTATATTTATTTGTATATAATAATATATAATATATTGTGAACTACCCGTTTTTTTTTTAATTTGTCAAACAATTTTTTTAGTAAATTAGTTATTTTTAATGCCATATTATTTTAATGTAAAATTTAAACGGCTAACACTCACTTTCAATCGGTTTAAGTACCGACTAGTTTCGGACTCATCGGAGGTCCTTCATCAGGGTTCGTTTAAATTTTACATAAAGTTAATTATGTCTCACGATAGTTTTAATAATTTAATTGCCATATTATTGAAATGTAGTTCCATAAATATGAAAATAATCTTACAAATGGCATAAATCGTCCACCGTTTATAAAACAACGTATCACAATTTTATTATTTACTCGTCTTCACGGTGAAGCAACGTCTGAATAGGAAACGGTTCCAGGGAATATTATTATATATTATCCTTGAATCATGGCTTTAGCCACGCTTTTGCAATATTCTCCGTCATGCTGCGGGAACGCATAGTCAGGCCTCATTTGTAATTCTAATGTCCATGTACGATAATAGAAGAGCGTCTAATATTGAGAAAATAACCTGAGATTTTTTTAGTGAAGGTTATTATTAGTTATAGTTATATATACTAAACACATATGACGACGTTATGGCGCAGTTGTAACAAACCTGCCTCAAGCGCTACAGGTCGCGGGTTAAATTCCCGCTCGGAGCAGATGTTTGTATTGACCATGAAACGGAACGTCCGGAAACACACAAAGAGAAGGACAAACAAGTCCAGATCGGAAAACATGCCTGTATGCGTCGTCTATCTGTATAGTAAATATTCTCGTAAATATTTCTTTACCCAAAAAGGTTGCGTCTGAAGCTTTAATTACATTAACAAGTTTAAAAGCTTATTATCTTTTGAGTAAATTAAAAAAATATATTAATAGAAGTTTTGGTTTGTCTCGTGAAGCATTACAACAAAAAATTTAATATTTTTTATTTAGCATACATTGTAGGTATGCAATGACTACATACATATTTGGACCTATGATATGTTTATATAATTTTCTTTGTCCATTTTAAGGCATATTTATTTTCATTTTTACTATCGAAAAAAACATAATAAAGACCACGTCCGATGCACTTATATCTTGAGATAAAATCGACGATCTATCAAGCTGCAGTAGTGACACTTGTTAGATAGACGCGAGCAATTTAAATTTTAAATCCTACGTCCCAAGCCCTCGCCCTCGGCTTCCATATCGCCGCTTATTGTTTAAAACCGGCGGATTTATTTTCGTTTAAGCATTTGTTTAGCGATATTTAAGGTAATAACAATATTCCATATATAGAGATGTTTAAGCTTTTATTAATTATATTATTTAGATTTATATAAATATGTTGGCGCATAAAGAAGTATATAGCCTATTTAAATACTTTGAATTAGAAAAAGAATATTTGAAAAGGTGTCATTCTAACGAAGCGTCACATTGATGGTTACTTCAATATTTCACCATACAGAAAACTATTGTCATACCGCATATAAAAGGACGAATCGTTAAAATCCGACATAATAGTTACAGCGCTGTGCAATTTATTGTGTTATCTAGTGAAGGGATTAAAAGCATTGTTGGTTACAATAAGTTGTTCATAACGTTAAGATACTTGGATGAAATTGATAAAGGCTTATGGCTATATTTAGCTTAGTTTGATTCAAAATGAATACTGATAAAACCACAGACGTGGTTTTAAATATATTATTCACGATCTTCAACCCGCGGTTTTAGTCGCGTTATGTTAATGATACATAACTATACATATAAACCAAGCCCCAGTGCTCGCAAAGCATCTAGACATCGCATCCGTATTGCTTTGCATACATGCTTAATTTGTTGTTGACGACGTTGTGGCGCAGTGGTAGCGAACCTGCCTTAAGCGCCTCAGGTCACGGGTTCAATTTCCGCTCGGAGCGGACGTTTGTATTGACCATGCCGACATGACTGTGTTCCTATCTGGGTGTGTTTGTCGTTGTCCTTGTCTGTATTTCCGGACCCCCGACACTGGATATAATTATCCAAATGGGGGCCCCATCCAGTGTTAGTGTTAATATTGAGTGTTTAGCATTTATTTATTTATTATTTAATCCACCAAATCTATGGAACGTTTTTCGTTACTGCTGTGATCCCATGTTTAGTAGCATCATTTTACACAGCCCATCCTAGCCTAAAAGGGATTTTTTCAATTGGGTACTTTGGTGTAGGCTATGAAAATCTTTATAAAATCCGAATAAGAGCAAGTGTATCGTATGTACGTAATTTATACTTCCATGTGCTTATGTATACTTGTAATTGTTTTTCGCTGGAAAATATTTTCATAAATATTCATGCAGTATTAGCATAGGGAGGTAGGTCCCGATTCCCGCGCGATGTGTCTCATTATTTCGCCATTTGCTGCAAAAACGGGCACACCGCCGTTGCAGCGTTGATTTAAGATTGTTTACACGTATGCTCCTGGAAAAAACAACGAAAAAATATTTTACTTGAATAAAACATGTAGCAAAAATGTGTTGACGCCAACCTAAGATTAAATAACGCTTATAAAACCAGGTCCTTTTTAGAAGAAACATGTGCTATTAATAGTAAAAATTATTATTTTTTATATAATGTGTTGTGTGTATAGTATCATTATAATAATGTATCAATTACTATTCAATCTGAACCATATGATAATTTTGGTACGGATAAACAATTTAATGGGCCTTAGAGCCTTGATGAGGAGAGATGAATGGGCCAGCTCGATGACAAAATACTACTATAAGTAAAGGTAAAACCAAAGATATTAGAGAAGTAAAACCCTGTCATAGATATTGCAGCATCGATTTTTATTGATAAATGAGAATGCTATAGACCTAAACCTAACACGTCTGTTTCTTTGTTTTACGTCTCCTCCTCTTATTTTTTCTTAACTAACAATTCTAATGAAAACCGACAATGTAGCGACATCTACACGCAACAAAACGCAACATCACACAACGCGATAAAAAGACAAGACACAATTCCGCAGCGCGCTATCTAAGATGTGGCGACATCTTCAGGGCGACATATACAACGCAACGTCATTGAGAGCAAGATCATCGCAACCCTAAATCGCGCTATCAAAGTTTTTAACGCGAAGTAATGTATACAACTTTCCAAAATAAACGCAGCAGGTAACATTAATTGCCAGGTCAGTTCCTCCCTTTATCATCAAACTTCATTCCTACACATACTCTAATGCCACTAGAGCTAATATGAACGTAGCGTAGACTTAGGTGACTTTTTTACATCAGTCAGACCAAACTATGTATACTGATTGAGACTTAGTAATACAATAAGAAATGGAAACTACGAAGAGTGTTAAATATAAGATTGTAATTTAGCTTGCAGCCATATTTAAATATTTAAGTCTAAATCAAGAAGGATGTTTTGAATTGGTTATATACGCTGCACACTCAACTTATGCATTTAGTTTGGACTAACAAACAGAAAGGCAAGGAGGCGAGGTAATAAGAACATATAACTATATCGAATTCTACTCGTATTATTCAATAGTGAAGTGTAATCCATAGAAATCATAATAACAAACTTTAACATTACGATTTTGATAATATCAATCTTTTATTTATTTTAGATATAATAAATTTCCTAAAAAGTAATTAAATACCGATCCATATTACTAAAACAGCTATATACAGTAAATTTTACTCTAAAAGGGAGTTTTAGTATTCCACTGAATTAAAGGATCTACGCCCACAAAAGGGTAAAAAGAAATTATAATCTTTTCTTTTAAAATGCAATGAAGGTTCTTAAAAAGGTTTGCGGGAAATCTAAAACGTCTGCCCCGGCAATTAGAGATCCGAGGAAAATTAAAACAATGAGAATGGGGTAAGAGTGCCACGCGACGAATAACGGGTTACGAAGACGGACCGAAGGGTAAAAACTATTATACTTAAATTATTTTCGAGCGATTTATTACACGTACAAGATTATATTTAGGTCGGACTTATTTAACGGTTTAAGGTCTATAAGAGGTTAGAAGAAGTCTTGTTATTAGTGTAGCTCAATACTTTCTATTTTGTCATGATAAGTATTGTAATCATGGCTATCCCCATGTACATGAAGTCTCATGGTAAGTCTTACATTTACAAATTTACCTACCATCAGGTAATAAAAATAACCTTGATATTTACCTTAAACTTTTTTTTTATTTTGAAGAAATTGTCTTTAAGACAGTGAAAATTTACTTATAATAGGTAATATAAATACCAAAGTAAGCATATGGAAGCGAGTAAAATGCAAATACCCTTCATAGTCGCTCTTGCCTTATCAGTTATCAGCGGGGCGACGAGCTTACGAGCAATCAGCAGCGCGATACCGCTCTGACGTCACATCCGCTTCCTTTCCTCATCCCGTCCAGATATTGCACCTTAGACCAAGGAGATACTGCTTCACATTTGATAAAATGAAATATTTGAAATTTCACAATGTTTACTTACTAAGAAGTTATTTACGTTGATGTATCTACATGATCTACATGACTTACCATTATCTCTTATTGCGATTCGAATGACGACCTAAACTGAGCTATATCGCTATTTCGTACCATGACATACAGCTATTTATACGTCATGCTCATATAAAATATAAAACAGTCAGAATTGAATTGGATTGATTTGATTCGCAATAAGAGTTAATCGTAAACCCCGGTTCTTGGTAGGTATATGTAAAGCTAAACTTAGTATTTTTTTTTTCAATTATGTGGTGACATGCTTGACATCATAAGGTATATTGTATAATGTTTAAAAAAAAAATACGACAAACTTACTCATGGTACTAAATAAGTATGGTCTGCCTGATGACAAATGGTCACCAGATCTTTTACGCTTGCTGCACCAGTAGCGAGTGCTTGTTGCCAAGGTAATATGAAGAGAGAGGACGGGTAGGAAAGGAATGGGATTGGAAAGGTTCCCACCATTAGGTTTCCAATGGTCATGCACATCAACTGTTGGGATAACCTCTGTCACAACAGAGATTATTCCACCAGTGCAATCAGTTACACTGGTGGTAGGTCTTTTGTTGCAAGAGGCCGGCTAGGTAGGTACCACCGCAGTGTCCAATATTCTGCCGCCAAATAGTAGTGCTTAGGCACTACTTGGTTCCGGTTTGAAGGGCATTGTACGCTAGTGAAATTACTGGGCGAACGAGATTTAAGAACTAATATCTCGAGGTTGGCGAAGCGTGAGTGGCACCTACTAAAAGCAAGCGCTCATAGGCTACGGCAACCACTTACCATCAGGTGGTCCGTATGCTTGTTTGCCAACTTCTAACATAAAAAAAAAAAAAAATCAAACGAAACACAATAATTATGCGGATACTGATATAAAGTTTCTTACGAGGGTAGTATTATTCGATTGAGAAATTTTAATATTTACATCGATATACCCTTCAAAGTGTAATTGGATATATAATAGTCTAATAAGATAAATATAGTTTCAGTTTTCGTAATATCGACGAAACTAATAATAAAGGCTATATTTAGTCAAATGTATGTTAAATATTTTGTTATAGTTTCAGCTATATTTAGGTTTGTTCTTGTTCCTAGCTTTTTTCCCGATATTTTAGGTACCCAGATTTGACTGGTTACTAGTTTTTACACAGATCGATTGCCATCTGACCTCCGCAACCCTTAGGGTGAATCAGTAAGTCCTTGGATATGACCAAATTAGCCATCAAGAGCTAACGTTTATTATCATATTTTATAAAACAATCGGGACCGACAGTTTACATTGCACTCCGAGGCACGGTGGGAAGGACAGGAGGAGGGACAAGAACAAACCCCCAGACCGAAACAAATATTTGTAAAATCAATACAAACATCTGTCCGAGTGGGAATAGAATCCGCAACCGTCAAGGCTAAAACAGACTCGCTACCAATACGCCACAATGATGTCAAGTTATATTTAGGTTTCTATAACATAATATTTGAACCAATTCCAAACAATATGTGTATTAAGCAATTTCCAATTCCGGTTGTTCGAAGCCATTTTATAAATGAAAAAACGCAAAATAGAAATAAGTGCGCGGACATTACAATAAAGATATTGAAATAATTGTTATAATGACACACCAAACGGTCATGATATCTTATTTTATTTAAAATATCATTAGTATAGTTGGCCGATTGTTATTTGAGATTTTTATCGTAAAAGTACTGTATCATTGTGAGATAATAAAGGCGAATGACAACGTATTATTCGCAGTTATTCATTTCCCGGATACGGGTTCGATTCAAGCAATCTCAGCGGGACACCAGAATTTTCACGAAAGGGATCCGAGTACAATTGGATTTTTGGTTAGAAAACCGGAATAATACAAGCGGGTATCGTACTGAAATCTCTGATTTGAATCGTTTCAACGAAGCTTTGGCGTGAATTGGGGCCGGCCGCGAAGGTATTTTTCCCGCGAACCGCCTAGTCATGGTGTGAAATTCGGGTGCAAACGGCCCTGCGATTCGAATTTGGAACTAGAATAACTTCTCATGTATAATAATTGCGTACCTTCAACGATAACAAAATCCAATATTTTTTTCAATGCATTATTAGTATTCCTATTAGCCCTCCAAATAAACTCGAAGCTGTCGCTAGGAGCCAGGATCGACAACAGCCCAAGGAGGTCATGATAGAACCCTCGACTCTCGCGTTAACGAAGCGAAGTAGAGCTATTGAGGCTTTAATATAAAATTAAGAAAGGATTTGCTAAAAATAACTGTATCATTAGGTTATAGGATATAATATATTATGTATATATATAGATGATAGAAACGGACCTAAATTAAAGAACATCTATATCCTTCTGTTTTGGTCCTCTTAAGAATTTATGTATTTTTAATTGATTTATGAATTTATTACTGAGTACTCTGCTGTATCTGTTGTTGGTGGTATAAGGTGCGGTGAAATCATGTCTAATCTTTATTATATACTCTCAACTTTAAACAGAAAACTACAAAAAAAGCAAACTATCTACTTAAAATGATTTCGTTACATTGTTGGCGATATCTGAAATCAAAAACTCGTCCATAAACCAAGCGTAACCTTATAATAAATCGAAATTTTGCAGACAAAAATACTTTTGCCGTTTATGTATTCTCTAGAACCAGCTTTTCGAGCAGACATGTGCTCATTAAGTTTATCTGTTTGGCGGAGCGACGCACGAAAGCGCTCAACTGGGATAACGCGGCTTTGTGATTGCTCGCTGCTGATTCTAACGCCGCTTTAAAGGGATACCTTCTTAATGTTACCGGATTACACATTCATGTGAGTGTGTGAGTAATATATAAAAACGAATTATAATACAAACAAAAAAAGAATACAGAACGTAAATGGCGCAGTCTTATTAGGATATGATACATTCCAACTGGAGTATATTCAAGCTGGAGTCTTCTGTTGAGGAAAAAGATTAAAAGCTTGATCCCACATCCTGCTATACTGCGAATAGGCAGATAAATGTTTCAAAATTTATTTCAAGACTACTATACTACAAAGAATGAGACGAAATCGAAAGAAAAATTAAATACTTCAAAGTTTAGATTTGTACCTACCCTCAATCAACATTAAGAGTCTATGTTTTCTATGTACTGAACCCAGAACCAGCTCGACTTATAAAAAGTCAATCAAACAACCAGAAAATTCTTTAAATATTAGCGGAATGATCTTAGTAAATCTCTACATCCTTGGGAGCAACTTTCAAATTTTATTGCTCAACATGAGTACCTTATTATGTTGAAATCGCGTTAAGCAAGAACGAAAATTCGACAAAGATTTAATTCCACAACTTTGAATTGACACAACGCTACGCAATCCACTAATCTTAGAGACGACCATGAATGATGAATACACTAGCATTGCGAGGTATGAAACAAGTGGAAAATTCCACCTAAATCACTTATCCCGTTCCTATAAGTCTATTACTAATGGTAAGCGGCGTTACAAAGGCTAGGCGTGACCTCAGAGGCGTGAGAATGCGGCACCGCCCGTGTTGCCTATCCTAAGCTCCCCCCCCCTCTCCCTCAGACCTCCCCGCTATCCTCCCACACCTGACCGCATAGCATGCTACGGGTCACGAACAATACAGAACTATGGATGGGAAATTGGTTGGATGTGAATGGGCAAAAGGCTGTGAAGAATCTGGAAATGCCGTTTGGTTTATTAGAAACTGTTTTGATAGTAACAGAAAAATATTTATAGTATGTTTACATATAGTAATTATAATGATTTGGGCTACAATTTATTAGTTTTATGTCCAATTGAGTTTCTTTGTATATTTGTGACGCGTTTACGATATCTAGGCTATTAGCTTTTTCCTAAAAAAAATTAAGGGCTGAGATAGATGATGAAAGTTTGTATGTGAAACCAATTATATGTTGCATTAGGCCTCATCAAAAATCGTTATTCACTCGGGTGAAGACGCGAACAGAATCTAGTAGTACATATATCTAAAGTTTTTTGTTTCTTTCAAGACGCAAGAAACCTTAAGGCGTTAATTTTGTAGCTTCATCAATGCAAAAAAAATACAAGTATTTTATTACAAAGAGAAAACCGAAATATTACGTTTGGAAATCAAAAGCTGGCCTTTCTTTTTGATCCATTCGTAACGTTTAATTCTATTAAACACGACTGACCTCATTAAGAGAGGGTTAATGCTCGCTCTGGACGCGTATTGATGACGACTATACGTCATCACCCTTCGGACGAATGAATGCCGACAACTAATACAATAAGAGCAAAACTTATATTTTGGGCAGGTATCTGTCGTTATATTTGTCGTTTTAAATTTTAAAGAAAATGGCGATTTAATATCTAGACGCAAATAAGCAATAACATGTCAACCCACACGAATTTCATTTCGAGAAAAACGCGTTTGAAGATTTTGAACAACTTGCTTTATATGATTTTTTTATGTATTGGTCAAGTTTTTGGCAATTTCAGATTTATGTAAGTTATTTATACTTATTTTCACATAAAATAAGCATACAAACTGCATATTTCGTATATAATATAACCCAAAACGTTTAAAATAATACATAAATTGCATGATTAAAAATGGCTTTTTAGAAGTTTTAAAACTTAAAACCCTACAAATATTAGAGAAAAATGTTCTTCAGCCATTTACCAACACTTCTGCATATATAACTCAGTATTTTCAATTTTGTGGGTTGACATGGTATTGCTTATTTGCGTCCACCTATAAAAGGTACGGCTTAGGTTGGACACGAAATAATAAATACGTCGAGTATCTAGGATTTCCATATTGTTAGGTCTCTGTCGATAAATGACAAGGACTAAATTTTAAAGAAAACAGTGATTTAAATATTTGAATCCTCAATGGGTAGAAACCTTTAACCGAGTCGACCCTGACCCTCTTGGGCTATTGTCGTACCCACTCCTAGCGCAAGCTACAAGCTTATTTGGAGGGGCAATAGCAGTATTAGTAATGCCTTGAAAAAGCATTGCTAATATTCTTAAAACAAATATATAGGTAAGCTTCGACACGAAATAAGAAATACATGGAGTGTTAGGGTTTTCATATAAAAAACTACCGTGACATAATTACCTATACGTAGATCATTCTTTATCATGATTGTAGATGCAATATGGTTATCAATAATCAATTCATATCAAATAAAAATAAATACTATTAATATTGGCTTTATAAAAATTAGTGACACTTCATTTCATTTACGATATCCGTTAAGTCAGTTTAACTTAACTCTACCTCTGCATTAAAACTCTACCCTCTACATTCTCCACAAAAATCAGTACAAACGTACATTATGAACAAGTTGACCTTTTTTTTTTTATTTTTTTTTATGTTAGAAGTTGGCAAACAAGCATACGGCCCACCTGATGGTAAGTGGCTGCCGCAGCCTATGAGCGCTTGCAGCACCATTAGTAGGTGCCACTCGCGCGTTGCCAACCTCGAGATATTAGTTCTTAAATCTCGTTCGCCCAGTATTTTCACTAGCGTACAGTGCCCTTCAAACCGGAACACAGTAGTGCCTAAGCACTACTATTTGGCGGCAGAATATTGGACACTGGACACTGCGGTGGTACCTACCTAGCCGGCCTCTTGCAACAAAAGACCTACCACCAGTGTGACTGATTGCACTGGTGGAATAATCTCTGTTGTGACAGAGGTTATCCCACCAGCGGGCGATGGGGTCGTCACATCCCGACGCCTTCAAAATGTACCTGTATCTGATGTGTGTATATCTGTAAAAATCGCTTCTATTGGTGTTATTTTATTAGCTATATTATGTAATATGTTATAAGTGAGCTATTTTGATAGATTATAAAAGGAAAGTAAATTTCGGCATATGTCCATTCTTCTTCTTATCGAGTGGTTAGTTGCCAACCTAGTGTCAGAGTGGTTCAGTTTGCCCGTACACGTACAGGCCTCTGTAGAGTTATGTCCATCAACTATCATTATTTATTTCTCATAGGTCTCAGAAGTCTCAGCCTGATAATAGCCAAATGAATATATTTTGTATAAGAAATTCTTGTTGGATCTTATTGGATTTCTCGCCAATCATACTCAAACGTGGAAAAATATGACGTTTACTTAAAAATGCCGCATTCATACAATATATAGGGTAAAAAATATTTATTTTATGATATGTATTTTGTAATTCGATCTTTCTTATGCTGGTATATTATATTGCTGGTACTTCAATATTCCGAAGTCCGCTAGTACCTACTATGCTGTTGGAAGTAATGCCGAAAATAGCAAAATAAATAAACGCTACACAACGACCCCCATTAGGATTGTAATATTCTGTGTCGGGGTCCGGAAACATGCACATTGACAAGGACAAACACACCCAGACTAGAACACATGCCTGTATGGTCAATACAAACATATGTTCCGAGCGGGAATCGGACCCGCGACCTGTGGCACTTAAGGCAGGTTCGCTACCGCTGCGCCACAACATCGTCAAACTATACTACTAAACGCTTATTAGCTTAGAATCGTTCTGATTTTTAAAATAATGAAGTGTGAAGGACCCCAAAATTTTTTAACACGGATTATTAAACGAGTTAGTCGCGCTCGCTAGACAAATGCGTTGCTTGACAGTTCATGTTTTCATTTTATTGTAATCAATTTAATTCGTGTTTTTATTACCTGCGCTTCGGAACCTTCAATATTTTGTCACGATCGCTGTACCGCGGGACGTGTATTAATGCTGTCATTAATTTATTTCTAACGAAATTAACTCACCGGCCGCTTTGATGTGTGTTAACCGACATACGTACACGGATATTAAGCAAGGCGTCAAAACAATATATTATAGTAATCGCTGCGTATTGTTGTTTTCAAGTGAACTAAAACGCAGAAAAAACTATACGACGAATTTTAAATAATAATGCTTATTTTGTTTATAACGTTTTAAACATAACACATAAACAAAGTTTTTTATAACACACAAAATTTGGCATCTTTAGCGATCCGCTGCGGTCCGTGAGATGTTAAGCGTCAATCGTAATTTATAAAGCGATTTTAGTAGTAAATAAGAGAGAGAAAAGAGATAGGTATAGAAGCTAAAATAAAAGGAAAGAACAGATAGAGCTTGGACCTCCGAAGATCCACCTCCTCAAACGCAACAGTAAGCATACCTACTGTTACTTTAGATTCATATTATTTTATAATGGTGATATTTTCGAAAAGGAGCGAGTCTATTCATGCCGACAATAATAACATTACTATAACCAAAATATAAAACACAGTTATTTTTATTGAAAATTTTATTCACGTGGCATTTTAATAAAGTATTTATTAAGTATGGCGTAGTACGTTTACAGACCGACATTCGACCTCAAAAGATTTTAATCAGCCCCAGGGACAAAACTAAACCACTTATTACCAAAGCATAAAGACCATAGCACTGCAATAGTATTAATCTCTACGTGTAATCGTACATAGTAAATACGCATAGAGGCAAGCATCGAACAATATTTTAATTGTAAACGCACACCACGCCCACTGGTCACGCGAGATCGCGTTTGGGAATACAACCGAATTTACTCGATCTCAAACATAAAAACTACTCTGATAAATAAGTGTTTTACTTGAAACCCGAACAATAAAGTCAATAAAGGATGTTGCTGAGGAAAATCTAAAAGAATAAAAAAATATGAATACAGTTTAATCGAAAGCACGGATCGACAAATGTTCAATTTCACACACACAGATACGCTTCGATTATTTTTATATAGGTTTATAAAATGTATAATAGTAATGCTATCACATATTTTAAGGCTCAGAATAAAATTATAAACAGGTTTCGAAAAAATTGATATTGAAATCGATATCCGATTGGGTTTCAATCGACCAATAACAATCGACGAACATAATCGATGACGTGTTCCGTAGTAGTTGCACCTGCAATAAATTTTATTCCGTTAAAGAACTATAATTTCTTTATGGCCAATAGGAAAAAGTTTATTAACGTTCATAATAAAAATCGTTGTAAAAAAACCGGCACATACATATCGAATCGTTGGGGGCGGATCGGATGCTCACCGCAGCTTGGGTTCGAACACAACCTGTTCGGTTTTAAATCTACAACATGTATTTAAACATACATCTGCCTTTCATAAAAATATTTAAATATATGCTCTCAAAAAACAGTTTTTTCTCGAAGATGGCGATGGCTTTCTTGGAAAGTTATTGTAGCCTTTGTGACACCAGCGATATTCATACGCATTGTTAACTAAAATTTCTCACCCTCAGTAGGAGGAAAAAGTAGAGAGCAAGTTTTTTTTTTTTTTTTTTGGTGTCGGGGAGGAAATCTACTGCCAGATACCCGGCGTCCTGGGGAGGAACAACCGGGTTATGTGGGGTTCCATGACAAGGTGGAAACGTCATAGGGACCCACTAAAACCTCCTCGGTGGCCGACCTCAGTGTTTTTGTCAGGTTACGGGAACTCTTGTAGAACAACCAACGCGACCTGACATCACATGGCTCCGCTTGGTAGCGGAGCTCAGTCCCGGGGCGAGATGGTAAGCCCCCAGCGCTTCCCATGCAGCGCTCACGGCAGTCGGGACCACACCGACTGCCGTCCTCCTTAGGCCGCTCATCTCGGACGCACAGATACCCCACTCTGCACGTTCACGGCCCGAGGGTGAGCCCTATTTATATAGCCCCGGGTAACGGGGCTGAGGGGCCGGGATGGCTAGCGGCATCAGGTGGTCAACGCCTTGCCGCCGTTGGCGTCCCAGCTGGATCGGCCCTCACTCGATCCCCGCTCGGCCGTCTCCTTCCGGATCATAACGGTCTCACAGAAGGAGACAACGGCCTCCCATGCAGATTCCCTGTCTAGCATCGCCGACACGACTGCTGGCAGGGAGAGGTTCCTTCCAATCTCTTCGACTAGGACTTACGCCCGCGTTCCACGCGGGGCACACCTCAAGGGTGTGCTGTGCGGAGTCCTGGTCACCACCACACTGGTGGCACATCGGCGTCGACTCTCTACCGATTTTGCACAGGTACTCGCCAAAGCACCCGTGTCCGGTTAGGATCTGCGTTAGACGGTAGGTCACCTGTTGCCGCCTCCATCCAGGCCCGAAGACCGGCAGGATGGCTCCGATGACGCGTTTGCGCGCGTACCGCTCTTCGCGAAGGCGGGCCTGCCACGTAATTAAAGCGCGTAGCTTCTCCTGCCGCTTGATGGCTTCGAGCGCACTTGGAGGTGGACTTTCGCCACCTTGGCGGAGGATGCGAATCCGGTCATAGATCCTCGCATCCATCTCTGCCAGCACGTCTAGTGGCGGAAATCGTGCTAGAACGAACGCCGCCTCGTACGATATCGTACGATATCCTCGTACGATCCGAATGGCCACTCTGCGCTGCAGGGCAAGGAGCCTAGTCCTGCAGTGCCGGACGCCAAGCCTGTGTGACCACACAGGCGCCCTGCAGAGGGCCATGGACCGTACGACCCCCGCATAGAGGCGGCGAACTTCTCTCCCTCGGTCCCCGAGATTAGGGCAGCAATCTGTGCATGGCACCTACTACCTTCTCGATCCGGGGACTAGACGCTCGAAGTGTTCCCTCGAAGCCCCAGCGACCATCCAAGGTGAGTCCCAGATACTTGAGGTACCGTCCCACTTGGATCTCCGAGTCACCCACTCTTATGTGCGAGATGGGAGGTTCCCTACTTCTCGGCAGTCCATGGAACCATAGCGCCTCGGTCTTGTGAGGTGCTATCCGCAGGCCCAACTCGCAAATCTTGTCAACGACAATTGCCAATCCGAGCTGTGCGACCTCCCGAGTCCTGTCGAAGGTGTCTCCGATAGTCAGCACTAAGGTGTCGTCCGCGTAACAGATAACACTGACACTAGCGGGCAGATCGACACGCAGACCAGTATTGTACGCGAGATTCCACAGTAACGGCCCCAAAACAGACCCTTGTGGAACCCCGCAGTAAATCTCCCTCCGAATTCTGTTACCGTCCTGGTTCAGGTACGTGATGTACCTATCGCGCAAGTAGGACTCGACGATCGCCTGCAGGTATGGGGGCACGCGGTGGTGTGAAAGTGCCCCCATTATCGCATTCCAAGGAATGGAGTTAAAGGCGTTGACGATATCTAGGCTTATCGCCAGCGCCACTCCACCCCGGGACACGGCTTGCTCCGACAGGGATTGGACACGCTTAATCGCGTCCACTGTCGAACGCCCCTGTCGGAAGCCAAACTGGCTGTCTGCTAGGTCGGGCCCGACACGCGACAAGTGTCGGCTGAGACGGTCGGCAATAATCCGCTCGAAAAGCTTGCTGACCTCGTTCAGCAGACAGATGGGACGGTAGGCAGAGGGAGAATCTGCAGCCCTGCCATTCTTCTTCAAGAGCACAAGACTTGACTCCTTCCAGGCCGTGGGGAACGTGGTAGTACTGAGGCAACAGTCAAACAGTCGCCTCAGTCTGTCTCCGAGAGCAGTCGAAGCTAGCACCCAGGCACGACCTGGAATGCCGTCCGGGCCGGGCGCAGTGTTTCGGGCTCTCAAGCGGCTCAACGCTCGCTCCAACTCCAGTACGGTCACCCCCAACTCTCTGGACCAGACAACTGGTAGCATCGGGGGGACTGAGAGCCTTGAACGGACCACCGGGAAGAGCGTATTTATCACTCTCACCAGTTGGTCTGGGTCTAAGGTCTCCGTTAGGGGAGGCATCCACGGACGTAACTTGCCCAGTACCATGTGGTATGGACGCCCCCACGGATTCCTATCCAGTCCCTCTAGGAGCTCGCTCCAGGACCGTGACTTCGCATCCTTGATGGAGTGTTGGAGCGCCATCGTGGCCACTCGATATTCCCTGTAGGCTGCGGCTGTCTCCTCAGGAGATGCTTGTCTCCTTCTTCGAGTGCGAGTATATCGTCGACGGGCACGCAAGCAAAAGATGCGTTGCTGCGCAATCTCCTCCGAAATCCTGCATAGTGGTATTTCAACTGATCGTCTCCGTGCTTCGGGGAGCACGTAAAAAGTCGGTCCCGGGTGTTATCAATTTGATAATAGTCGAAAAGTCAAGTCAGGACCTACTCGTGTATAGGCGACCTGAACAACTCTGATACTAGGTGGCCACTAACCACTCGAGAAGAAGAAGAACTTAGGTAAACAAAGTAATAAGAGACTGTAAAAGTACTTTGGCTAAAAATAAATTATGAAAGTAGTAATAAATAACAAACTATTTAAAGCAAGAACATAGCCTTAGGCAAGACGCCCATATGAAAAGACTAAGGCGCCCTAGCGCCCATACATAATTTGCCACTTAGATCGATAACCAGTCATAACATTACCACTAGAGCTACAAGGATCTAGCTTCAAGTAAAGACTGATGGTTGGAAATTATAGATAATTGGCCGATTACAGACCCGCCCGGAGGTAGTAACGCCGGGCCTTCGTAATGTACTGATTATAAATGGTACCGTGTAATCGCATCGTTTTCGATGCAGGATTCAGCGCTGCTTATTATATTAAGTGGAGACCGAATGGAGAATCGGTGACGGCGTAATCGTTCATAATCACAGTGCGAGCTCTACGTTTGGTAGAAGTCGATTTTGGAGTTATTTTAACATATTTCCTTTATATAATATTAATCCATCAAGCTGATGGGTGACCCGAAGATAATAATCCTTTTTCAAATCTGTATATGTTTATCTCCTTGATACGCTCCGTTACCTAAGAAGCAGCTTGATGGATTTCAGAAAATAAGATATTGTTAGTCTTAATCGTGATAGAGACAAAGGCTGGCTAAAACCTGAGGAGCATCTTCAAAGAAATTAGTTATTTATTTCTTTCCTTCAAACTGTTGTATATAACATTAGATTTATTTGAACTTGATATGTAATTACGTAGCACATTAGATGGTACGAGGTGCTAAAATTATCGTAATTATTCAATGACAAGTGTAGCAAAATATGTTTAGTTAAGTGAATGTAGCCTCGGGCTTTATTTTAGTACAGAGAACTAAACAATAATTACTTATAGTCAATTACAGTGCTTACCTTTTTGTCTTTATATATTAGCTTTTTACCAGTATGTAATCTAAATAGGTATACCTATCACCTTTTTACACCACGAAAGTGGTAACTAAGCTAGGGAGGACATACAGTCTGACTGACTGCAAAGAATCGCTGCCTCCTTCTTCCTAGCATTTTTCCCGTTATTTACCCAAGGTCTACTCATACTCTTATCCTAATTGGGGTTACTAGTTTTTACACATAGCGTTTGCCACCCATGGGCGCATCAGTAACTCATTGGACAAAATTAAAATACTTATCAAGAATTGACGATTATTATCATGTTATGATACCAACCGATACTGACAGCTTAACGTGCTCTCCGAGATTCTTTTCATCAAAATATTAATACTATACAAATACCTATAGTATTTATAGTACTTATAACAAAACACCAATTATTTTAATATTCGCCTGTCTGTCCTTGGTCAGGCTTTTCGTCGGTTGGATCGATTTTGTCAACTGATAGATAGTGCAACAAGGTGTAACATAGGTGTAACAAGGTGTTTTATATAATAAGGGTTTTGTTCCAAAAAATAATTAAAAAAACTAAACAATAATCTGTAGACCACGCGAACAGAGCTCCGAACCCAGCTAGGTAAAAATAAATATATACACTACTAAAATTATTATCTAAATCACCTCAAACATCTCATGTAACTAAATGAAGAATGACGCAGGTACTTGTCCGAAAAAAGATTCTGTAATAAAGTTAGTTGATATCGTAAGGCAGGCGTTCCCTTAAGGGTCATCCCTTTATTTCTGCAACAATCGCTCGGAAATTGATATTGATGCGGAAAGGGCAGGTTTTCCATAAAAATAGGGTTTATTTGAATAAAGGATGACCGGGTCGTGCGGGCCCTGACGTGTGATAGCCAGTGTAGTTTATAAGATTGTCTACTACCCTTCGATGATACATTGCTTGGCCGTCTCATATTAACATGTCTACTATTACATGGTAGAGCAGACTACCATAGTAATGTTGCTAATTATAAGCCATCTTCAGGTCAGGTCAGATGATGTAAATTTGATGGGACCATTATCTGCGGGTATAAATGATGAAACTTTCCAAAATTAAGGGTAATGTTCAATATTTCAAATCTGCCAAAAATCTCAAAATTTTCAAAGTAGCTTCTAGATCTTTGAATTTGTGAGTTTGAATTATTGAGTTAATAAGTAATATAATAATTAATAAACATTTACGAAATAAAATTCTATGAATATATATATTAATTGTTGGTTACCTTTTAATTAAAGACGTCGTACGTCTTTAATGAAAAGGTTCTGTGTATTCAAGCCACTAAAATTAATTAGACCATTCTTACTCATCAGCAAACCTACTCACAAAATAAGTTATGATAAAGGGACATAACTCCCAAATGGATAGAAATGACCAAAAATAAAAATATTGACGTCACCGGAAGATATATCGACGAATAATAGGCGTGACATTAGAGCCGTCGGTGACCCCCCCGGGAATCGAACCGGAGACCGACACATGGCGTAGTGTCCGCGGAATTAGTTTTACCCTATTTCACGGAAGTTTGTTATGCCCTACGCTCTATTATGTCGCCGGTGGAACAATATAAGCATTTTATTCAAATGAATCATTAATTTTATTGAATGCTTTTATCTATATTAGTCTATATTAAAATATTTTACAAAATACGTAAGCTATAGGTACATAGGATTCAATTTAGGGAGATTTTTTTTTAATTTGATGACGGTTAGCAAACAAGCCTATTTAATGTTAAGCAATCACCGCAACGTATAAATGCTTGCGATACTTGAAGTATCACATGCACGTTGCACGGGATAGGAGGGAATGGATGAGAAGCGAAAAGGGAAGGGAGAAGAGGGGTGAGAGATTGGGCCTCAGGCGCTCCTCTCATCGCACCAAAACAATAGTACCTACTGATACTGTTACTTCACGCCGATTTTCTGTGAGCGGGTAATACCTACTTTCCCGTTCGAGCCGGCCCATTTATGCTGAGGAGCATGGCTCTATTAATCTGATGTGAAATATAAATATAGATATAACCTCCAATATTTAAAATTCAATAACAGTATGTCTATAAAGATTTCATATTAATTTTGTATAGATACGTTTAACAAAATATAAGGTAGTCGCTACAATTTTTATGACTTTTAGATCGATATAATAGAGATTTCTAGAATGTTATCTTTTTCCTCCGTTGTATTTTATTATATAGATTTTGTAAGCTTATATGAAAATTTGCTTTATTCATCTTTACGTATATTAGAAAGAACAAAAAAGAAAAAAAAGAAAACAGTCCAAAATATTAAAAAAATATACAAATAATAAGCTAAAAAAATAAAAAAACTAACATAAAAATACTTCTTTTCTTTTCTTTTTTAAATTGAAATGACAAAAAAGTGAAACAAAAGCACGTAAAAATACATTGAATTAATGTTTGACCGCCATGCTGTGTTTCAAAATGGCGTGCCCTTAAGCATTTGTTAGGTAGGCATACCTAACGCTTCAATTGTACCCTTCTTCCTCGTCCTAGCATTATCCCCGGTATTTTATGTACCCAGGCTCTGCTTATTACTCTTATCCGGATCTGACAGCTTACCAGTTTTTACACAGAGCGATTGCCATCTGACCTCCACAACCTTAAGGGCGAACCAGTAACTCATTGGATAAGAGCAATTTACTTATTTTATTTTATTTACAATTTACTTACAAGAGGTAACGATTATTATCAGGTGTTATGTGATAACAACCGGGACCGACAGCTTAACGTGCTCTCCGAGGTACGGTGGGAGACCAACACGGACAAACGTCCAGACCGAAACAGAAATTTTAACAAACATCGAGAACTCAACCGTCGACACTAAAGGCAGACTCGCTACCCACAAGGCCACAACGATGTCTATCGCTTCAATTGTACCCATGTCTTAAATTTAAAATATATAGGTACATAATGAAATCTTGTAAATATATGAAAACCTGTGATCTAATCTATCAAGTCCTTGTTCATGACGTCACATAGAATAACCATGTTTACAGTCGGTTTACAGTTTTAACGACAGTTATTGCGTGTTGGTAACGAGGCTGCACTTGCCTCTACAGTCGCGGGTTTGATTCTCGCTCGAAGTGGTTGTATTCGTATTACAAACATCTGTTTCGGTCTAAAACTGTCGATTCAGGTCATATAGGTAATTTGCCTATTCAATGAGTTACTGGTTTGCTCTTAGGGTTGCGGAGGTCAGATAGCAATCGCTCTGTGTAAAATCTCAAACTGTGTCAAATCCGGATAAGAGTAATAAACAGACTCTTTATAGATACCGGGAATAATGCTAAAAAGCAGGGCATAGCTGGTCTAGAATCCAAACTATAACTAAGCAAATACACAAAAAATATCACGAATTGAGTTTTTTGAAGGCGATTACAAATAAAATACAAGCTCACTAAACAAACGAAATGTAAATTGTTTACAGGTAAATTTATTATTAATCAGATTTAATGGAAGTTAGCGGTTTGCGTGCCGAGCGTGTTTGTCTATTGAACAAACATAGCATATGTTTACCGAGGTGATGGCCACTAATCACTTAATACCAACTTGTTTCACTATCAAGTGTATGAATAATAAGTACATTAACACTAGCATTACAACGCGGTGTGACTTCTAAAGGCTATCATTAAATTCCGTACCAAGCCTTGCAAGAGGCAACAGAGTCAACTTTATGTTCCCGTGAGAACTGGGCTTTCTTCAAAGCAGAAATTAGGGAATGATAAAACATTTGAATATAGAAACATTACTTTTATAACACTATTCGTCTATCTCGTCTATCTCGTCTATCTATGAAGTCTCAATAGCTCAACGATTAGAGGGACGTGATGTTCGATTGTGGGGTTCGATCTTGACCACTGGGTTATAATCGTAACCACTCCTAGCACAAGCTACAAGCTATTTGAAGGGACAATAGGAGTATTAGTGATAACTTGAAAAAGCATTGATAGTATTCTTTTTAAAAAAATACTTGATAGACAGCTATGTTTTGGCACGTGGTGCTTCCGACTGCATTCTGTTATTTATCATTTTTCTATAATTACATTATTAGCATTTCTGGCTTAAAATCTTACGTAAGAAAATATGGTTTTGTTAAGTTTGTGCTATTAACTACTAACTAAGAATCGAAACCGTTGTGGCGTTGTGGATACCGAGTGTGTCTTTAGTCTCGACGGTTGCGGGTTCGATTCCCGCTCGGTCAGATATTTGTTAAAATGTATGTCTCGTTCTGGGCGTATGTCCGTGGGTCTCCCCATCGTGCCTCGGAGAGCACGTTATCTGTCGGTCCCGGTTTTTATTACATAACATCCGATAATAACCGTTAACTCTTAATAAGTAAATTGCTCTTATCCAACGAGTTACTGGTTCGCCCTTAGCGTTGCGGAGGTCAAACTAGTAACCTGTCAAATCCGGATAGGAGTAATAAACAGACCCTGGGTAAAAGAAAATACCAGGAATGATGCTACGACGAAGAAGACCTACTAACTAAGAACAAACAAACAGTTCTACTTTATTCTTATACATACATGTAGTCATTATTTCTTTAATGTTTTGAAAAAGAAGACATTATACTACAGTACATTAACATAATTCAATAACTTTATAATTTGGTGTGGTTTTATTTATTACAATAATAGGAAAAAAGTTCCCACTAATGACTTTATTTCACACACGGTTATTATGATAATAGATTTATTGTGACTTTAATAAAAAATATTTTATATATTTTACCTTTTTTTAAATTTCATGACGGTTGGCAAAACATACAGTCCGCCTGATGGTAAGCAGTCACTGCAACCTATAAATGCTTGCGATACTTGAAGTATCACATGCGTGTTACCAACTCAAGGAATAGGAGTGAAGAGATGGGAAGGGGGAAAAGGAAGATAATGGAGGCAGTGGGAGATTGGGGCTCCGGTGATTTCACTCATCGCACGAAACGCAACAGTAGGTACCGACTCTATTACTTTAATCTGTTACTTTTCGGTGAGAATGTAGTATTTCTCCGGTTTCCCGTACGTTTCTCCATTATTCCCGGTATTTTTATTTTACCCAGGGTCTGCTTATTACTCTTATCCGGATTTGACAGGGTACTGTTTTTACTTACGGAGCGATTGAGTTTTTACACGAGTAACTCATTGGATAAGAGCAATTTACTTATCAAGGGTTAACGATTATTATCAGATGTTATGTGATAACAACCGGGACAGACAGCTAAACGTGCTCTCCGGGGCACTATGGGGAGACCCACGGACATACGCCAAGACTGAGACATAAATTTTAACAAACATCTGCCCGAGCGAGAATCGAACCCGCAACCGTCGAGACTAAAGACAGACTCGCTACCCACAACGCCACAACGGTGTCAACGGTGTTTCTCGTACATTTCTCTCTTAGTTTAAAATAATAAGTACCTACCTAATTACAATAGCAAATACATTCATAAATTCAACATCCATTACTTAAAAAATTAATAGGTTTCTCGATAACACTTATGCAAAATGGAACAAAGTGTGCCCCTTATATTATTAACATCATTCGAATTCGACGATAACAAAATACAAACTTAAAATGAATTCATTACTCTATAGAATAGAGTTTAAAATACAACGTATCTAATCTATAAGCAAAACCAAAGAATTGACATGTACACCGCAGTTCAATTAGGCTAATGGGATAGGGCTCCAAGGGATTAAATTAATTAGAAAGAAACTTTCATTCCGTTCCGTTACGCCTTTGTTTGTTGAAGGCTGTCTTAAAGTTTTGTCATATTATCGTTTTGCTAAAATTTGGAGAAATCTTTTTACGTACTAACGTTTTGCCTGCGACTCCGTCCAAGTATGAAGTCACAAAAATGAAGCCGTATATATAATTGTAAGAAGTAGGTCGAATTTTAAGCTCATGGAGAGATAAAATTTTTAAGGGAATGTTTCGTATCTAGAAACTATATTATAGTCGATCTGAACTTTACAAAAATATTTTCAGTACAAATATTTTCACTTCGGTAAATGATTGTTACCGATGATCAAAAGACGTATTTCGCTCGGGACAGATTCGGGACAGATTTTGTACTGACCTAATTTTGACTATTGTTTCAGATAACGCACATACAGATCATCCCACCGTGCTCCGGAGAGCACATTACAAATGTTAGCCCTGAGTGTGATTAACCAAGTGTGTGGCAGCTATCGATTATTATTGGTAGGAAACTTACTCTAATTCAATGAGTTATTCTGATTCTTATTTAAATATCTGTAGAAATCAGATGAAAATTTCTCTATGTAAAAGCAATCTTAATAAGAACTATAAGTAGATCCTGAAAAATTTTACGAAAATTCTTAGAAAAGGTAGATCAAATCAAATCAATTCCAACATTATAAACGCAAAAGAAACTGTCTTTATGGTATTAACGACCAAACCGATAAATCGGTGTTGATTAAATTTATCAGAAAAAGACAGCATTTTTTATTGAAGGAAAAGTATACACTTGCCAAGCTTCGAGTAAAATTTAAATTTATTTTAAATTTAAATATTACAGCTCATATATTTACAAATTACCTTCATTCTAATAATGTAAAGGCGTTATAAATTCAGCTTTTACACAAATAATAAATTCACACACCTTATATTTGACAAAGCGGTAAACGGTTTAAAACGAGCAGCGAATGTTACAAAACGCTCGTAACACCTAATTAACGATATTAAAATACGTCCGCAACCGCAAAGCGTCGCAAACAATGCATTCGCACATCGTAAGCCATAAAACGCAAACGCTACCCCTCCTTATTTATACGAATGAGAATTTTAAATTAACTGCGTAAAGCATCCCTAGCGGACGGTGCCCCATACCGAACGCCGAGGTAAAGTATCTTCCACTTACGTCTTATTAACGTTAAGAAATAAGAATATGAATTATAATATTTGGTTTCTTAGTTGTCTTTATTTAATCATAACAAAACTATTTGACTAAGCAACAGGTAAAGATTATAAACCATTGACCATAGATTCTCAAAAGATAGAGACTCAAAAAATTGATTTTTCATGATTTAATTATTTTTATTTTTCTAGCTAAATATTAATAATATGTATAATAATAATTAATTTAATTTAATAATTATTAATTTTTGCAATAGATGAACATACATATATTTAGACGCAATATTGATGTATATTATTAATTTTTATAATATACTAGCGGCCCGCTCTGGCACGGGTATAAAATATATAGTCTATGTCATTCACTGAAAAAAATATTAAAATCGATCCAGTAATTTGATTTATTCATTACTGCCCGTGGCCCGCACGCGTTATAATATTTTTACGACATCACATTAGAAACCTCAAAAATAAGTTTTTTTTTTCTCCACTATTTCATGGATGTTAATATAAATATAAACCTTCCTCTTCAATCACTCTATTTATTAAAAAAACCGCATCAAAATCCGTTACGTAGTTTTAAAGATTTAAGCATACATAGGGACAGAGAAAGCGACTTTGTTTTATACTATGTAGTGATAAATAAAATGAATACGTCATTTTAAAGAAGGCACAGACGCAATAAGTCCGTGGAGTACACATTTGATTACTAAAAAGATTAATAAAATTCTAAAATAAGAGGTCCTAAACGGAAGATATCACTATTTTATAGAAGGCCATTATGTCGTTTTCTTGTAAACAAGTCGTACCCTGATATATCTTGAAGCGGTCAGCTCCGCAATAAACCTTTTCCCCCTTCGAGTTCCACTTTATTATCCCCATTATTCTAGTATTTTCTCTCCACTTATATCTCCATTTAATAAGTTGATAATTAATAAATATTTTAAGTTTATTGTTATTCTTTTTTATCTTACTTAGATTCCATATTATTATTGTTTATTCTTTGATTCATGCTCTATTGAGGTCCATTAGAAAATTTCATAATAATTTTAGATTACCTTCTACATAATCAAAACTGTGGCATTTTTAAGAAATTAAAGCGATTCCTATCTTGAATTGCTTATCTAGCATCATCGTAATATAGAATTCTAACCGAATACTGGTAGATCATCTTGAGTACTTTAAGGCGAATCAATGATCCATTTTATTGTACAGGAAGAGCTATGCAGTTACAGGACTGACTCGGGGGCGCGCTCCTATCAATCATTGGAGGCTTTTTTGAATTTAATAAAATAAAATTTGTATTTTGTCATCGATTCTCCCTCGCCTTTTTTTGCAACAGAGACGTATTCGACGCAACCTTTTTATATCAGTATTCATAGATAATTCGACAATAAAATTTATTTCAAATCATGAAACCCTAAATGTTCAAAGGCCAAAAGCAATTTTTTATCTAAGCCGATACAATGTAATTTTTATGTGAAAGTTTTTAGTTATTCAATTCGATTATCTTGCTGACCGATGAAGTTCTTCTCATACAATATCGTATCGTATAATTAGTTTCATTCGGTGAGTGGCACCGGAAGCCCAATTAGAGGTGAAAAGCTATCGTCTGTCTACTTTATTTTCCTTCTCGTCGTCCTCTTCCCTCCATTCCTATATTTAGATTAGCAACACGCATGTGACGCTACTTATATTATCTATAGATACGTTTACATACAACAGGACCGCTAACTACTAAGCGTTTCGCACAAAAAAGCAATATTGAATGCCATACAAAGTTAGGCGATAAAAATAATAAATGTTTAAAGTTACAGACTAGTCACAAAAAATTCAATTTCACACACATTATTATTACAAAATAACATATAAGAAATAACCAAAACTAGATTCGAGCAACCTATTGTCTTAAAATATCAGAATTTTATATCATAATTCAGTTTTTTCAGTCCGTCCCTGCTCGTAGCGGAGTTCGCGTGGCGGCAATGCAGCGCATCTGTCACCGTGAGCCGTTTCGCTTCACCTCTTAAATACACTCGAGTTCTGAACAACTCGCATATGTTTTTCAAACTTACTATTTGTTTTAAATAGAAAAACCATTAAACACCAAATTCCTAAATACGGGACAAAAAATTCATATATATTTTAATAATATACAATTAAAAATATAGTCACATAGTTTTAAGATTATAATTAAAAAATAGAACTTTAATTACAAAAACATCCTTAGTAAATACCGCTGACAGTGGAAATACTCGTGGACAAGAGTGATCATATATTATTAGAACTATACCTCTTTTAGGTAATGTAATGAAATAATATTTAAAAAATAAAATATCTTGAGGATTTCCGAACCTGCACTTGGATGATCTTATGGCTTTTCTAATTCATTCAACATACTTTAAAAACATAATTATAAATATAAGGAATATATTCTAAATGAGCTGATATATTAAAATTACAACAAAATAAAACCAATGAAAGTTATTATTATTATTATTTATAATAAAGCTATTTCAGTTACTGCTTTTTGTGTTATACTCGTAATACAAATCTGAGTTTAGTCTTCTAAATGCACAGATTGTAAATACGCATAAATAATAACTATGTAATAACATATTCCCAGAATTACATAATTAAACATTATCATACGCCATTACAACAATCATTCGGTGAACATCAACTCCGATACCGATCTCTCGAACAATGAAAAAACTCGATACCGAAACCGTAAAGCGAGGAACGATTTAAATATTGCATATACGCCACGCTCCCAGTATTTTGTTGCGAACCGGCTCAATACAAAAAAGGGTTATTTTCTCAAAATGCTACGACGCTCGGCCGAAATAATGATTAATGATCTCAAATAAGCGGGTGAGCGTGCCTCGAGTCGGAACAAAAAGTGCTGCGCGCCGGTGCAGTTGACTACGTTGCACTTATTGACTCCTCGAATTATTTAAACATTGCAAGTAATATATACCCATATATGTGGAATTGTGAATTAAATTGGAAGCCTATTATTAATTATATTACCTTTGCTTTTTATACCGCTCCTTTAATCATATAACAGCATTATTCTGAATTTATTTTTTCTCATTGTGTTTGATGAATAAATATCGCCAATATTTATCTTAAAATTTTATATGCTATAAAATAAATGTATGCAGTTGTAGCATTGTCAGCACTGCCTACACGCCAGAATTCGATTTGAAAAGACATCATCACTTTCATTTTAATATCATAACAAATGTATTTGTTAAAAAATAGTGCTATGTATATATTTCTATTTATATATGTATACCTATTTATATATAATATTTATTTTCTTTATATATGTAATTTATATATATTTATAAATATATAAGTAATTTTATATGATTGATATATATGTAAGATATTTATGTTTCATTTGTTTCTATTGCACCTACACCACATTTTACTTTTTTAATAATCTCAAATTGTCTCAGGATTTCTGGCAGAGATCTCTTATGAGAGATAAGTCATCCTTTGTACCATTATTATGTATGTCCCTCGTGTTTAACTGTATTGTCTATTTGGTGCATAAATAAATAAATAAATGTAAGGAAGCGTAAGGTTGTTTTGAAGGTAAGCAAACAGCTAAGGCAAAAACCGAAGATTAGAGTATGAACGCTTTATAACACCAGGAACACTACATGCTACCTACCTACAGTAGTAATTCTGGGAAAACCTAACTTTTTACATAAAAATTTATTCTATAAAATTTTAATTTCCTTATTTTGATGAATAAAATTATTAACTTTAAAACAAATAAAAGCACGAACAATGCATTTTTAGAGTGGATGTTTGTGTAGCTGGTCTACATATGGTCCTCTATACTTTTCATTTAAATCGGTAGCCAGTAATATTTAATAGCCAGTTTATTTTAGGATCCGTTAAAGCGCGCGAAGTAATTCGCTCGATGCCGTGCCTGAGAGTATTAATCAATGTAATTAATTTCGTGGCGATAGGTACGTCAGAGGCACCGACAGGTGGGAGCAAATCTACAGGAAACCGGCTAATTAGAGCAACCTTCCGTCCGCCTCGGGAAATATCAAACGGTATTATAAATTGAACAAATGTACCGTTTGCTTAATCTAAAGTTATTTATCTCGACCCTATGTCCAAAACAACCCAACAACCCAGAATTAATACTTGTTAAAGGAATTCTTTTATAATTATATAAGACACGCCTTTGATAGGATACTGTCTAACATTACGAATTTTTGTGACGGTTCACAAAATATAATATAAAATCTGAATCGTTTTACTACTTGAATTGAATTGGATCCTAATAGAATTGTTACTGAAAGTTCATGGTAGACCCCGGATTAGGTTGTCATTTGAATCGCAATAAAAGTTCATGGTAGGCCCCCTGATTCAAGAAATTCGTAGTAATGAATTTAACTATTCACTTTTTTAAAATTATAACCCAATTTATTATTTTCTGATTCCTTCTTTATTTTATTTAATATTTTTATTTTTTTAGAAGAATATTTCGGGAGTATTGATAACTGTAGCCGAAGAATTTATGAATTTCTAATTCTAAAAAATTAGATATTCGAATCTCTTTTTCACAAGAAAGAGATTCGAATACTGAGGTTGGCACAAAACTAAACGAAACCAATTATGATAAAATATACTGTTTAAAAAATTCTATGACTAAGTAACTAGTAGTCTAAATAACAGCTATTAAAAATATTTTCAGAATACTAAATTATAACAATAGGTCGACGCACAATTTCTAATTTTCGTAAACGAAACCCCCCAAATAAGTTAGTATCACTATGAGTACACAGTAATATATACATTTAATATTACAACAGATATAACCATGCCTAACCTTGGCTCATATGAGTATTTTAATTAGCTACAATGCAAAAACTATTTTACGTAGTAACATTTATTACGTAGAATGGAAGCTATGATAAATTATATAACATTATTAGAATTTACCTTGAAACGAGGTTACCAGGCCGCAACCTAGCATTAGCCAGGTATTGCCTACTAGTGTTCGGAATGTACATTGAATTTTACGGTAAATATATTTAATTAAAAACAATGAGCAAATGTAATTTATTATTAATATAATTAAAAATGTTTTTTGTTGATTTCATCTTATTATTATTTATTGATTTTTCTATTCCTATTACCAACGTTAAGACGCTCTTACGTAATTGCATTATTGGTTGGTGAACTATAAGTAGGTACAGCAGCTGTATGCGCGGTCAGTCTGTGGATGGGAGGACACGTAAAACCCCGGTCTCGACTGTTACTTATTTCATAATAGTCGATACGTCAAGTCAGAGGCCTACATGCATGACTTAGACAACACTGACACTAAGTTTGATATGAAAAGAAGAAAAAGAATTAAAATAGTTGTCAAGATAATAAAAATACTAGCGATCGTCTGCGGTTTCATCTGAATGAAATCATGTGTGATTTTATTTTAATTTATTTCGCCCCCGTCATCTAAAATTTAACTCATCGAAATACGGTCAGCCATAAGGGAAAATATTAGTAAGAAGAAAAGATTACTAATAATACTAATTTCCTTCGAAATAAATATGTAACCTTTTGAGTACGACCATTTCCAATGGTTTCAGGATCGAACGTACAATTCTCACTCGCGTTATTATATACATAAGCAGAACCATTTTATTTATATTAATTGATAAAAAAATATAAACTAAATTGTATAAAAATAAAACCTGTTAAGGGTAAACCGAAAAAAATATGATATTCGGTGAATTAAAAACCCTTATGACGATTTAGCGGTCGCAGCCACCCGTCATCCCATCAAGCCGCATGACACTAATGAGGCCAACCCTTTGGGACATATGTACGCCAAATTATACCTTATCACTTGACACGACATGTTCCCGGAATTCTTGTATTTTAACCTTAAGTATAATGTTCAGTCATGCGTGGAATAAGTTTGAGTGGAGACTTCACTTCTTGCTCAATCGTTTTATTTATTTTATTTTAGTAGGTATGCAGTGGTGGATTTACCAGCAGGCTTACTAGGCTAGAGCCTAGGTCGGCAGAGTTTTGGGCGTCATGGTTGTGTGCGAAAGCGGTCCCATGACGCCCCAGTATGGCGTAGACGGATTCGCAGAGTTTTAGTGGGTATTACCACCTGCTTCACAGGTGGTCGAGTCCCCACTACCACTCGCTGGCGTGCTCTTCCGGAACACGCTAGGCGAGTGGTGTGCGTAAATGCATTTCTCTGCGTCAACAAAAAAAAAAAAAAAAAGGTCGGCAGAGTTTTGGGGCAACAAATTTGGGGATGGCATTTTTGTACTACGGCAAAAAATCAAAAGCTTTCTGCATGACCGTTTGCTGATGTTTTAAAGGCTTTCCTCTCACTTGGCGTTGTACGAGTAGAAAAATTTTCATATTCTAGAGTAATCCCAGAGCCTCTTGAACACACTGAAATCAGCCACCGAAGAGGTTTTAGTGAGACACCATGGTCGGATGGAACATAACTGGTTCTCTTCCCCAGGAGACCGAGTATCTGGTTGCAGATTTCCTCCCCGTCAACAAAAAAAGGACATGACAATTGTCGTAAGAGAAAATTGGTAAATCCGCCACTGTAGGTATGAGGTTTATTAGAAGATATTTTCAAGTAACTTTTGCAGCCACCAATAATATGGAATACGTCATACGTATCCATTAAGAGCGAGAATTTAATTTTCACGTGTTGAAAAGTAATGACGTATATCATGGTCTTGTATTAGACTAAATTCTAAAAGCAATCACATCTTTGTTGACAATGCTATGCTAATCTGTCTGGGCCGGCATGAAAAAAAGGTTTAAATTTACAAGTATTTATTTACTTAAGCATACATAAACACGTACAGACTTCAGCCTGTTAATTAGTCTTATTTGTTATTTTTTTTTCTGTTTTTTTCTTTAATCTTATTATTTTCTTAAACATTATTTTTTTGTTCCCAAAGTTTGCAACATACTTGTTTAGTTCAAACCTCCCTGCCTAATTTATGGATACGATTGTTTGAGATAATACACAACTCTGGTTCTCAAGTCACAGGCTGTCGCCTAGTTTAAGAATCACAGCCTACTCACATTTTATGTATTTCTGTATTAGTACTAAGGGATAATTTAAGAGAAATGTTGTTACGAACTTTGTTAAGCTTAATAAATATTATTCTATTCTATTCTATTCTATTCTATTCTATTTATGAAAAAAGATTACTGTCTAGCTTACAGCCTGCTTGATGAGATAAGTAGATTTACCGTAGTCTGTCTACCACTCTGAACTCTATCATGACTGAATTGATCTCCTACATTGAAATTGGTAAAAATGAAGGATAAACTAGCGCAAAATAATTTTGGCATTTTGACTCATATAGATCCGTAAAACACTTATTATAGAATCATTGCTCTTCCAAGAGTCGAGATATCACCGTATGCTGCTACCTTAAATGAGGGTAGAATAGTATAGAGGGTAGGATAGGATGGACGGTAGGTGTTTCCGCATTTACTCACCTAAATAAACACAGCAGCTACCATACGTCGATATTCAGTAGGAAGGTAACAAACTATGAACGTCTCTCCGTCTAATTACTGTGTAAATGAAGAACTATAGAAAAACTGTTTTACTAATAGAATGCAGCCATAATTAATGATTTAAGGCCTATAGAATATTGTAAATTCATGTAGGTGATATAGCCTTTTCTATAGACACAGATGTGAAACTATTTAATTTGCCATTAATTATCAGTACCTACTATTCTTTCGTAAATTGTTGTAAATTACTCAACAAAGTCGAAGAGTGTGGCTAAGAAAAGCAGAAATAAAATAGTAATAACAAGTTGGTATCTTCAGAGCTAAATAAAAACGTAACTAAAAAAATGATTGATTTTCACCCTGCGGACATGTACACTTTTTTTCTACCTAACATGAAAAATAATAACTGCAACGAGTAACCGACAATTTTTCTTAATAAAGATTAACGTTAACACGTCAAGGGTGAAAATGTGTAATTACTACTTTGTACCGTAAACGTATGGTCTAGTGCAAAAAAGATTACTCAAGTAAACAAATGGCTTTTGTTGGATTACTTATACAGCTTTTACGCTAAAAATAAAACTAGTTTTTTTCACTATAGACATTGACAAGCACTTTGCGTTTTCCTCGAAGCCTTTAAATTATACTGGCTTCTGCTCACGGCTTCGCCCACGTGAATAACGATTTTCAATAAGGCACTTTTAATGCACTATGAGTTAAACTTATTCGACAACTTTATTGCTGTCTGGCAAATACTTAAAAAGATTCTCATTTCTTTAAAGTCTAGGATATTTAAATCAGTTAGTATTAAAATTTTAGCCTTGTGAGAGTAAACTTTAAGTAAAATAAAATTGTACTAATTTTCAAAAATTCGATGATGATGACGCAACCGTGAGAAGTCCGCCAGATTGTATTTACCGATATGAATTTACCGATAACATAACACTTTTTAAAATCATTCTAGCTTAGTAAGAAACAGGCAAGTAGGAAGCCCAGCTAGCTCTTAGATCATTAAGAAAATTCCTGTAAAAATAATAATTCAACAAAGCGATGGTCGCTATCGATGGAATACAGAATGTACATTTTATCAAGAGCATTAAAACTCATTACAAAGGTACTATATAATTAACCAACTTGATTACGATGCGTAAATCATTAATCATGAATACGTCCTGACTTCAGTTACTTATAATATTATGATCTGTAGATACTGTTTAAATGATTTTGATAAAGTCTCAACTGTATTTTTTCAATAATATACGGTTAAGTATGAACTTCAACAATATATAGTGTGCTTTATAATTAGTTTATTTAAATAGCTGTATAACAATATTAGAGTGAAGTTTCGTCGTTGTATATTCAGATGGTTGGATGGAATTTTTTTTGTTTTTACCCCATAAAAGTTCAGTTTTATTTTAAGATTTCCAATGGCCGTATTCTTGTAGGAAATTTGATTGTCTATGAAATAGCTAAAATATGTTTATCTCGAAATCCTTACTGAGAAAAAGTTATCAACTCTAGAACCAAAGTTAAGTTCAACTACATGTCTTTTTAAAACAATTAATATGAATGTAATGTGATTTTAAATAACTAAAATATACAATAACTAGCGGCCCGCTCCGACTTCGCACGGGTATAAAATATATAGCCTATGTCATTCACTGAAAAATGATTAAAATCGATCCAGTAGTTTTGATTTATTCAATACTGCCCGTGGCCCGCACGCGTTAAATGTAATTATTTACGACATCACAATAGGATTTTTTTTTCTCCACTATTTTTATACATATAAACCTTCCTCTTAAATCACTCTATCTATTAAAAAAACCGCATCAAAATCCGTTGCGTAGTTTTAAAGATTTAAGCATACATAGGGACAGAGAAAGTGACTTTGGTTTATACTATGTAATGATAATTATACCTATTCTGTCGATTTGGGAATATAGCTTTCATCATTGCTTGACTGCTAGAATTTATAGATTACGAAAGAAACATATCAGAGCTTTTTGGAGGATTTAATTTCCTACAAGAATATTCTTGAGATAAGATATTGGATTGGAGATTGGATATATATCCAAACGAAATCTGAAAAATATCAAAATATTTTTTATGAAGAAATTGAGATATCGAACTGCGCTTTGAGCAAGACTTTTTCTATCCCAAAAAGTAATTTTAAAATAGGACTTTAAAAAATTTTGACCTCCGTATTATTTTATGAGTAATATAAATCTAAAAGAAATTTAAAACATCTAATATTGTACATATTACTTATCTTTACATTGATGATTTTTATTACGAATTCATTTCATAAAATAATCTTGAATTTATTAGCAATATCGTTACACAAATTATTGTAAAAAAAACTGCTATCAATATTAAATTATTCGTAAAACTGAATTTATATCCGAAGCTTAAAATTATAAAAAATATATATAAAAGCTAATGGGTAAAACGGACTTTGAATAGCTAATGGCGGCAGACCGCTAAGCGGAATACTTAAATAAGTTTTTAACTTTATTTTAATTTTTTTCTTTTAATCTCCTCTTGAATATTCAACAATATGTAAAGCCGCTTGGAGACAACTGAATACTTGGACCATCCAAATGCTAATCGTAACGTTGTCAGGTATATTAAATATTAATAAAATAATATAAATATTAATTGCAGTTAACTGGTGGTAGGCCTTTTATTTACAAGTGGCCAGCTAGGAAGGTACCACCACAGTATCAGTTATTCTACCGCAAAACAGTATACTATATATCATTTTGAAGGACCTAGTAGCAAGTGAAATTACTAGGCAAAGCAGATTTAAGAATTAATATCTCGAGGTTAGCAAAGCGTTAGTGACACAATCTATGGTGTCGCAAGCGCTCTTGGCTACGACAACCGCTTACGATCAGGTGGGTCGTACAATTGTTTTCACCATTTTGGTATATAAAATAAGAGGTTCCAGGCACATTCCGATGCAACGCAACAATACTTCACATCAATACAATTGAACAATTTTTATAAGGATAACCAAGGCGCAAGTTCGACTGGATTACTGCTCATCTCAGGGCGGAGCTCTCCAGTATCAGCTACTTCCAACTAATCGCATTCAACGAAGAGCGCCTCGAATTGTCAACGATCGAGCCTCTCTGATCGATCTTTCCGATCGACTTGATCCTTAGAGTTGCGTAGAGATGATGGATCATTCATTCATTCTTAGGTGTCACTCACCTCGTTGCCAACCTCGAAATTTTGGTTCTTAAATCTCCCTTGCCCAGTAATTTTACCGGCAAAAGTGTCCTCCAAACCGAAACATAGTAATGCAAAATACGTTACTGCTTTAGGTAGAATATCTCACACTGCGGTAGTACCAACCTAGCTGGCCTCTTGCAATAGAAAGTCTACCACCAGTGACTTTTTTAATAAGTTATTAATATCAGTTATATTGTTCATTTACTTATAAAGTCTTAACACGAACAGTCATACAGAAAAGGGAAAAAAGGCATCTGAAATGGTGGTGTAATTAAGACGACCCACCGCGTCGACCCCAAGGCCTTGACCGACAGCGCGCCTAATGAGTCTAGCGACAATGCTCCCAACATATTGATTTGAACTTACCTTATTTTATCTTATAAAGATACAAATTTCTTCATAATTTTGAAAAGATAGGTATTTTTGTGAGATAATTTTTTGTTTCTGAAATATGTAGATATTGTTGTTGGCCCTATTGGCTTCGACATCGTCACCTCGGGACTCGCTGAGACTCGCTGAAGAAAATTATAAGTAACTAGGTACAATCTTCCTAAAATAATTATTAAGGAATCGTAGTTTTATATACCTATACGTATAGTTTGGTTATTTTTATATAAAAATAGAATACCAAAAATCTCACCGACCACATTCGAATGAGTCACGGGAATTGCATGTATTGCTAAAGATGTCAAGACGCCATATTGTTGCATTGCATTTCTCATGCAATGTCCCGTTCGCTAAACAAAAATCAAACAACAAAAGGAAAACGCCGACGAGCCGGTTACAAAACTTTTTTATTTTATTTCAACGTGACTCGAGACGCCAAGACGAAAAAGGTTCTATGTCTCTACAAGATCTAAACTTAAATCCTCCGTACATAAAAGTCTTAACTTTCTCAAAACAGGTTTTCTTTAAAGACATTTTGTTTTTCAATATAAAAGCACCAACACGAACGCTCCGCCTACACTTGATTTAAAATTAGAACTCTTGCGTGACAAACGCCGGTAACTCGAAATTATATGTTAAAAAGTTAAACTTTATCTGTAGGTGATAGAGCTCATTATTCTACGATACTTTATCTGCAGTAAGGTGGGTTGCTCCGTAAATGCCATTGGCCCAATAGCGCAATGTGAAACAAACAAGAAATATGTGAGTGAAGGAGACGGCACTAATAAACGGTCGAATTGCTATGATATTAAATTTAACTTCACAATATTTTAATATTAAAAAAAATACTTTTTATAAATTTAGAACTAAACCTAATATTTAATATATTAAATATTAATTAATTAATATATTAGTGCTCTAAACAACAGGAAAATATAAAAAGGAGACAAAAGATACGGTGGTTTAGTGATCAAGAGAAGGATGAAAAATATATTTTGTAGACAGGCGGCTTTATTATTAAGTGACAAGTGTAGAACTGAGATACTAATTTTATAGAACGTGTGCCGTTGCAATAAAGTTTATAATCGCTTAACACAGTTTAGGACAAATGTCGTTCTGGACACGAATGGTGTATGGAAATGGGCATGGCGGCAAGCGAGCAGTGACGATTCGTTTAGTAGACAGTTGACAGTCGCCACGCCACACTGACATAGCGATAGTAGCACTGATAACAAAATATCTATTGATGAATATTTTTGCTGACTCTCCCGCCTAGTGTTTTGTTTTTTTTTATTAGACGGATGAAAAGAGTGCATCAAAGGATGATTGTTTGTAGACTACAGTGTTGTGAAGTGTTGTGAAAAGTTGATAATGACTAAATGTGTATTGGACTTAAATCGGTTCTGTTGAAAATTTACATATTTTGATACATATTTTGATTATATTTACGTAAGTTTATTTTTCATAATCGTGTAAGTAAAAATCTTTTTTTATTTTAAGTATTTAATATTATGAAATTTTATGATTATGTCACTATGTTTTCTGAAATTAATTTAAACTGTTTATATAAATTGTATGCAGTATATTGTCCAATATATAGGTACATACCTATAATAGAGTCAGTACCTAGCTACCTTTGAAAATAGAAAAATATATGCTAATAAAAATATTATCTATAGATACATAAGAGCATAAACTTAATATACTTATATGTCGGAGAATCCGCTAGTTTAGGATCTGTGTGGATGATATTTGTGTCTGCCATAATAATTTTATCAATGAGTGCCTCAGTCGCTATAGGTGCTGCCTAGAAAAATGACCGTCCATGATCCCTTGAATAAAAACGCACCATGACAGATACGACAAATGTCAATAGCGACAAGCTCTACTTAATATTGAGACTACTTCTTTCATCTATATTGTGACATGATAAATAAATCAAACAACCTCCCACATATACTTATTATAGAACGGCCGGTCATATAATCGTTGGTGCTCCTTCGTAAATTCATCACCAACGCACTCTAACTTCATTAGGTTTCGGTTAACTTCCTCTATGCATTATGGACATGAAATTCTACCCGAATTTTTATAAAAAACAAAAATTACGATATGGAAACGTAAAAATTCCACAAACCAAAACAAAACAGTTTATCAATGTTTAAGTTGCTACGTTTGCGTTATCTAAAGGTATAATATTTTCTTCGAGATAGCTCTAATCAGGAAGTCGGTAAATACTTTGTTTTTACTATTTTTAAAGAAACCATCAACCGTAAAAATAGCATAATAGGTTTTACATATTTATGAATAAACATAAAAAGGGTTTTTATTTCTACACCGTTATTAGAAACTACTTTCATATCTTTTTTAACATATACCTTTATAAAAAGGCAGTTGGAGAGAGGATACATGTAGAGCAAGAGAAAGAAATCGTACTGAGAAATATGTTCCGAAATATATTAGAAAGAGTTTAAGAAGAACTCTTCTCACTCTCAGTTATGAGGCGCTCATAGCCGAGTGCAACCACGAATCGGTAAACGATCGTTAGGTTAGGCAACTTTAAGCGCGGTCAGTCACTAGATGGGTGATCGCATAATGGTATTTCAACAGAGCGTCTCCGTGCTTCGGAGGGCACGAAAAAGTCGGTCCCGGCTGTTGACAATTTGACAACAGTCGATAAGTCAAGTCAGAGGCCTACGGGCAACCTGAACAACTTTGACACTAGGTTGACCACACGATAATAAGAAGAGTCTCAGTTATGATTAATCAATGTCTTATTTGTATGAGTTATTCAAAAATTATATTTAAACATCCTTTTAGTAGATTTAAATACGTGGTGTGCTCAATCAATAACTGGTATAAAAACTATATAAATAAGTATTATAATTAATTAAACTTAATTTCTTATTAGAACGATTCCCAATATAGATGTATCTATATATAAATATTGTTAAATAAATAAAGAAAATTAAGAAGCGGCATCTTTTTATTAAAAAAAAGTAGTTAAAGAAGATTTTAATGAATTAAAACAAGTATAAATAAAATGAATTCTACGTTACCTACGTAATCTGTAAATGTACCTATAGGTAGCTAATTAAATCCTAAGCAAGATTTTAGTTAGAGTAAAAGTTTAGTTAGTTTGTAGACGGTAATATCGACATTTCATATATACAGTGAGTTTTGTAGTAATAGAGCCATGCAAGTAACAGTATCAGTAGGTACTGTTGCGTTTAATGCGATGAGAGAGAGCGCTTGAGGCCCAATCTCCCACCGCCTCTGTTGCCTGCCTTTTTTCCTTCTCATTCCTTACTTCCTATCCCTTGGGTTGGTAACACGCATGTGATACTTTAAGTATCATAAGCATTTATAGGTTGCGGTCACTGCTTACCATCAGGCGGACCGTATGCTTGTTTGCCAACCGTCATGAATTAAATTTTAAAAAATAACAAGCATTTTGAGTTTCACTCAAACAATTCCCTCCGTTACAGAACTGAATGATTGAAACTTAAATCGATAGAACGAATTCTATATCAAAATTTTCCCCGTTACATAGTTTTCTTCCAAAACATTAAGCAGTAACCAATTTAAATTTAAACCTACGAGTATATACTTGAGTTTGATAACCAACCGCTATAACGGGCCCGCCTACCGTCGCTGGGCGGATAGACGCGACGGGACACGCCCATTCGTACACAATAAACTGACTTAGCACACATGTGTACTTAGATCCTTACTGCACTTATATACGTCTAGCATCTATATGAATAGCATTACCATATAACGATTAGGTATACTCATATAGGCTTATACTCTGTTCCTGATTTGACGGGTTACTAGTTTTTACACAGAGCGATTGGAATAGGATCGCTTACATCCAAAAGGCGAACCAGTAACTCATTGAATAAGAGCAAATACCTATCAAGAGTTAACGCTACTGCTCTCCGAGGCAAGGCGGAGAGATCCACAAGGACAAACGCCCAAACCGAAAGAGATATTTATAACAAGCATCTGCTCCATGCGGGGATCGAACCCGCGACAGTCGAGGCTCAAAGCATGTTCGCTCGCCACAGCGGTCGTTACGATATAAAATATCATCTTCTCCCTTCTTCATCCTAGCATTATTCCCGGTATTTTATTATACCCAGGGTCTGCTTATTACTCTTATCCGGATTTGACAGGTTACTAGTTTTTACACAGAGCGATTGCCATCTGACCTCCGCAACCCTAAGGGCGAACCAGCAACTCATTGGATAAGAGCAATTTACTTATCAAGAGTTAACGATTATTATCAGATGCTATGTGATAACAACCGGGACCGACAGCTTAACGTGCTCTCCGAGGCACGGTGGGGAGACCCACAGACAAACGCCCAGACCGAGACAGAAATTTTAACAAACATCTGCCCGAGCGGGAATCGAACCCGCAACCGTCGAGACTTAAGGCAGACATGCTACCCACAACGCCACAACGGTGTCATAAAATATCATCTTCTCCCTATCGCGTGGTTAATGTTCAAACTAGTGTCAGAATTGCTCAGGTCCACAAAGGTTGTTGCCTTGACTTGTCGCCTGTTAGGTATATCAAATTGACAACAACAGGGACCTACTTTTACGGACGCTGATTTGAAATAGCTATCACTGTGAAAGACGGCTAAAGCTGCTTTACTTACAAACCGTTTACAGATCAGTAAGCTAATCTAGCTATGAATGTAGTACTTACTTATGTACTTAATATCTAAAAAATAAGACCTAGGTTCTGTTTTTTATAACTTTAAATTAATTTTATTTGGATTTTACGATTCTTCCCAAAAGGTATAAACGGGACATTATTCCTAAGTCTACGACGTCTGCCTCTATCCATATTTGGTTAGTCTTTAAATAAACGCTATTTATAATAGTGATTCAGATCCGCGTAGTGTGCGAAACTGACTGGCAGTTGACCCTTCACAATAACTTATTTATATGTACAACTATGTACTCTACAATATTTTCAATCACTTTAATTAGTTTCGTACCTAATTTTCTAATCTTTTAACACATAATCTTTTTAAGAAGTAGTGGTTTCAAGGTTAAAATATTTTCAAAATAATTTCTATTTTGATTCAAACTTTTAACATTTATTGAAAATATAAATATATCCCAAGTTCTATTTTTAAAAGTATAATTTCAAAATATCAATGGAACGAAAACTGTAATTTGCGTCCCTTTTTTATTTCAATAAATTCACACGTCAAACATGACTTATAAAAAATTACAATCTGTATATTTCCCACAGATAATAGAGCTGAATAAATATTTCACGAGACAGTGTGCACCCCACGCGATCCATCACAAATCAGAGCCGATGTCGGATGGTTACGACTCGAATCACTTTTCCGTTCCGCAACACTGCTTTATATCATTTTGGCACATTTTATTAGGTTTCGTAACCAGCCATATATGTCTTGTACAACAATAACCTTATAACCGTTAATATTTTTTATAAATAATGGCCAATACAACAAAGTCCGTCTGTTTGTTAGTTTTCATGACACGATCTCAATGAAATTTCGAAAAAAAAAGGAAATAGACTACAGTTATGTATTATGACAAAAGGAAATAAAGTACAGTTATGTATCATTTATCTATTGTTACCCTTGAGATTCGAGATAGTTAGAGGGACAGGTTAGTGCCAACCTGAGTATATAACTTTAAGCCATCAAATAACTCTAGAATTATTCTTATATTGAATTCTATCAGTGTCGCCACTGTTTTTCTAATATTTAATTAAAACTGTTTCTAGTTCTGTTACCAATATTTATGAAAACTTCTCGCATACGATAAGTCCCTTTTGTGTTCATAATCTATGATTAATAAATTCTAAACGAATCAAATTTTGAAACCTTATATCTATGTTTCAAGAAATGTCGTGACTTAATCCATCTGTATTCAAACTACAATATATATACACTAAAGCATATTTTCCATTAATATAAGACGTTTTCTGAGCTTTCATTTGTATGTGTACTTAATATATGCAAATTGTATCAAATTAGATTAGGTGTACGTAAACGAATTTTGTTGATAATTTTTGTTGAATAGTGTATACTTTTAAAGCTGTCCCATAAAAAATTAGCTTATTTGTTGACGACTAATCAGACTATCAGACCAATCTTCAGAAGAATCGGTGACTCCTCAAAATATAAGAGCTAACTGATCGCTGGTTTTTAAAGTTGATGAGCTGTTATTTTTTAGCAGTCCAAAATTTATAAAATCAGAAATATTAACAAACATTATTTTATATAAAATGCATTTACTTTTGCAATTTACGCAGTTGCTGGTATAAAATAGCTATATTAATACTGAATACTTTGAGCAAACCTCACTGTGACGTATGATAACCTACATCGAAAAAAGAACATTTTTATTTTATTTTCATGTAACCGCGATCTTACACAAGAAATATTTAGCCTACATTCTCCAGTAAATGTACCTACTTTAAAACTTTGAAATAATTACAAAAGAACTTCTTCTTTACGTTATAAAATATGTAAATATTTCTAAATTATTTGCTTTGATTTTACTTTATAAAATCACGAAATTTTCTTTCGACATCAACATAATATTTTTTTCTCCTAATTCCTGAATTTGTTCTTTGTTCTTATTTGATGCTTCAAAGCCTCATAATAATATTTTAATATCAAATTTTATAACGGTTATATATATATAGTACTAAAAATTTAACAATAAGAGACAAACATTGTTGCATTTAAATAATAGTGTTGATACAACAATTATTATAGAGTATTACATATATAAGGGCGAGCCAAATTCAGAGAAAATTTTCTAAACTAATTTAAAACCCATGGTCACGTCATAAAATAAATCGTTTTGCCGATTTAAGATAACAAAATTTAATAACCGCAGTTATGTCTTTTTAGACTGATTAAAATAGTGATAACCAACTTCATATACCAATGGCAAATAAAAGTGGCAAACAAGCATATTCCATGACCTTATTATAAACGATCACCTTAAAATATAGAATACGGTGATCATTTATAGATGCTTGTAACATCAAAACTATCTTCCAGATCGTTACCAACCCAAGAGAAGGTAGAAAAATTGAACTAAGGATTAGTTTGCACCTGCACAGAAAAGTAACGAAAGACGAAAAAAAGACGAAATATGCCAGTATAGATACTAATTCTTTAGCTCTATAGTCTGAGTCACGGAACTACTTCCCGGTCAAGTCAGCCCATTCCTGCTGCCAATAAAGAAAGACTGTAACGAACAAGTTAAGATGCAGTAATCGTGGGTAATTAGCTGATATACATTAGTCATCTATACCTTCTATCGCTATTGACTGTACTGGCCTTGACAGCGCTATGGGGCTGGATGGCGGAGTGCAGAGACCCCGGCATTTGTAAAAAGGAGCACCTCCTGCGAGGCCGGACTGACTACTGCGTCATGGACACTGTCGAGGCCATTTGCCCAACAACAATACTCTTTTGACGACATTTAAATAATAGAGATAGTTCTCTATAATTTGTCATATACAAATTTACTTGCATCTTTCGCTTTCCGTGGAAACATGTATTATTTTTAGAAAGCTTATAAGCAAGCTATCATATTACGCATTGTTAGCACCTGATTAACTTTGTGATGAATCAGTGACAACCATCAATCAAACCTTTTGATGATGAGCATCATACATTTTACGTCACATTCGATACACGCGTCTAAATATATATTTTAAATGACTTCAAAAATGAGGAGGAAAACAGCAGAATTCAAAGACCCTTTTTCTTTTGTTTTTATTGAAAAATTTTATGACAGATAAAGTATTAATATTATACAAAATTTCTACATTCAGCTCAATATGGTGAACTACCTGAATCTAGAAATTGAAAGTTTCTGATGTTAGAGAATGCAATTTTTCAAACCATAAAATCCTTTTAATCGTAATATTTGCATTCTAATTGTTAATATTATATGCCTGTGCATCTATAGGGTTGAACTCATTTGTAATATTTTTAAATAGAAAAAAAATATGTATGAAAGCAACTAAGCAGACATTATCTTCTCATATACCAAACAAGAAATTTTCACATTTATGCACACTATAAATATTTATATCAAAGATTATAAAAACATTGCATACATTACTAAATTGAATACTTCAAATTATGCTTCGTAAAAAAATGTTATGAATGCCGTTTTTGTATAGTGCAAGAGATAGATTAGAAAGTTAATTGTAAAACGTAAATACAAGTTCCGACGATGAGTTCGAGATAATTTCTAATGGAGTTTCCAACGCATCCACGGCACATATGGAGATTTTCTCTTTAGATGGAAAACTTATAGGTACATCACAAACTATTAAATTGCATAATTATTTTGTAACATTAAATAAATAAAGTTTATAAGCGTTAATACTGTTAAGTTTAGTAGTAATTATAATTTATCTGGTTGGAATTATATTAAGTTGTGAAGTTTAATTGTTTTTCTTAAAAAGTCAACTCTTATACCATAAGTATGCCAATATCGGTAATTTATAGATTATTTATATCTATAATTGAATTGCCTAACCAATTGTAGCGTCTATCTGTCATTTCGTCCGAGACATAAACCAATTTTGAAGGTATTTTCATTGCTGGGTGAAGACTTCTGGGAGATTTTTTTTTATTTTTTTTTATTTAATTCTTTATTTTCAGGCATCAAAGCCCATAGATAAAATTGTACATATATAGATTATTACATTAAATACCTTACGGACTAACATACATATTATACATATATAACATAAAATAAAATATTACAACATTAATATAAGCTATATTTTTCTTAAAACTCTTCTTGTAAAATTTATTATTATTCCTTAAAATAACACTCTCAAATTTTGGTGATAGGTTGGTAATAAAGTAAAGGTTTAGGGATTTAATTAAAATATGTCATATTGGAAAGCAATAGTCAACTTTCAAGAAGGCTCAATCACTCATCTGGTATCCAATATATACAAAGAATACGACATAAGGTAGAAAAAACCTTTGATACATAGATCCGTCTTTAAATAGAGAATATAAACCGGCTCATTCTTATTAATTTAAATTCTTATTAATTAAAAAAAAACTTTAAAACCTGATAGATTAATATAGCCTTCGTTATTTTATAGAAGAAACGACAAAAATAATATATTCTTTAACATTTTTAGGAAGCCCTCCGTCGTCGTCCCCTAAGCCTTTCTTTTTTGGGTAGGACAGACCAAGCGCTATTCGTTGTAGTTCATACAAGTTATATGATTTAGTTGTTTGGAAACAATTTGTATTGCCAAAATGTATGGCTGAAGTCGATTTTCTGCCATTTTTTTTATCATTCAATTACTCTCATTTAATGTACTCCGTACGAGGCTTTAGCTCACATTAAAGTGCTTTTAAACATAAAACACGTTCGTGTACATTACCGCCAGCTCTGTTTGAAATAAACATAAAGTACAAATTTAAGAGTGCCATTATATCAGACGTGACATAGACAATTACGTTTAGGAGACGATTAGCCAACATTACTAGGCCTAAAGACTATAATATGATAAATTATATAAATTATGTGTGTTTTGCGTTGTCAATCGCGGTTGAATCGCTCAAGGATGTTGTAGGCGATTGTCTGAAGAGTGCTTAAGAGCTCGGTTATGATCTGTCATTACGTGGCCGTCATCGCATTGCGTGGGAATCGTTCTGTATTAAACAATGACATGAGACTCGGCGCCGTTGATTCTATCTCTTGAATTCCCCGATGTTCAATTGTCCAGTCTAGATACCATGTTCATTAGGCTATTGCGATTTACCACGCGCTAATGAAATGTTCGCTTTTAATCAAAACAATAAACCATTTTATTGAATAAAACATTTTTTTTTCATGACATGTTGGTCCACCTGATAGTAAACAGTCACTGCAACCTATGTCCGCTTGCGATACTTGAAGTATGACATGTTCATTGCCAACCCAAGAGATGAGAAAGGGGGCGAGATTGGGCCTCCGGCATTCTCACTCATCCTACCTACTGACACTTACAACTTATACTTACGCCGGTTTTCTGTGAGACAGTACTACTGACCCGGTCAAGCCGGTTATGCTGGGAGGAGAATAGGACTTTAATTTATTTTACTTGCAATGTATATACAATATACTCGTACATACATGTATTGTTTTTCCTTAAATAGCTTTGTTGTATGTATTGTTTTTCCTTTAATAAGCAGCCCGATAAAAATAAGAAAGTATTCAGAAGTTATCTCAACTTTTCCAAACAAACCTTTAAAAATTTTACTGTAAATATTTTTTTTGACATCAACCTTACAAATCTAGTATATGTATCGATTATAGAAGCCTATATGTTTAAGGATACGTAGTTATATGTATGTAGTGTGTGGACGGCAATGGGCGGCCACACGCGATTCTATTCCCCGAAGAGGAAATCGTTATGGCCGGTAAATTGGGCCCTAACCACTAGTTTGTACTGCGACCCGCCCTGTCACGCAGATGTTACTTGTTTTGGGATTTTTATCAACTGAATAAATACAAGACACGTATACATATACAAACCATTATAATATAAATTATATGTATGAAACAAATTTATGAAATAGTAGGTAATTTAGCAATACTACTTATATATTTTCAGGAATTGTTGAATGATTTGAATAAGTTTCATTCCAATTTAAAAAGATGTAAAACCTTGATTTGTGTCATCCGCAGATATAAGCTCTTATACTTTTCTAACTTCTATGGTTTCATCTATCCAGTTATTTTATTTGTAAACATTACATTCCAGACAAACCAATTACCAATCCCTTTAATGTCAATAACTTTAATACATACAAATAGAATAATAATGTAAATTTTACAACAAGACTTAGTACTTTATATTAAATCAGAAGAGCATACTTTAAATTTATACAAATTTTTTTTTTTTTACATTTACTTACTATAAACCAAAGACCTTCCATTCAGAATAAAAATCCAAGGATTCACTGGTGCTCTTTCGTAGTTCAATGGATCTAAGTTAGTAACATGCTTAATTTCTTCTTTTAATTTGAAAATTTGTGACGCTAACTTCATGCAAGTATTGCAAGTTTGAGATATACGTCGTCTCATTTTGCGAATTTACCAAGTACAAGCGAATCTTTTGACATTTTGTTAATATGGATGAGCCCTGTTCAAATATTTAAACAATTTTAGAAATAAAAACTGTGAAATCATAACAATATTTCCACGATATGTTGTTGAAACCATATAATGTAGAATATGAAAACCATCTATTTAAACACAATAAAAATTTCAAATAGTAAATTAGGAATATTGCCTTATCGTAAGCTGAGAGGTTTGAGTGAAACGTCGTTTTATAAAAGTAGCGCCATAAACAAATTCATAAGTAGGCTATGTTCTTATTTTATGCGTTTATAAAGAGACCCCTCGAGGGAGCGGAAAGTGAAACGTGGCGTATAACCCACACCCTTACAAAAAACAAGAGGGTTAGGATAAGGATTGGGAAATTTTAGAGTGTCACCGTTGATGTCAAGATGTAACGAATCTGGGAACAGTTTCATCATGTCGATATACATATGTATGTGTGTATGGATGGAGTGACTCGACCGAGAAAGTACCTCTCACAGAATATCGATATAAAATAGTACTGTCCATACTTTGACGTTCCGATCAATGAATGACAAATAACTGCCCAGTTTCTGACTTAGTACGTCAGAGGCTCCTTAAGCTTGGACCCTTCCGTTAATTCTCTTCCTCTTGTTCCCTTTTTCCTAACCATAATTTTTGGTGCCCACCACTGTAACTAGGTAATTTCATTAGGTAGGTAGGTCATATACTAATTGTACTCCGCCTTGAGAAAATAAATATTTTTGTTTATCTTTAAAACCTTCCTCAACCTTCTCCTATTTCACATAATCCTGTATAAGAGAAAATTTTAAAATATCTTGATATCGATGTTACATCCAGAATTCAACGAATGATTTAATTTTATATTCTATATCTAAATAAATCCCCATGAAGTGGTGGTGGTATCTAAATAAATCCCCAAGAATGGTAGCTGCTGAATTGTAGTCCCGTCTCTTTGAAATGAAAATTCAGGAGCTTCTAAATCTACTCATAAACAGGCCGACTGGAGAAGTGCAATCCTCTCAAAGAATATCCAAATAAGTAACAATACCAATGCAATTATTTTTGACAGCGTGTCTGCCTTTAGTCTCGACGGTTGCGGCTTCGATTCCCGCTCGGGCAGAGGTTCGTTAAATTTCTGTCTCGGTCTGGGCGTTTGTCTGGGGTCACCCCATCGTGCCTCGGAGAGCACGTTAAGCTGTCGGTCCCGGTTGTTATCACATAACATCTGATAATAATCGTTAACTCTTGATAAGTAAATTGCTCTTATCCAATGAATTACTGGTTCGCCCTTACGGTTGTGGAGGTCAGATGGCAATCGCTCTGTGTAAAAACTAGTAATCTGTCAAATCCGGATAAGAGTAATAAGCAGACCCTGGGTAAAATAAAACACCGGGAAAAATGCTAGGACGAAGGAGACCAATGCAGTTCTTTTTCTTACTCCTACACTCCTTCTTCTCTCTCCACACTTCATGTCAAATAGTAACGCCCCTTGTTGATCAAATCAAATAGAGCGCGTTTCACTGGCTTCCTGTTACACACTTCCGTCCCTTTTCACGGGATCGCTTTCAGGAAAGCAAGAGAAAAGATGTTATGCATTAAAAACTTCCAAAATTAAAATTAAAATACCAAAAACAGCCACACAGTTTCTATTCTCTCATAGTACAAAAGGAATAATATGTTCTTACAAGTACATTACAGAGCTTGTAGCGGTAACAGCCTTGTAAATCACCCGATTAATACTCACCACTCCCTTGAACTCTGATACTTTAAGCACGATCACTCGACAATCTTGACATCAATTGCACTGATCTTATGTAATTTATTTACAACTGAATAGCTTAAGTTGAAGTCTCTTTTGTTTATACGAGTTTCATTTAATATTTATTCACTACTAGCAATGGCCGCTACTTCATTTACAGTTATATATTTCTTATGCCAGACGATCGTCTAAATTATATTTTTCAATTCCATAAGACTACTACATAGTACTTCTTTAAGTATCAAACAAACAAATTTCCACATTTAGAAGTAGGCAGGTCTTATTCTTACTAATTAAAAGAACACAGCCAGTAAGGCATTTAATAAAAGAGCTTATATTTAGTTTTCTTAATCTGTATGTTTCTTGGTTTATAATTTAAATGAACATATATTTAAAACTTTTTTATTTTCAAAATAAAATACAAACAAGATTTATCGCACTGTCATAACAATACACCAAAACAAGGTTCCACTTGAGGAAATTACATTTCATTGTCCATTCATATATAGAGACGTACAGAGAATTTTAATTCGAGAGAGCAACCCATAGACATTAAAATAGGTTTAACCGCCAGCCGTTCCACTTTGGAAAAAATATAAAATAAAACAAAAAGGCGCGATCACGCCATACCTCCCGGGCGCGCCGCAAATTCCAGCGGAAAAAATCGTATTTCGTACGTGGTTTGAATTTTAATTGACATTCAACGAAAGCCGTAGTGTCGGGACCCGCGAACATTTTCCGAATTCATTTCTATGTATGTTTATTACGCTTGAACTGCATACTGTAAGTATGGGGAAGTCCACCAGTTGCAAACAATAAACACGACGTCTTCCAACCCTCACCTTTTAAAAATATAAAACTTATTTTATCGAGAATATTATTTTATATACGGCCATAATACGTAATACCTACTTAGGTAAAAAATTATTATATAGCTTAGACTATCCACTGATAGTACTAGCGTCATGATCCTATCAGCAAAAAAGAGCTCACTCGGCCAGGGAAGTACTCACAGAAAATCGGCGTAAAGTAACGGTATCAGTAATGTTTTGTTGTTTTACGATGAATGACATATAATACTTTGAATATCTCAACCGTTCACAGGTTGCAATGCCCGCTTACCATCACTATATGCTTGTTTACCAACCGTCATGACATAAGAAAAGTAAATGCCAGACAAAGAACGCGTTTGCCTGTTCCGAGGTTCTTCTATTTGTTAAAAATGTAAATTTTAACATTTTATTTTTAGTAACAATGAAAATTCATTATTATGAAGATTTTATTTGGCAGAGTTCATGACAATTTTAATAACTTTATTGTTCAGTCCACATTACGTGCTATACACTCCATAATGGCCGCTAAATTACAATCAACAATTTCAAGCGCTCATTATTCTCGCGCTCATCACGACTGGGGCTTAAATTATTCGACACAAAACCGCGGTAATGTTGAACGTCCACGAATAATTGAGAAATAACCACGAGACAGCCTCCTAAACCTCCTGCTACATTCAGTGCCGTCTCTCTATTTAGCGCAACATTGAACGATTAGACAGGGCTTTATTGCTGGGTCGAAACAAATGACCTCCGAATTATTTGTTAAGGGACTTTGCATTTCTATAACTTATCACAATACTTTTTGTATAGAAATTACCAGATCTTAAGAGGAATAGATATGCGAATTTTCACAGTTAACATAAAAATATATTTAAGATAGTTCGAAAATGATAATTTCTTTTTCCAATTTTCAGATTCCGTTATGCTTCATTCGGGATCCCCTGAGATAAACTTTTATAAAACACAGCAACATAAGAAAATCCTATATTAGTAAAATGTTATGCGACGTAAAGAAAAAGTGACCCTACGAATGATCGCGGCGTGATTGGGTGACACCGGCAGCGATGCAAGAGATATGCAACACCGCCGCGCTGCCGCTTGACAGTAACCCCTTGGTCCGCAAAATAAAATGCGAAGAGTTTCCTGTCAGAGGAAAACAGCCGCCAAGAATCGGTATGGGGGTGCGAGATGAGATGGAAGAGGAGTTCGCAGTAAAGACGAGGAACACGCCACCAATGGGTCCCGCTCCAGGACAAGAACACCCGCGAATGGAACATGGTGGCAACGGGTTTTGGCTTGCAGCGGTTACGGCCGCTGGAGCACCTCATCCTATGCTAGAAACCTGCACTGAAACTGGATTCATTAACAGTCAACCTTCAATGGCAGAATTCATGACAGCACTCCCACAACTAGGAGGTGGGGAATTGAGCCCACAACATACCCCTCCTGGTTACGCCCCAGATCTACCGTCACCAGGTGGTGGCCTCAATGTTCCAGAATATCCATGGATGAAGGAGAAAAAGACAACCCGGAAGAGCAGCCAACAAGGTGAGTTACTATTTTTTTTGTCAATATTATCTAAATTAGTTCTACTACTTTCAAGTTTTGAATTTAATTGCGAAAAATTCTGCAACATAACTAAACTCCATAATTCTCTAAGAATAGAAAATTTCGTTTTTGTAAGTGCCACTAAGTGCCACGTGAATAACGTAAGAATTATTATAGTGCCTTTCAACGGCAGCAACAAATGGCCATTCAGCCATTGTGTTCTGGTTCACGGTCCCAGAGTTTCTTTAATGAACATCAAATTACTCCGAAATATATTGAATTGTATGGCGCGACGACGTCTCATGTCTGTAACTGTTTGTGGTAGTGGGTGTGGGAGTGGTATCGCCGGTGGTGGAATTATTTGAGCCAGCGATCCGCTGCCGCTATGCCGTGTAACGGAACGGAATATTCGATATGCACCGTGAACACAAATTATAAGTGAGAACATTTTAGAACATAATTTTATATGTCGGCCACTTCTTTAAATGAGAGTTAGAAATGAACTGAGCAGATGTTTCTGTTTCATAGAATACAAAATTATTTATAAGGAGTATTGGTCTACGTCAAAGGTAAAACTGCTACAAATGTTATTATATTACTTGGCATGACAATATGTTGAAATGTTCTTGGTCACTTTTTTAGGTTGGTAAATGCCAAAATTCTTAGAACGATTAAAAAACTATAGATAATATTATTCTCTTGGATATTTTTACCTAAAAACTTTAATTTTAATTCGATGGAAACAATTAGACTTATTTTATTTTAAAGTAAGGCTACATTTTGACATCCATATTATAATAAAAAATAATCTTAAGAATATTTAAAATAAGTTTTAAGACCTAAAGTATTGGCTACATGTAATAATGACGTTGATTATCAGGACAGGCTTAGACTTAGGCTGTGTGCCACCACTAAATAAGTCACAGTACTATTTCATAGGTATAGAAAATTATTAACAAAGATTATTCATAAACAAATTTCAAATATAAATGCCTAAAAAAGGAATACTCTATGAAAGCACTTATAGTAACAATGCTTTCATTCAAACTTTACCATTTGATATAAATAATTCAAAACACAACATGAGCTAAACAAAACTAATGATATGTAATGTCTTATCATTTTAACGAATACAACAATATTTTCTTGGACTTCTTCCAAAAAAACCGTGAAACAAAAATTAAATTTATCTCCTACATTATACAATTGACGAATTTTATAAACTGTGAAGTAGTTTATTCAGATATACTAATTCAGCTTATTATTAACTAGCCTGCCCGCGACTCCGTTCGCGGTGACCATAGTATTGGCTTCAAAGATAAATTAATCATTTGTAAGTTAATAATATTCCATAAGACACATCTATTCCGAATTTCAATTTAATACTTCCTGCACCATATTTTTTGATAATTTCAAAGTAATCTCCCATTTTCCGGGATAAAGAGTACCTATCCTACGTGTTAAACCAGATAATCAGCTATTGTTCTAATATAATCCGTATCCGTTAAGCTGTTTATGTGTGTAACAAACTGTTTGATTAACAAACATCCAAACATACAAACTTCCACTTGTATTTTATTAGTAGGGTAAAAAAGTAGATTCACATATCATTGCACAAAGATGGAATGACCCCAAATTTGTCGCGACGCAAAACAAAGCCCGTGTTACATGATCCATCATCATCCGTCGGCTCCGTGAGAACGCGGCCTCACCTGGCCCATACGTCATATTCAATATGCGTTACATTATGGCTAAATTACAAGATCCATGTCAACTTGCCCTTTTTCCTTTAACCTATTAAACCATTATTACTCCATACAATCAATCTTTTAGCATAAATACATAATAATTTGGTTTTAAACAGAAAAATAAATAAGAATACTCTATTAGTTAGAACTTAGGATTCGCCTTTTATATGAAATAAAATTGAAGTGTTTAGTTTTAATAGACAAAATAATTACGATTTCCCTTTTCTCAGCTTTTTAAAAAGATATTATAAAGACGAATAAATTGTAAGATTAATATTTTAATACGTTTTTAGGACGTTGGTTTGTAAAAGGACATCTCATTTAATTCATGAACACTTTAGAATGTTTTCACTTATAACCGCGTGGTAGCAATATTTTCATATTTAAGTACGATTAACACTGCGGACAGAAGCCGCCCCCCGCGGTGCGCGCCGGGAGGCCAAGCACCGGCCGTATTACAGATCATGTACCGAAAAATTATAATCAAAATCGAATTTTTATACATATTATAAAATATATGAAAGCCTCTATATTTTTAGAAATGGCTATGATGAATACTTCTTACTTATACATATAATGCTCGCGTGATCTGCGTTATCCTAATAATGTGATTAGATATAAATATTAGACATTTTTGTCTCAACTATTTTCTTTTTATACATAAAATTTTGGTTTAAAAAATTTATAAGCTTCCCTAATAACTAAAAGTACATAAAAGACTGCTACTTACTAATGTATAATTAGATATTATGTGTAACACGTTTTTTTTTTAAATGACGAAAAATAAAAAAGCTTAGATTTGAACATCCGTTTTAACCGAAAAATGTGACAGCATATTTCTTTATGTTCGAAAAATTCATATATAAATAACACGTGTACACCAAAGACTTAAAACCGAGAAGAAATGTTCGCATAATTTTGTTTACCTAACTTCATGGAAAATGGCTTTTAGTTATGTAAATCAGGCAGAGATTATATAGACTTTAGATTATATCTAATATTTCTTGTCTAAGGATGTCTAAAATAAAAATAAAAGTTATAAGTAACAATAGAAAAAGTTTAATCAAATTCAAATAATATACCCACTGAAAAAAATACAAATATATGATTGTGAAATTGCTACATAATTCGTTTATTCCCATTCGGGTTTATTCTTTTGATAGCAATAAGATAACGATGGCAACACCGTAGCATTGAGGGTAATCCGTCACTGTCACCGCTATCGAGCGATGCACGGCGCTGCAGCCCAGACGCTTTGTGCTAAACTTAGATATTGGATTTACTAAGTTTGACTGATTTTCTTATATGACTGCGACATTTTTTGATTAAGCGTTCTCTATTTCAACGTGATATTTTGTTACAACATAAAAAATATGATAATCAACAGTTATTATAATTCAAAAAAGATAGCAAAATAAAAACTTATTATTTATCAAACACAATGTCTCTCTGGCTGCGTGCCTTAATATAGATCCACTCGTACCATTTAGCTTATTCTTTCATTATGTTATATAAATAACCGTCGAATTAAAAACTTCAAGCAATATAGGTAAATTACTCCTACGGCCTTTGTATAATTAAATTATTACAATTATACAGATACATTATGCATTAACAACACGCCAATACGATAGCGCCGTACATATGTCGCAGTGGAGGGATGGCAATTTTAAAATTCCCATGTACTCGGAATTTTTCTCGGCGTCGGGATGTGACGACTCCATCGTCCGCTGTTGGGATAACCCCCCTGTCACAGCAGAGATTAACCCACCAGTGCAATCAGTCACACTTGTGGTAGGTCTTTTATTGCAAGAGGCCGTCTAGGTAGGTACCACCGCAGTGTCAAATATTCTGCCGCCAAATAATAGTGCTTAGGCACTGTGTTCCGGTTTGAAGAGCACTGTAGGCTAGTGACTGTGCAGTGACTGGGCAGAGGAGATTTAAGAACTAATAACTCGAGGTTGGCTACACGTGAGTGGCACCTACTAATGGTGCTGAAAATGCTCATAGGCTACGGCAACCACTTACCATCAGGTGGGCCGTTTGTTTGCCAAGTTGTAACATAAAAAAAACTAAACTCACCTGTACCGCTCAAAAGTAACGGCATGAGACTGGGCTGCATTGTTTCACACGTAAATTTTTGCCATGGGCCTGTAGTTTTGTCTGTAGTAAATGAAAGATTTTTTGATTAAGCATGAAGAGCTTAGATTGCAACTTCTTTCTTCACTAGCCGTTGAAAACAGGCTCATAGCAAGAGTTCTTTATACCGTAGAAGGTAGGCATCGAGGGATATGAAACAAATCGTTCACACGGCCACGCCTCCGGCCTATCTCGGGAATCGAAATTAAAACGAACGCTCCGACACGATCGATCATTCCGATTCATCCTTAATATAAAAGCATTATTTTTGCACTGCCTCAATTTGTTCGTGGTTGACTGACGCGTGATATAAACTCAATTTGTAAGCTTTATTTCGATAAAAATAGCTACAGAATAAAAAAACAGCAGCTGTCTTTTGTAGAGAAAATTTTGCCCTTATTAAAAAAGTAAATAATATAGATATGGATGAAGGGTCAATGAACTGGATTAAATTAATGGTGTATGTCGAAATAACATTTTTCAGAACAAGTATAAGGAACAGTAAATATTGAATTGCGTGCGGGCGAGCTTATAATTATAGGCTGTATATAGGATAAATTAATGGTATGAAGAATAAAAGAATGAAAACAAAGTTAAGACTTGTGAATTAATTCCGTCAACTTTAGTATTAAATATTCAATAATAAGAAAAACCAATGTTATAACTGGACGTAAATAAGCAATATCATGACAACCCACACGAATGTCATTTCGAGAAAATGCGTTTGAAAATTTTTAACAACTTGCTTTATATGAATTTTTTCATGTATTGGTCAAGTTTTTGGCAATTTCAGATTTATGCAAGTTAATATACTGTAATGTAAAAATATTACAAAAAATAAGTATACAAACTGCATATTTCGTAAATAATTTACCCCAAAACGTTTAAAAATACATAAATTGCATGATTGAAAAAAAGGCTTTTCTAGAAGTTTTAAAGCTTAAAACCCTACAAATATTAAAGAAAAATGTTCTCCAGCCATTTACCACCACTTCTGCATATATAACTCAGTTTTTCCAATTTTGTGGGTTGACATGGTATTGCTTATTTGCGTCCAACTATACCTACATAATTTTACGTTCTTCATAGGTATAAAAATAGTTTTCGATGCAAATATATATATATAGGTACATAGAGTTATTTTAATGAAATAACTCATATGATTTATTTGACTGTATAGTTTTGGAATTAGAAGACTTAGGCCTAAACTCTCAACCTTAGATGTCGTTCCTGTATGTTACTCCTTATAATATCAGCTCCCAGTAAAATCACCCTCAAATTGATCCACCAGTTTCGAAGATTAGTTGGAACAAAAGACAGACAACTTTGAAAATTGGTCTTTCGTTATAAGTGCCATATACAAATTCATATTAGACTTAAATTTTATTTATTTCTATACATCATATTATAGAAATACATCTACATTGGCTGAATATTTAGAAACCTACACAAATACTTGGATGTGGAAGCAAAAAGTAACATTACATATTATTATACACGTCGTGCAACAGTTTAATCAATGCATCAAAAAACTTTACAAATCATAAAAATATTTCTAGGAAAACTTTGATCGATAAAATATGGAAATTTTTCCCGGTGCTTAAATTTCCAACTAAAGTTAAATGTACAGCGAAATCGCGTGTTAGGTTAGATAGTCTGTAACTAAACAACTGAAATGTACGTCGTAACGCGAACACATTACACGTAATGATGATTGCTGTGAATTTTGTTTGTTTACATAACTTATTGAATATTGATAAATAAACAACTTTTTATGAATATAAAATATTAGTCATTTATTGTCCTATAATTTTCCTGAGTCAATACAGTTTTCTAAATCAAGAGTGTTCAATGAAAACACATCGAGAAAAAATAGTGCGCGTGGATAACTCTTTGTACGTATTAGTAGTAGAGTCATGTTTCTCTCAACACAAATGGGGAGTACTACTACCCTCTCACATAAAATCGGTGTTTAAAAACATTTCAAATATTTAATATACCTACTAATAACAATACAATACAGAAAGTGCTACCAAAAGATTAAAAGTGTGTAAATAACAATTTAAATAAAATTAGTAACAATACATGTTTACACTTTCATTTTCACAATCGCGGTGAAGTTAGAAAAAATCCGCAAACAAATCTAGTAGGGCAGGTAGATTTTTTCTACAAGTACTATAGATAGGAACAGAGCAATAAATCTTTTGGCCGGCGCTCTTTGATTTATGTGAAAAATGACCGTAAATTTGAGGTTATGTCGGACGTCACGGGGCGGGTCCTCCGGCAATCATAGATGTCTCCCAACAATTACGTGTTGAACTCCGTCAGCTATTTTTGAAATTGCTTCTAAACTTTAGGTTTGGGTAAACTAAATTAGATAAAATTATGTAGTTACTTTAGATTTTTATGGCCTGATTGTGACGACTAGCATGATGCTTGATGCTTGCCACCATTTTCATTATTAATACTTAGCGTGTTGCTAAGGAAAGAGGAGAAAAAGGAGACAGGGCACAATTGGAATTTCAGTTTTATTGCCACTTCATGTCGAGAATCGACATCGTGTGAAAGTAGTACTTTCCCAGTTTACATTTATTATTTCATGTAAGAAAAATAAAACTTTAAAGAACTTCTTAACGCCCCCAAGAGCCTTTATTTATAAGCTGGGTTTCAAAATACAAAAGAACCAATCCCACCCGGTGAAGCACATAAATATTACCATCTAGATTTTTAACAGACATCTAGCACCATAGATCCATGGTTTCTGTATTCAAACCTGTGCTAATTTCAGTATAAGTTGTTATATTTAATTGTAAAAATAAAAATACTACCCATAAAACAAACTATCATTTAAACTAACCGAATAGTTTATAAGTTATAATATATATAATACCACATTATTTCCCGTATAATCACAGTATTCATTGGCTGTCAATACATCGTTCGGTATGATTTACGCCGTAACACTTTCACCTACGTTATATCATTCTAAGGACATAAATCAATGGTACGACGTCCCGAGACTCGGGACCCTTTATCGTATCCCGGTGTCCCGGCTTGCACCGGTTGTAGGATACGTGTTGACTGAAGTATGTTTTAAGGAATTTTCCGGTGTTTATTTTAATATTTTGCATACTAATTATAGAAATTAAAATAATTTATTTCATGTATAATTAGTTTTATTCGCTTTAAAACTAATTAGAAATATTCTAATGACTAACAAAGCATATTAGTGAATTTAAATATTGACTAAGTTACTCCACCAAAAATTTGATTAATAAAATTTACCTTTCAATACATATTTCTATAAGTCGAATGAGCGTATCCGATTCGGTCCCATTCAATACATACCAACAGTAGCTGCACCTGCGAACAAACAAACACACGTAATCCGACTAAGCCGTAAAGAAGCAATCAATAAATCACTTTCGCTGGTCGGGCGCCGTTCGGATCCTTTGTCCCGTTTGTCGGCACTGATGTTACAGCAATTAGACACTTACCTGCGGCCTACGGTAATCCTATTATAAGATGTATAGAAGCCAGTGTCGGCTTCAGCGTGGGCGGTCAGTGCTGTGTCTCAGCGCTTTTGTAATCGTCTGTAGCGATGCTTCAATGGAATAGTCGTTTTAAATTTCGGAGTCAAAAAAAACGGTTGTTTATTATCGTTGAAGGATTTGAGTCTCATGCTAATTACAATATAAGTATAAATTATGAAAAATATAGTATTGTATTATTTCCCAATATAACTATCGATAGGTTACAATATCGAAAAGAAGCTGTAGTTGGTACCACATATAATATAGAGTTAATGTTTTTGACGGCTATTCTGGTATAAAAATAGAGAAATTGCTTTTAACGCTAGTGGTCAGACCATACAGACTTTTTTTGTGATGATTATTCTCCCCACCATGTCTCGAATTGTTATGTTTCCAATCCCAGTTGCTATCATGGAAGTCTTTTATTCTTGGTAGAGTAATAACTCAAAACCACTTATTCTTCTTTATAGTGAGGGTCATCTTAAGAATCGCTCTGTGTATAAAAGTAATAAACAGACAATTCAGAATTAGGATAGTAACATCTGTGACTGATTTGAGACTCCATCGACGCAACTCTATTTCGTAACAAACAAGCGTTTTTAATTAACAATGGCTTTGAAATATTACTTCCATAAAATGGTAATCCATTTCCCATGTAACTCAATAGAGATTATGATAATAATATCATCGTTCACCGCAGCCATACAAATCTGTTTATGAAACAATTTTCTCATTTAACGCGGGATTGTTTAGCACTTCGCACCCCTACCCTTAAGAGAGATGTTTGCTGTAAACTGATTTATCATATCAACGAGAGTTCTAAACAAGCATCATCTTACACGCATAAACCCTCCTATCACCACCGCAACTTGACAACGGATTTCAAACAATTCTAAGCATTAAGTATTTATACATAAAGCATATATTCTGTTAAATATTGTAACATGTCTTTCTGGTACAAGCCCATACAACTGTCATATCTGGTTGATGTTGTACATAGTAAATTAAGTCTTATATCTTGGTAGTTTCGTACTATATTCGTGTGTCAGTTGTTGTCGCTTAAACTGTACTGTGAGATTTTTCAGCTGACACGGAGAAGCTTGTCTGAGACGAGGGTGCCATGCATCGTGTTGTCCGGTTTCCGGACAACGACTCGCCGGTAATTAACTAAGTTTCCACTATATGTATATTTATAAATACTAATGACACATTCAGACACTTTGCATTTATGTACCACCCCTTATGTGTAAAATTTTCGAATACGATATTTTCAGATGCAAATTAAAAAAGAATAACAAATCATAATTCTTCATACATTCTTTATTCTCATTAAAGACAATGAAGAGAAGTAAAAATCTGTAAATATATCTAAAGTTTAACTTAAAATATGCTTAATTTTTATTTATAATTTATTTCACTTAATTAGGTACAACTAATCATAAGTTATTAATAGTTATGTGACAAAATGATTTTGATGTAATCTGAATAAAGAAATTAAAATTAAAGTAAAGCTACGTACCAACTACTTCATATACAACATTTGTTAGCATCCTAATGAAACCTCAAACATATACAAGCACAGATTATAAATCACGAACATCTTAAGACCGCGAAATTCGTTTAATCATCTCGCCGGTTATTAATAACGCCTTTGAAATTAAACAATAAATTTGGGGCTAATCGCGCAGAACCGCCGCAAAGCAACCGAAGCGGCCGCTGGCTGAGTCAACATTTATAGAGACAAATTGTTGCAGTACTAACACGGCCTCGACGATGTATTAATCTTGAGGCTACGACACTACGCCGCGCCGCCCGCCCCCCTGCGACACTTAACTAAATGTTACTCTCAAACACTCCGTATAAAAAGATAGTTTGTTACGTAAAAAGTACGCTTTCTTATAGAAACTTTAGTCTATTATACTATGCTTAGTGTTTTATAAAAGGTAAATTAGTGAACTCGTTATTTGAATTAAATAATTAATCTTTTCAAAACAACATTTAAATTCATAAAATCCTTTAATTTTTAGTGTAATAAAATATTGAAATAACATTCATATTTATCCATTTGCAAAAATTGATTTATCAAAACCAAGTCAAATATACAACTTTTTCATCAAATTATTCCTCACAAACCATCGGGCACAGTAAGGTCGTGGCGGCGTGGCGTTATCACGGCGGGACGCGGAGTGATAGTACGGTTTTCTCCCCATTTCCCTCGCATGATATATTGTTAGCGGTGCGACACAACTATTAGTGCATCCGTCATTAGTCTCCGTCATCGCAACGTTTAGCCAATGGGGTCTCCATAAACAACTAAATTCCGTCTAGTACCTAAGAAGATTTTTTTCTTTCTAATGTCGATTGAAATTTATAATAAATAGTATAAAAAAGTGTAAAATGAAATACCAATACATTGTTATATTGAATACAAAACACAGTACAAAATTATTTACTCTTCTTAATATTTTTAATCCTTCTGTTTGTGTGTTGACCTGAACTTAGACTCGGTTGGTGGCGCTATAATCGACTCCTAGGTTTTTAATTTTATTTTCAGGACAAAATAACGTCTCCTGCGCCCGCTAGTATACTAACAAATTAGTACCTACAATAAATTCGTAATACGTAACAACTATTTATATTTTTGACATAGTTTAATATTAAAAAATATGGACATTAGAAAAAAATAATTCTAAAAGCTTTATGTTTTATGTGTAGCAATATTCTATATGAAACGAAATACAATGTTTAATCAAGTTTCTTGTTATAGTAGGAACGTTTGAGGGACCGTGCTCGAAGGGTGCTAATAGTCCGAGACTATAACGTACTAATGAAACTGAACTACAAATACGGAAACTATTAACATCATCATGTATTTCAGTTAAGAAACTTATGCTGTGAGCATAATAATGCTATGTTTTAGAGTTGAGACGACCTTTATATATACATAAACTTCTTTCAGTTTTTTTAAACACTCCCCGACCTCTGAAACACATAAGGTTCCGTTCAATTGTTTTGTATTTTGTCTACTGTCTGGACAGTGAATGAGTTAAATTATACTTTCAAAGATCAAATTATTGGGAATTGAATGGAATCTATCAATAATATTGACAACAACTTCGCTTACAAAATATTGTCTATATCAAATTTCGAAAAAATACTCGGAGAACGATCCTAAAAATATAACCTTTAATCGGATGGAAAAAAGTTGTGTAATTAAAACCGTAGTAAAACACAAAAATAATTTATTCCACCTGTCATTTATAATTCCGTAATACTATTATAAAGCTTTTTAAAAAAATACGAGATCCCTAAATCTTCTACTTATTGTATCTATCCTCTGTCGATACTATCAATAAGATCTCTGAGATATACAAGAAGATCTCGTCGTAACCGTCACAGAGTGAAGGGTGTTAATTCTCTAAGACGTGTTAATGAAAGCGACTTACGCTACCCGCTGATCCCGGCCCGATAAACGCTCAGGAATCCGCAGGAAATTGGCGTTTTGCTCTTTAGACTTGCTCTTGATAACAAACTTGTCTAACTTCCACATATTTCATGTATAGACTTTTAGACGTATTCTTTTGAGGACCCTTGTCAGACAACTATTTATACCACGACCATAATACACCAATTATTTATTGATATTCATAAGGTTATTAAAGATTATTATCAGATTATTCTTCTGATTTTATAGAGAAGTTTAAACAAATATACATATACTAATTCAATTTGAATGTACTGAAACTGTTTTAAAAATAATAACCAAAACTGAGTATAGTTAATTAATTATATATTTTCATGTGTCACTTCCAATATTTTTATAACTCTATACAGATTATTTAAATTTCGTCATTACAGAAAAACGAGCTTGACATAATAGAACGTACACCCCCGATCGTTATATCGGGACGGATCGATCCGGGAATCACTCCGCTTTGAAACTAATTTGATTTTAGCATATTAAGGGGGGGCGGTATAAGGAGCATGTCTTAGCCACCCCGGTAATAACGAAAATGATGTAAGGTGTGCCCTTAATATCCATCACGCGTCCGTATTTGCTTATCTATAGACGCGCGGAAGTATAAAAATCGTCAGAGGGTTATCACAACGACTTGTGTATACTTTGAAACACTTATGACTATTAATTTTCAAGCGATACGGAAACCAGTGAAATAGATAATAGGTCATTTAAACTCTTTTGAATTAGGGTTTCTTTTTCTAAAACTTTTTATAGTTTTAATAACTGAATTTTATATCCGAATAGCATACCATTCCACTAGTGCAATCAGTCACACTGGTAGTAGATCTTTTGTTGCAAGAGTCCGACTAGGTAGGTACCACCGCAGTGCCAAATATTCTACCAAGTCTTGAAGGGCACTCTAGGCTAGTGACATTACTGGGTAAAGGAGATTTAAGAACCAATATTTCGAGGTTGGCAACGCGTGAATGGCACCTGCTAATGGTGCTGCTAGTGCTCATAGGATACGGCAACCACTTACCATCAGGTTGGCCGTATGCTTGTTTGCCAACTTGTAACATAAAAAATACCATGTTTTAATTTTATTTTAATTGAAATTCAAGAAATCGAATTAAATTCTAGAAAATTAAGTTTTTTTATCAGATTCATCTTGCAACAAAAAGCTACCTTTTACAGAAAACTCATTTAACTTTACGAATATCCGTTCAGAGATACCTGTTTCTACTTCGATTTTATTGTTTTCCGTTGTCCTCCTTTCACGATACATTTATTTTATTTATCAGAATTCACGGATTAAGCGTTCGCGAATCGCGTTCTATATTCTAAAAGTTTTCGCTTTCAAAGTGGGGTATACAATCAAAGGGCAGGAAGTGTACGTACGGAAATAAATGTAGGCTCGAGGGGTAGATAGGAGCGCTGAATGTTGCCGGCCTCGAGGAGACCTCTCAATCGGATGCTGAGGTACATAAATAAGACTGGATGAAGGTGTCTCTTATCGGAGGCTCGTCACTTAACTTCGCTTGCCAACATTTGAATATATTAAAGATATCTGTACAATAATTTTCTTTACATATTTTTTGGCACCATCCTTCGTGTCTTCATTCATGTTCTCAGTTCCGTCTTGGATGTCAAACGTTATTGTCTAAAAATAATCAACTAAAAATACTTTACATCTTTCCATGATATTTTCTATAGAAAGATATTTAAAATGTTTAGCTATAAGTAAGTAATAATCTAATTCATCTGAAACGGCTAAAAGCGGTTTATTGAACCGCGAAGCATTTGTAATCGTTTAATACTCTCAATTCTTTATCAGCGCCGAGGGAATCTGTACTTACCGGGATTCGCCCTCCGCGCTCCGCTATAATGTATAACCTGACGAAAGCTAACTGATTATCTTCTCCACTTGTTGTTTTAATAGGCACAATAAAATAATCTATATCTACTCAACCATTTGAATATAAAAATCCAAAAATTAGTTGTAGATGCGTAAAATATACTTAAATTGCAAAGCATTGCACACTAAATTATAGATTTGTTTTACATATCAACAAGTATATATAATAAAACTGTATATGAATAATTGTTTTCAAAGTCGCGGGTGAAATTTAATTGAAGATCATAATACCAAGTGGAATCGAATATTTCTCGCTCGCTAAGCTAATTAACCTTTATCGATATATCTTTCTGTATATATGTACTGCTATTTTAACTGCCTTCTGCTTATGCTTGTTCACAAGAATAAAAAAATGGTATGGTATGGTAGTATGGTAGTATAGTCGATAAGAAACGTAAATCTTTCAGGTGTATTATTGTTTTGGGAACAATTCGTTTTGAGAATAGAAGTAACACTCTTAAAACATACTTATTTTATTTTTTGCATTAGAAAAATAACGCTTTTATAAGAATCACTAAATTCTCACTTATTAAATATGACTTTGATAAAAATATAAAAATTCAGGGCTCCGTCGTTACAAAGTAACAGATGAAATAAAAAATAATAAGCAAACGATAGAAACTAAGCCGAAGTCAATAATGACGTCATTTGCTTATCAGTTGACCATTACCCAAAATCGAAGACTACATTACGCGGAGTCCGAATGACCCAGGGCCGATATAAAAACATCTTATCGAAGCTCCGTCGTTGAAAAGCGGCATCGATTGCAATATTTACTTCTAAAAAGTCATAAATTCTTTCCATTTAGAAAAATAAAAACATTTCCAATCTTATCGCCTTCGATTTTTTAAATAACGGTGCGCCATCGGTAGCTCTGGTGTACGGGCTTTTTGTCCCCGGTTCCCCTTTTTTCCGGGGAAGAATTTCTTTTCGGCAATTTAGAGGCGAGCAGATAATAAAAGGGCTCTAACTGCTCCGATCGCACCCTAATGAAAACTTGAAAACTCCTCATTTCAGTATCAATAACTCCCATTCCACAGAATCAACGATTCTACCAATCTAATTGATAATATTTATACCGTTTTATTACTTTTAACTATAGCAACATAAGCATATAAAGGAATATGTCAATGGAAGCGAAATTTTTAAAATATAAATTTAAAAATCAGTCAATTGTGAACTTACTTGAATTTATCTAAGTTGGCCAGCACTTGACCTACTTAATCCGCTCGGAGTAAATCGAAAATCGATGTGACAACGACCCACGCGACTCCCGCGCTCAGACTCTTCACAAGGGTTACGTTACAATGTATGTAAACGATAACTACATTTAAAATATAGGTACTTTAAAAAGGTCAATGAACTCCGAACTTAAAACAATAGATATGATAAGTCATTATTTTCTTTTTGTTAACACTGAAATATCAATGGAAAAATTGCGACGAAATGTATTTACAAAGAAATGATACACCTATTATATGCATAGACTAACTATAATATACTATGGACATTGGACAGGCCCTTCCATAAAGAAAAAAATGTCAAAAACTCTATGGCTTCAACGCGATAACTTTATTCGGTTATGTTACAAACTTGTCTATGGGTTATTTAATGCAGTCACGATACTTAACAAAATTATTTTACAAAAAAATATACATACATACTATATTTTTCTGTGTGTAATTCAAAATATTTTTGAAAAATAACGCATACTAACATTTAACTGAGACGGAATTAAATTAATGTATATTCTTTCATTGTAAATAGTCCCAAAATATTTCGTAAACATTCGTGATACGAACATCAACAAATCAAATTAAGCACCCGCAGCTAGTGAAGTGGTGAGGCAACAATCAAGGCCTCTGTAACTTTAAATGTATATCATCAATATTATTGCACCATGTCGCCAAAACGTGTTAATAAATAAATATAATTGAATACTAACTTTATAAAGATGCCGCCGATCTTGCAATATCTGCTTTTCATGCTTAGCAATCGATATTCGGCCGTCGATAGCTACTAAGCAAAAACAAAAGACAATCGGTTGACAAAGAGAAGAGAAAATGGCACTGAACTGTTTTGTCTTTCCTTATCTGTGTGAAAAATAAACTAAATGTTCCCGAATTTATTATATAATAACACTAAAGCTCATTAATAGATACTAAATTTAAAATAAAATCGGTTGAATAATAAAGATAAAAATGGTACTCAACTGGCTTCTATTATCAATAGATTCTAAAACAACTGATGTATCGTTCAACGTATCGTTCTTTCTCATACTTCGTAACAACGTCTAAAACAATAATTACTGTAACAAGACATAAAATATCTCAAATTACATATCAACCTATACAATATAATACATAATAGTCCACAATAATTTCGTGAGGACACGATGGCGGATGTAGGTTTTTTCAGTTGCCGGTTATTCCCCTCGGACACGTGGCGGCTAATTGGTCAGCTGGGACGATACCTAATGTTAGTTTTGTTTTGAATATATACGAGTATTACTACCATACTTAGAATTACCTAAGATCGTTAAAAGAACAAAAAGTGTATTAAAATACTGGTGGTAGGTCTTTTGTTGCAAGAGGCCAGCTCGGTAGGTATTACCGCAGTATCAAATATTCTACCGCAAAGCAGTATTGTGTTCTGGTTTGAAGGGTACTGTAGGCTAGTTAAATTACTGGGCAAAGGAGATATAAATTACAATATCTCGAGGTTGAGAACGCCTTAGGGAATAGAGGCACCTACTAATGGTGTTGCAAGCGCTCATAGGCTACAGCTACCGCTTACCATCAGGTATGCTATATGTTTGTTTGTCAACTTAGTAACATCAAAAAGACGCTATAAATAAACGCTACACACTCAACAATTTGTACAATTTAGGTATTCTTTTGGGGTTCCGTAGGCAAATGGCAACAACGGAACCCTTATAATTTTGTCATGTCCGTCTGTCCGTCCATCCATCCATATTTCACAGTCATTTTTGTCAGAGACTATTGGCTCTATCTATACGAAATTTAGTAAATATGTGTATTCTATGAACCGCTACACAATTTTTATTGTTCTATTTATTTTTTTTGAAAAATTTTCTGTAATGTCTAGTACGAAAGGGAGTCTATGTGTAAAATGTATAATCTAACACGATAAAACTTAAGATAGGATATTACCTTGTTTGAAATTGACAAAATTAACGTACGCCATATTGAGATTGTTCAAATTAGGGAATTATTTACAAGCCGCCGTCGCACCACATGTCCTTTCTCGGAACTTCTCCATGCCTATTCGAATTCCAGTATGGAGTAGAAATACGGCTTTATAAGAGTAAAATCATACTTTCTCCTCGACGGGCTCGCGGGGTGCGGTGTACTAATGACCGCGCGGGGAGAGGCTGCCTACCTACCTATACCTACTGCCACGACAACCACACTTTATATTGCGTTTAGCTGCCTACCCACACTCTCGTTCAACACACACAGACAACACTTTGTATTTTTTTTTACAATATTCCGCTGTACACTATTTTCTTTTTGATGAAAGGTACAACTTGCAGCTTTTTATTACACTGCATACCACAAGCGTGTTTATTTTGAGAGGAATTTTACTTTTAACATTTTTGTTTTACACCTACATTTTTACTTCGATAGATAAATTATAATTTCCCTATTAGATTTTTATTCATCATGTTTCTTTATATTAATACGTTTATATTAAATTGAATTGTTTCACTTTAGACCAATTAAAAGCAGTCAAAGTTTGTGCAAGTCATCGCCGGGTATGCATATGTTGGAGGCAAGAGTCGGCTTTGCCCTGTTGAGAGAAATCGCTGACTCACGAACCCTGTGTCAAATCTCAATAAACAAAGCTAAACTTTTGCTTAGCACATGTCCGAGTAGTTAAGATATCACATTTACTCATTAGTTACGTATCTACTATGCAAAAAGGTTTAAGCGGTCTTCTATCATGTATATAATATAACAATACCATTACATCACAATTTAGCTTATTATAGATTCAATTCATTAGCTTAAAAGCGTTACACAAATAACTGGCACCATTAGGATAGTTGTACCTATACTGTGGCAGCTGTCCGACCAGAAATCTTGTATTGTCAATGCAAACATCTACTTCAAGTGCATCGAACCCATGACCATTGGCGTTTAAGGTAGGGTGGCTACCTACTAGGCCAAAATATTTGTCATGATTTTAATTACACTATACGAATATACAGATTACTATCATATACATATTTTATTTTATATATTACAGTAAAAAAATACCAGAACTATGAAATATGTATTCACACGTACCCTATAATTACGTTTACGTAGAACGTCGCGGTGTTTCAAGCCTCTTATTAGCCCACCGCAGGCTAGAACCATATAATTCTTACTTATATACATCATACATACATAGAACGTTTTGCTAGAGCTTGCTCCTTAGAGAATTAATCATTTTAAATATCAAAAATACTGAAATATTTTCACGATCAAGAGCAAAGAACAATAAATATGATGAAATATGTACTGTACTCTTGTGCCAATAGTTTTATTTTGTTCTATTGTTAGTTCTTACGAAGAAAAAAATATATTGAGTATATTCTGGCTTTTAAAAATGTAACATACGATATCCAAATTGTTATTGGAATAACGCATCATCCATCAGACGCTCGCCGTCATAGGGGTGAACGGATCGCGAAGGAGAAAGGGACAGAAGTAGCATTCAGAGTGTGTTAGAAAGAAGCGAAGAGAGAAATTTAAGAATTTGCATAATCTGCTCGGGTACTTTATCATAGAACCACGTGTCAGTGACTAGTGCAGTCGCGGATTACGCGATCCGGATTAAATAGCGCATCTCGGGACGGAAAGACAGAATATCGCTTGACATATGTATATTATAGGAAAATACTTACTTACTTACTCCGCTGGCTCAGCGACCCGAAGTGTGTCATGGCCTCCGAAATCAGAGATTTCCAGCTTTGTCTGTCCTGCGCTACTTCTTGCCAATTATGGACTTGAAGGTCACGCAGGTCAGCTTCGACTGTATCCCTCCAGCGATACCTCGGACGACCCACTGGATGTTTACCAGTAGCTCGCTCTAGGTACGCTCCTTTAGTTGACCGATCATTGTCCATCCTTTCAAGATGACCCAACCAGCGAAGTCTGTTAACCTTTATTATGCCTATAATGTTAGGCTGTTCCACCAAATTTTCAATTTCGGCATTTGTACGGATTCGGAATGTGCCATCTTCTCTTCTTGTGGTCCCAGGATTTTTCGAAGAACTTTTCGCTCCGCTACCAAAAGCTTATTCTCCTCTTTTAATGTTAGTGTCCAAGCCTCACAATATTATATATAATATAGGAAAATATTTGGAATTATTTTTTAAGATTAGTTAATGTTGGCGAACATCGAAAAAATACAATTACAATTATATATTGAATGATAAATATTACACTGGCAGTCGGGGTCGTCCAAAAAACGCTTAACTTGTCCCGCTACAAAAGGAAAAAGCCAGCGTCTTCCGTTCGGTCGGAGCCAAAGAAAAATCTTCGCGAGGATCCGAGCCTTCCATTTATCATATTCCATATTCATTTATTCGTCAAGTTCTGGATTCATTTATTCGTCATGTCTTGATTTCGTCTCATTTATTATTAAAAATGAACTGTCCGGAGCAGCGCTTGAATACGACACCGGCCTGAGGCTACTGATTCAATCTAAGTATAATTTCACGCTGAATTAGGTCATTGCCCAGAAACAGTTGCATTTCCTTAAGTTTACAGTAAAACAACGGTCTTACTTAACTTTTCGTTATATATTATAAAGCTGTATGTATAATGAAATTGTATTATAGACGAAACCGACAGTTTGAAAAAATAATGTAATGTAATAAAGGGTACCATAATTTCTATAGGATACTAGAATTTGCTGAATCTACAATTCCTATATTGAACTGTTATATAGTTATGTAAAAAGTCACAAATAGTACCCAATATAAACTTTGCCAATCTTAAATTCGTAGAGAGAAATAATAAAATTGATCATTTTCAATCTGCTTCCCAGCATTATTCGTGGTATTTACCCAGGATCTGCTTATTACTATTATCCGGATTTGACAAATTACTAGTTTTTACACAGACAGGATTGCCATCTGACCTCCGTAGCTCTAAAGACGAACCAGTAACGTGCTCTTTGAGGCACGGTGGGGAGACCCAAACTGATAAAAGCCCAGACCGAAACGGATATTTTTTAAGATACAAACGGAGTCAATGTTTCAATAACAAAATTGATCATTTTGAATGATCATTAAAAATAGTCAAATGTCGAACACAGTTATACAAAATAAGCTAACTGTCGGTATACATAAAGAATGTCACAGTATATTTTTCACAGGAGTGCATGTAAAGATCGCAAGGTCAGGATACATATCGCGGTCTCAACCCTCGACCGTGCTGACCTGGACCCGTATGATGGATGGCGGGACGATATCAGAACCGTAATTCAACATGACCACTTAACATTATTTTAGGATGTTTTAATAGGGTCCCTTTTTAATTTTTGTAATGTTCGTCGGTTTTTATGAGGATGAAAATTGTGTCATTCATACAGGCTTCGTTAATTGTTTTTTTTTTTATCAAAATTAAAATTAAAATACTGTTTTTTTATAATAATAATAATAAACGCTACAGACTCAACGGCCCCATTACATTACGGCGATAGTTATATCCTGTGTCGGGGTTCCGGAAACATACACAATGACAAGGACAAATACACCCAGACCGGAACACATGTCTATATGGTACAAAACAAACATATGACCGATGTGGGAATCGAACCCGCGACCTGTGGCATTTAAGGCAGGTTCGCAACCGCTGCGCGACAACGTCGTTAATTTTATCAATCATAACTAAAAATAACTTTTTCATATTTTATCGATAGCCTATTTCAAACAAGACATTCCAGTTTTAGACAAAAAAATTATGAAAAAAAAAAATTATTACGTTACATTTTTGGTCAGGAAAATTATTTTTAAAATCATCAAAAAAATGATCACTAAGTCATCACAGAAAAAAAAACGAAGACAATGTCAATCTATTCAAATAATAATTATTATTATATCTCAAAACTCTCGAATGATGGATGACTTAGCTGACGTGACGTGATATAAGCCGTGACAAGAATATCTCTATTACCTATGTACATACACTAATAAAGCTGACTATGATTATTATATATGAAATAAAACCTAAACGAATTACGTTAAGTATGGATCTGTATTAAATTATAAAAGCATATTTCAATGTTCATTACGTAAAATCATTAGAAGAAACTCGTGTTTTTTTTTATTGACATCCATGACATAGATTGTTAATTTAAAGAAGTGATAGAGACTTTATTATAAATCATTCTTATTTCATTTTTCCTTATATATTTTTTTATAAATAGAGCCTAAAGAAGACTGTAGGCAGTTTATTCACGATGCTAAATAATTTTTAATATACTTCGTTAATGCTTTGGCGTGCAAAAAAGAAAAGATTCAAATATAAATAGTGTCAAAAGAGTAACAAAATGTGCGTATGATATTATGTAGAAAATATTCCGTCCAAAAATGATGCTATCACTCAGGGTCGAAGTTGGAATATATGCGATCCATTTGTAGGCAATCTCGACAATAAAACGTCAGTCTTTGTGTCGGCTGTCGGCGAGTCGTAATTCTGCCATTTCGCCGACATAACAAATGAGCGAGCATTACGAGTGGCTATCCCGGACTACATACGTCACTGGCTCCGATATCCGTGTATATTTCTACGGTAGCTACAATATAAAAATAAATGTAATAAAAACTATAATTGACACGATAAAAAAAAGTTATAAGCCATAATCAAATTGGCACATTACTCGTGATATCATAAAAAGTAATCACGTATCGAATTTCAAGGTGAACGATCCATAAAATAACACGGCTGTCTCCAGGAATCAAATCTTAGCTCAAAAAACTGCTATCGGATATGATGGGCACAGGACCCGCCCCGGGCCGGCCACGACAGGAACAAATGACCCCATCGCATCATAATAAATAAAACAATTTGTTGTTAATTAGATTTCGTGAATTTAATTTTCATGTCGGTAATTGGTCGGTGGCCACAAAGAACGGCTCTCTATCAGTGATGGATGATCGAATGGCGCCTTCTCACTATTTACCTTCGTCCGTCCTAACGTAATTAGACGGTTCGGAAGTTTGCTTTCATTATTACTTATGAACCTATTACTATTTCTGATATAGATTTCGTTTATATATATTTTTATTATTTCGACCCATGGGAACTCAAGATATATTTAATATAACATAGACTTTTGTTTGACAAAATCGAATAATGTGTTTTACGTTGTCTTTATTATAACTATATTCTATAACCATTTTTATAAAAATTGTTTTACATCAAATTCGCTAAAAGAATCATTTCAAAAGAAAACAAAAGACAAATCGGAAAAACGTTTGGCTTTATACACTCGCTACAGAACGAACAGCTAGCGTAAAGTTTAAAAAATAAACGCCGAAAAATCTTGGAAAGTCACGGACGCTTAACTTTCTTCCCCTGTTTTATTTTTCGTTCCCTCTTATACAATTGTGTCCCTTTTCCTCCCACGATAATAAAGCTTCTTGTCTCTTTCTGTTTAACTGATAAGTTACTTTTTTAAAGTGCAGGAAAATCGAAGTCGTTCACTGGGCGAAATTAAAAGCTGGCACTCGCAGACACAAGTCATAAAACGAAAATATGGATACCGTTAATTAAGTTATTTTCCACTTGTAATTGTTTTTGTTTTTTTTTGTATTGTTACGAAACGGTAGGTATTACGATATTACATAAATAAAGTTAAAATGTGCTTACTTGGGAATGATGCTGATTTTATTTTTGTTAATGTTGTCAGTGAACTGGGGTTTTACGTGCAAAGTCATTGTAGAGTTAGCATGTTTATAAAAAAATAAAATAATAATTTTCATTTCAGACTTAATATTTTATTAATACGGCATTGAAGTGCATGCCAGGTCCAGCTAGTAATTTTATATTTTTGAGTACATATCAAATCATAACCTATCATAAGTATTTGAAATAACTATTTATATGAAATTCTTGCCAAACTATAATTGTATAAGTAGGAATTTAAAATTGCTGAAGGGAAAAATTCAAAATCGGATTATAAATAAGTTTTGTCACATTAAATTTTATAAATATTTTTGAAATTTTATCAGACACAAAAATATACCTACAGTACAGCCTTTCACAGTAAAGTTAATGTTTTTATTCTGTAAAGAGACACTATTTCAGTATTGTTATTCGCACATCTAAAACAAATTAAAAACAAAAAAAAAACAATATAAAAGGATAAATCAATAATAAACCATAATCTTACAACTACTTCGTCAATAACTCAAATAATAAATTTTAACGTTGATTGAAATATTCAACTCGTCGACGTTGTGGCGTAGCGGTAGCAAACCTGCTTTAAGCGCCATAGGTAGCGGGTTTGATTCTCGCTCGGAGCCTTCGTTTGTATTGACCATGCAAGCAGTATGTTTTTCCGGACCCCCGACACAGGATATCACTAACGTAATGGGGGCCGTTGAATGTGCAGCGTTTATTATATTTATTTAAAAAATAATAATAATTTCTATTATTGTAATCATTTGTCGTATTTTTCTATCTGTACTATGATGCAAATGTAACGGTCTCCACGGCCACAATGGGGTGATGTTAGTCGAACGCAAATTGTAATCGCGCAGCTACCGGGAAACAATCATCCGATGCGTTCGCAATATGAAATATCATTATTTTTCCGTATTTACAATTGCAATACATTGCATAAACGAAATATTTAAGTTATATTTAGCTGAACAATTATTTTTTTTAAATAATTCCAAAAACTAGGTAGGTACTCTTAGTAGCGCTACAAAAGCATGAATTACACTCTTTTATTTTATATTGGAAACAACAATAAACAGCCATAAAAAATAAAAATTACGGAAAATAAGAATGAAAATCTAAAAATTATAAATAATAAACGCTAACCAACAGAAGCGCGCTAAAAATTTTAACTATCTATTTTACGATTTTACTTCCAATGTACGACGACGTTGTGGCGCAGCGGTAGCGAACCTGCCTTAAACGCCACATGTCGCGGGTTCGATTCCCGCTCGGAGCATAATATAATATGTTTGTATTGACCATGCAAGCATATTTTCCGGTCTGGGTGTATTTGTCCTTGTTCTTGTATATGTTTCAGGACATCCGACACAGGATATCACTATCCTAATGGGGGCCGTTGAGTGTGTAGCGTTTTATAATGTACAATTCCATTTATAATCTATATAATTCCATAAAATAATGTTACCTTACTAAGTTTCATAAAAAAGTACAATTTTATTTACAGTTATGTAACATACTTCTCACATATAATATTGAAGATGAAAAAACGAATAACGTCGGTCAGATGCAACACAGAGAGTACGTACTACGCGTAGATAGAACTACATATCTACCGGATCCCGTTACATGTATTATATGGATATTTTCTATGTTTCTGTACCAACATTATAGTCGCTCAGTCTTCTTGCTGTCATCACTTATCTTTAGAGCCACAAGCGTGTATTTTTATATTGGTATCTAGTTTTTAAATATAATGCACAAATAACCATGGGTTATCGCTAGTCTATTAGTACAGACGCTGAGAAATGAATGAATTGAAAAAAAAGTGAGCAACACGAATCTCACAGAGTAATACAATAGTAAATCAAAGAAAACTCACAATAATGAATTCGAGCATCTACAAAAAATATATTGTTAACTATGAAATTGCTATTTAGTATATAAAATTAATAATAAAGAATCTCTCATTGTTATAAATTAACTGATATTGCAGAGAAAACAAAACCAAAATGAAACTGGCGTTGAAAAAGAATTAATGATATTGCTTAAATATAAAATTTATATGAATACGTTGTGACGCAGCGGTAGCTACCTTAAGCGCTTGCCTTGGCAAGGGTTCAATTCTCACTTGGGCAGATATTTGTATTAACCATACAAGCATGAATTTCGGTCTTCTTCTTGGGTATGTCTCCGGGCCCCCGACACAGAATATCTCTATTCTAATAGACGCCGCTGAGTGTGTAGCGTTTATTAAAAGAAAATTAAAATACCTATTCCAACCGAGGCATCACTTCAGTGGCCAGTTAAGAATGGAAAATTCATATAGAAATTTAAAATAATTCTGTTATATCTACTAATTTATATCTGTGAGACAAAAATTCCAACATAAAAACCGCTGAAACAAAACCGGGCAATGTTACGATACCCTGATATTGATATGAGTGACTTGCACTTGCCTCCCTTTGAATAACGTTGATGTTATGGACAACTACCCCACCCCACTGAACTGTTTGCCTAACAAACAATGTCCTTAAACATTATACTTGCTCGGTAATCTTGCTTAAGTGTAAAATAATGCTGGTGAATCCTTAATCCTCGTAAATCAAGTCATCATTTCTTATAAGACGATACAATTCTGAGTTCAGAAGGTAATGTTGTTAATATTAATAAATCAATTTGATTGGACAAGAGGAGATGATATGTCACTCTTTATCACAGTAATTTAAAGAGAAAAATAATAGTAAGTGAAAAAATGGAATACATTAGAAGTTGCGAAAAAAACAGTATATATGGACGCAAATAAGCAACACCATGTCAACCCACACGAATGTCATTTCGAGAAAAACGCGTTTGAAAATTTTAAACAACTTGCTTTATATGAATTTTTTCATGTATTGATCAAGATTTTGGCAATTTCAGATTGATGTAAGTTATTTTATTTATTTTCACAAAAATAAGTATACAAACTGCATATTTCGTATATAATATAACCCATAACGTTTAACATAATACACAAATTGCATGATTAAAAAATGCCATTTTTAGAAGTTTTAAAAGCTTAAAACCCTACAAACATTAAAGAAAAATGTTCTTCAGCCATTTACCAACACTTCTGCATATATTACTCAGTTTTTCAATTTTATGGGTTGACATGGTATTGCTTATTTGCGTCCATATATTATTATATTGTTTAATTAAATAAAGAGCATTGACATCATATAAATACACAAAATGTGATGATTATTATAAGAAAGAATATATATTTTGAAGGTTAATAATAAATATGTATGTTAAAACACTGAAATAAAACTAAAGTAACAAGTATCCAATGTGTCACGATAAAAACTTGACACCATAAACTTCGCCAGTAAACACACTAAATTCTGTATATCTTATCCCGCGACAGTAACGGGGCGCAAAAGTTTGTAAAGCCACAAAACCAACTGAAATTGCCATCGTGTCCATAAACAAGAGAACGGGCGTGGAATATTCAAGAGGAAAGTTGGCCTTCGAGTTGGTCATTCCACAGTCCATTGGGTGCGACAGTTGCATATAACGGGCTTAGTTTCGACACCATACGTCACGGGTCATGCATTGTCCCTAATGAAGGCAAACTTACGATAATAGGCCAACTTATTGCAATCTGAGCTCGTTTTGATGACCACTTAAATGTTGTGATCCTCGGACTAAGTTTTCCCATTATAGAGTGTTTTGATATGACTTGTTAATGTTTAAATAGGTACCATTGTTTTCAAGACTTTAGTTAAAACAGCTTTTTGCATATATTTTATTCTAATATGATGTTGTTATGAATGTTTGGTGTCGAATAGTACGGCTTGCGTAATAAAAAGCTGTTGTGGTTACCTGTGTTCACGATTGACGAAGACATTGAAATGACTAAATGATATTGAGGAAGGGCCAGGAAAAGAAATGAATCAGGGTGTGACACTCATACTCTCTGAATGAAAAACAACGAGATTTTAGTACAGAATGATATTCTGTGAAAAGTCTGTAGGTACTTTCCCGGTTAATCCGGCTTTTTAAAAAAAGGTTGGTTTTAATACTTAGATAATTTGTTCTCGAAATTTCACAAGCACAATCTTAATAGCTCAACGGTAGATAGCGCAATTCTGTTAACACGAGCTTTGCAAGTTCGATCCTGAACCCCTAGAGCTATTGCCATACTCACTCTAAGCGCAAGCTACGAGTTTATTTCGAGGGGCAATAGGAATATTAGTAATGAAAAAGAATGCAAGCAATTCTTTATTAAAAAATATCGCTTTAAAATTTAAACAAGATTTAAATATTAAAATAATATATGTTATTTTAGGTAGAAATGTTTACAAAGGGCAACTTGTCAGGCTCGTCATTCTGCACTCTGTCTTGGGCGACAGCTATAGCGGATACAGTTTTAGTTGACGCTCTCTAAATAAACAATATCACTCAGATCATTTTAAACCTATGCCGAAAGACTTATTTAAATGAATAAACATCAAAATAAAATAATACTTTTTATTAATTTAAATTTCTTTATTGTAACAATGTAAAGATCTACCTTTATTAAACACAAAAATTGTGTCTTATCAGTTATAGAGTTTGAAACCATCCAACCGGTACACTCCAAACCCGTTTCATTAGAAATAAATAAAAATGAATGTTTGTATATGGACGCAAATAAGCAATACCATGTCAACACACACGAATGTCATTTCGAGAAAAACGCGTTTGAAAATTTTGAACAACTTGCTTTATATGATTTTTTTATGTATTGGTCAAGTTTTTGGCAATTTCATATTTATGTAAGTTATTTTACTTATTCTCACTAAAAATAAGTATACAGTCTGCATATTTCGTATATAATATAACCCAAAACATGATTAAAAAATTGCTTTTTTAGAAGTTTTAAAGCTTAAAACCCTACAAATGTTAAAGAAAAATGATCTTCAGCCATTTACCAACACTTCTGCATATATAACTCAGTTTTTTCAATTTTGTGGGTTGACATGGTATTGCTTATTTGCGTCCCTATAAGTATATCTTCTATGCGTTTCTAAACCACTGTTCTGCATATACCTCAAAGGAAAAAATCCTCGTTTAAAAAATAACATTAATTGATGTCAATACTTGTTGTTTTTATTTCATGACGATCAAATTTTTTTAGCTTTTCTTTAATATAATATCATTTCATTGATATATTGAAGACCCACTATGAGGTCAAGACTTCTTCGAGTCTCTCAAGAATGTCAATGTCTCAGTTTTTCATTTTAAGCTTTCCTTAAGATGCTTTGCTCTAGCATAAAGGTATTAAACAAAAATTCAACAATAATACAAATATACTCAGATTTGTGTCGTCAATGTTTTAAGTTTTTATTTTTATAATGGCTTTTCAAATATCTAATACAGTCTAATCTTAATTTTTTATCACTTAATACTTCATGGACTCTACGTGGCGGTAATAATTCAGCTTGCAATTATATTTAACTATCTACATTACAAATAACAGATGTGTTTTATACAAGTTACATAAAAAGCAAACATATGTATCCAAAATTACTCGGAACTCGCACTTGTGATAGGCGTCCATCGACACATCTCAACATGACAGACAAAAATAATATATGAAACTAAAGAGACACAAGTAATAGTCCACCATTCGTGATGACATAATGCTAAAATAAAACATATATTTATTTTAAGATACGTACATATTTTGTTATTTGGCGTCTTGTACCCACATCTTTTGAAGTCTGTATTTTCAAAATTTTTTTTCAATTCAACACATCTATTTTTATTCAGTCATATAAATAATACTGTAGAGTGTACCTACGTATTACTTATTGAGTAGTTACAAAATCTGAAAGCGGTAAACTTAAACAGAATTTTGCTAAAACATTTGAGTTCACACAAGAATTGTGATGCTTACAATAGAGTAACTATGAATAGATAAAAGTTAAGTTGTTGCATACCGACACACGTTTAGACTTCCGTTTAGTTGTGACCGACAGTGGTCGGGTTGTTTCTTTTAATCTCCGTCGTGAATGAAACTAATGACGTGGCGCTGCGCTGGCGCACACGCCTAACGGTCGCCGTTCGTCCTCATTCATCAAAACTGTCAACGACATCTATTGACAGTTGAGTCCTGGTTCACGCCCGCTGGATCCTATAGCTACCGACGATCTATAGAAATAATTTAAAGTTTTATACTGTCTTAGTTCATAGTCATTAACCAGTAAAAAATATTAAGGATTATTCATCCTTTAAACTAACCGTCGCCGCAACTAAGTACAATAGTTAGTGATAAGAATGTAAAGAAAAATAAACGATTATAATACCATCAGTCATACCGACCGCCCCGCGGTGGTCAGGTCAACGGTGAAGAAAAAACCTTACAATTCCAAGCCGAATTCAAATGAAGAATGATTCATTTATGAAAATGAAATGACAGAATGAATAGTTATGTGGCAAGGAACACAAAAGCGTCGGCGGCTACTGGCCGCTGCTTTATGCCACGTGCTTCTGTTAGCCTCATGGGAACTGTAAGACATGAGGTGTACGAAAAAACTTAACTCTCTAAGGAGAACAAATCCTTTGACGCAGAAAAAAAAGTTTCATTTGAAATAAGTTATTAATAGATCTAGGAATATTTGAAGAAACTTAAATAAATATATAATAAATAAATACATGGGTGGCGGGAATTGCACTTGTGAATACCAACATAAAATATGTTGACATTTTAAATTGCGACCTTATCTTATAAAAGTGGCAATTATTCGCTACCCCATACCCGCGGCTTAGTAAACTCAAACGCTAAGAAAGAAGGAGCGGGCAATGAAATTAAAAATATGTCTTAAGGGCAATTAGCTTTAACTTTTACAGTAAGTGCCCTATCTGCCGCCACCGCTCCCTCACTCTTTTCAATTGTAGGGAAAGCAACCAGCTTTTCATTTTGAACGAATTTTATGAACTAAAGTCACGATTTTCGAATACTTCACTCACCCAGACCTCATTACTTATAATTCACACAAGTTACTTATAATTCAATTTAAATGTTACTCTGAAACTGTAATATAACATAATATATTTTCTTAATCTACTTCGTTTCATAAGAACTTTTCATACTTTAATTTTATTTTGTAAAAACAAATTATACTTTTTATAACATAATCAAAAACTAAATTTATTTATTTTCATTTATCAAGTAATACATTTATATAAATATGTATGCATTATTAATCTGTTGATTTAAAATCAGAATGTTTATTATTTATTTATTCATCCAAACAAAATTCAAAGACTCACATTAAAACGTAGTCTTTACATATCCCAAATTAGATTCACATTATTTCCCTAATCTGAAACAAACTAGGTGTTGAAGAAAAAGACAAAAATTTAACCGAATATAAACTAGGTAATTTGAGCTTAATTTAATTTTTCAAATAAAATGATATAATCAATAAAGAACACCAACTTTAGTAAGAGTCACGCTGAGTAACAAACAGCGCTTTGAAAGTGGATGGCTGCGAGGGCGGAATTAGGTAAAAATTCTTAAACGTTACTAGGAGCGCATAGACGGAGTGTTTAACAATAAATTTCCATTTATAAAGCCACAAGCAGGCACGGGGGGGAGGCAACTTCCGGCGCTTTTTTCCTTCATTTCCTTAAGGCCGCGCGGTTAGGGCGCAACGCCCTACAGCCGCCGAATTAAAATGTTGCTCGATTTTAAACACATAATTACATTTTATGATATTTTTGACTTTTTAAAATATGAAAACCAAAATTAAACTTCAAAAAAAACAAAGCGTACTTTGAGACGTGCCGACCGCTTTATGAGTGAGTATCATATTTAGTTGGAATCAATAAATTTTATTTAATAAAATGCGCAGGAATAATATAATGTAACCTTGTATAATAATAACGTACGTATTATGCATTATATTTCAGACTATGTTTTACTCGAACACGTTATCTATAACGTCGGTTGCAGGAAGTTAAGATGTCAGTGTACGTCGCACAAAATATCGGCTGGATAATAATTAAAAGAAGCGATAATGTCCCCGCCGCGGTGAAAAACGACCCCACCATCCTTTTTATTTGATAAATACAATTTATTTGCGAACGCCATGCCTCTCTTTCTTCTTTGAGAATTTTACTTCCTCTTAGAAATTCCTTCTGTATATTTATGTAAAATAAAACAGACAAATCGCTATATTATATTTTATAAAAACTAAATAAATGAACGTTTGTAAGTTGTGAACATTGTAACTTATTAAATTAAAGTAAAATTACAAAATAAATTAGGCTCAAATACACATGCATCACAACTTGCAAAGAAGACTTTTGAATTAAAAGCATCGACTTACTAAAAAAAAATCATGTAAACAAGCAATGATTTTAATAAAATATAAAATATCCAACTATTGACCTTCTCCTCCCCCGGGATCGCAATCGGGACTGTTTTACTGCGCACTAAATATTCTCCCGGCGACAATTGCGATTATGAAAAGTGCACCATTATTTATATCCCGCAGTTTATTTTTTGTCGCCCCTTTCAAGGGCAATTAAATACCGCCAGTCTTAAGCGTTTTGCATATTCCAAGGAGTCTTTATTATCAGTTCCCTAATAGAGATAGCAAAGGTCGAAACGCGTAAGGTTATAGAGAAATGTTATTCAAATAAGTAAAAATTAAAAAAGAAGATTTAAAATTTAAATCTTGTTAAGGTAACAAGCATAGGGTTGCTTGTTAGAAAGCGGTCACAGTACCACGTAGCCGTTGTCATTATATAAATAAAAGTAATCGAATTAAATATTTCTGATGAGTTTTTAATTTAATGATCGGGGAACAGTAACAAAACAATACTATTAAGTAATGCAATTAATACCTAAAGGATTAATGAAATTTCTTCGATGACGGAATCGAACGGAGATCCCCAAGAGGCTGTCAAACTGCTTCAAAGTTTCGCCGTCTGCTGCGACAACTTTTAATAACCTTCGTATCAGCCAAATGGATTTGGGATTTTGAGAGTACTCATTACATTATCACCAAACTTTAAGAGAATAGATTTTCCGTATAAGTATTTAAATTTGATTCGATATAAACCGACAAATATATACTTACATATTCTGCTCGGGAAGAGTCATTCATGCCAAGTAACGGGCTCTATCACTATTAAATTATTAAAATATAATTATCTATAATTCTAGGTGTATTGTTTACATTCAACAAAAATAAACCATTAATGACGTAGAAAAATAATACGTGTATCTACTTGTCTAATGTAATATATAATACAAGTGCAACATAAGTCTTTTTTTTTAAATAGAAACTGTCCTACTATAGTTTACTACAAATACTTCTTTACTTTTAAAGGCGTCGGGATGTGACGACCCCATCGCCCGCTGTTGGGATAACCTCTGTCACAACAGAGATTATTCCACCAGTGCAATCAGTCACACTGGTGGTAGGTCTTTGTTGCAAGAGGCCGGCTAGGTAGGTACCACCGCAATGTCAAATATTCTGCCGCCAATTAGTAGTACTTTGGCACTACTGAGTTCCGGTTTGAAGGGCATTGTACGCTAGTGAAATTACTGGGCGAACGAGATTTAAGAACTAATATCTCGAGGTTGGCAACGCGTGAGTGGCACCTACTAATGGTGCTGCAAGCGCTCATAGGCTGCGGCAGCCACTTACCATCAGGTGGGCCGTATGCTTGTTTGCCAACTTCTAACATAAAAAAATATATATACTAATAACGTTAGAAGAAAAAATGAATAGAAGTATCAAAGATATCGCTTTGTTACATCCTTAACCCTCCCTATGGCGGGTGAAATTGAACCGTCTTAGATCTGTCTCTTCGTAATCCACGCTTATAATTGATGTTATAATGTCAAATAGGCCCCAGCTAATCGGAAAAATACAAATCCACAACATGATCGATTGAACAATGACACAAAGAGATAAACTTAGGCTTGGTAAGGTTGCAGTTACAAGAATAAGCTTTATTGAAAGAATTTCTAGTTTAGAATCCCATTCATTTATTAAGTGAATTATATAAGTTAAAGTAAGGATATCCTTATACCTCATCCAATTTTATATCTTAAATAATAAATAATTAATATTCTCAAGGTAAATATTTAAAAATTAAAAAGGTGATTTTATTTTTAAAATACTTTAAATAACACTGAACACAGTGTCTGGAATCGGTCAATATCAAAACCGAAACAACTTGTAGTAACTAGTAGGCTGTAGGACAGCTTGATCTGAGGCATAGCCACAAGTACACAATTGTACATTTAAAGACATGGAAATAAAACATTTGCAAAATCTTTACATCTATTCAACCCTCACATAACCAGGCACCCTAATCGTCCCTGTAAACGACAAGAAATGGCGGAAAAATTTACTTTTTTGCCGTTGAAATATTGAATTTTTACATTTATGCCTTTCACACCTCATAACGTAATATTTCTTCCCGACTCCGCCATCCCCTTGGTAAGTTTTCTGTACCAGCAGTAACTTGCAAAATAAATATTTTTTTACTTTACAAACACGTAACAAAGAGATTTTGAGGTTTAGTTATTTGTATTTTAAAAATCATTTTAGACTTTCTTAATTTTTTTTCTATCCATATTTTTAGCTTTACTTCATTTTCTTGGGTTGCTTTTGCTTTTATGCTATAGTTCTTATGAATCTAATAAAGACCAAATAGAGCTCTCTGTATGGTTAAAACAAACAACTGCCCCGAGCTATAATCAAACCATGACCATTGATGAGTACGATAGTACTGTCTGCCATTGACTTAATGTTAAGATGATTTGATATAAATCATATACTTAAGACAAGATATTAAAAAAGAACACTTTCATTTACCGTAGGGAATTTAAAGAAAAGCAATTACAACAGTTTTCAAGCACCCTCGCCATGTGCTCAGGCAGCCCGACACAAATAATGTGACCGCAGCATTTAGTCGGGGCATCGAACGTTCTCTAATGGCATCCAACCGCCAACTGGCCACCGCATTAATCCTTTACCGGGTCTTGATTAATTATTCAAACTTAGCCCAATCCCCCTCACATATACTTCGCAAATTGTTTACAACAACACCACTTGAGTCGTTTGAGGTATTTTATGGACATCTTAAAATTTACAGCATAGTTGTTAAAGCAATTTTGACATTACAAATATTTTTTAATTAACTACTGTATTAAATATTTAATATAAATAAATAAAACTTTTAATTTTATCTTAATTAATTCACGAGATTTTTTTATAATGAACAAATTGAATTTTATCAAAATAAACAATATAAATTTTTGAACAATATTTTTCGACAATAAACACCAGGTAACAGACTCTGGCCTATAATTCAATATAACAAGGGTAGCACTGTGATATTATCAAATTAAGTGCGGACATCGCGACTGTTGACTTGAGCGATGTAAGTGACCCTTAATCCGCAGTAAATCTTCGGTCCGGCCCGAAGTACCCCGCTCAGCCGTACGAGGGTTAAACAAGCGATTCCAGCACCATTTATTACCTACTTGTTGTACGTAACAATGGATTTGTTGGTATAACACAGTACATGACTGTAAATGATTTTGTGGATTTTGCAAAGCACAGGCCAACTTTTATTTTCAATATTGTCTTGCCATTTCCCTTATGACATACAAAAATAACCTTTTATAAGATTTATTTCGAATGTTACTGTTACTAATTAAAAAAGTAAGTATTTATAATGTGTTAAATTGAATATTTGTAAAAAAATGTATGGATAATTAAATTAAATAAATAACATCAAGTCTTTAATGCTTAAAATATATTTAAGGCATCTCGATATTTGACATGACACCATGAACAGTATGTAAAAAAATAATAATAGCTCTGGTGACATCGAAGAAAACTTCGCTAGATGCGTAAGTGGGGACAGGCTGATAATGCGAACATTATACGCGGCACCTCTTGAGCTCGCATAATCGTCCGTTATGAGCAAAAACAGCGAAACTTGCATCTTCCATTTGAACGAACAGTCGCGGTGAAAATTGTGGGATGTTTTGATTTCTCGGGAAATCATTTTAACAGTATTGGTCTTACACACTAGTTACGAGGTACAACATCAATATCAATAAAAAATAAAATTATTTACATTCACTTACCACTATTGCGTTTTATATTATAATTTTTCATAACTATTTTTAATATTAATAATGTATGTAGCTTTGAATACAATATATTGTAAGTAGGTACCTATTAACGTTTCACAAAACTTGTGTAAGTGAGTGTACCTAAAAAGCAGTAATTATTCTTGAGGCTGACCAAGGGCTATCGGCTTTCAGGTTCAGTTAACTGGTGATTTACTGATGTAGTTTAGGCTCAGGTTTAAGGTATGCATGACAACTAATGTGAAGTTAAATTGTAACTTACCTCTATTACGTATTTGGTACATTCATATCAGATAGATATAGATTAATGGTAAATGCTAAGCAAATTAAAAGAATAACATCAACATTAGTGTAATGTTTTACGGTTATAGATTGCGCTTAACACTTGCATATATTAAGATATGTATTTTATATAATTATGCAGAGCATCATACTTAATAAGGCGGGCTAGTATAGTGATGCGGCACAAAAAGGAGTTACACATTTTTGATTGACAGCTGTCCTTGCCCAATAGCATGAGCGAGGGCTGACGAACCACGTCAATCAAGAACCACCCAACGTAAAACAATTTATTCGAAACAGCCTAGTGTAGCCTTTATTTCTTCAAATTTAAAAGCTATATTATCAACTGCCCTAATTATAATGCGAATACACACGGGCCCTGCGCGGAATCGTCACGCGAACGCGATCGCCCCATTATTCGCCGCCCTTTGTAATTTGAATTTAGAATTCCAATTCGTATTTGTGGTAAAATAAAAAGAACTGTTTCGACACAATGGCGTCAAGGGCGGTACTCTGACATGCGATCAAGTTATTACATTAAAGGAAAGCGCACCCGTGAGCCGCTCGCCGACCTGTTATTTTTAACTTCGGGGAATAACATTGTAACATTAATACAAAAAGTAATACTAAATAAAAACTGTAATGTCTAATAAAACTTACGATAGTGATCTGAAAATTTTGTTACAGAAAATGGTTTGCCGCGCAGGTTAAGAACAGCCTACACTAATACTCAGCTGCTAGAATTAGAAAAAGAATTCCACTTCAATAAGTACCTTTGCAGACCAAGAAGGATTGAAATCGCAGCTTCTCTTGACCTTACAGAAAGACAGGTAAAGTATTCTAAAGTAAATTTTATTTATTACTGAATACGCTCTGATACATGCATAGATCTTGATGCCAGGACTATACGAGTACTAGGATTTTAAAAATAATTATATTATTAAATGTCACATTTCATTAAAGTCGATCGAACCATTGTACAAGCAGAATAAATCCAATATAGGACTTATTTATATGTATACAAAATATTAAACATGAAACTTTGATTTTTTTATTTAATATTTTTTATTTCTACAGGTCAAAGTATGGTTTCAAAATAGACGTATGAAACACAAAAGACAAACACTCAGCAAAAGCGAGGATGGCGACGATAAAGATTCTACAACATCAGAGGGCGGTAAGAGCTCTAAAACCGGATTGGAAAAATTCCTGGACGATGATGGTCCGTTATCGGGTAAAAAAAGCTGCCAAGGCTGTGAATTACCACCAGGCGCGCTGTGCTCCCCAACTGAAGATCTACCCGAACTAGCATCACGAACAAGAAACAACAATACCCCGAGTGCTACGAATAACAACAGCTTCGCAAGTGATGGTGCTTCAAGCGTAGCTTCATCATCTTCACTGGATAAATTGGCAGAGGAAGATTCAAGAGAAGGCCCTCCCCCTTCAAACGCAGTTACTGTAGCGCCAAGAATTCTAACTAAACGAATTAAACAGGAGTCTAGGAAACGATCACCATCGTTAGATGCAACAGGTTGCAAAGTATCACCGTCTTCCTCGAAAGACGGCCTCGTTGGTGTTGCTGGTTTAACTGATGCTGGCAAATTTTCTTCCGTTAATTTAACTCCGTCATCGACTCCGGGTACACCTTCTAGTATGCATCAGAGTCCATTAGGACTATATCCTCGGCCGTCACCTCCACATGCGCCACCTGGTCCGCCTCTACCTCAAGCAATACCTAATGCTATACCTCCATATGTTATAAGAGGAAACGCTCCACCAGGTCAATTTGTCCCTCATCCAGACTTTCGTATGGACACTAAACAATTTGTAGGTAAACTAGGCCAGTACCCACAAAGCAATCGATCATATGAAGCATACGGTCCAGCCCTGCAAGGTAGTGATCAACACGTGTACACACGAAATCAACAACACTCTAGGCAACCAGACGGATCTCCTAGTACTAGACCAACGAATGGTATAGGATCTAGACAATCCTATCCACATGAAATGTATCAAAATTATGGCTATGCAAGCTACAGCAAAGATCAAGTGGCATATGGTCACCCCGGTTACGATCAAAGTCAGGGGTACGCTGGAGAGCATATGGGATATCCAAACAGCCACTACGGATATCACTACCACGAAAGTGCAGCACATGACCACGCTCACGGCTACTATAACAGCGAGAGTCAAAAAAATGTGCACGGCAATGATTATACAAAGAATACGTATTATGATACAAACTCCTACAGTAACCAACAAGGTAGTGCAACTGCGGCAAACTACGTAGCTGGTGGTGCACAAGGACCCACTACAGCCGAGGCTTATGGCGCTACAGGAGAATGCACAGACAGCTACGGATCTTTTCAACAGTTCTATGAAGCAACACACAATGCTCCAACAACCGGTGATAATTCAAATTCGTCGTCGGATTTTCACTTTCTCAGCAACTTAGCAAACGACTTCGCTCCCGAATATTACACCATTTGAGACAAGGACTTCGCCGAGCAGGCGAGTGATCTGTTCGTGTAATATTCACGTACAAATATAAATTATGTAAATAAATAAATATCTAAGTGTAAGGGTTATGGTGTTGAATGAACTGAATATCGCCAAAGGCGGGTAACTTGATAATTGTTATATTTCTCTTTGTACGACTCGGATACCCGTAAAATTCGCTATACTTGGTAAAATGTAAATAAAAAATCTACTCATACTAATTATTTTCCATAAACCTATTGAAGTACTCAATAATTTTACAAACCTGTAAGGCTACTTATGTAAAATAAGATAATATCAAATTTTCAAAAATTAAGTAAATACGTAAAGTTTTAATACAATAATCAGAAAGAAAACTAAGTTTCTCAGTAATGCAGTTATTATATTGTGAATTTATAAATTTTGCTGATATTGATCAAGTCGTAAAGCAATGGGCTTAGAAAAAATACCATAAATTAAAAATTAACCCTTACGATATGGCTATGATCTCATAGGTTTCTCCACCTATACATTAAACTCTTGTGTAATAACATTTTAAATGATATTAATTGTACACTTACCATTATAGAAGCTAAATATTGTAAATTTATTAATATTTACTATGTAAAATACATTGTGTATTTAAATACGTTTTCACGTGTTCATGTTAAAAGTATTGCAATTTTACAAAGACAATTATTGTTTTTCGATACTTACAATAATAATAGATATTGTTTATGAAATTATGTAATAGTCGTTGCCTTATTTAGTTTATATTGTTTTGTGACAATGAAACATATTGTAGATATAGTAAGTTAGTTTATTAAGCGACTATTGTAGATACATCAGCGCTATCGTTTTGGCCTATTAAAATAAAACATAATTTGGTGTCGCATTTGTATTGACTCATTTGTGTATTCCACCTCTATTTTCTTAATTAAAACAAATAGTAAATAAAATCATAAAACTTGCAATGTTTATCCTACAAATTTAATTGCCAATAAAGGTAGTTAAAGAGCTACAAATACATAATTCTTATATATATATGGACACATTCACCCATACTAAAAAAATGTCATAAGATTCGCTGGTGCTCCTTTTTAAATCACAAGCTTACAACATACGCGGATGAAGTTAGTGTCACAAATTTCCAACATACTCAAATACACTACTAACATGCTAACTATTTAGCATGTGATTAACTTGGTTTCGTTTAATTTACGAAAGAACACCATTGAATCTTTAGACATTTTTTCTGTATGGAAGTTCCAGACCTTAGTTTATAGTAAGTCAATGTAGTAATAGCACCAATTACAAGCTATCATATATTATAGCCAATGCCAGGCAAAACTTATTGCTCAAATTCAGTTTATATAGTTTCCAAGTTACTGCATACAGTGATAGACATCACACCAAGTGGGCCATCAAAGTACATTCTAGCCATCTTGTGAGCAACTATTTTTTACAACAGAAACACATATTGTACGAGGCCAGACCTGCTACAGATTTCAAAATGGGATTCTTGTAGAACATAAAACTACAAAAACTAAAAGGAGAACTGGTATTATCAGTTTATTAAACAAAACATTAATAAATGACATAAATAAGATATTCATTAACGAGACAGTGTTATGGTCCACTTATGATCTCAACAGCATGCCTCAAGATCACTGATCCCTTAAACTAAACGGACAAACAACTATCTCAACATGTTGTAAGTAGAAATTTGAAATAAAACTTTAAGAATTAATTTATGACAGCAGTTTTAATGTTATAGTTTTGGGAAATTAACAAATATTAAATTAATTTGCACACGCTTCATTATATTCCTAACAGGCTTATTACATTTCATAAGGAAAATTATAGAGAGGAAAATAACATAAATGCACTTTTGCATTAAAATTATTTAAGGGTTGAGGTAAGCAGATTACATTAATAGCTAATGTTATGACGTAGATGCCTTCTGAGCCTGCACCTGTGCTTGGGCTTTCATTTCCATCATCATGCAAATCGCTTCTCTTACTTTTGATTTTTCAACACCAAGTACTTGGATTTTTTCCATTTGTTCAGTGACAAACTGTACTTTTCTCTTGAAATAGTCTTTAGCACCTTCTATATCCTAAAATTATAATTTAAATAAATATGACAAATATTTCACAAATAATGTTTATTGTAAGTTATTTTATTGAAAAACGGTGTATATCACTTGTCATTTAGAATATAATACCAATAAAGCAAAATAAGAATAAATGAAATGAATGAAAAATTTTACATGGTCTTAGTTATGATAAAAGTTTGTTCCAAAGACTTGTTTTACCACATTCAAGTGTATAAAATAAATTCTTTGTATGAAAGGTTTGCTGTTTTTGACTAATAATTTGATTTTAAAACTATACTTTCCTAATGAAATGACATACCAATTCATTTGTAATTACGAATTATGAAGCTACATGTAAAACTATTCTTACTTTTTGTGCATAGTATCCAGTTCCAATATCTATTATAACACTGTCAGTATCTGCTATGGTACCAGGGACATACATGGAACCAGTAAGTGGAACGAGGACTGTCTTTCCTTTGGTTTGCGGCGTAATTTTCTCAACACTTTCTCCAGATTCTACAAATTTACCCTGAGCTATCTTAAGAGTTTGTAAGGAATCTTGAAACACATTGAGTTCCTGTAAATTTAAAAATAAATATCATATTACAATTCGTTAAAATAGCTTTAAATAGTATAAAACAATAACAGCACCCACTTGATCTAATTGCTGTTTCAATTTGGCCAACTGGTGAAGGTTTAGTTTCGATAGATCAATTTGGTGCATTCCTGGAGCTGGTGCTGATGAAACCGTAGCCATTTTCGAAAAATAATTATTTCTACAATATAAATTATAGTATGTATGCGTATATTAATCGTAATTTTAAAAATTACTCATCGTTACTTCATAACCTATTTGAGTTTTGAGATCCAAATTTGTCAATCCGCAATTCTGTGGGTTTTGAATCGAGCACAGACTCACACAGAGCCACAGACTCACCACAGAGCATATATGCACAGAGCTAGAATTTAATTTAGACTATAGAATTATAGACTATAAAATTGTAATATGTCATAGCAAATTATTCCATCATTGTATACTCGATCATGTTTTCGATACTTATTTGATATTTTATCGTTTGATAGAACGAAGGCAATAATTATACCAAAAATTTGAAACTTAACTCCATAATTTTATAGATGTAAGTTAAATAATAATTTCTTGTACAGTTTAATAGAGTAATCCGGCATTTTTCACGGAACTCCGTTCACAATCAAGGCGATACTGACAATGATAAAATCGATTCCAAAGCAGTTTTTATAAACGCAGTAGACTTGTTGATCAATTGCAATAGTAAATTATCATTATTACAACACAACTCATATTTTTCAAAAGTGAAATGTCACTGCCTCATACGACAAATGACAAAAGACAATCAACAATTCGACGTGAGAGTGAAGTAAAGACGTCTGTCAGTGTCAGTCAGTTACTGTTAAACGCTGTGTGTGAATTTCTATCATTAGCTTTAATTTTTCGTGTATGTTAGTTATTGAAAATAAGTTTAATGTCAGATTGCGAGTAAATAGTGATCATCATCAAGATATTTATTAGCTAAATTTTTATTTATTCGATCGTTATACAACTTAACCTTCTTACTCCGAAATGTCGGTCACTAACATTGACACAGTAGATAATTTCGTAAATTTCGTTAGGTACGTAATTTGTTTAAGGAAGTCTTAGCAGAAAAAGAAAAAATGTTATCAGCTTATGATATAAAGCTTAAGTTTCGATAAAGTTCTCGATATCTTAAATTATTTACTATATTCATTTTTAAATTAGAAGGAAAATAAAAGGCTTGGGAAAAAACTATTACCCATTTTAAAAATTATTTGAAATGCTTATATATTTGGTCAATTATTTATTTTCTTTTTGTCTATTGGGTGCATGGTACCAACTTGCAATGGTTTTTAAAACAACTTTCCATTGGACTTGTAACTGTAAACATTGAAACTAAATGTTCGAAACTGGATTACAATACAATTAGCTGTCTTTCTGGTTGTTTATTTATTTAGTATAAACTTTGAAAAAGATTAAAAACTGATAATAATAATTAGAAATATTATTACTCTTAAGTCATGCAGTTTTTTTTATATATTACCATTCAGTCCAATACTAAATTATTAAATATACATATTATTATTTACTATATTAATTATGCCATTTTATAGGTCACCAACATTGTCAGTTGTGCACTTCTCTGCAGACTGGGCAGACCAGTGTGGGCAAGTTACAGAAATCCTTAAAGAATTGTTAAAAGTGCCAGAGGTACAGTCCAGTGGGAGCAAAGTTGGTATTTGTGATGCTGAGAACCTCTCTGAAATCTCACTGAAGTATAAGGTAAACATAATTTATCATAAATCCGTATAATCCATATTCGTGTTTTTGGTATAAAAAAAAATGTGTATGATTTTTTTTTCTAAAAGGTTGACTCTGTGCCTACTGTAATACTATTTAAAAATGGCACTGAAATAGACAGAATTGATGGAGCTGATGCTGCTCAAATAACATCAAAAGTAAAAACTCATAGTTGTGGTAAAAGTTTAGTTGATATAACTCCTAAACTGCCTTTGGAAGAAAGACTGAAAGCTCTTATAAATAAACATAATGTCATGGTCTTTATGAAAGGCACAAGAGATGGACCGAGATGCGGATTTAGTAGAACTCTTGTTCAGATCCTAAATGATACTGGGTATGTAAATTAAATATATATTTAAAATAGGATATTTAAAAAAACTTAATGAGTGTTGTGTAGTGAACACAAATTTGTTAAAAATTCAAAGTAATAATAATAACAAACTCAATAAGTTTTCTATTTTTATGCTGCCTGTCCATTTATAGACTGAAATATAGGAAATACAACAACACAGTGCATTACCCACATCATGGGGAGTCCTTGCTTTTGATAGCTGCATGAATTTTAACCTTATATTTTTAGGATTAATCAACCAATCTTATAGTAAATAATAAATATAGGTGTAGCTTCAATATTTTGTTTAGATTATGTATTATTATAATATTGGGCTATGCTAAGCCTCTCAAATACAGAAAAGCATTGCATTCACTATAACAACATACATCATGTCACTTCACAGAGCGACAAGCTAGAATTACAATCACTATGTCCAGCCAATGTCTATTGAGAGAATTTTTGGCTGCTTATTGTACAAATTATTTAATGTAAAACCCAAGGAACAATTGTCATCACAGTTGCCTGCATAACACAAAAATCCAGTTACTGTACATTCAAGACAAATTCATTCCCTGGGTACAATATTAATGTTAAATATTAAGATAAACAATTAATATTCTTACTGTTTGCCTTTCATTTGTTTTCATCTTGAATTTAATAGTGTCCATTAAATGTAATTTTAGAATAGTCTTGAACATATCCTCCGTTTATTAGTTTATGATTATTATAATTTTATATTGCAGTGTGCAGTATGATACATTTGATATTTTAACGGATGAAGAGGTTCGTCAAGGTTTGAAAACTTATTCTGATTGGCCCACATACCCACAGCTATATGTTAAAGGAGAGTTGATTGGAGGATTAGACATTATCAAAGAACTTCAAGCAAACGGAGAACTGGAGTCCACTTTAAACGCCTAAACTGTGCTTGTTAATATTGAGTAGCTCATTTTTTATTTATTTAATAAAATATTAACAAAATTATAAAAACTTACTTATTTCTTTTATAATAAATTGCAAAGAATTATTTCACATGTTATTATACATGTTTAGAAAAATATTATTGCTATATTAAATATCTTTCTATCATTTAATCAGGATTTCTAAGAAGAAATCTCTAGACAGATTGACGAATTGATTTCTTTTAGCCTCTCGATGCGTTAGACCATTTAACTAATTTTATACAATTATGGACTAAGACTTGCTTGTATTTATCAAATAAAAAATAAATTATTAAATGAAATAAAAGGCCGCACACAAATAAAGTCACTAAATTGAAAATGGTATATTATAACCAAAGACATTAAGTGTATATATTTAAATCTCTTTGATTCTAACATAATTGTATGGGTAAATATGATTTTTAAGTTTTTCAATTTTATTGCTTGTGAGTCTGTGGGTGTCATCCTCAGAGTAATGAAAACATAAAGAGATGCCCTAACTCGAAATAGTGGGTGTCGAGCTCAATGCTAAAATGGAACGACAAATGGCTGCCAAGAGATGAGAACGAGAGAACACGATGAAAATCGTTGAGATGCATCTTCTCGATTCGAATCAATTAATTATTATTTTGCCTTTATTATTTTTTGAATAAGAAAGAGAAATGGCTGCCAAGAGATGAGAACGAGAGAACACCATGAAAATCGTTGAGATGCAGATGCATATTCGATAAGATTTATCGATTCGAATTAATTAATTTTTAAAGAATATTAGCAATGCTTTTTTACAAGGCATTACTAATATTCCTACTGCCCCTCCAAATAAGCTTGAAGCTTGCGATAGGAGTACGACAATAGCCCAAGGGAGTCAGGATCGAACCCTCGACTCTCGCGTTAACGAAGAGCGACGTCGTCTATGCTACCGTTGAGCTATTGAGGCTTCAATATATTATTATTTAGCCTTTATTATTTTTTGAATAAAATAAAATAATAAAGGTTAAATATGAAATCATTAAAACAAGTAATAACATGACTGTAACATCAATAATCAGAACTTCATAACTCCGTATGATGCAGGCTATACTTGTGACATCTATACGATCTTACAAAGATTTTGGCCAAAAATGAGAGAATATATAAAGTTTATTACTTTTATGTCTTTTCATGCCCTATTTGTTTAACTACAATTTTCTATAGACAAACAAGACGTCTCAATATGTCTTTCTTACTCTACGTTTCAACATTTGTTACATTGATGACTTCACAGAGCATATAGATGACTTAATCAGTTGACAACTAGACAGTGACAAATTGACAATTGTTGTTTTATGGCGATTGCTATTTGTATGTACGTATACAGAAATTAGAAAAATAATCATATACATTTATTTCTGTGAGTTTGTTTTACAAAGAACATTAACTAAACATGGATACATTAATTTCATTTAATTCTAGTAAGTATTACAGAAACTTAAACCAACACCAAAACAATCTGTGGGTATTGTAAGCTTTTTATAAATATTTACATATTTTCTTCAGAATCAATGAATAGAATAAGAACGGCAGGCGATGGAATGGAATCCATTGAAAATGTAATAGAAAACAAAACACCTAGATCTGTAATAAAACCAATAGTTCCATCGAACACTAAAGAATCTTTGCTACCTAGTGGTCTTGTGCAGATATATCCAACCAAAATCATTAAATCTGAGAAGAAAACTCATATGTATGTTAAGAATCCAAAATTCGTACCATACGAACCTTATCCTGGTGCTGTAAAACCAATTACAACAAAGCTTATGGCAAAAACTAAGAAATCCAAAAACCGTATGGATATCAACAAGCTTATTAACCAAATGTCACAAATGAATACTAATATAAATGAATTTAAGCCGAGAAATAAGCTTGCATCATGCAGTGATAAATCTGAACCAGATTTTGACAAGACAAAAATAGATAATGAAATGCAACAGCAACTAGAACACTTGACGAAAGAAAACGAAAACTTAAAAGAACAGTTAAAACAACAAGCTCAGGTTGATAATCTTATATATATAGTTATAAATCCAATCTGATATCTTTAATAAATAAATAGAGCATTGTATGATTTGTTTCCATTAGCACATTCACAATCCCAATAGTAGACATAATAGTTAAACAATTGATATGAAGTCTTTTGACAGTCACAAGACATTTGGTGTGTTAAAGTTTGGATAGTAAAATAATTAATACTTTTCAAATTACTTAATTGCAAAGTTTGTATAATTTATAAAGTACATAAATATAATTCAGATGTGTTTTCAACTGACCAACTTTGAATATAATATGAGTCATACTTTATATGTTATTGTTGTAATTTAAATTATTTTATATTCATAAAGGTTGTTTATAACTTGCACTATTGTAAAGCAGTTATTAATGTTAACAGGTTAACAAGGAACTAAAGACAATGCTGGTAGCCTCAATGGGTGAAGATCTGGAGTTCCAAGTACATTCCCTAAATGAGGATAAAAAGCATTTGGCCAGTGCCTTGCTCAGCTCCTCGCAACATTTGTCCACACATCAGGTAATTTGATTTTCAAAACTATTAAAATTATTATCATTACATTACATTGAAAAATAATCCAATATTTTATTGTCTGTAATATTAAACAGTTTTTTTTATATTGAATATGCAATTTTGAATATGCCACTGTTTTATAATAAATGGCACTGTTATAATTATATTGTCTATTTAATGATTAGGAGCAAACAGAATGGCTGGCGGGACAGTGTGAAGTATGGAGAAGCAAATTCCTTGCTAGCAGGTATGTATAAAAATTAAAAAATAGAAAATAAAAATTAGAAACTAATTAATTTATTACTTATTTGTTTCCAGTCTTATGATTGAAGAACTAGCAGAGTGTAAAAAAATGCTAAATGAGAAAACACTGAATTTACAACAGGCTGTAAAACAGTTATTAGACGAGAGATGTAGAATGAGGGAACTGATGATATGTACATATAAAAATTTGTACAGTCTTCATGAAAATTGGCTTCAAAGTGTAGCTATTTCAGAATGTATGGGCAGTAAAAATAGACCCATTGGAAACCTAAATTTCAATACAACAATGCCCCATTCCGCAAGTGTCCTAGATTTAGCGACAACAAATTTAAAATTAACTGAAAACATCAGCAGTTCCACAGAGAAACAAAACATTAACCATTTAGATTCATTAGCTACGGCTACAGAAGCTGAAAAGTATGCTGAGCAAGTAAGTTTCATTTAAATTTTGAACCAATAAAATTTAGCAATGATCTAAAAAACTGTCCCACCTTTTCGGACATTAGCAGAAATATATGGGAAAGACTAAAAATTTAAATATTTTTTTTGTCATAACTACCATTTTGTAAATAGCTATTATTTTATATTTCTATGTTAAAAAAACAGATAAGTAAAATAAAATCATTTATATAAAAATAAATAACGACTTCAAAACTAAAAAATTAATAATTTCTTCAGAAGTCGGTGGATAAGTAAAATATCGGCCCAAAGTGATATTTTCATATTATTCAATTACAAAATATTATACTAACTGATGAATTATTTATTATATTTCACACTACTTCAATTTGAACAAATGGTATTTAAGGTCAATGAACCAAAGTAAGGTCTTTATATAAATAATTATTTTCAGGTAATGGCAATGCCATTCGAAGTTAAAAACGTAAATGAAGAGCCAGTGAATGCACTCGTTCATCACGCTTACAATAATAGCGGGAATATATCACCACCAGTGGCGTCTTGCGTTCATTGTAATGGAAAAGTTCAGTTACTTTAAGTATTAATATATCTGTTTAAATTCTGAAAAATAAATATTAATTCTTAATAATTATATTGAGGCGCTCGTAGCCAACTCTTATTTGTCGGTAAACGATCAGTGAGTTAAGCTGCTTTAGACGCAGGAAATCTATGGATGGGTAAACGCATAGTTATATTTGAATAGTGCATCCGTACTTCGAAAAGGTGCGTAAAAATCATTGGCTGTTATCAATTTGATAATAGTGGATAAGGCAAGTCAGAGGCCTATATGGGCGACCTGAACACCTCTGACACTATGTAACCATAAAAGAAGAAAAAATGTTTAGAAAGTGGTGATTGTAGTTTTTATTTGTATTTAAACATATAACATTAATTTAAAGTTAAGGCCGTTTCCAGACTACCTTTCCAGCCTCAAAAGTGCAATCAAAATCAATCACCAAGCATTTTTTCTTTAAAATTATTCTATCCAAGCTACAGCAAAGTAGGGTACGTTTTGAAATTTCAAACATAAATTTTATAACTTCGTTTTTAGGGTTGTTCCATGGGTTTTTGAGGGTCCAGTGTCGCTCGCTCGCTGCCCATACTAGAAGCTTAATATTTTTCATGTTATTTGCATGAACTGTAATAGATAAAAAGTTGCAATTTTCATACATTATGTATTTCTATGGCTGCTTTAATAAAATATACTTTTTTTAATAAAGATTATTAGCATTGCTTTTTCAAGGCATTACTAATATTCCTATTGGAGGGGTTCAAGTAAGCTCGAAATTAAAAATACTAAAAACAAATTTCATTTCAAAATTTAAAAAGGGATTCCTATAAAATAAATTTAATATTTTTATTCTATGATGGTACTAAACCGTTTATGTGCGAGTCCGACACGAACTTGACTGGTTTTACTGCATTGACGAAATCCTGCAAACGGCCATGAATAGGTAAACAATTATGTATATATAACTACAGGTATTTAATTGCTCAAAGTTGCACAATCTTAAGATACTTTTAAAACATGTTTCTTGAAGTATAAATTAAATATTGTTATTGTAATATTGATTATAAATTGTTTTTTTAGACTTTGTAATTTTATGCTACTTTACTATTCTGGAAAACATTTTATTACTATACAATAGTGGCATATATTGAGTTGTACATACATACACTATATGATTTACTGTTAAAGTTAAAGATAAATTGAAATGTATAGAAGTTATAATGTAATTATTTATTATCACAGACACTATCTAAATATGAAGACCGGGTCAAACCATTAAAGATGACCTATTTATTATTAGTTTACTTAATAGTTTATAATTGTGTATATTTTTTGTAATCAAATAATTATAATATTTATGAGAACAGCAACATTTAAATTAAATAAAAAAATATGTTATTCATTTTGTTAAAATAAAAATCTATAAAATTGTCATGTTTTTATTTTTATTAAACGTCAAAATTTCGTCAGATTAAAAAACATATTTTAAAGATTTGGAGAAAAAAAACAAGTTGGTATTTGACAATTTTATTCCAAATAAACTGCAGCCAATATGAAATTAAAATCATGCGCTATCGATTTTATATAAATGATTGTAATATTGCAACATCTCAGTGCCAGTGTAATTGTAAGCCAGGTAGTCCTTCACAGGCACGAACTTGGCGCCACCGAACCAGTCGACCATCGCGATTTGAGCTATTTTCAATTTAGCGACGAACCATTCGTGATCTGTGGAAAAAAAATTACCTTGACTTATCTCGTCCAGTTTTATCTAGTGACATTACTGAAGGTTTTTAATTATGTTAAGAAATAATAAGGGCTCTTTGGGGCCAGCCATAAATTACGCCACACGTAAAGGCGTGAAGTGTGACATTGTTTGACAAAGGGTACAAAGTTTCGTGACGTCTTATTTAAAAATATAATTAATCTGTAAAAATTTTAACGCGTTCCAGCGTCACGAAAAACATAAAAATTTTCAAATTTCGAACTGCTGTTTATTAATATTTTCTAGATCTAGAATTTAAGAATAAGAATTTATCATTGAATGACGTTTATACGCTCCTTTTGTGGAGGCGCGTTGCGTCTTCCTGAACAAAGGCCTAAGTAATAATTACAATACGATAAAAGAGCTATAGTTTAGCGAAGTGTAATTTAAATACATATATAGTAATTAAAAATGAATATATTATTATATCCAATATTAGTCAAGTAATAAAGTAATTTTGATTTTATAAGTGGAATTAGAATTTAACATAACGATAACATTTTTTTAAATCGGATGATAATAATTGTTTATTCAAATTAAGATAAAAAACAAATGGGCAGTTTGACCTTGAAAATAGTATAGTGTGATTGGGAACGAAATTTGAATTTTTTAAACTGACGTGAAGGCAAACAACCTAATCTAGATTTCTTGTAAGTACCTAGGTGCAGTCTGTTTTAAAACGTTTGAATGAATTAATGTATTACTTAACTTTGAATGTATTACTTTTTAGTATAACCGATAATTTATAATCGAAATAAGTTAAAAAAAAATCAAACTTCTTTAAAAATAAATATAAATATGTTATCTTATTGATAACATTGAGAATAAAATAACAAATAAAAATCCAAAACAAAAAGCTTAAAACAGAGAATCAATCAGATTTATTGATTGTCTTATCAACCTTCGAAAAATTAAAAAATATCTTACGATAAATTTTATCATAAAGCATGCGTCAGACTTGTAAATATATAAACACAAACCTGGCGGAAAGTTAGCCATCGACGGATGCCTTTCGAACAATGCCGCTTTCGCAAACTTGTACTCATCGGTGCCCTCTTTAACCTGGAATGTTATATTTAACATATAACTTGCATTGTTGTTCGATTATATACATAATACTTATTGCTTTACATTTAACTTTCAATCAACCGAATACTCTACATAATTAAAGAGGTTACTGCTGTAAGGGTCATATTTATTTCTTTAAATTCTTTATTTGCACACACACAAAATAATTATTACAATAACAAACTGCTACAATAACATAAATGGTACAAAGGCGGTACATTAGCCTATCTTAGGCAAATGTAGTATACATACCACCTAGCTGTATACTAAAAAATGTGCGGTCGGGTGACGAACAGGAGGGTCAGGAACGGAGTTCCTTCGTTTTTTCTTCAACTCCGAATGTAGTTCGAAATGAAATGTGTATATTACAATAGTTTATATGGTATAAAGAGACAGAGTGAGAGAGAGTTGCGCTCCCGGCTGCGCACTCACTTGCTCGTGTGCTCATTTGCCTACTACACAGGCTTGAAACACGCACATACACAGAATACGACATTTCGTTACGTGAAAATTTCTACTTAATCGCACTACCTGCAAACCGCGTTAAGGAACTTCGTTCCAAAAAAGATTCTAGTAAATTAAACAAAATTATAAGCACACGGACAAAAAGACTGAGCGCTATGACATGTTTTTAGAATTTGATGATGAAAATGCATGTTCAAATATGAAAATGGAACAGCTCTTGCGGTAGCTCAAAGTAGATTTTCCGTCATAAGATTGCCGCGAGGCCGACATGCAAGCCGCATGGCATCATAAGAAATAGAAATGCGTTTCGTTTGATTGACCGAATTTTAATGTTAATTTAGAAAGATAAAAATGTACGTAATGTGATATGCAGTCTTTATCATTGATTTCCAGCGTAAATTCTTTTCAAACGAAGAATAGATGCGGGCAAAGTCGTAGCCTCGTAGGCAGTTTAATTTATAATCATATCCAACATAATATATCACGTTCATTATAACAACGGCGTTGTGTTTTATCGAATGTTATTAATAAGATAAAGCAGATACAGTAAACGTGAGATATTAAACGTAGGCATTAATAAGTAAATAATTATTAAGATAATTCAATGTATATAACGTCAATGTAAGTTATTTTGTGATTTATAGCAGGTCACCAAGATAAAATAAATGTATCCTACTGATCTTTCACATTTATAATATATATATATATATTATAAATGTGAAAGTTTAGATATTTGTATGTTTACTACTCAACCACGCAAAAACGGCTGAACAGATTTGCATGAAATTTGGCATTGGTGTTACTATAACAATCTATATCTAATAGATTGTTATGGTAACACATAGGATATTTTATTCCAGACAAAAATTAAATTCTACTGTGATTTGAATTTCGATATAGATGGGTAATATGTAATCCAGACTAATAATAACTTTAATGATTTTTGGGTATAAAAGTAGATGGAACTATGAACAAGAAGGCCACTTTTGTTGGAAAAAACTTTTGTTGAAAAACATGAATTTATGAAACTCAGTTGGCGAGCAAGCAAACGGCCCACCTAATGGTAAGTAGTTGCCGTAGCCTATGAGCGCTTGCAACACTATTAGTAGTTGTCACTCACGCGTTGCCAACCTAGACATATTGGTCCTTAAATCTCCTTTGCCCAGGAATCTCAATAGCTTACAGTGGTCTTCAAACAGACATACTATAATGCCTAAGACTCTACCGCTTTACGGTAGAATATTTGACGCTGTGGTGGTAACTACCTAGCCGGCCTCTTGCAACAAAAGACCTACCACCAGTGTGATTGATTGCACTGGTGGAATAATCTCTGCTGTGACAGAGATTATCCCAAAAGCGAGGGATGGGTATCGTCTCGTCCCAGCGCTGTTTATTTTATACCTAATATTCTTTAAATACAAAATCTATGTTTGATCTTTAATTGCATGTTGCTAAGAGTACCAACAAAAGGTCTTTCAATTATCCTTACCACACTTTCAGTCAATGTCGGGCCCGTGTAAAGTTTCTACAACATTTTGTATAGATTAGATATTGTAAAGCCAATAATGTATTAACTAGTAAAATGCCCTGAAAATATTTATGTCAACGCAAATCATTTATAACTATTGATAAATAACAATGTATTAATTAATATAATCGTATAATACTAATACAAAACATACATTATATCCAATATTATAACATAGTTTATACTGCTTATGATAACCCTTCATCAGTCAATAAAATGAAAGGTCAAATCTTACGTATCCATATTAAAAAATTAAGTGCTCGCGGATCCGCTTGCGTTAATGTATTTTTTTTTGTAATGCACGGGAACCTAACATTTTTCCGCGACAAAAAGTATCCTTTATGGTAAGTAATAAGTTACCTATATGCCAAATTGCATCCAAATTGGTCAAGCCATTTATGAGATTGTGCGCAAACGCAAATGGACGTATTAACGCTTAAAATTTGATACAAAAATGTCTTTAAGAACAGACAAATAACTTGGAAACGGTCGTTCGGCATAATTATTACGTAAAAAAGCGCAATCACAGCTGCGACCATTGTCACAAGCACAATTTTTCCGCATTATTTTGGTATATAAAAATGAGAGATTGTTAGAACTATTCATTTGGATTTACGAAACAAATAAATAATCGCTACACACTCAATGGAGTTGTTAAGGACAGTTATATCCTGTGTCCGGAAACATACAAATTGGCAAGGAAAACATACCTGTACTTTTTTTTATGTTACAAGTTGGCAAACAAGCATACGACCCACCTGATGGTAAGTGATTGCTGTAGCCTATAAGCACTCGCAGCACCATTAGTAGGTGCCATCTCACGCGTTGCTAACCTCGAGATGTTGGTTCTTAAATCTCCTCTGCCCAGTAATTTCACTAGCCTACAGTGAAACCGGAACACAGCAATGCCTAAGCACTACTATTTGGCGGCAGAATATTTGAACCTGCGGTGGTACCTACCTAGTCTGTCTCTTGCAACAGCAGACCTACCACCAGTGTGAGTGATTGGACTGGTGGAATAATCTCTGCTATGACAGAGGTTATCCCAACAGCGGGCGATGGGGTCATCACATCCCGACGCCGGGCAATACAAACATCTGTTCCAGTTCCAGCGGGAATCGAACCCGCGACCTGTGGCGATTAAGGCTGTTTCGCTACCAGTGCGTCCCAACGTCGTCGCTATATATCGCTAATTCAAAAAATAATAATAATACTAATAATACTAATACTACATACTAAAAACACAAAATTTTAACACTAATACTACTACATCCTTACCTTCTTCATCTTTCCGGAGAGCATAAGTCTGGTGCATCTCGGATCTTCCGGATCATATTTTTGGTTCTCGCAGTATCTCGTCTCTTCAAGTGATACTAATACAGTAGAGCGAGTGTTTTTCTGCAAATTATATAAGTCACATAAAATATATATATAAGATAACAATAACCCAAATGGTTGACTTGCTAGGCTAATTGTTAAATATTACAATGAATAACTTCGATAACGCTTTATCAAAAGAAAAAAAAAACTAAACAATATTACTGTTAAAATTAAACACATGTTAAGTTATTATATCAAACGATTTTGATAATTCTTTTTTGTACGATAAGGTCAACTTTGGTAGTGTTATATATCCCAATTTATTTATCACTAGCGGCCCGCTCCGGCTTCGCACGGGTATAAAATATATAGCCTACGTCATTCACTGAAAAATGATTAAAATCGATCCAGTAGTTTTGATTTATTCATTACTGCCCGTGGCCCGCACGCGTGAAATGTAATTATTTATGACATCACATTAGAAACCTCAAAAATAACAGTATTTTTCACTATTTAATGGCTGTTATTATACATATAAACGTTCCTCATCAATCACTCTATTAAAAAAAACCGCATCAAAATCCGTTGCGTAGTTTTAAAGATTTAAGCATACATAGGGATATAGGGACAGAGAAAGTGACTTTGTTTTATACTATGTAGTGATTATCTAAAACTCTATTGACATTACTTTCGTGATTTTATTTAAAACGAATTGCTCCTATAATATATTTTAGTTTATAATAGTAACAGCCTCAATAGCTCAACGGTAGAAGGGCCGACTTCGCTCCGTTAACCGAGAGTCGAGGGTTCGACCCTGACCCCCTTGTCGTACCCACTCCTAGCGCAAGCTTCGAGCTTATTTGGAGCGGCAATAGAAATATTAGTAATGCCTTGAAAAAGCATTGCTAATATTCTTAAAAAATAGTAAGAATAAAATACCGAAAGGTCTTTTGCTGTAAAATCCAAGGGTGACATATAAAAGTACGGTATCCCTGTTGAGTTAGCCATTGACCCATCGACCAGGGATTTAACATTCGAAAATGGGAATCCCTCAATGGCTGGTAGTGTCGAAATAGTTGCTATAGACGCCCAATCTGTTCAAAACGTTAAAAAAAACTAAGGAAATTTCAAATATCAATTACAATAGATGGATACATATTTTAATATGTGTTTTAAATCGTTGGAGGGTTACCAAAGAAGCAGTGACGGATTTAGAAGCAGGCTCAGTAGGCCTAGAGCCTAGGGCAACAGATTTTTGGGGCGGCAAATTTCGGGACTGAATTTTTTTTTTTGCTACCTTATAAAAATGAAAGAGATTTCTGCATGACGATTTTCTAATGTTTTACAGGTAGAAATCGGCAATAAATTTGCCAATGACTTTCTCAAACTTCCATATTCAGTATTCTAGAGTAAAAGAGCTAGTTCGCCAAGGCAAGTCCGGCAAGGGCGACAAAACCTTTAAGCCTTAAAAAATTGTAAATCCGCCACTGCAAAGGAGACCATATTCGTCTAAAGCCAACGTTGCACTAGTATGATTTTGGATCTATTGTTATGATTAACGTACACAAATAAATATTTACAAAACTCTACTTAAAATTTTATTTTAAGTAAATAATATATGACCAAAGTCTGAACTAAGTAATTCAGACATGTGCAAAATCTAAGTGCAGGATAGTAAAATATAATTTTATTGCAAAGCCATATACAGAAAAGTAAATAAAGGTTTTAGCATGTTTTGTGTGATGTTATAAATTACCGACAATAACGCATCTTTAATAATATCCATAAAGTGTGTATGTTTGCGTGTGTGTGGATGTGTATGCTCTCTACAAAACTTCATAAAAGGATAAAAGATATTTTTATTTCAATAATTTGAAAAATATATAAATTAAGCACGGATAATAAAATTACGAAAAGCAGACCAAGTGAAGTCGTTTACCCTGAAATTTGATCTTAAAATAAACTTCATATCTTAAAAAAGAACAAGTTTTTTTAGAAATAAGCTTTCTTACCACAATTATGTAAAACATATCTCGCCATTGCAACCAGTTTTGTATGATCCGGCGGGGTCGGCCCTTTGTGATATTTTCGCGTTCCTATGTCATTTGATAAATCTCTGTGGAGCCAACCATCTCGCCGCTTTTCATGGTGGTATTTAGATTCACCATACATACAGACGATACTCAAACATATGAAGAGTAGCTTCCACATGATTTTAATGATGCTATAAATAAAAATAGTTATACAGCCCTCTCAATAGTACATTTGTCCTAAGTTGTTTGAAAACAGGAGCACAACCATCCTTAAGCAGGAATTGGACCGGGAATGTTCGTCAGTTACATTTTTTTAATAGGTAAATAAAATATTAAAAATTTAAAATATTAAAAAAAAAAACTCCTTATTACTTTCCAACTTTTATATATTTATGCTTGTAATAAGCACATGCTCATTAAACATGTGCTTATAATAATATAATTGTTTGATTTTCCTTAAGGAATATTCCAAAGTTATAATCAAATATACACACAATATAAACGTGTCGATGATGCCGTGTAAAATATATTAGCATAAAATTATAATAATATAAATTGCGTTTTAGTTAAAAATAGAATGTTTATTTTTATATCTTTAATAAAAGAGAGGAAATGAAAATTGTTAATTTTAATGAAAATCATTATCGCTGCTCGTTTGGTTAATGTTAATTTACGTTGTGGATTATGATATTTTTGTGTAATCTACAATATTAACGTATAAATAAAGCCCCTTGCATAAATTAAAATATAAATACTTTGATAAGTACAATAACCTTTTAAGAATTTATCAAACATTTGTTTCCCTTGTTACTTTTATATTTAAAATTAAAAAGCAAAAAAAAATTAAAACATATTTTACTTACATTCGACGAAATAAAAATATTGCCAAATGTTATTGGCAATTTTTCACAAAACGCGCTCCAGTGTAAATCAAAACGGAAATGCGCGAGCGCGCCAAACCACTAACAGCACACGAATTATATTATTAATGTTGTCAGCTGATAATGCATTAAAATTATAAATATCATGACATATGACAGAGTTGCCACAGTAATAAATAAAATTGTTACCAGCTGTTATACCCTTCCCACATTAGTTTGCAAATAATTAACATATAAACACGTAGCCATTTGAAAATTCATTTAAAGTTGTTTTCATCAAATGATATTGCAGCGAATTTTAAAATTTAAGCGCTGCATAAAGCAACACGATAAAAGTTCATTTCAAGTATTAACCTAACATAATTATACGTTTAAACAAATTCCAAACGTAAACCGATTGGGGCGCGACTCGCCAGGCAATACCATATCATATCGCCTGGTTGCAGTTCAGCAAGAGGTCACGATAGTTACTCATCAAGATTACAAAATCCACGTGGAAGCAGCATGTTGTACCCAAAAGATGTAACGAAACCAAACCGAAAAATGTGTCACCGTATTAGTAGTAGAGCCATGCTCCATTTTCTGCGCGCGATTGTTTGTCTACCGTCATAAAAAAATAAAACCTAGTAAAGTATTAACTCTCGACAATTCAAGTCTCGGTTTGAAATCTGCTATCAGCAGGATAGGCATGTTTTATATAAAACACTACCAATAATATCCTCACACTGGTTACTACCAATAATATCCTTATCAAAGCAGTTCATCTCAATATAGAGTGTTTAAAGAGAGAGTATAAAACAAACATTTCAATAATTGATTAAAGATAAAACACAAAATAAAATTAAGAACCTAAACCTAAAGAATTAAGCCTAAAGGCCACCAATAATGACAAAAGCAAAATCACTGCCCCAGCGAATTGAAACTAAAACTACATCAGCTCAAACTTCAGCAAGCAAAAACTCAGATCAATAACCTCTACTCTGGATACGACGGAGATTATTCGTAAAGTGGCGGACGGGACCAATGGAGTGTGGCAAATTAATCAAGAGCTGAGCTTCGAGTTTTGTTTATACGACATACAGAAGGATAGTGAAGTTGGATAATTATAGCTAATAAAATGGCCAACCAGGTTCTCGCAAGGCAAGATACAATGAAACCAGCGGGAAACATAAAGCGAGGATATACACTATCAGCCCTAGAGTATTCCAATTTTCAGTGAGTAATATTTACTAATTCTCAATAAACTGTTCTATTATAACCAATGCTCTAAGGCTGACAAAATCCACAACCATAGGAAGCTGGTTTAGGTATAAGACAATACGAAACTTATCAAATAAATTTATCTGTGCCCGACAAACGTGGCTGGTGTTAGTCATAACCGATAGACGTCTTTGTAAGTCTGTAGCTGGGCATAATTATCCAAAATATCCGTCTAATCCACTAGCGAGCTACTTTAAAGCCGAAACTGTGCAGTAACGTTATAGGTGTCATTGTTGCGATTTCTAGGGACAAAATAGCTTCATTAACATCACAAATTCCAGCTTATTTCACAAAAATGATTTTTTTAATATACAATGATGGCGGCAAACAAGCGTATGCCTGATGGTAAGCGGTCACCGCAGCCTATGAACGCCTGCAATCCCAGAGGTATCGATTGCGTGTTGCCCACCAATTTTTGACCAATGTTTGTGTGGTAAGAGGTTCTAAAAATAATAACATATATTAAGATCAAATTTTATTTTGTCAATATAATCGCAGTTTTATCATAGTACATTTATTAAAAACGAGTAAAATATATTGGATATTAGCGTTGTTGGGTACTCTTTGCTATTTGTTCCTTGAGCATGAGAATACTGGCTCGTTGCTCTGGTGGCAACAATGCGATCTGTTCGTCCGAAAGTTGCAGCACTTGCATTATCAATGCAGCCTGTAAGCAAAAACATTTTCACGTATTTATAGTGTTGCAATACCACAAAATATCATTTTCCTATTAATATAAAAATAATTTTTACCTTCTCTTGATCCGAAGCACCAGATGGTATTCCTTGTATGGTTCTTGCTTGAGCCATACTCGGCATACCGGGCGGCATTTGTTCTGAATAAACAATCCCAAAAAATAATTTATTAAAATCAACATTATATGTTGGCAAATTTTTTTTATTGACAACAACAGCGTATACTAGCGCTTATGCATAAATGTTTTAAAATATTTAGCTTACGTTGTGGCATCTTGGCTTGATTGCGTGGGTCGTTAGGACGGACACGCGGATCTGCGTTGAATCCCTGCATATTTGCCAGGCGAGGATCACGCGGGAATGAACTGTATGAAAAAAAAAATACCAAAATTATTAACTCATTCTCTCATTATTAACATGTATAAAAGAATCATGATAAGACATTGTTGTATAACTAATAGAAAACTAACAATACACTAGAAGTTATACTAAAAGTAACTATACTCTGGAAATTTTCAGCATGTGTTTCTACATACTACTAAAATACATCAAGATTAAAGTTTTCCTTATTTTCGTCTGGTATCTTGTTACTAAACACATAATTGATTTTTATTAATTGATCGCAAAGCTGCTGCAGGTCATTGTTCTAAGCCATTTCTTTAATCATAAATTGTTTGTCACTACAAAGTCATTCATTGGCTGTTCAAATATGAAATGTCTAAAACGAATTGTGAATGTGACATTTTAAATAGTGAAACAGCTTAATAAAAATGTACATTTAATCTTATATAGAAGATTTTATATTTTCTTTTTATTTTACATAAAAATAAAATAAATATTTTTAAAGAAAAAAAAAAAGGAAATGGTTTCAGCCTAAAATAAACTCTCAAAGAAAACTGGCAGTAATTAATGTATATAAAAATAAAAGAACATATCCACACAGTAAAACATGAATCAATACAAATGTACAACTTACATTTCTCGTACCTCCTTTGTAACGTCAGGTCTTTAAAATTTTAATTTATATTATAAATAATATTAAAAAAATTTATTGTGGTTTTAGAAATATTATAGTGTCATTGAAATTAGTATTTCAATACTTTAGAAACATATTTTATAATATTTAACAAAGCTCTAAGTAAAGCCTAAATAGCTCAATGGTAGAAAGGCCGACTCCATCAACGTGAGAGTTGCGGGTTCGATCCTTAACCCCTAGGGCTATTGTCGTACTGGCCACTCATAGCGCAAGCTACAAGCTATGTGGAGGGCCAATAGGAGTATTAGTAATGCCTCTAAAAAGCATTGCTAAAATTCTTAAAAAAATTTAAATACTGCAGTCTAAAAATCATAAGCTTAAGTACAGTCCTATCTAAATCTAAATAAATTTATATAAATAATTTGTCATTAAGAGAATATTAATCAAGATACTTTAAAAACTATTTTAAAACGGTCAGTTTTTATTACTGATTTTATAAAGCAATATTAGAATAACATCCATTATTAGTTTATTCACGTTATGAAAATTTTCAGTCATGGTTATCCACCGGCTTAGTCACGCCCAACCAATCATAAAGCCAAAATTAAAAATCCAAGTTCACATTGGTCAAGGCGTTTTGAACAAAGTCAATTTTCACTCATTTGCGCGATTTTCTTTGTTTACGTTCCTTTTAATAAAATTGGATCAATAATTCATATATATTCATGACCGAGAATGAAAAATTAACGAAAAATATATTTAAGTACTTTAATGTTTAATTTAACGTCACTGCGGATAGCGCATTACTAAAATAATAATATAAAATTTACAGTGATGACTTATTTTCTTAACGCAAATGGACTATAGTTACAAATTGACATCTTTTCAATAAATGCATATGAAAGTTAAAAAAAACAATTCTGTCTGTATGTCTGATTGTTCCGGCTAATCTCTTGAAATGACTTATATTTTAGAAAAAGATTTAGGCTTGGAGGATTGCACTGAGCAATCAAAATCGGTACACCACGCGAGGGGAGCCGCGGGCGCACCTAGTATACATTATACTTAATCAAAAAAAATATTATCGTTTATAACAAAATATCTCAGAGGATTTGTTAACAGTCGATAAATCATGTCAGAGGCCTACATCCCTGAACCTGAACTATCACACTTTTACTAGGTTTACGTAAAGCTACACTACAGGAAGTTTATAAGGTCTATTTTTTTCACTCTTGCTACTATTTTCACACCAATACAAACCTTATAATATAACCCTATTAATATTGTAAAGGTAACTCTGTCTGTCAAGCTTTTACACTGGACCAATTTGATGAAATATGGTACAAAGCTGTTACACTGTTTATTGCAAAAAAAGGCTCGAAACAGGGGAAACAGATTTAGAGAACCTATTATTTCTATAGTGCACTAAAGGTGCTGCTGTAATTTTTTTTTCACACAGGTGAAGCCTCGGGCAGAAGCTAGTATAAAACAAAGCAGGATACATACGAATCGCCGACGGGGTGTGTGGGGGGCGGCACGGGGTGCGGCACGGGGGGAAGGCTGCGCATGTCCTGGTCCAGGAGGGGGCGGGGCGCGTGCGCTGCGCAGGTCCACGTCCATGCCGGGGATCGACTGCATCGGCATCGGCGGACGAGCTGACAAGATTTATATGCATTAATATTCATTACTTATAGTAAATTTTGTGTAATAATACGATCCTTTATTGATTCTCTTACAAGAACCAAATGTTTAGTTTCTGTTGTATTGCCAGTGTCTTAAAGACAAATTGCACGATTTAATTTCAAGCAATTATATTTTTGTATTGTATCATATTTTACGAAACTTTAAAGATAATAAAAAAACTGTCTGGTTTTATGAAACCACGGCGGATAGTGAAATTGCGTTCTTAATCTTATTAAAATAACACTGTTTACTTCGCTGAATAGCAAGAATACCACGCGCATGTGCTTGGGATCTACCGACTCACTCTCTTTCTCTCTCCTACTTTCTACCTTTGTGTATCTTTCTCCCTCGTGCATTAAACGTTTAACGCAACCTTGTTGGAAGTCGCATTAGAATTTTCACTTCGAAAAGTGTGTGCAAATTATAGCATTACGTGTGACATGACATAATTTGAACAAGATATTTAAATACTTTTCAAAATTGCACGAAAATGTCGATCAATTTGAACGGACAACATTTTTTAAAATTTTTGCTCTCGAACTAGATTTTCTACTATAATATAATAAATTCGAATGTAAGTCTTTTTATTTGTTGCACTTAAACAGTAACTATTTAATCAATCATTATGAAATTTTGCATTGACGTTGACAGAGGAACAATATACAGAAATAGATAAGGCAGCAAACACAAAAAGTAGTAGAAGATCGTTCCACACAGCAAATTAAGTACCATTTCTCTCGCCTCGTAATTGTATATACCACTATTAGTATATTCAGGATTTAATCATTGTTTTTATTCGGAATGTGTATTGCTGGCCCTACTGGCCTTGAAAGCGTCACCGAATAAGGTACAAAGTTCAGAGACAGATTCGAAATTTGATTCAGTCTTTTGGGTGCCTCCTGCAAGACCTATAATAATTGTAGATGGAACCAGTTGTATTACACCACCCAAATTAAGCTAACGACAAATGCTTGTGAATAACTTACCTACCACATAAATAAGAAAATTTTAACTTACGGACATATTGATTTTGAGGTGGTGGTGGGTTGTTCATCATAGGCGGTTGCTGAGCTGAAATACAAGCATTGATTTCAAATCTTTTTTCATAACAAGTGTTACATTTTTATTATTTAAGACTGTTGTTTCGATTCCCATTCAGGGCACATGATTATATTGACCATATAAGCATGTGTTCTAGTCTTGGGTTTTGTCACAATACAGGATATCATTATTCAAATATGTTCCGTTGAGTGTGTATTTATAATTTAATTTGTATGAATATTAAATATGTTCTTTAATAAGTGAATTTTTTAAAATGTATATTGCTGTTGGCCCTACTGGCCTTGACAGCGTCACCGAGTGGGGGAGCCGAGTACTGAGAACCAGGCGTGAAAAGAGACAGCCCTCGTGGGGCCTCAAAGATTCGGCGCTTGTGGTGCCACCTGCGAGGCCGCGCCACGGCTAAGAACGACATCGGGAATATCACCTTGATCCATAAACTACAGTGACACCTTATTATCTGTTCTGTATGTATGTTTGTCACTATCGCAATAAAAAATTTATTTATAATTTACCTTGTGATTGACTGTTGGGTATGTATGAATTAGAAGATGGTGGCTTGTCTCCTGGTTGCAAGACTGGAGGCACAGGGTTGCTTGGATGAAGCATGTTCTGAAAAAAATCATTATATTTATAAATTTCTTGACATTTGATATTTTTATGATATACAGAAAAAATTTATATTTTTTAAATGATACTTTTTGGTCAAGAAAGGAAAAAAATATTTGTTTTAATATGGAAGTGTCGATAGTTCGGGGTGAAAATAATAAAACAACGTTTAGATTAGAAATGAGCACCGAGAAAGTGCGAATCGTGTATTTATATATAATTTAAAAAAACAAAGAATCGTCAATTTACGGTAGTAGAGCCATGCTTCTTTCAGCACCAAAAGGGCCGGCTTGATCGGAGAAGTACTACCCTCTCACAGAAAATCGGCGCCAAGTAACAGTTTTATTAGGTACTGTTGCGTTTCGTGCGACATAAAAAAGAAAAAACATCGAACGCAAAAAAAGAATAATAAAGTATGTTGCTAACGTTATAGATTGCGTTCAAATAGCTATTTTGCTTATTTAACTAACAGGAAGTAACAGTAAATCATTATGATTATTATTATTTTTTTTTAACAGATAGAAAAATAATCTATTAGTGTAAGTTGCCACATTAAGTAACATTGCCGATCTTTTAAAAATAATACAGTTAGTAAAAATAAAGATCAATAACATTAGCAGATATTTGGACGCAAATAAGCAATACCATGTCAACCCACAAAATTGAAAAAACTGAGTTATATATGCAGAAGTGTTGGTAAATGGCTGAAGAACATTTTTCTTTAATATTTGTAAGGTTTTAAGCTTTAAAACTTCTAAAAAGCCATTTTTTAATCATGCAATTTATGTTTTATTTTAAACGTTTTGGGTTATATTATATACGAAATATGCAGTTTGTATACTTATTTTTGTGGAAATAAGTAAAATAACTTACATAAATCTTGAAATTGCCAAAAACTTGACCAATACATAAAAAAATCATATAAAGCACCTTGATCAAATTTTTCAAACATGTTTTTCTCAAATTACATGCGTGTGGGTTGACATGGTATTGCTTATTTGCGTCCACTTGTGAATTCCATTTGTGAAGGTCATTCAAATTGCTTGTTGACAAATTACATTGAGTTCCCAGATGTTTTGTAAACACAAAAAATACTACCTATTGATGAATATCATGGATATGAAGTTATATTCCTGTCCCAGGTCCCATGAAATAATATAGTTATATAAAAAATTTGGTTGTTTTAGTACTAGTAGAGCTCCTCCCAGCACAAATGGCCTGGCTTGACCAGGAAAGTAATAACCTCTCATAGAAAACCGACGTAGCATAACAGTATCAGGAAGTACTATTGCGTTTCATGCAATGAGTGAGAGCACTGGAGGCTCAATCTTTCACTCACTTTTGTCCCTTCGCCTTTCCCTTGGGTTAGCAATGTGCATGTCATACTTCATCGCATGCATTCATAGGTTGAGGTGACTGCTTACCATCAGACCATTTCAAGACATTAAAAAAACCTTTAATACCAGGTAAAAAAGTTTACTTACAACTGCAGTTAGTGGATCAACTATCCGCATTATAACTTGAGCTTGCAGTAATGCATATGCTAATTGCGGGTTTTGCAGCAACATGTTCCTTGCTTCAGTTGGATTATTCTATAAAGATTTTAAAAATAAATTTATGTAATTCAGTCAGCATAGAGCCCTAGACTAAAAGACTAAACTAAAGCTTCTGCTTCGCCCACATGAATAACAATTTTAAAACAAACTCTGAAGCAATCTTTTTACAAACTTTGAATGTCATGTTTATTTATATCCAATCAACAGCCTAAACAATTATTTTCAAGCTTCTAGCTCCAAAAATGACGATCCTGCCATACATACCTGCCATACTTTTCGTCCCCCTGTTTCAACCACTTACAACCCTTTTATCACATTAAAAAGTAGCCTATGCCCTTTCTCAGGCTCTAGACTATCTGTGCACCAAATTTCATTTGAAAAGGTTCAGTAGTTTTGGTGTGAAAGCAGGACAAACAGACAGATAGACAGACAGAGACAGAGTTACTTTCGCATTTGTAATATTAGTAGGATTAAAGATGAAAATAGGTTCAAATTTCTCATTTATTACATCTATGTTTTAACTAGTTCTCACCTGTATACACAGTTTCATTTGTTTCATTAGCTCGAACATTTGCTCTGGAGGTAATGTAGCCACTGCTTTACTTATTGCTTCCGGTGCTTTATCCGGGTCTACTGGATCACCGTATGGATTTTCAACCTGTAGTTATATATTAAAAATTGAGTTTGTTTTTTAATTAGACTGTTTTTGTCGCATGTCGATGATCCATGTTCAATCTAACTTATCAATATATTTACCTGTGGGCCTTGCATCAAAGCTTGCATTTCCATCCTTGATTTCTCTGTACAAGCATTGTCCACTCTTAGTGAGCGACCGCCAATTTCATAGCCATTAAGATTTCTCATAGCACTGAGAGCCGTCTCTTGGTCCTTATATTCACAAAAACCATAACCCTTTGGTTTTCCGGTCTCCCGATCAAACACAAGCTTAAATGATAATACAGGTCCGACTTCGCTGAATATGTCTTTTAACTTCTCCTCTGTGGCTTCGTATGGTATATTACCAACTGAAAACAATATTTTGGAAAATAATGTCGCTTCATAATATTTACTATACCTAAATTGATAATAATCGACACCGTTGTGGCGTTGTGGGTAGCGAGTCTGCCTTAAGCCTCGACGGTTGCGGGTTCGATTCCCGCTCGGGGCAGATGTTTGTATTAATCGTATAGGCATGTTTTCCGGTCTGGTTGTGTTTGTCCTTGTCATTGTGAATGTTTCCGGACCCCGACACAGGATATAATTATCCTAATGGGGGCCGTTGAGTGTGTAGCGTTTATTTATTATTTATTTATTTATTAATAATTTAAAATATTTTACCGAAAACCGATCTCATGGACTTATCCATGATACTTTGCTCTTCTTTTTCTTTACTTTTATCCATTTTGTAAACGGTACTTTATTTTATTTAATAACTTTTAAAGTTTGCCTCTTGCGGCTTTGCTGCTTCAATAACTCAAATATGTGACGTAAATGTGACAAAATTGACGTTGGAAATGACAATTATAAATTGTCAATTTACAAATTTAGTGATGCAAAGTAATCGATTAATATATCGATATGTAAGTCAATTGTGATTTTCTTCATCGTTTCATCGATTATAAAAAAATATATTTAATTAAAAAATTAATCCATACGACAAAGATAATAGTCTGATACTTTTAATGGTGGCTACCATTAAAATACCATTAAAATACAGAAATATAAACTCCAATAATGGGAGTCAATTAATATACGTACATGATCTTTAAGGAATCTGTACAACTGTTTTAGGATTGAACTCCCCAAAAAGTGGCTCTAGAACCCTTCTACTAAGCCTCCACTGTGCACCTGTCCGTTCATCAGCGGATGGTATTTCATGATCCATAATCAGTAGCGAACTAAAATTTACAAATAATGTGTATTACTGTTGCCACTACTACAACAAATACTAAAAATAAAATTTAAAAATGAAGGGCTATCCATACAAGGAACATTGACATTTTAAAAAGTTTTGCTGTATCTCATGAACTGTAATATAAAAGACTCGTTGCTTCTTACGTTATCTTTAACGTTATTAATATACATAATATTATATGTTACGGTGGTACGGAACACTTTATTTCAACATACTCATACTGTTGTCATCATCGTAGTTAAGCTAGTGTCATTAGTTCCAGGAAATAGGTCTCTTCGAACCAGAAGCATTTTTTTTTCAATGCTTATATTTTTCGTTTTCTATAAACGCCGTTCTAACAGTTTGGATTATCATAATCTCTAATAAATCTTTTAAACCGTTTAGGACTAGAAACAATGATTGATTTCATTATTAAATATTTCTCGTCATGAATTAGCCAGCCAGTTAATTATGCATATAACTCTTTTTTCTTTTAAAAAACAAGATTATATACGTTGGTTGCTTATTCAACTCCTAACGTGATAAAAATTGTGTCGATATCCCCTTACCTTTTGAACTATGAAATTTAAAATATTGGAAAAATTAGAGGTTGTTGAACTACCAAAGAACTTTTGACTATATTTATTTTGATGAAGATAGGTCTACAAATTTTAGAGATACCTACCTATATAAGTTTTTCCATTATACGTTTAATTTTTTTTCATTATACTTTTAATAATTATCATGAAATTACCAACTTATTTTAATACTTTAAAATTTAAAGTTTTTAACATGAAGCTTTGGATCAACGCAATTGATTGGTAGTAAATAGTAGATTAATATTTCTTGTTCTGCTCACACCTATCTATCACTGAATGATACGAATCTTGCTTATATTGATGGCACTAGTTTATTGTTTATTTTTTACCATTTCAATCCATATCATGATCCTCTTTCTATATTTTTCTCTATATCTATGTTTTATTGCTAGTCAGAAACTATAAATAGTCCAGGAACTAAAAAAATTAAATCAACACATGTACGTATCAAAGAGTAAGAATTGGCATAAAATATTGACCAATTATATATATTCAAAGTTTTTGTAGTGCAAACGTACGATGTTATTATTTTGTTTCCAGTCACTTGTCAGGTGGCACTTCAATTTTAAATCATTTCTGTCTTTTAACGCCATTTAGGCATATAGACCGCCCTCTATCTAAGCCAGAAACCCAAGACATATATGTATATGCTTAAAACCATAGATGCACAGATTTATTTATTGTACAAACGAATTGAACGAATAACGATTCGATTTACGAATTGTCAATTTAGTGATGTAGTTCCTTAAATTTTATCTGTACAAATTTTGTGATGTAAAATCATTAAATCATAAATGCGTTTTGTTCATCTAAAGCTTTTAAAGCTTATTTGAATTAATTTTCAATTCATATTAGTAACAATAGTAATATCAAAGATAAAAAGACATTCTGTAAATATATTGACTGCTTCAAATAAAGTTTCTTTGTTTTGATATTGGCACTTTAAAACGCTTTTTCTCGAAATAGGTATTGATTGTTATTTCTTAAAAGTTTAGTGATAAAAGAAACTTGGTGGAATGCTTAACCATTAGTACGAACATATCACTGGAAATTTGTGTAGCGATCAGATACTGCGTAAACTGCGGGATGAATCTTGACAATTCATCCAGAGAAAACTCGGAAGCATTGGATTCTATTGGTACAGTAAGCCCAAGAGAAAAATATCACGGAATGAGAGAAAAAAAGTTATCAACTACGTCTTTAACCAACACAGAAGGAGCGCGGCCCAAAGTAGTCACTGTAAAGCATCCAGAATCTAACAAACCTAAACCTACAGCTAGAAAAAATAAACCAATACAAGCAGATCTTGATGTTATCAAAGAGTTCGTAAGATGTCGCGATGAAGGTGTAAAGAGGCTAGATTTGAGTAAGTCCTCTATCACTTCCTTGCCACCCAATGTAAGAGATCTAACACACCTAGTGGAATTTTATTTATATGGAAATAAGTTAGCGGCTCTTCCAGCAGAATTTGGTTGCCTAACTAACTTACAAACATTAGCTTTAAATGAAAATTCACTGACAAGTCTACCTGACTCTTTGGCTAATTTGAGAAGTCTAAAAGTGTTGGATTTGCGACACAACAAATTGAATGACATACCTGAAGTGGTTTATAGATTGACATCATTAACCACCCTGTTTTTAAGATTCAACCGAATTCGAGTTGTTGGCGATGGTATTGCCAATCTTACTAATCTTACAATGTTGAGTTTAAGAGAAAATAAAATTAAAGAATTGTCATCAGGAATTGGGAAATTGGTAAACTTGGTTACTTTTGATGTTTCTCATAATCATTTAGAGCATTTACCACAGGAAATAGGGAATTGTGTTAATCTATCAACACTGGATCTCCAGCATAATGAGCTACTTGACATACCAGAGACAATTGGTAATTTACAGGCATTGAATCGCATTGGCCTCCGATATAACAGACTTAATGCAATACCTGTAACACTTAGCAATTGCAAGCACATGGATGAATTCAACGTAGAAGGAAATTCCATATCCCAGCTACCTGAGGGTCTTCTGTGCAGTTTGACTGAGCTTACAAGCCTGACATTGTCCAGAAATTCATTCATGAGCTATCCAAGTGGTGGTCCAGCACAATTCACTAGTGTTTCTTCTATTAATCTTGAGCACAACCAAATAGATAAAATACCTTATGGAATATTTTCTAGAGCTAAAAATTTAACAAAACTAAACATGAAAGAAAACTTACTTTCATCATTACCCCTTGATATAGGGACATGGGTGAATATGGTAGAACTTAATTTAGGCACAAACCAGTTGGTTAAACTACCAGATGATATTCAAAGTCTAGTGAATTTAGAGGTATTGACACTATCTAACAATCTGCTGAAGAGAATTCCACCTAGTATTGGAAATTTAAGGAAACTAAGAGTGTTGGATTTAGAAGAAAACAAAATTGAAATACTTCCTAATGAAATTGGGTTCCTACAGGAATTAAAAAAGTTGGTGGTGCAGTCTAATCAATTAATATCCCTGCCACGCTCTATTGGTCATTTGGTTAACTTAACTTATTTAAGTGTAGGCGAAAATAACTTACAATATCTGCCGGAAGAAATTGGTACACTTGAAAATCTTGAATCATTGTATCTTAATGATAATCCAAATCTTTGCAATCTTCCTTTTGAGCTAGCCTTATGTGTCAGCTTGCAAATAATGAGTATTGAAAACTGCCCTTTGACATCACTACCACCCGAAGTTGTGGCTTCAGGGCCTTCCTTGGTAATCCAATACCTCAAATCGCAGGGACCCTATAGAGCCATGTGATATGAGGACGAAAGTTATCAACCTGCTAGGTCAGGTAATGATAATTTTTGAACCTAATACCATTGGTATAAATTAAAACCAAATGTAATACTGAAAAAGCTTCCTATCAGATATACTTTCTTGAACTATAACATTCGATGGATTTTAACAAAACAGTTAAATCCACAAGAAATTGCCTAATTTAGTTTGACATGTTCTGTAAATTAATGGAATGAAATGTTTAAAAAAATTTCACACTGTACTGTACTGTGTTAACTTTTAAGAATGATAGATGATGTAATAATTATTATTGCTGTATATAATGTATATGCACAAGCTGTAGGTTAGTTTATCTATCTACATCTCTTAAGGCATTTTTGAATTGTAAGTTTAATCAATCAATCAGTAATGTTAAGCAGAAGCCAAAATACAGAATACATACATGTTGTATGCAGTATGGTAGTTATATTTTCATATGTCTATAATAAGCTTGTTACTTTATGATATTTGTAAAATATTGAAAGCGTTGTAATACTGTTGCTAATAATTTGTTTATTCTGAACAGTTTTGTATTCACAAATAGTCATGAAATTTTTTAAAGAGAGTGACATGGCTCTCTAATGTTGTCTCAACAGAAATTCCAATAAAAAGTTAGTATTGTAGATGTTTTATAATGAAAAACAAAATTGTTATGAAATGTTTACTTCTGATGTATTTTTAAAGATGAAAACAAAAACTATTCTGCTAATGTAGCAAATGTATTTAATGTTATGTACTTGCTCTGAATCCCAATACCCAGTCTTTAAATTTTTTTATGTCATATGGATCTCAATGTTGGTCAGTATTCAACATTTGTTATTAAGTATTATTAACAGATAAAATAAATATTTGGTAAATATACAATTATGGATCATCATTAATAAAAAAGTTGTAATATTAATTATTTTAATTCTGTCTTAATTAAATTTCTGTTTACGATAACTTGATTTTTTCTGTTAAAACTTACATAATATAGAACAATAAACTTACAGAATAAATAACTTTTAAAGTACGTTATAAGTTTATGTTATTTATCAATGTTGTCCTAGAATATTGCATTTAACTATTCTTTTTAATCTTTTAAACCATCATTGACTTTAATTTTCTACTTATCTTTACTGTAATTCATGTTAATGTGTATATATTATTGATATAAGGGGACTAGTCATTTTGGTCACTTAGTGATGCAAGTGTCTATGAAACTGTTGCATCCTTATTCCTTATTGAAAATGCCATCAAATTTTACATATAATGCCAATTGTCTTCTCCATAAAAGGAATGTTGATAATACGTAAATGTTTTATATGGTGTTGACAGAAACTAATAAGCGCAGTTGTTTTGAAATTTTTGTTACTGTTGTTGTGATTTAAAAACATTACATTTCTTTCTCCAATGAAAAGGGAATTCTTTGCTGTAGTTGACGTATTGAGACCGCACAATAGAGAATATGTAATGATATATTGTTAACATAAAATTGTCAGTCTTTTAATAGGATCCTTAATTTATTCATTGATAAGTTTTCAGTAATGGTGACATTGTGGCATATTTATATGCTTATTATTATAATTGCTACTGACAGTTTGTAAAATTCTAAGACACATTAGTGTTTATACATGCTATGTGAACATTTTCCTTATTAATGTTTATCTAAATGTTAGAAATTAAATTGGTATTTATTGTTGTTTAAATTTTAAAAATAAAATTGTTTAAATATCAACATTAAAATGTATTATGTATTAAAGATGAGACAATGGACTTGTGCGTTAAATCATCAGTAACATAAGCCCAATGTGTATGACTATAATGTTTTAATGACATATTAAATAAATTATATAATCAAGGTATGTGTTTTATTTATTTAAAAGGTATGTTAGTAAATAAAAAACTAGAATATAATTCAATAATTTATAAAGTGCAGTACATATTACAATAAGATTTTATTTGTAAATTGCGCATTTGTTCTTATAATATAAATAATTAAAGTTTATATACAATAATTTCAAAGCGTCACCTGTAACTCAAAGCAGTCTATAAAATATTTGAGTAATATCGATGCGGTATAATCACACTAAATGCCTTCTCTTAAGCTATTTTTCACATACAAAAATATTTTACCTAAAACCGACTATAAAACACTTTCGTTTTTTTCATGCGTTTCGACAATGAAAATTATAAATACCTACCCCAATAAATCGTTAGAGTGAAACATATGAATATAATAAGGATTTTTGAATAAAACATCATGTTTTCTTATTCGAGTTTTGTTGTTTGTAGACTATTATTTCGAAACATAATCATTATTTTTGTGATGTCATATTATGCCTAAGGACAATAATAAATTCTTAAGGCAATTACATTAATAGAGCGTTTTTGATCATTGAAGTCTGTAGTATCTAGCTTAGTTCTACTAAACATGTGCCTAAATTATTATACCCTAAATCGTATTTTATGTATAAATGAAAACTATTACAAAATGCAGATTTTTATATAAATGCCTGTCAATACAAAATATTTGCTCTCGCAACTAAGATTACATTTATTTGAGTATGTTGTACACATAACTAGCTTCGTAACTAATTCCTTCAGTCAGTCCTTATTCACATTTTGCATAAGAATATAGGTACTTCAAAATTATTGAGGTCATTTGCGTAATAATATAAAAATTATATTATCATTTCTCAATTATTATAAACAGTAACAATTTGTTTCCAACCACAGCAAAAACTACTAAATATTGAAACTTACAATCTATTCATAAATCTTTGGTATATATTTCCATTTGCTTAAAAAAGCAGTAAGATAATATCATTCACATGAGTTTGTGATGTTCGTTTAGCTTTAATGTAAAAGACAACATAATTTAATATTGACGAAGTCGGTTAAAACTTGAAATGAGTATTATGGCACATTGCAATCATTGAAAAAGTATAAGAGTAATAATTTTTGATTTACTATACAGAGAAACTAGTAACATTTTATTACTGGTATAGAAACATATTATTACTGTTAGCTTGAGATTCCTGCATTATGTGACTTTATCAAAATTGTGTCTTGTGTGCCGTATTTACATGATTAAGCACTTCCTCTGGTGTCTCTTCTGGGGTTCCGGTCTTAAAACTGCGCGGACAGCTTCGTCAAATACCTGAAATTACCACAATTACATTAAAGAAGAGTAAAAATAACTAGTTAACTATGTAGCTGTTAAAGTTTGAAGAAGACGTATTGTTCAGCTTTTTATATCAGCATCAAAGAGGAAGGTCTAAATTCGACAAAATGTAGTCCTCGTGCATTCTGTGTATAGTTTGTAATAAGTTGATAACTGTATCCACATTTTTAGTATATGTACATATGATATAGAACGATGTCGGTTCGGTGAGTTGTTTTATTTAGTGTGGAGAGTCCTATATCAACAGAGTCCTGGACCACATCATCACCCAAAATTTATAAAAGCTATCTAACAAGAGAATCAAAGAAATTGGCTGATAAACACGGAAGTTTTGTTTTTTCCTAAAGGTCCGAAAGAACTTGTGAGTGAATTATTTTGTGTTAGCTAGGTTGGCCAAGCAAACTGAGAATTTGCTTGGGTTCATTAAAGGTCTCCCAGAGCGTACCAGTCAATCCGAGAAGATTTTGCCCATTATGCATCCACCTCAGTCCATATCGCTGTGACATTAGCTGGTGAACTTCGTTTATTTTTCTTACTATGCCCATATATATTGTGTTAGCGGCCAGGGGTTTTTACGTTTAGATCTAAGAATATAACAGTACTAGTGCCTTTTAACCATCGGTGTAAATCTGTATCTCTTGGGTGTTATGCAATTCGTGAATTCAAATAAGACATCGCTTGCCGAAGCCACATATGGCACATCATCATGGGTGTAGCCAGGATTTGGTACAATCTTAAATTAGGGCCTAGAGGTGAGCAAAATGACCAATAGTTATTGAGTTAACAGTTTAAAATGTATTATATTAGTCCATTTCTTAGTATCATATGTCATAGTCCAGGGTGGGGCAGCTCCCTTGCTCCCACCTCGCTACACCCATGCACATCATGGAATGTAACAAAATGCTTTCTTATCCAGTTCACAATGCCTCAATAGCTCAACGATAGAAGGGCTGATTTTGCTCCGTTAAAGCGAGCGTCGCGGGTTCGATCCTGACCCCTTTGAGCTATAGTCATACGTCGTACGTAAGCTACTAGCTTATTTGGAGGGGCAAATAGTAATGGCTTAAAAAGGCATGCTAATAGTTTTTATTAAAAAAAAATTAGATTTCCACAGTCCGTAAGTCTAAATGTTAGTAAAGCGCCTACCACCTAGTTACCTCTACGCGCCTACCTCTAGTTGAACAACCCAGTATAGTCAAGACATACTAATTTCTATACCTGCTGTAGAATTCATTGGCATGCACGCTGTAAAACAAGTGCATGTTTGAACTTTATGCGTGATTACGTGTCTAACCCTTAATGTGGCTCCAGGTCAACACACAAGAGTCATAATTATCTAATTATAGACCTGATGACCAAAGTGTAGTCAGTTAGTTATTGTCTTAAGGTGTACATTTTGAAGGCCTCTCTTTAGCCAACAAGTTACCAGACCTAGAGTTGACTATTACATTTCATATTTAAAGAATATTATTCTTTTCCATCATTTTTGGATTTGGCCATAAGTTTCTCAAATGGCATGTTCTTACGGTTAATTAGCCGTCAGTTAAAGAATACCTCTTCATAACATTGTTCGAAATTTTTTTTGGGCACCATACACAAAGATATTGCCAAATATACTTAAAATATGTTAGACAAATTGACAAGAACGTTTCACCTCAGCGCCTTGCCTTAAAATCCACAACAACACAATTTATAAGGGATTTTCTTCCTTGCATAACCAGTGTGGAACCGATACGATTTCGGTACCTTAAAGAGAAGATCGTATTCCTTCCCAAAAGTTCGGCAACACACTGGAGGACAACCTCCAGTGTTGTGGATGTTGATTGGTGGCGGTAACCGCTTAATATCAGCCTTCTGGCTATTCCCTTCTTTTGATATAAATAAAGCCTCCTCTTTTTGAAGCCAGTTAAAAAGCTTCCTTGTCAGATATTACATAGGAAAATCAATCAGAAAGTAATGATATATTGTACTCAATAACAAATTATTATCTGGACATAAAGTATCATATGTAAATAAATCCCTTTATATGTTAATAATACTATCGCTTTTGATATGTTAATACCTATTAACTACTTAAACAACTACCTTAAAGTACTCCACCCATTAGCACATGTGCACCTTTCCCAAAATTAACACCCTTGTAATTGTTTTATCCAAACATCAATTTTTTAACTATATAGAATATTACTTACCTGCTTTAGACCACGCTGTGTCAAAGCAGAACATTCCATATACTTGACAGCTCGAATTTTATTAGCCAGCTTTTGTCCCTGTTCTCGCTTTAGAGGAGACATGCCCTGTTCTGATAAGAGGCTTAATGTCTCACGATCATCTCTTAAATCAATTTTTGTACCTAAAATTAACATAAAATTATTATTAAGATGAAATATAACTTTAAAATTAAAAATATTATTTTTAATTCCATATTGTAATTCCAAAATAAACAATATGTACACAACATCCTAGACACTTGTGGAAAAAATTTCCAACTTCGAGTCGAAGACTTTCAAATAATTAAAACAATGAATTCACATGAATGAAAGAACATGAATTATGAAATATATAATTTCAAGCAAAGGCATAACAAATAAACCCTTAGTTCATTCATAGTTCTTTGGCTACTTACCAACTAATATAATAGGAGCATCAGGGCAGTGATGTTTTATTTCAGGATACCACTTTGAAGTCACATTCTCATATGAAGAGGGACTGAAAATGTGATTTACAAATAATATATACAATAAATTAATAATAAATTCTTGCTCTAATATATTAAAATAATCGCATATAAAGCCCCATTAACATCTTCAATGGTTTCAATCAATGTGAAAAAGTTGAGATTGTTTATGTAGTTTTATTTATTTTACATTTATTAAAATTAAACTTTTAATTTTTTATTAATTATAGCCTTACCAGTTTATAATCAATATACATAATACAGCCCTTTTTCTATAGTCTGTATCTCAATGAACTCCTACAAAAACCTGCCTTGCCTTTTAGGGATAAGATGGCAGAATAATTACCTATTAATAACAAAGAAGCTGAATATGGAATAGGTATTGAGTAAAAATTAATACCATACCTTGTCACACTAAAACATATAAGGAAGACATCAGTTTGAGGATAACTTAAAGGTCTCAGTCTATCATAATCTTCTTGACCAGCTGTGTCCCAAAGTCCTAATGAGACTGCCACACCATCCACAACCATTGGTGCTGAGTAATTATCAAATCTAGAAATAATGTGTTTTTTACAAAGCTAATATTTTCGAAATAGTAAATTAGGCACTAATTTCCAAAAAATGTGGTCTAATAAACATGACCGCCTACTTACACTGTCGGGACGTATTCTCCAGGAAAACTATCTGTTGTGTACGATATTAACATACAGGTTTTTCCGACAGTTCCGTCACCCACAACTACACATTTAATTGGTCTTCCGGACGACATCTAAAAGAAGATAGTTGTACATATTGATAAATAAAGGCAAGCCTATGAGTCACGAAAAAACCAATGATCGACGTATAATAATATATAAATATTACCTTTTTAACAGATATTGTGTTCAACTTTTAGTTATTTAAGCACTAAGTATGTATCCTTATATATGTTTACTTTTATTTATAGAATTCCGGACATAAATACCAAAATCAGATCGTAAAGCAGAAAAAACGCATTGAAAGATGGATGCTATATTGCCAGTATAAAGAGGAGCTGTGTGTAAAATTTAAATAGCAATGTAATGGTAAGTAATGTATACTAATGGTAATGAGATATCAAAAATGACTACCTAAATTATAGTATTTTTGCTAATTGCTTTGCATATTTAATTTTACATAAGAATTACTATATTACTATAATCAACAACAACGTCGATAGGCAAAATCGATTTTGATGCAATGTTATTCATAGAATTAGTATATTATGTTGTTATTAGCGTTTGTAAAGCTTTTATAGTACTCTATATCTTGAGGAGCTCCGTGCTCTAATTGCGAACTTACGGAGTCATACAAATTCGAGGATTTACCTTTATGTACAGGCAGCATTTATGGAGCCAATAATTAACAATTTGACTATATTTTAAGCTTACGGGTGGCACAGACACGGGTGGCTTGAACCAAGTTTCAACCATAACTTGACATTCTTAATTTCTTATATCAGAGTCAAACCAAATAAAATTAAGCTGAAAACTTTGCAATGACTCTTTCGAGAACAACAAAACAAAATTATTATAAAAAATAAGCTATGGATTTTTAGGAAAATAATACCGAAAAGTAATCAAAAACATCGATTTAATAGGCAGGTTATGAATCTCGAGCAAAAGTAGAAACAATAGGATTGACATGAGCATGACACTTGATGACTTGAGTTTTGACAGTTTTCTTGTGTAGCTTTTACGTAGCAGTTGTATTTTTAGTTGTAAGTCTAATATTTTGTGTTCATGTTAGTTCAAATAAAGAAATATATCACTTCAATTCAATATATTATGCTAGCTGCTTAGTTTCCTTTATGTTTCTTCCTGGTTTGGATTTCAATTACAATAAGTATTCAAAGCAAAACTGTAAGTATTCGATGTATGACTACATCCTTTGTAACACTCAGCATTTTGAGTTATAGTCTTTTATTCTTAATTTAGATGAGTGAATCGTGTGTGGAGACACCGGAGGCGCCGGCATGGTTATCCAAGCTGGAGAGCCAAAGGGAAAAATTAAGTAAAGCACGACTTGGTCACGATAGCGGCGCCGGCGCGCCCTGTAATTCGTGTGGTGAGTTATCATTGCTCTAATTTCATTATTGTTCCCGTCGCATATCAATTTATTGTTAATGGTCATTTTGATTACTTATTCTCGAGAATGTCATGTATATGATTGTAGACAATATGATTAATTGAATGAATTTAATTATACGCCATTCTTAGTCTGAAATTCTACAAATCTTAAGTTTTATGGAAGTAATTAGAACGACAAATAGTTTATTATATTTATAATATTATCTTAATAATAATGTCTTAATGGTTATAGGGTCAGGATGTCCTGGGCTGGATTTACATTTCTGGCGTAAAGTTTGTAGAGCCTGTCACTGCAGTAAGGATGTTCATGATGTTCAAGATGATGATCTCTCAGGGTGGGCTCAGTTTGAACTTCTCGGAACTGCAAAGCCAAAAAAAGCTACAAGTAAGTAATGTAATAAGAACTGAAAAGTAAAGTTAAGCAAAACTTACAAAAAAAAAATATAAATAGTATTATACGCAGCCAAATCCAAAATTCTAAATGTAATTATTTATCTTCACTATTACAATTATTGGTAAATTTGCTGATATATTTTATGAACCATGTCACTTGGTATAAATGAAAGAATGTAGATACACTCCTCAGGCATCAAACAGAATCAACTCCTTTTGATGAATAAATATTTATATATAACTTTGAGATCACACATATATTGATAGTGATCCCAATGTTAATGTTTTGTCAAATCTACATACGCTACATATTCAATTTATTTATTCTTTAATATTAATAATTCAGATGGCTTGATTTTTCATTTTACAGTGCCACTTATTAAAATTCGGGGTGTAACAGACAAGCCAGTCAAACTAGATTGGGTTCCCCCTAATGCTTCAACAGAATTGGTAAGTATTATTCATACTAATGATAATATCCGTTTTGTCATGACATCACACTGATACATTATCTACAATTTGATAAGAATTTATAAGCAAAATAATTTCAATAGCAACAGGAATAAATAAATAAATAAGAAATTTTCAAATCAACATGTATAATTTTGCATATTTTCATGCTAAAATATCATCAGAATAAAATATTTTTTTGTAAAAGCTCTTGTATTTTATATTGTGAAAAAAATAAAAGTGACAACTTTTTTAGTAATGCGAATATTGAGTATGTATTATATAAATATGGGTATAGTAATTTTATAGCAACTATAATCTTTTTTTTTCATGTTAGAAGTTGGCAAACAAGCATATGGCCTGCCTGATGGTAAGTGGTTGCTGTAGCCTATGAGCACTTGCAGCACAATTAGTAGGTGCCACTCACGCGTTACCAACCTCGAGATATTAGTTCTTAAATCTCGTCCGCCCAGTAATTTCACTAGCGTACAGTGCCCTTCAATCCGGAACTCAGTAGTGCCAAAGTACTACTAATTGGCGGCAGAATATTTGACACTGTGGTGGTACCTACCTAGTCGGCCTCTTGCAACAAAAGACCTACCACTAGTGTGAATGATTGCACTGGTGGAGTAATGTCTGCTGTGACATAGGTTATCCCAACAGCGGGCGATGGGGTCGTCACATCCCGACGGCGGGGACTTTAGTGGAATTTGATGTTCAACAAATAAGAATAGATTTACACATTGAATGAAAAACATTTTGATAGGCAAATGTATAATAATAGTGGTAGTGTATAGCTCCTAGCGTACTGCTGCCTAAAGATTATATTTGCTTTGTAATAAACCTTAAAATCTTGTTTATGTTGTTACAATAGTTTTTTGTGGAGGTTTTTATTTTGAATCGGAAATTCATATAAAAAAAGCTTATGTTGAATATCATTATTGTAAGCACACTATTACTTGCAAGTGTCTATTTGCAATTAATAGTACATATGTATTGCTTATAAATACAATATTTTTATTTGATAAAAGGTATTTGTTATAGGTATCTGAATATATGTCATGCCTTGGCCCGCTGGCGCCTGTTTCGGGATCTGAAGCAGCTAAAAAACGTCGCGCACAGCTTCGTACACAATTGCCTCCACACGATGTAGCCCCAGCTGCGAGAAGTCATGCTTCTGACCAAGAGAAAACAGAGCATACGGTAGGCTTAAGTTTTACATATTTTCTGTTCCAAAAAGCCATACATTTTAAGTTCTAATTCTTTGTCTTATTCACATGTTCTCCATATATCGTCAAGGTCTGTAAATTTCTTTAGTCCAGACTTAAAGTCTACCAGTTTTTTACATACAATGATTGCAATTTGGAATAGGATTAATTCTTTTTCTACCGATAGAGATTATTGGCGTATGTTAAATTCAAAAAACGTGGGTAAGTACTGAGAATAATGATAGGAAGAAGAAGTTAAATTATAATCTCTATGCTTGATCTATAGCTTCGGAATAGCACCTACAAACACAGCCCTAAATGTTGACTTCTTAGTTGTTACAACTATGTCAGGCCAAGCTTTTCTTTAATTCGCGCATTGTTTTTTTTTACAGGAATACATTACGCGCATAAAAGACCATGTCGTTGGAATGGGTAATGTTGTTAGAGTTGGACCTCTTCAAAATGGAGAAGTCTACTCTGTCGAAAATAGTAAAATACATACTGCCACAAAGTCTTATGCACTGCCATTGAAAATATCAAACATATCTAGAGGAATCAAGTACAACATAGTGCCTAAAAATGCTTCTGATAAAAAACTTGTGCTGGATTCACAAGGCAACATCGTCAGTAGTGCTGCGAATTTACCTGATTACAAATCTAATCCAATATTAAGTGGGTTTGTGAAAGACAAACTTTATGTAATGAAAATAGAATCAGACAGAATTAAAAGTGCTGTTGAGCATGGCCCTGTCTATGATAAGTTATTTAAGATTTTAAATGCCCTGAATATGCCAGTGTCTAATGATGTTTATCTTCAGCCGATAAAACTTTTCCGCGATGAGTACAACAAAAATCCTCAATTTAAAGAGGAGCTGAATGAGTTTGCTGGTAAAGCCTTGGGAGCTCAGATAATGCCTGATTTATGGTCTTTGAGTAACAATAACGTCATGGGCACAGCTAAATTACTAGATAGCAGGATTCAAAAGGGCACCATATTTGCTCCTAATGGTGAAATATGGAGCTGGAAACATGAACCGACTACACTAGAACATAGTGGAACTATTTGTTCGACAAAGATTAACCCTCAGTATTCCACTACTATGAAACCTATCAATCAGGTTGAGCCTCAGCAAACTGCTCCATTGAGGGAATATCTACGAAACCATCCCGAGGATGACATTCCTCCACCTTTGCCAAATTATAGCACTTATCCTGGTGGAACATTACCATCACAAAGCGATGATTGGAATAATTCCACTGATACCATTCAGCTTGATCATTCCGGAAACCCAATTCAGATTAGCAACTGTGCAGAACAATTATCTCCAATCCTCACCCAGTTTGCTGATATTACTCTTAATCCAGCTGAAATAGAGTTTAATAGGAAATTGTATAATGAAGGAGTGCCATGCCAACGTTGCAATGAACCTATGTTTGCTGGAGAAGTTGCTGTTAAAGCTGAGAGAGCTGGACAAGAAGCCATTTGGCATCCCCAATGTTTCACTTGTTGCAAATGCGGTGAGCTCCTAGCTGATCTTGTATACTTTTATTATAAAGGAGAAATATATTGTGCCAGAGATTTGGCCAATGTTTTGGAAATTCCACGTTGTGCTGGTTGCGATGAATTAATATTTACAAGACCCTATACCGCTGCTGAGGGAAGAGCATTCCATGTTCAGCATTTCTGTTGCTATCATTGCGATGCACCACTAGGTGGAAAGAAATATGTTCCAGATGATAAGACTGGTCTACCTATATGTTTGTCTTGCTATGATCAGTTTTATGCAGAACGTTGTCGGGCTTGTGGTGGTGTCATTGGGCCTGAGCAGCAAGGCGTGTCTTGGAGCAATATGCACTGGCATACAGAATGTTTTATATGTTCCGGCCGCATGTGTGGTAAAAGTTTATTGAGTGGTAGGTTTGTTGTTAAACAAGAAATGCCCTTTTGCAGTGTACCATGCGTACAAAGTAGAATTAAGTAAAATTCTGAATGAATAACAAATTTATATTGTCTGCAACCTATTTTTTTATTTATATATTATTATAAATTTATACTTTTGTAATGTACGAAGCAAGCTATTGGAAATACATGCTATGTATTAAGTTTTTATTACGACAATTATATAACTTGACAATATTGAATTTAAAAAGACTTATAAATTGTAAAAAATAAACAATAAAGACTGCTGTCATTCCTTTTTGGGGCCAATTTATGCTAAATAAAATAATTAAAAATAAATAAATAAAATTTCTATTCTATTTAAAATCAATTGATGACATACAATTTTTATAAAAAATAGATTAAATATAGTTTGAGTAGTGATTTATATTTTATTGTAGTTGTGAAAACAATATTTACACAGTAAATTTAAAATTTTATACTTGTTTTATTATAAATAAAATATTTTGTCGTGATTTTGAAAATGTATTAATAGTGTTAAGGAATTTAGCTGACTGTGCCATTAATATTAAGAATTTACAATTTAATATGATAAAGTACATAATTACATCTGTTGTAAGAATATTTTTTTAAATAAAATATATTTCTATTTGAAATTTGCTTTTATTAGTTTTAACTTTTTCCTTGGAGTCTTAGACCATCTTACAGCAATAAAATAAAAGTAGCATAATGTCCTTATTAACAATAATTGGGGTCAAAGTTGTTGCCATGGGCAAAATCGGTCGGAACAATCATTATCAGTTAGTCTGCTACATAAGAGACAACTACTAGTTGATTATATGAATGAGCTAAATGAATTTGTCAATAGCTACAAAACAGCTTTCACATTATTAAGAAAAACATATTTATTATATTATTTGTACAGCAGGGAACTTGCTTTATAAGTTCCTATATTATGGCAGTCTTTTGCGGAACCCGCTGTAAGGCTTTTGGATACTTATAATCATACCATTTCAGTTTGATGTGGTTTTGTGGCTAGGCTTGTATAAATGCAGCAACTGGTGAGTGCTCTGTGCAACTATGCAAAACTAGGGAATCACCATATATGCTTAAAAATATACTGAAAATTTTAATAAAATGGGTAATTATTTCTGTAAAAAAAAATATGGAAAATAATTGGTGGAAGCTATTGTCTGCCAAACCCATTTATGAATGCATACTAAAAAATTTATAGAATCCTGAATTTAAACTACACAAGTATATTAAATAACTTTATTTTATATTTATCATTAGAGTTATAAACATCACATATGTAATAATTGTAACATAAACTGAATCAACCAAGATGTTTTTTTATAAATCCCTAAATGATAATAAGTTATTGATATATAAAGAATATTAGGTTATCAGAAAAGTTAAAAATAAGCACAATTTTTTATACATTACAAAGCATAAAACAATACTTAGGCTGCTATCTTTAAATTATCAATGTCACTTTTCAATTTATTTAAGTTCTCATGCACAGCTTCTTGCTTATTTTCTAAAGCCGAAATATGCCCATCAGTTCTTTTGATTTCTTTGCTTATATATTCCAATCTTTTGGATACATTTTGTCTCGCTTCGTCCAAATCTTGCTTTACTAAAACTGGTCCAATTAATTTATAGACTTCGGCATCTTTTTTTAATAACGCTAATTCTTCCTTTACAGCTTTATTTTCGTTCAATTGACTGTCCAATTGTTGCTTTTGGGCTACTGCCTTGTGGTATTCCTTTTTCAAATTATTGAAAAGTTCGAATTCTTTTAGTAATTTCTTCTGCATTTCTTCAGCCATTGTAAGGTAAAGTTTATGTGTATCGTAATATTATATCTATTGAAATTGAAAATAAATTTATATTGTCACATAAAATGTTCACAACATCTAATCACCTATTTAGGTTAGGTTATAGAAGTAAGTGACACTGACATTAGAATTCTGAAACTGTCATTCAATCACTGTAAATCTCAGAGTAGTGAGATGCTTTAACGCTAAAAAATGGAATGCCAAAATGGAACAAAAAATGGTTGCCAAGATATGGCACCAATAGAATTACTATAAGAACAAGAACAATCACTTGTAATTGAATGTTAAATGAACTCATACTTTATAGCTAAATACTTAAGTTCAATTTTCAAAGCTTCATACTAAAACGAAAATTTGTTTGAGAATGAGACACACAAAACGGTAGCCGTGTCCGTTCCCACAGGTTGCCCTTACAAAATAATAATTTGATAAGGTGGTAGTTACACAACTTCCGAATATATTTATAAATTTTGTGGCTTAACGAAAGTATTTTTATAATTAATAACAATTGTAACTAAATTATTAGTTTTGATTGTAATATAATAAGTTTATTATGGTGTTTCGATTAGATAGGGACAAAGCTACAATTTGGAACCTCTCTTTTGGCACAGAAATGTTGCTTCAGTGAAATTTCTTGTTCTCATGTTAATTCTATGATGGCACTATGACGAAAATCGGTAGGATGCATGGCGGTTCTTCGAACCTTATTACATTTTCGAAGCTTTTATATTTATAAAAGAACTTAATTACTTTTCCACCTGCCAAACCTTTTATGTGCATTTTTTTTTCGCTAGAATAATGAAAATGCTAATAACTCAAAATTCAATTTCGGGTCGGTGAAGAAAGAAATGTCTGTTAGATTTCACCTAGAGCCCAAAAAAAGAAAACTGTTATGTGCATCTCACAGAATGAAAAAATCTGATATCTGTAGTGTCACATCACATATCAGACATATTTTACGCCACATTTGGTTCGAAACAATTCCGATATGTAACATTCGTATCTTTATCATAGTAAGAATAACCACCATCTATTTATTTTATTTAGTTATTTTTATTACAACCTCTTCGGAAGATATATTCTATCAATAAACTCGATAGTTTTGTATTAAAAAAATGAAAAGTTTATAGTTGTGTTATAAATTGATTCCGGTATAAAATCCAGAAATCCACAGGTCACAAGCAATTTATTGGAAAAATATGATTGTAAAGAGTAGTATGTTTTATTTACAAGACATAAATAGAATTCGTTGCTAAGTGTATTCGTATCACACGAAATGTCATAATGTCATTGGGCTAAGTTGGTATTTTTGATTCTCTGTGTCCATCGTAATATTATCATGTCATTGATTGAGGTTTGGTTCTTTAAAAGAAAGTCATGATGCATGTGATCTACGTCCAGCCGGTAGATTAGCAAAATTATTACTAACAAGACAATAAATTATAACATAATTTATTTTAATTTTAAGATTAAATTTGGCGTGATCGTTGTTGGATATTTTTGAATTTGTTGCTTTATTGCTAAGTCTCATAACAAGAAAACAGCACTACCTGTTCCTTATTGTCAGAAGATATTTCTTTTTGAATGTTAATATTAGGTTTATGGGTGCAAGTGCTACATATTTTTTTTTACATTTGCCACGATGATACTTTTAGTTATATGTTGTGTGTTGTTTTGTGAAGATTGTTTCAATTAATTAAAGTAAGCTTATTTTTTTATTACTTGGAAGGTCAACAAAACAATTAGGTATAATCAGTCAAAAAGATTTATTTCATTATCCATAACAACAGCACTTTGTACAACTTAAATCATAAATGTTTTCTTATTTTTATAGTTACACAACACGGATACTCTTTTCTCCATTATTATTAATCGAATTCCTAATTATTTCACGTACAAGACAAAATCCTTAAACAAAAAATAGTAATATGAAAGCAGTAATGGCGTTAAAATTATTAGCAACATCTGATAACTTTCATATGCTATAACTAAAAAGTAATAATTTAAATCTACTTAAACCTTAAAAAATACTTTCTATAAATTTTCTCCATATTCTAATGTCCATAAATAGCCAGCGTCGGGATCTCCACTTTTTTCTGCTTCTTTTTGAATTTGGTCAGCTTTTTTTAAAACAGTTTGAATTTTTTCAAATAGTTTTGGATTATTAGTTTTTGGTCTTTGGTCTACAAGTTTTTCCGATTTCTTCAAGGAATTATCTTTACCAAAACGTTCTCGCACAAATTTTTCGTACAAATCTTCTTCATAATTTTCGTTAGGTGTATCATAATTATTGTCTTGTTGTTTTATGTTCGGACTTTGTGACTTTTCAATAGGTGTATCAAAATAAGATGTATAGAAATCCTGTTGATCTTGATTCTTTTCTTCATTATTCTTTTTACTATCTCTTTCTTCGTCGTTGGTTTCATCAGCATCGTCATAATGGTAGTAGTCGTTTTTATTATTATCACTATTATTTTCGTATATAGGTTCTACTTTTGCATATTCTAAAACATCATCTGGTAATATTATTTCGGGTAATTTGATAGATATATCACTGAATTTTATATTTAAATTATCATCGAGTTTGTCACTAGTAGGAGCTATTGCATCCAATGTACCATCAGATTCTTTATTTTGTTTAATACCTTCCTCATTATCAGTTTCATTTGAAATTGTGAGTTCATGATTATAATTAAGAGGTATCCTTTCAAAATCCTGTTTGACATTTGTTTTGTCTACCTTAGGAGATTCAATTTCTTGAGCGGCATCAGAGATAATAGGTGTCTGAACGTTCTCTCTTAAATTATCATTAAGTACATCTTTAAGATCCTCTTCGCTTTCTTCATCACTATCCTCACCGTTAAGCTCTATTACTGGTTTTACTTCACCATCATTGATACTAACTTGTTTTTCATATTCATTCGAATTATCCGATTCATTAATATTTTTTTCATCTGCATGCTCAGAATAATTAGTTGTGGATTCGATCGGTATTATCGAAAGAGGTTCTTTTTCATGAGTATCATTTATGTTAGAATCATTTTGAGAAATAAGATGTAAATCTTTAGCTGTTTCAACTTTTCCCTTATCATTTAATTCAATGCTTTCATAGCTAAAATCACCCAAATCTACATCTTGAATAGTGGCAGTGTTATTCAAATTCTCATTTATTTCAGGACTTTCTACAAGATCTTTACTTTGTACATGTTGTAATTTCTCATTTATTTCTTCGTTTTCCCTATTATTCCTATCATCCTTATTATCTCTATTATCCCTATCATCCTTATTATCCCTATTATTCCTATTATCCCTATCATCCCTATTATCCCTATCATCCTTATTACCCCTATTATTCCTATTATCCCTATCATCCGTATTATCTTCAATTATTCTAGGGAGTACAGGGACTTTTGGAAATCTTCTAATAGAGCGGTTACGTTGTTTTCTTAAACGATTTCTTATATTATAGTATTTATTATCATCTTTATTTTCATCGTTTTGAGTGAGTAGTTTCCTCGGTGAATATTGTTCTGAGCTAATATCACTTTCTCTGGGATGCGGTATCCGTACAAATTCATCGTCGTTCTTTTCTGGGAAGTTTCTTTCATTTTCAAAATGTTCTTTCCTTTCGGCATTTCCGTAGAACCTATTCTCTTCACTTTCATCGTTATGTTTGCTCTCAATTTCTTCTTCATTTTTATGCGGAATATTTTCATTACTGTCATTTTTAAAATTTTCATTACTCTCAGTTTCTTGATACGGTTTGTTGTTTTCGTTGTCATTTTGTTCACTTTCTTCTATTTCTATATTACCGTTCAAACTTTTTCGACTTGAGGACATATTGTTTAATCTCACGTTCTCTACTATATTTTTATTGTTGTTATCGTTTTCGTGAAGCGTTTCTATGTTAAAATCAGCCAAATTTGAATTTTTAATATTGCCAGCTGGAGTATGCTGCACTAAGTCCAACTCTTCTCTTTCTTTATTCTCAAATTTTCCATTTATGTGATGATATTCTTCATTTGGTTCATCATCAATTCTTCGCTTTTTTCGTTTTAAGCTATTTTTAATGTGGCTCTTTGGTTTCTCTGTTGGCATTTTGTCTCCTTTTTTATATACATATTTTAATACAGTATCAGTATTCTCTATTTTGTTATGTACATTACTTTTAATATTTTCAGTTTCATTTTTCATCTCATTTATGTCTGTTTCTCCTTCATTAACATTTTCTAAAATTACATTTACTGTATTGAAATTATTTTGAGGAGTTATATTTAAATCTGTATAATTACAATTTTCAGGCTGAATAACTTCACTGTTTTCAAAAACAGGATTATTGTTTGTCACGTTATCTAATAGTATTTTGTTGGTTTGTTCATTAGATATAGTAGCATTGCAAATGTATGCATCTGTCATCTGTAGAAAAAAAATCAAGAGGTTTAGTAATTTAGCATAGATGTGAATGATTCTTTTTCTACTATTGTGCAAAGACTAACCCTTACTGCTTTGTAGATAAGGTGATTTAGCAATACTTATATTATAAATACACATATATATTTGGGTTATTTTTAAATAAATAAAAGACGAATGTTTACTGTACTTACTTTTATTTACATTGTAAAACATATTACTATATGATAATTATAGCTACATACTCTGACTATAAAATAAATAAAAGTTAACACAAATTTGTAACAAAGTATAAAATTTGTATGATTTGTCGAATAATTTAATTCCGTTTCATTTGATACAGCATTAAAAAATTTAAAAATTAATGCTTAATGATCATACAAACTTTATGAAATAATTACAAAATTATTAAAGACAACACATAAATTATCCACAAATATTAAAATGGCAATAAAAAGACATGTTCTGTGTATGTGTATCTATTTCTTATGTGTTGACTTGTTTGACTACAAGAATTTACATACATTCATATTTCTATTATCTAAAAAACTAAACCCATCTAAGGATCGTACATGAAATTCTTATTGTTGTTCTACAAAAATATGGCAATCATGCATGTGACTTTTTAAGCCGTTCTACTTTTATTTTGTACACACTTTACACAATTAAAAATATAATACTTACAATAAACATGCAAATCTTTTACAAAGAATTTATACTTACAAATTTGTCTCATAATTTAATGCATTCGATGTTTGCATGATTATCGATAAAGAGAACATATTTTATCATGAATTTTGTTTAAATAAATGCAAAAAAAAACCGGATTCTATAACAACGATATTATAATTTATATATATATAATGTTTTTTTATGTTGATTATAATTATAATCCCTATTGTATTCGTAAATCCTTCAGAACCCTAAAAAAGCTTTTATGTATTTAAATTTATATAAATTATCTAAAATTTGAAAATGACGTTATTCTAGTAGGTATTTGATATTGGTGATGTTTATTAAGATGCTTAGCTTAGAAATGGATTTCAAAATGCAGGTAAAAATTGTTATATCCTTCCATGGTTATATTGTTGACGTCGTAAAAGTAAAATATACTAAATGATTTTATTATAATAGTTTACTGAGTTCATGATAAAATATGTGATCAAACAACCCTATTACAAAAGTAAATAATTTACATTATAATACATTACACACTTGGTTAAAACGTTCAGTTTATTTAAATCTATTGACTAAACGTGTACTACGTAAATACGTGACATTTTTACTAAAAACCAGTTTCTAATTTCTACTCTAAATATGAGCATTGAGTTACTAAAAATATAAAAGAACCTTTAAAGAATAACAAAGGTCATAACGACACCGTACACTATACTGAAGTGTACTGTAGATTATGTACAAAAAAAAGGCAAGTTTTGGAACGACTCTTATTTATATAATATCGTTAGAGACCTTTGTGATCTAGATCTAGTTTAACAACTCGGTGCATGTGCAACTACTTCCTGCCGTGGAACGGGTTGTACGAGAAACTACTTACGTATTCCTTAGCACCACCTACGAAGGGCCCTGGCTCAGCCCATTTACTGAAGTCCATTGAAGGTATTATACCACTTCTGCAAGGTACTCGGGGATTTCTGGAGACAAATATATATATAATATTAACAATTCTATCTTTAATCAAAACCAAGATTTTTGTAACCGACTTTAAGTTAGTTTTATTTATTCGTATGTTTTTCTCAAATTCTGTTAACTCATATCATATATTGGCTATTTTTAAAGATAATAAATAGTTTTATAAAATTTGTTGTGTTACTGTTTCGCAAAAATACGGTGGCTGGACTGGGAAAGTAGGTTATACCTTCTCACAGAAAGACGTTGTAAAGTAAAAGTACTATCCTTTACGTTGCTTTTGGTTTGATGAGTGAGAGCCTTGGAGGCCCGATTAATATAAATATTACTAAATGTAAATGACACTTACAATTCATGATCCGGCAATACCATAGGGTAGAGTTGTACTGTGTCAATAATATCTGTATTATCACATATAACACGTGCAAGCCGCGCTTTTCTTATTTCTACCAATTGTTCAGGCGTAAATGAAGAAGGTTGATTTGGGAGCTCAAACCTGAAATAAATACAAATAAATAAAAAAAGTTGCATAGGTAATCCTTCTAGTTTAGACAATGTTTTTAGTAACTCACCAGAATCTGTCACCTCGTCTTGAATATGAGAATTGAGTAGCTATGATGCAAGCGAATGTAGGCCCTAGCATGGACCCTGGTAGTGGTCTTTCAGAAACACCGCCTGACCATAAATCAACATCAACAGGATGTTCAAAGATTGTCTCATATTTATGAATAGTTTCATTCGGCATAGATCCAAACAGATCCTGGAAAGATTCCGCTCCTGACAGACCACAGAACTTCCTGAACTCCATATAGCCTGGAAGACCAAATTCACGTCCTCTTTGCATGTTAAATGATACCAAGTCCATTCCGAAACGAGCTCCAACTTTCTTGAATAAATGGTTTGTCACTTCCTGTGTGATCGAGTCGTCCATAGCTTGAGCTACTTGGTTCATTAATCCCATAACATATTCGTCAAGAACACCAGCACGGTATAAATCATATGGTCTACGGATAAGATCTGATAATCTCTTTGAAGCTGTGGAAAAATAAGTCATTTTAGCTAATTAATTGTTTGTTTTTATGTAATTAACAAACTAAAATTATAGGAATCTATTAAATTTAAAAAGCGAAAACATTTATTATAAAAACTCTTATTTATCTTTTACATAAGAGTTGTTCAAAGAACGTGAGAAAATTTAATTGAATTTGACGATATTACATGATACATATTATAGAACATTATACTAACCAATAAACTTATGAGCCTTAGACCATCTTTCAACTGCAGTGGGTAGAAGTGAGTGTCCAAAACGGTATGCGGCCGCCGCAAAAGATGCTATAACATCAGGATTTACTTCAGGATCATATCCATCCCAATGGCCCTGCACAAAACATTAGGATACAATAACATTCATGTTTCTAAAAATCACTAAAAAGTGATATCCTTAATATGAGTTCAAAGTCCATTTTATTATAATATACGTCTCATACCTCTTTTTCAAGCACTAAACCGAATTTTTCCATTACATCTTTTCCAAGTAAAATGGGTAAAAATTCATTATACGTTATGTGCTGTATTTCGGCGATATTAATTCTTCTAGCTTCCTGGAATAAGGTCTCGTCGTCCCAATGAGGGTTAACAGCTGCAAGCGCTTCTGCTACTCTGTTGTGTTCTCTGGCCATTAAAGTATGCATCACCGTGAGAACTAGCTGTTCGTTTACTCGAATTTCACCTATAATTTTTAATGTTATTTTTAATTTTTACATACAAACAGTTCTATTTTGAATAAATAAATTATTTCATGTGTATTTAAATTAATGTAACGGAAATAGTAATAATTCAACTAAAAAACTAATTAAGATAACCTCATTCGCTCGAAGCAAGAGTAAACAAAAACAACGTAAACATGATATTATATATTAATAATTTAAAAAATGATTATTGCAGTTCTAAAGTAAACAAACTGTTATTTTACCACTCTTTTCATTTTAGTAATATGATAAAAGTAAAAAGAATAAACGACTTTCGTTATTTCAATAATTGATATCAGAATAATTGTTTCGTACGTACCAGCTTCAAAACAGTACATATTTTTATTGGGTCTGGTGCAGCCTTCGTCGGGTATGTCAAGTTTAAGAGGCAAGAGATCCTTAAGTCCGTACTCCTTGAATACGGGATTCATTCGGAGAAGTCCACCATAGCCGGTACGTAGTTTTCTGTAATTTGAAATAATGTTATAACAAGTTCCTCTTAGCACGAGCTTGAGCAAGCATTAAGACCGGCCAGGTGTAATGACTTGCGCAAAAAAGGTTCCTCACCACAGTAAAATATATAAGATATGAATGTATTTCTCTATTACATTTCATGAGATAAATTTCTTTTATGAGGACTCCCTTTTAATTTAATTTTTAGTATTTGTCGTTGTTGCGGCGACAAATATACACATTTTGTGAAAATTTCTGTTCTTGAGCTAATACAGTTTGTTAGATACAGCCCACTAGCAGACAAACAGTCAGCGGAGGCAAGTTCCGCTGGGACACCTAACCTTAAAAAGGAGAAGGTTATCAACTCGGGTGAATGTCCTATTATTGTGTGTTTATTACGCGATACCGTCACGTGTATGTGAAAGTGAATCTTCAAACTTATTACTGCTAATTACCGACATTTTCTGCATTCTCATTGTTTTTGACTATTTTGAAGCCTAGGTGAGTTTCACCTTTCACAAAATATAATCATAGCTAACAGATAAATAAACGCTACACAGTTAATGGCCCCCAGTAGGATAGTGATATCCTGTGTCGGGAGTCTAGACCCCTTCCAGAACTTCTAGAAGCACACACAGGGACAAGAAGAAACACACCCAGACCACGACACATGTCTGTTCTTACAAACAACCGCTCTAAGCGGGAATCGAACCCGTGACCACTGAGTCACAACGTCAAGCTAGTTATAATTACCTTGAGAACTTTTCAGTGACACCATACACAGTGTTTCCATCAATGGCGCCGGTTAAAGTGTTGAAAGGAATTCTTGATCCTAGAAAAACAAACAAAAGTTTTCATTATTACATAATCAACTAAAAATTAACAATCTTCTTCGTCCTAGCATTATTCCCGGTATTTTATTTTACCCAGGGTCTGCTTATTACTCTTATCCGGATTTGACAGGTTACTAGTTTTTACACGGAGCGATTGCCGTCTGACCTCCGTAACCCTAAGCATTTTAAGCTAAGATATAACAAAGAGAAGAAAAAAGTTGAATCATAAAGTACATTTACATAATTGTATTAACTATATAAAATTTGTTGTAACGCTTCTTTGAATCCTTAATTACAAAACGTTTTGTAACTTTTCAGATTTGCATTTACAACATTTTTTTAAAGATTATAAGATTAAAATATTTTAATTGAGCAAAGTATATGGGTAAGTAATTAGGTACTATTATTTCATGTGTAATAGATTAAATTATATTTACAATTACCTTTTTAATTATTATTAGGGCCGATTTTAACCATCGAGGTGAGGGCGAGTTATACCTTTTTGGCGACTTTTTATGTCATATAACGGAGGATAAAGGGACAGATAACAGTAAATACGCTGAAATAATTAAGGTTCCGTAGCTAAATGGCAAAAACGGAACCCTTATAGTTTCGTCATGTCCGTCTGTATGTCACAGTTATTTTACTGGGAGTATATTGCCTCTATCTATACATACATATATATTGCTGAGATTTTACCGTCTAAAGTCATAAAAAGTGTGTGATGGGGGCAATCTGCTATAAAGTAGAGTAATCCAAGATCATGTAAAGAGGTTTTATAATATAGGCATTTGTTTAAACACAATATTAATACTTCCTCCCTAATGGTGAAATGTGGTATGAGTATATTAAAGCTGTTTATGTTTTAAATTTAATATTAAAAGAGAGAGGCTACATTGTTGTTTACGCGTGATAGCGGTACAATTTTTGCACTACATTATGCAAGGGTGAATACGTAACGAACTACTTTCGCCTCTCACTCGGCAGATGCCCAGGTCAAAAACCGGTCAAACAGTAACCATTTACATGTATACACCGGTGAATGGTATAACACCGTAATGATCGTTTCAAATTCACAATACATTAGTAGAGATGTTTTTTTAAAAAATAAATGTCATAACGTTCCCTTTCTAAAATTGAGCTCCGTAATTATTTTTCACCTATACAAATATCAAATGAACAGTTTTGTACGTTATTAATTTTTGATTAAAGAATGACTATAAATATATTGAAGTTCTGAATATACGGTATTTTAATTCTTTAGCATTATATTTATTATATACAGAGCGAGATGTTATAAAATCTACGTAGACAGCATTTAACGCGGCGTTAATATGTGCATATGCATGATATGCATAGAAATAGGAAATCTAAAACCTTTGGGCATATGCGGAAAAGAAATATTGAGAAAAGGCTATTTTTATGCCTAACAATTTTTGAGATATCACGAGCAATTTAAATTTTCATAAAAAAATCTCTTTTATTTTTCTTGTTTAAAGTATTAATTACTAGTAGCTTCGCTGCTTTGTACTTCTTTGTGTCTCTTGGAGTTTTGATTGCACAAACCATTTAAAGATACAATAGCTAACTTGACTCTCATAAATACAACATAGACTAATTACATACGGCTGTTGACGGGCAATTTTAAAAACGACCACGTACTATTTATGGTAGTGGTAGTTATACCAAAGATGTTGGTAATTGGTATTACAGAACAATATAAGTGTCAAGTGTCAGTAGAGAGAACCTGGTTTGTATGTAACGCAAGATACCACAAATGATTGATAGCCGTTTGCGGTCGTTGAGTAAGATTTTGAAATAGAACTTTGTTTGAACAATATGGAATGTAATTTTATATGTTTTTTACGTAATAGTACCATATTCATTATGATAGAGTAAGGCTATAGGGTTGAAGAATTTAAGTTTTGTAAGCCGTATATAAAATGTCTAAAATGCCTCATATTTTATTCCTTCTAAGATCTTGTTGAAAAAATGTAAGCATTTAACGATATATTTGATGATTTTCAGTATAAATAAGATTTCTCATTTATCCTGTATCAAACACACATAAATAATATATGCCTCCATCATACATGTATGTTACAAACAAACATACAATTGCAGGATTGTCCAAGTAGATTTTAGTTTAGTAGAACATACAAATTAAATGAAAAATGCTAAACATATATCCCGGAAAAGACCTTAAAAATGCTAGGACAGAAAATGTTATAAGCTTTATATCTTACCTAGACGGCAGCCAGGTCTCGGGGAAGGAAAGCCTCTGACGAAATCAATGCACTTAACACCGAAGAGCCGGTAGAAGTAATCGTCGTCGGGGACGCGGATCTCGTTACAGTACGGGTGTTTCAGATGCAGCGGTCGTTTACAACATTCCTCGGGATCGTTACGGTGGATTGGATCTATTAAATATTGAAAATTAAAATATTGCTAGAGATTACCACTTTTTTTAACCCAATTTGCCAAAAAATATTTTTATATGATATGGTAAAGTATTTCCCACGGTTTGTCTATTCTGCATTTAATTGCAAGTGGCAGGTTGGGTAGGAACACCACAGTGTTAGAACCGCGAAGCAGTTGTGTGTTTGTTATTACAGTGTTTTATTGAAGGACACTTTATCTAGCTGTATTCGTACCAATACCTCGAGATTGGCAATGCGTGAGTGACACCCATTAATGAATGGTGTTGCAAGCACTCATAAGATACGACAACCATCAGGTGAGCCATATGCTTGCTCGCCAACTTTATCGCATAAAAATTATATACACCGAAACTCAAAGTATAAAAGTTCACATAGGCGAAAGAAGTAGATTGAGGTTTTTAAATAGCCACAGAGAAATAATACACGCAATAAAAACGTCAAAATATAGTTAAGATTAACTTACCAAGCGGTGTTCCTGTAAGTGTGTAGTCATGGTCCATAAATTGACCCCATGCGATCACCATAACGGTACCAGCGTGGTCATGGAAACCTTCGTCCGGGTGCATAGTGCGGGACACGACACGAGATAACGGTAGGTCACGACCCGTGTGTGCGATACGAGGTGCATTGATGCCATCGGCGAATAGGGGACCGATTAACCTAAAATAATAAAAATTATTAAATTAACATTTTAGCTGTCCAGTGACTTACTAGTAGGTCACAGCCATTGTTTAACTGTTGTGTCTACTGACAGTGAAGGGGTAATAAGTGTTTCTACACTGATTAAGTGTTTATATTGTTATTTAGATAATTTCAATTTTTATTATTCGATTAAAAATATATAAATATTATAGTACCTACTGCAATATGCTTATTAAAGTTAAAGTTAAGTTTTACTAAAGCATATCGACAAAATCGTGATAAATTTAATTACGGATTTTATGGTCTATAATACCATTGTACAATTTGCATTTATCATATACATACCATTTGTAATACAAGCTTTATAGGAGCATAAAATTTTTATGTAGTGAACACATAACTGGCTTAAAATACCTATGTAAATATATTTTTAAATTACATACCTTTGGAAGGGAGCCATTGTAGCACCCCATGTGGGATGCCTTAAGTTATTACAAAGTCCATCCAGCCGACGGTATTTGCCCGCGCGACATTCTACATGTGAGAACACAGGTGGGCATATTTCGCGTATCAATGTTCGTGACGTGTCGATCAGTGGTAAGCCTTTTTCGATTTCTTCATATGTTAAACCATACCTGATAAATGTAGGAAATTAATATTAATTTAAAAATTTGGACTAAAGAATTAATTTAAATATATTCAACAAGGTTTTCAGATAACTAATCAATCATTAACCGACATAAAAAAATGGTTAGAAATTGATTTTTTTGTTTTTTTATAAGTTATGTCATATATGACACTTCAGTATTTGTAAAACAATTTTGATGATTTCCATAATTTCTAATTTTGTAATGATCTGATCAAAGCCTGCGGTATTGCATAGTATACTATGATAGTTATATATTATGTTCGTTAAGAAAATGACTGATACTGACCTATATATTATGTTAATATATGCCAGACATTGGCAGTATTCAATTTGATACACAAAGCTCACTACATCATTAATAAACTTGCAACAACAAAATGTCAAGGCTATTGTACGTTGTAAAACACAAACTCATTGAAGTAATCACTACCCTAGCGTATAATTATTACTACGATAATTGAATATATACGTGAGTGCGTTTGGTTGCGCGTTGAAATTTTAATACTTTTAATAACTTAATATTTATTAACATAATTTATACGCTTAGCTCATAGTTATATCCGAATAGGGTTTAAATGATGTTGACAGTTAATTGATTCGGAATGAATCATTAAGCCGGATGTATGCAACCAATGCATGTAAGTAATGCTGTCAATTGCGTGTTATATCCATTTCGACTTTCGCGTGTTAATTTAGGCAGTTGAAAACGAAGGTCAAAGACAGGCTTTTTAAATTATAAGACATTTAAAACTAAAAAAATTTGATTGGAGACTTGATTTTTGTTGAGCTTAGTTTACTTTTCTCAATCGAAAATCATAATATTTTAGTAGTAGTAGAGCCATTCTCCTTCCAGCAAAAATGGTGTTTTCCTTTCTGATCCCTTTCCTCCTATCCTTTGAGCTGGCAATGTGCATGTGATACTTCAATTATCGCAAGCATGTGTTACAGTGACTGCTTACCGTCAGGCGAACTTTTTTGATAACCGTCGTGAAATATATATAAAAAAACAAAAATAGTAATCATCTATAACCACATCATCATTTCATCCGCAATCAGTTTTTTTTTATATCGCGATCACAGATGATTCGTGCTATTTTTTATCAGGTCCTTAATATTGATCAGTATTTATTCAAGTGTTTCAAAAACTGGATTTTAATCTTACTTAAATTGATTAAAGACTGTAAATTGATTAAAACATTATCACCAACCCTGCTTGCAATGTAGCGCAAGGTTTCGCACTGCGAAATAAAAAAAAACAATTTCTTTTGAAAAATATTTTGAACGGCAAAAAAATTAACCTTCAAAATAGGCTTGCAATACCTATATACATTAAAAGTTGTATAAAAAATCCTTGGTGACAGTATCAGTTACACAACTACCTTATCTATAATCTCTTATAATTCTAATATCACGCAGAACGTGTATAACAGGTTATATTTTGCAACAATGGTCCTTTAATATCAAAACCTGAGCCCCAGATATGTCAATCATTTTATAGATCATTTCATCCACGCGCGTGACCTTCCCAACTACACATAGTGATATTCTATCGAAATGAACATTTAGTTCAAATGGTTTTGTGTGTAATTCTAATTCAATAGGATCTTGGCTATAATATATCCCATCAGTTTTAGACTATGATGTGCAGTCCATGAGAAAGTTAAGTATTTGATAGCATTAACGATATAATTATTATGGTTATAGGAATTTTAAATGTATACCCCAAAAAGTGTTCATAAGTGTATTTCTATTAGGAATGTTGTTAAATGCTAGTTATTTAAACCTTAAAAAACCTAAGTATGGAAAAGATAAATTACTTGTTACCGATTGATACCTGCTTATAATTAATAAAATTACTTTATTAATTTTATGTAATCTATAAGCACAGGTAAAATATGACAGTTACAATTACTTAAGCAAATAAGTAGTCTCAAGAAATTGTCAAAGGAAAAGGTCGATCACCAACGCAATGGAACAAAGCTAGTCACAGGCTTACTTCATTTGATATGCGTTTATGATTTGCACAATATAACCAAGTGAAGTTGTCGTGGGTTGTTGCTGAAGAATTTACGAAGGGACACCAACGAGTTTATGACATTTTGTCAGTATAAAAGGGTCGGTCGGTTTATGTTTATGATAAGTAATATGTATTTAGGTTTGTTTAGTACTATCAAAATATTTAAAATGGATACATGTATTTCTTATAAAAAGGTCAAGTTTTAACTATAGCTAAATATTGCAACTTATATAAAAAATAATTTATTATCTCGTTAGTCACAAAAAACGTAAAGTACCATTACGTAACCTTTTTGTAAACATTTCCAATATACAAACACTTCTGTTATGGTTTTGTAGTAACAATAGATTGTTTAACGTAACATTTTTAATGCTGATTACGATTGACATGTACCAATTAATAAAAATATATCTCGTTTTCCGTGTCGTGATTATCTCATGGCCGTGAAAGATCTCATCTAGAAGACAAAGAACAGATTCAAAAGCCGACCAGCCTTGTGGTCAAATTTATTAATCATTCGCTATCAACAATTTGTATTGAATACAACTTATTCAGAGCAACATTTGCAAGGCCAGTGTTGTGGTTTTTGACATCCAAATGTCATATCAAACAGTAAAGATTAAAACTTGCGTCATTAATTTACGTTCGATTTATCTGTGCGTGTATCCTGTCTGTAATTGGTAAATTTAATTAACTTTTTAGCTAATTAATGAATTAGTTTCTTAAAAGTGAAGTCATTACAATTTTATTCGATTGTTATTCGAGTCCAACTTTTGTTAAGTCGTCTTTTCCGAGTGTTGGTAGAGGTGCCTCTTTATTGGTATTGATAACGTCATAGGGATGTACTTGTAGAACTTAAAATAACTTAAGCCATAAGCCCTGCGATACCACGGCATAGGAAAGTATCGGGAATGGTTTGTTGTTTCTTGTTTCATTTATCACTGTCAGTTCGAATTTATAAATTATGTAGTCTGAGTTTTAAAAAAATCGTTGTGTATAAATCGTTCTAATCAAGAAGGACTTGTTATATATTGCCAGGTCCTTTATATTAACAAAATGTCAGAGACTCACTGGTATTTCGTCGAAAATTCAACATCGACGCAACGAAACGAAATACATATATGTAATTAATATAATCTAAATTGATTACTTACGTGCGGGCTAAACTAATAGATATATCGAGCATTAATTCTCCAGCACTCGCGAAGTCTTCAGCCTTCCAATCACCCTTCGGCTGCGATACCACTGATGGAACATGAGAATAACAATTATATTTAAAGTTATTGTTCCTTGTATATAGGACTAATCTCCCACCCCTTCTGTTCTTCCTTCCTTTTTGCCCTTCTCATCTATTTGCTACTATCCTTTTGGTTGGCAACGCACATGAGATATTTTAACTGTTACAAGCCTACATAGGTTGCGGTGACTGCTTACTAACAGGCGGATCGTATGTTTGCTCCCCAGTTGTTATAAAATAAATAATAATTAAAAAAAAATGAAAATACCAATCATTACGTATAATTCATTTATGTTAATTCTTTTTTGTAATATGCGCTTAATTTTCAACTAGTATTGAACTTTATTATTTACAAGTAAATCGTGTACATAATTCGGATGATTGATTACATATTATCGTGCCGTAAAAGAAACGTGTAAATAAAGAAGGTATGCCGCATTTGACATCAATTATGTGTTATTATTATAAAAATTGAAAATTACAACTTGATTTTGAGGACAAAGTTAAAATGTCAACAAGTTAAGAAATATAATGTTACCAGGCCAAATATCGCCCAAATGCAATTATATTTTATAAAATATACGTTTTGACTTCTGAGAAAATGTTAAGTATGATCTTATGATACGAGTAAGTTATGAAATTAAAATTGTTCAACTTGTCCGTGGCACTCTGATAGCCATAAAAGTTGTTACTAAATTAATGAATTCCGTAAGAGTGGAATTTGCGTCTGTAATAACAAAAAATATTACATTTAATTGAAGCAATCTTATCTGCATTATTCTTTAATTGTTCTTCATTTTAAAACTCTGAATTTAAAACTGTTTTCATATGGGTTTCGTGGAAATTATTATGTTATTTACTTTATTTTGTAACCATTTCACTTATTTGTTTATTTATGTATTTGCTATATCACGTAAATGAAAGTCACTATATAATTTTTTGTTTACGTTAACTTTACATCCATGGTGTGAATAATAGAATATTAATTTTACTTACGAATTCTGGTCCTAGCGTCGAGGTACGCTTGATTGATTGCATCATATGTTATGCAAGTGTGTTGACCATCGTACCCGCTGAAAGAGATTAAAAACAAGAGTTAATTTTATTCAAGTTTATCTTCTAAATGAGACAAGGTCAAGTGTATGTTCGAAGAATATTTGGATAGGCTTGATTCTTTTGTAGTCACGAGAAGTTTCGTATGAAATGACGAAAAGAATCAAGCCTATTTTTATTTTCGTCATTTCATACGAAGCTTTTCGTGACTACAAAATACACGTGCATCAACGATAATTTTCTTGACTTCTGTTTAATTATTTTTTGTGATCCATACCGTTATATAATATTTCTAGCAATCGAAAAATAAATAAATAAATAAATAATAATAAGTTGAGTGTGAAGCGTTTATTTATTTATCGAAAAAAATAGCTTTTCTTTTGAAATCGTTTTTATTAATCCATTCAATTAAGTCACAATCAAACATACATTCATGCAGGTTCATCTAAATTGATAAACTTTCATTAATATGTGTCGGAAGTCGTATCAATATTCTCTAGTGTCTAGACATAAGCCTTACTATCCGCCTCATTTCGCAATTAAACATATCAATATAGCTCTCGTCTGCGGACAGCCAAGCACGATACGTTAGGCAACCGGCCAGGCGACTGCTTGTGGATTCACGCTCACTTTCAAAAACCCTTTCGCCTGCGCGGTATACTAAACTGACATCGATTGACCGAATAAATCTAAATTTCTTCAGGAAGCAATACTCTAGTAATTGTTTATTAATCTATAGTAATAGTAAAACCATTGCATTTATTGTTACGATAACCATAATTATCATATATTAGAAGTTCCTTAACACGGCTTACGGGTAGTCCGATTTAGTATAAATCGTCACGTAACGAAATGCCGTATGCCGTATGCCGTATGCTGTGTGTGTGGTTATTAAGCTTACTACAAGCAAATGAGCACACGAGCAAGTGAGTACGCAGCTGGGTGCGCATCGCTCTCTTTATCTCTGCCTCTGTCTCTTTCATTCAGTCTTCAGTCATTCTTTGTCATTTCCTCAGACACAGAGTCGGCACATCAAGAATATGAACTATAGAAGCTTTCATTAATAATTATGAAAAGGATTTAAGAACCTATTCAGTTAAGTACAATATTATATTAAGGTTAAGAAATATTGTTAGCCTTGTTTATCACGATGTTGCTTTTATATTTACCTTCGAAGTCAATTAAATGTAATAATTAAATATGAATTTATTTGATTATAAAATTTATGTCTCAAATACCCATTTAAAGGCAAATATACTCTTTATGGATATTCAATCTCGATATGCATATCTTTATAGATTCTGTGCAATCCATTAATAAAGTTTCCATCTTTTGTATCTGGCACCATTGAAATTTAAAACTTATATTTACATTACATTAAAGCAAGCATATTTCTGTAAATTTAATGTAGAAAGCAGCGGCCGGCGAGTGCCAGAAAATTCTAGTCTTCATAGAAAAATACTATTTTTATTGAATATTTTACTATACAAAGAAAGCTAAAATAAACTGGTTAAATCATTTAATAAAGAATAATTCGTAAAATGTCCTATATTTTCTAAACGAATGTGACATCGCGAAAGTGATCCTTTTAGGCGAAACATTAATCCACAATTAAAATATAGCCTCAGAGATATCGTCATCATGCTGAAAAATGTACTTAATTAATTTGAAAATGGTATCTGTGGAGTTTTATGCCGGTTCTTCTTTGCATTATTTAATTTTCGAACCAGCTCGGCGATAGCTTTACTTAAATAACACACTGTACTTTCGACAACACTAAAATGCTTAAAGATCTACTTGAATAGATAATACATACATTTTAATAAATAATAATAAATCAATAAACGCTACACACTCGACGGCCCATTAGGATAGGAATATTCTGTGTCGAGGGTCACAACACAATGACAAGCACAAACACACCCAGACCGGAACACATTCCACGTGTGATCAATACAAACATCTGTCCCGAGAGGGATTCGAACCCGTGAACTTAAGGCAGGGTAAGCACCACAAAGTTGTAAATTGCCTTTGATATTGTAATAACAGTGTATGAGTAATCCATTCGTTCCGTAGAATGTAAAGAGATTGAGTTGCATTTTCACATTGTGAATAAAGCGATGTGATTATTCAAAACGTCAATATAACTGTTCGAGATGTTTTGTTCAAATATAAATCTACACGCGACGGCACTCTGATGTCTAATGTGCATCTAACGGTACGGTCAAGATGTTTGTCCACGCGGCCGACACTATTCCAGTGCTCAGGTATTTCACAATAACGATAATCGAATATACCGTTGTAGACCCATTAGGTATCGGATGGTAACGGTTTTTTTGGTATATACATAATTTATGGATGATGTTTATAAAATCAAACGTCTTTACATTAGCCTCCTCTACTTTCTAGCTATTATACCAGCCACACCTTGTAAAACTTTTTTGATAAAATCGCCCACCGGTTTCATATAAATGACGATAACGTAGGAAGAAAGCGGATATGTATCATAAAAGTTTATTATAATTACATACAATTAAATAAAATTAAAGGAGTACGTATATTATAAAAAAGAGTTCAAGACTTTTAATGTTATTTACATTAAAAGTGTTAAACTCTTTTTCAAATCAAATTTACTTCAGTTTTTAGTAAAATATAAATATACTCAAACATTGCCCATTTGTATCACTGTGACATACGTCCGCGTCACTGACAGTAATATTAATGTTATTACTTTTACTTTTATTTCTTTTAGTTATAAACCATATTTGTATTTTTCTAAGATCCGTATGTATGTTTTAGTTTATATAATAGCATATCTATCTAAATACTAGCCTCACACTGAATACCGAGGTGGGGTAGCAGTACTGTACTGTTCTCAGACTTGTGCATGTGTGTCAGCACCATATACCCAAAGTCCACCTCTGTATCCTATCTTTTCCTTCCCCTCCTCTTCACCTCGAATGGTAAAGCACATGCATCGGTGGCCGTTCTGTCTTTCCCATAAGGACACGCGGAGCATGTTGGGAGGGCTCAGCAAGCCCCTAAATAACGACATATTCGTTTACTTTGAATAAACGAATGAAGCTCATTTTTAGTCTATTCGTTATGAAGAGGTCATTTGAATTCCCTAGGGTTCCCACATGGCTTGAGGAAATAAAAGTCCCGACATTAGACTTATTAATCAAACAGTAAATGCTGTGTGGTGTACACATTATCACAGGATACACTTTTAAGGTGTTAAGACGGCCTTGCTCTGGGCTTACAGAAAACCTAATTTTACGGTAACTAATATCTTTTAGGCTATAGGCAATATGCCACCATATGTACTTATAAAAAATGAAAATTGAAATAACAAACGATTACTATACGAGTATATACGCAGGTTCTGCTTATTAATCTTGGCCGGATTTGACAGATTACTGGTTTTTAAACAGAGTGACTGCCATCTGACCTCCGTAATCCTAATGGCGAACCAGTAACTCATTGGATAAGAGCAATTTACTTATCAAGAATTACCGATTATTATCAGATATTATGTGATAACAACCGGGACCGACAGAAACAGATATTTGTAAGATTAATGCAAACATCTTCCCGAGCCGCACACAGCGTCACAACGGTGTCGCATCTTTCAAGTATACAAGGTATATTTACGTAACCGTCTAGACTTGTGTGAACCTTAGCTTCTAAAAGACCGGTTGGAGTCATAAGAACATCTCGACTTCCTGGTTAAAGATTAATATATGTACATTACAGTAGCCATTGCTTGCGATTATAATTACATTATTTAATAGTGAAACTATATTTCAATAATTTTACCTTTGATATAAAATATTGTTTGCTAATTAACTTATTTCTATATAGAACATTATTAAGTGCAATAGTATAAGTAACATAACATTGATGATACGAAAAATATTATAACTGCAAATCTAAGCGTGAAATATTTGTCATACTTAAATAAGGTTTAAGCGACCTAATGAATAATTTACAGCTTTGTAATGTAAATAAAATGAATTAAGACTACTGTAATTAATGGAAGTAAGCATTAAAAAAATGAGTCAACGACTTTTATGTAAATAAAGCATAATTCAGTTGTAAATATAAACCAGTTCTAACGCCACATTTATGTTAAAACATGATGTGACCGGAAAAAACAAAACAGTCTGTTATTTGCATAAATAGTTAGGCTGCATGGCGCGATAAATTCGTAAAATTTGACCTACGGTTCGATGACCGACGATATTTCACGTGCGCGATTATATTTAACAATAATTAATTATATAAAAACATTCTATTAAATTACAATTGTGTGTTAATCTACATATTATTATGTTTTTTTTTTATATTATTGTTTTTTTTTAACTGACGCAACATAACCGCTGAATGAGTGAACATGGAAGTTTCTTTTGTGATATATTTTAATAATGTTCATTAATATAAAAAATTAGTCTGACAATGGTTTATTAACAAAGTTGAATATATCAGTTCGTGATAGGTACTATTTACTTTTATATATATTATTTTTTCTATTGGCTTGAAACCCGATTGTTTTACAGCTGAAAATAATAATAAATAATACATTTTGAGTAGTACAAAATCATATCGATCAAGTCGTTTGTAGGTATATATAAAGAGGACATAGACAAATAAAATTTTATTCTAATAAAATATAAGGAGAAAATAAAATAATTTAGTCATAACAAAATTCAAATTACAAAAATGCGAACCTCCGAAAAAATAATATAACTTGGTTAACAAAACGTGAATGAGTTCAGAGCGATATAAAGAAAGGAACAGTAAGCACTGTTAGGGAAGTGTGTCAAGTTTGTAATGTATGTGATGCAAGAGACAAGTGTACATAAAATACTATATCCCACGCTCTTTGTGACTTGACGACATTGAGTCGATAGAAGACTTGGTCAAACATCGGCATTAAGTAATCGAATTATTATCATAATATGTATCATATACTTGTTCAGAAGGAATTGTCCGACTATGCAAATGTAATACAAAGATTGACTCATAAAGTTCTCACAGCGTGTGTATTTTTAGATTAGCTACAATGATTATATTCGGTATGTAATATTTTAATATTTGACATTCGATATATGATAATTCTGGTATTTTGTTTTTAATTCGTTCGTTACATTTTTTATTTTTCTTTATCTAATAATTATACATCATTATATTATTTTTCAATGCCCTGACAAGGCGACATGTAACTTGTGCACAGATGTTGAAAACAAATAAATAAATTGAATTGAATTAACATTATTAGGTAATTTTATTTAAACGTAAAATAGCTTTGTATCGATAATAGTAAGAAATATATTATGTTTTAAACTAGTTGTTCTACTAAAAAGGCGTATAAAGGACTTACAAGTTTCCTTTGAGCAGATTCAAGCTGTAATCATAAGCTGAAGAACGGCCAGGTCCAGAGAGGTACAGCGCGCAGTCATCGTCTGCCGGCGCCACCAGCGGATTTAGAGATGTTGCGTACACTATACATAGCGCTACTAAGAGCGCTCTGAAATAAAAAAAAAGTATATAGGTTAGAGTTTGCTTACATTAAAAAGTTCAGAAAAATTAGTTTTAGACTTTATGCTTAGGGTATACAGAATCCAAAACCTTTCGATTTTGAGATATTAAATACCATAAAACCACTAAATAGTAATTTCCCACTAAATTAACTTATTATTATGTTTTAATTAATATTTTAAAACTAGTTTCAATAATAATATTCATAATATTCTACACATTATTTTAATTCATTTACAATTATATAACGCAATACAAAAGCACAAAATATCGAATCAAATTTTATTAGTAGAAATAGTTTTGATAGCTAAATATTAGAAGTCATAGTATCTAATATCTAATGCTGAATTTCGCAATGATTTTGTTTGCATAAGTCCATAAGGCAATACATTCCTTCAATTAGCTTTAGTCTTTGTGGTCAAGAAATGCGAATAGGTGTGGCTATTTTGTAAGCGGTTGGATTTATTGAGCGCTTGTTAAAGTAGTAGTCAATCGTACTGAACTGCTATTGTAATTTCGGCCTTAATATATAAGTAATATAAATAAAGTGGATTATTGCCCCGTAAAAGCTATGTCGGAATAGTTGTAAAAGCTATACTACCAATATGTCTTTATAAATTCTAAGGTGCTGCATAAATTGTGATGAAATATGTCGTACAATAGCATATGGTTTATCCCAAAATAGGAAAATAGAAAGTGACTATGAAGAAGATCTTTGTCAAGATGTAAAAATTGTAATTCCAAGTAATCCAATAATAAGAATCCTCTGTCAAAAGTATCTATTGTCGTAAATGAAATCGCTAATTCCTAATACACCCGATTGAGGTCAAATATTCTTCGTTGCAAGTTAAGTAGTCAACATTAACTTAATGTTTTACAATTTCTTAGTTATATAAAGAAGTGTTTATGAATGTACTTATTTATGAAACTACGTAAATAAACTACTTAATAAGTTTGTATCGATGTTTGTTTTTAGAGTTCCGTAGCCAAATGGCTAAAACGGAACCCTTATAGTTTCGTCATGTCCGTGCGTCCGTCCGTCCGTCTGTCCGTCTGTCCGTCCGTATGTCACAGTCATTTTACTCGGAGACCATTGACTCTATCTATACGAAATTTACTAATTAGGTGTATTCCATGAACCGCACAAGGATTTTGTAATAAAATCTTAATATATATATGAATTAAGGGTAGCAGTCCATACATGTAACTGACGATTGAAAAAAATTTCAACGTATGGCAACGTGTGAGATATCTTTGGATAGTTCTTTTAAAATGATACGGAGGTTTGATTTTGAGTTTTTTCATTAAGCCAGTAGTTGTTGAGATATTAGCTCTTAAAGTCATAAAAATCGTGTCCCCCTCTAACTTTTGAACTATGGGATTTAAAATTCTGGAAAAATTTGAGCTTGTAGAATACCACATGAACTTTCATCCACATTTAGTTTGAAGAAGATAGGTCTATAAATTTAAGAGATATATAAGTTTTTCCCATAACTTTGTTTTTCATATTACTTTTAATAATTACTATGAAATTACCAACTTATTTTTGCGGTCGGTTTTAATTCGTTATTATTTTTAAAACCGTTAAGATTCTTCATAACCTTTCCATCACCCATTTACGCCTGTTTTCTCGATTTATCCAAGGCATTTGACCTGGTTAATTACGATATCTTATGGTAGAAATTAAAACTCACTGGCATGCCTGAAGAGATCAACAGGATTTTTAAGTTTTGGTATAAAAATCAGGTTACTGTTGTGCGATGGTCAGAGAGCTACTCAAGGTCTTACAAGTTGGAATGTGGGGTTTTTTTTTTTTTTTTTAATACAGACGCTCAGTAGCATTCGTGTCGGATGTCATATTGCCGGAGTCTGTCTTAATAACATTAGTTACGCAAACGACATGATTCTGCTGAGTGCATCTGTCTGTGGGTTAGCAAAACTGCTAAGTCTTTGTGCGAACTATTTCAAACGTCATGGTCCTAGTCTATAACTGTAAGAAAAGCGAATGCATGGTCTTTCAGGCCAGGAGAAAATCGATTCCATCTATTGTACCTGCTATCAACTTGCACGGGGTTCCACTAAAGAGAGTTGAATGCTTTAAATATCTTGGCCATGTAGTATTCTATGACTTGAAAGACAATGCAGATATTGAGAGAGAACGCAGGGCTTTGTCTGTTAGGGCAAATATGATTGTTCGCAGGTTTGCTCGTTGCTCAATGCCAGTCAAAATAACGCTTTTCAGAGCTTACTGCACCACATTTTACCCTAGCAGCCTGTGGGAAGACTATACGCGGAAACAGTACAACGCCCTGCGTGTACAATATAACAATGCTTTCAGGATGCTAATGGGTATGCCTCGTTTTTGTAATGCATCGGGGATGTTTGCCGAGGCGTATGTGGACTGTTCTTATACCATTATGCGAAAGCGGTGCACATCGTTGTTGCGCAGGATTCTTTCCAGCTCAAGTGGCGTCCTGAGAGCATTTGTTAATAGAAGTTGTTTGTATGTGAACCACTGCTATAGGATTCACGTGCTGACAAATTAATCCTGTTTTAGGTTAAATAAGTTTTAGAAATTACTAACAAATAGGCGTAAGATACTTGTATTACTAACAACATATGATCCATTGTTGGTCAAAATAAAGTTATTATTATATATATTATTATATAACCATGCTGCGGAACCCTTTAGATTCAACTGTGCGTGGTCCACAACGCACTTGACTGGTAATTTTTTGTTATGTCATGACGGTTGGCAAACGAAAATACGGTTCTTCGAATGACAAGACGTCACCGTAACCTATGAACACTTACGATACTTGAAGTATCACACGCGCGTTGCCAATCCGAGGTATATTAGGGAAAGGATGCGAAGAGATAAAAGGAAGGGAACAGAGGGGGTGGGAGATTGGGCCTCCAGCACTCTCATCATCGCACGAAACGCAACAGTAGTGTTATTTTAAGCCAATTCTCTCTATACAAATTTGTTAAATAAAATAATAATAATAATTTTTATATTCATTTGGATTTTGTTTGACATAACATTTAATCGTAAGATTTCGTATTCCACCTTTATTATTATTGATAATGTTGTAATATTGACCTAATGGTTTTTATGACCGCTATATATTTTCGTAACCATAAATATGTCATATTATTAATGCAACAGAGTATAATTAATAAGAATATAATCATGATCTTTCGCACCTTACTACGTTTCTTGCACAAACGTCCGGTATCCTATAATTGGATAAGAAGCCAATTTAGATTTCGAAGTACGAAACGATTTGAAAATTAATTATCTTTTACTTTTTAAACTTAGTTAATTAATTTTTTTGTCCACAATGAAGTTAGCTTGGGACTAATTTCGTTTCGCTGCACTGGTGTTAAATTTACGAATGAGCACCAACGAGTCTTGGGCTTCTGTTTGTATGGAAGGGCCTGTCCATAGGAAATGATTACATATAAGTAATTTTTAGAGAAAAACAACTAAATAAATAAATAAGTGTTGTCACTGTGTTTCCTCGTTGAGTTTTTATGGATATATTCCACAAATGGCTTTAAACCACTTTAATATATCACTTGCAAAAGTAACTTTTACTCGGCGTTAGTTGGGTAGAGCGGGTTCTTTTATGGGCAATCTTAAAATTTATTATCGGGCAATTATTGAATATTTTATTAATCAATGTGACCAGCTATGCGTCGTGATATCCTCCGACCTCTTTTTCTTATTTCTGTACTTCCATCAATAATTATGTCGCTTTAACTCTGTTTCCAAATATATTATCTATTAAGATTTCTTGAAAATGTTTAACTAATTACGTTTTAGGCTCGCAAACAGCAGATCAAATTAAAGGTGTTCTATTGGTAATATTAACTATCATATTTAATATTATTTTACTTTGCAAATCTATATCTATCTTTATAGTAGAAAGTTGTGGAATTTAATTAATTTTCATTTTCAAATATTCATTTAAGCTTATTAATTCCCGAAATAACATACAAACCAAAATCGAAAGATATCCATCATTAAAATGATCACCGGTTATTGTGTGATAAAATAATAAATGTTTTTAAGCATGTCCGTGATCTGACACGTTACTACATAACTAAACAACTAATTAGTTAATAGCTCTCCATATTTCAATATGGTGGGAAGATACGTTTAAACTAATTAGTTTAACTAGTAATTACTCACATGCTATATTTAATTATAACTATAATATATATTATATAACTATAATTAGGCTTCTAGATAAAAAATTTAAAGTAATAGGAGTGTTTCTGGATCTAACTAAAGCTTTCGACACTGTCTCTGTTCCCCTCTTGATTCAAAAGCTAGAATCAATTGGAATTCGTGAAGTTTCTTTAGAAATGTTTACTAGCTACCTCTCACATCGAACACAATGCCTTAAAATAGGTAAATATATAAGCAGTTACGTTGATATTTCATTTGGAATACCACAGGGTAGTGTCTTGGGTCCAACCCTCTTTCTCGTGTATATCAATGACTTGTGCCAAAAAAGGTTACTAAACTGTAATATTATTACGTATGCAGACGACACAGCTCTAATTATACACGGGAAAGATTGGGCAGATACTAAGTCTCACACTGAAAGTGCGATAAAAGAAGTGATGCTGTGGCTAGATGAGAACCTTCTTACTCTCAACTTAGAAAAATCCAAGTACATAACGTTCTCTAACAGACTAAACACTCAACCTCCACCTACTTTTTGCATAAAAGCTCATACATGTGACCAACTGTATCATTGTAACTGCCCTAAATTATTACGCACATCAGAAATTAAATACTTAGGGCTGATTATAGATCGTACATTCAATTGGACACCACATATAAATTCACTATGTAGCCGAATAAGGAAACTTATCCCTATTTTTTGGAAGCTTAGAAATTCCGCTGATTATGACACACTTATGTGTGTATACTATGCATTGGTCCAAAGTTTATTGCAATACTGCATTTTAACGTGGGGAGGAGCATGTGTAACTACATTACTCCCTCTTGAGAGATCTCAAAGAGCGATCCTTAAGGTTATACTAGGTAGGCCCCGGCGATACAGTACTCATCCACTATACGAAGAATGTTCTGTTCTCACTGTTAGACAGATATTTATTATGAATGTAATAATGAAAAGACATGAAATAATTGATATTCCTAAAAATTTGAAGAGAAATAATAATAAAATTTGTAAAATTGAGCGGCACAGGACAGTAATTGCATCACGACAGTTCTATGTAATTAGTAGTAATTTATATAATATTGCTAATAAAATCAATAAAATTCTCTTATTGCCATCTCATAAATGTAAGGAGACAGTATTTTTATGGTTAAAAAAATTAAACTTTGAAGATACGGAGAAACTAATTTGTAATAAGTGGTAATATTCTCAGCAAATGCTAAGTTCAAATCCATACACCCACTCTCTCATACACATACACACACGCACATACATATACACACACACGCACACACACTACTGTTTTTGATATTTTTCATATTTTATTTGTTTGATTTCTCTTTTTATACTTTAGTAGTAATAAGATTAAAGTCAATAGACTATTCATTAAATTAAGTTTGTATAGTTATATGTAATATTGTAAAATATCATCCTGAGAGGAGGACGCTGGCAGCTGTGACACAGTTAATACTAGTACAGCTGTCTATGCTGATCCCAGTATTTGTTTGTTTATAACATAAATCTGATAAATGTATCCTTTACTTATGTTAACATTGTAAGAAGCTTAAATAAATATTATTATTATTATTATTATTATTATTATTATTAATTACTAGCTTCTGCTAGCGGCTTCGCTCATGAGTAGAATTCCATACAAACTTTCATCACCTATTCCCTATTGTTATTTTACACCCTTGAGGGAAAAACTTTTACACACATTGAATATCATGTTTATTTATATCAAATCAACACACTAAAAATAAGTTTCAAGCTTCTAGCTCTAAAGATGACGATACCTCGATACAACTTTTCATCCCAACTTTCAACCCCTATCCTTTCTCAGACTCTACACGGTCTATGTACCAAATTTAATTTAAATCGGTGCAGTAGTTTTGGCGTGATAGCGCGACAGACAGACTAGAGCTACTTTCGCATTTATAAATTATTAGTAAGGATATAGAAGTTACATGCATGATTCTGTTTGATTTTGCAATTCCCTTAAATTGGAATGGTTGTTTTATTCCAAAGCGGCTGTAAGCAGTTAAATTTAAATTGGAAATTGTTACGTGATTGATAAACATTAATGTACCCAATAGTTGGTTTAGTAAGCCAATTTTAATTGATGATGTTATTGACATCAATTGCAATAAAATTTAAGTGACGGAAATCCAAGAAGAATATGTTGAGCTATAATTTAAAGTTTAACAGTCAAGTAAAACATGAGAGGTATCGTACTTCATAGTAAAATTATAAATGTGAAAGTTTGTGTTTGGACGTTTGTTACTCATTGACGCAAAAACGGCTAAGCTGGATTAACACATAGGGTACTTTTTATCCCGAAAACTGTTATGTTTCGCCTGGGATGATCAAACCGAACCATAAGATTTGAATTTCGATATAGGCCCACCTATATATCTTATGAAATTTGACTAAGTCAGTGCAAAGAGCACATATTTTTTAGATACGACTCAAGGCTCTTTTAACGCTCCTGTAACTTCCTTTCAGGCAATCGATAAAGCAAGATCTTGAGAACTCACAAAAACTAGCTATATTACCAATATAGCCAACTATTATTTCTTATAGTTTTCAAATTATCGCTAGTTATGAATAAATTAAATTTATCATATCAGAAGACCTTATGACTTTATAATATAAAAGAAAATACGTAATGAATTACGATGTAAAAGAGGCATTTAGTATCTTGTCAAATTCTACTTTTTCGTAATCACTAACCATGTTAATATTAACATAATAATGTAATTATTTTACTGTAAGCAAACATAAATAATTAAATTAATACATTAATTATATATTCATGTACTAATCATAAGGCTCTATGTTTTGTTATCAGTTTATATTTTGCAATTAATTAAAAATTAAAACAGATAGTTAATAGTTATAAAACAAAATAAATATCATTAAAATTAAAAATCCTAAATAGGTACTAATAGATAATTAAAAGTTAAACGATAAAAAACGTTTTAAAACTTCGAATATTTATTAAAAAAAATGCACGCATCAAGATTCTAAAAGATTGATTTAAAAGTATAATTGTTTTATATTATTATATTAATACCTTTTTTACGTTATAATTTTTTTAATTAATTCATTCATCTACTTGTAATACTAGTCAAAAAAATATAGTGCCCAAGCACGACAGTCTTACGTAGTTTTGAGATTCTAGTATATCCGACTCCGCCTATTATCAGACCTTAGATACCACCTAAGCCCATCGTACTCTTAAAAACAATGCCAAAAGGAGCTATGGTTTAATGGAACAGTTCTTATCTATGGCCAATTGGCATCCCTCATCATGGTTGTATAACATTGCCACCAATAAAATTTCTGTCAAACCGATTATAGTAATACTAAATGCTTGAAAAATTATATAGGTATGTACGTAGTTTAGCTATTCTAGACAAAGATCCATATTTTTAAGAACAGGATACATTGATTCGCTACTGTAAGTGCATTTTACATCAATTTCCGTTGGGATATAGACTTGACGACCTCGGCTTTAGAATGTCATCAGTAATATTTTTAGCCATTCACTTTTTTTTTTTTTTTTTAATTTTTATAAATCGATCAGTTATAGAATAGAGACATATACATATTGTAGCAGTTATTATTTAAATATCATTTTATGGTATCGTATCTTATACTAACATAAATTGATATAATTTATCTATTTTTATAATAGTATTTCTATGGTATGTGCCTGTAGGCATTAGCGCGTACAGACAGGCAGACGCGGTCAGGTACTTCAAATTACAAAATCGTTTTTGTAACTTGATTTATGATTATATATTAATATAATAATTATAATATTATAATGATTAATGATCAATATTTATTACTTTCTTCTAAGCAGCATTTTGTATAAACATCAGTATGTATTAATTTTGGAGTAGTTTAGATTTTAAACAATTGTAAATTCCTATGAAGACTTTAGTTTCACAAGTTTAGATATCCCGGACAGAGAAAATTCTCGAAGATTTGAAATATTTAATTAAAATTAGAAAATTAATAATGAAGACGTGAATAAAAATAAGGAATGAAAGTTTGTTTGGGTTTCTTTCGTATAATTTTATTCTATATTAAAAATGTTAAGTTCTTCCATTTAATATATTAAATCAACTGTGTTTTATATTAAATATAAGTAAAGCGAAACCACGTGATTATATTTGTAATTGTCGCTACAATCACCAACGTAATCTCCGTTCTGTGTATTTCGTTTCTGAATACTTAACTATAGCCTAGTATTGATTCGTTCCGATTTATTCAAGTTTGTGCAACAAACAACATTACACACCCTCAACTAAATAATCACAAGAAATAGTTGTACACCTGGTGCAGAAAACTTGTAGTAACGTTTAAAACTATAATGATTAACATTTCATAAGGTTATTGCTCTAGTTTAAAATGTAAAAAAGTTTCATTTATTATTATTATTATTATTCGCTTGGATATACAAAGTATTTTAGAGGTATCGTACGTACGTATATTTCTACTATGTCTATACCAAAAGGCTCGTCAAAAAGTTATTGGAATAATTTCGTTATCAATGAATCAATAAGAACATATTTCATTTTATGTAGGCTTTAAATGTATGTATGTAACATACGTAACTAGAAGATCCGAGGATTATCACTCGGATAGCAATATCAAAGAAATGTTAAAGACGTTAGTTAGAAGGCACGGATATCCTGCAGCAGATCGTGAATGATGCAAATTTGAACTAAACCATTGGTAATAGTTATTTATTTGTATAATAATTCTAGCCGACCTCACATACCACATGCTTGCAACCTTATGCATCAGATCTTTAAACTTCCGTTTTATGTTTTATCTTTATTCGAAATTTCACAGGAATTTGGTGTAGAGGTATGGCGATTACCATTAAAAATACCCTCGAAGGTGTACTTCTACGACTAGGTTTATTTGCTCGAGTCATTTTATCCGAGGTCTATCCGAATCTACCATTGGCTTTAATAGAGCTGGTCTTCATACGTTCAAAGACAAGGTGTACGACTTTCTACCAAGCTCTTAGATTTTTTTTTCATTTCCGCCTCTTTTAATACATTAATTTTATTACTCATGTCGTTTTCCATAAAACGGTCAATGGCTTAGATTCAATGCAAGATTACAGAGAAACAAGGTTTTTTTCTAATACGCGTTTACGATGCACTAGTGATTTTTTTGAACTTTAGTTATTTATTGATCAATTTAACAAATTTATATGGGAATTTATTAAAATCCATAAACTTTTTTGTACATAATCAAAACAAAACATAAAAATACTGTTTGATATGAAGTGTAGATTGTGTAAAGTGCAGAGCGTAAACGTTTGATGAGTTAAGCGATTTACGAAATTGCCTTTCGGGTTGTAAAACTACGAATCTATTTGCAACGTATAAACGCTTATCATAATTAAAAGTTTCAAAATGCATTATATAAAGTATTTGTTTGTGTTAATCTTGAAAAAAAAGTGAATCGAATTTTTAGCACTTTCTAAACGGACGAAACGTGTATCAGTAAACAAGCCTGTGTGTTATATAATATAATTTCTAATGTTTTATATGGAATTTATATTTTATAGCCTTTCAATTAAACATAAATTCATGTAGAAAATGGATGTGAGAAAGTTATTTATAATAATAAATTGTCAATGGTTATAATTTCAAATAAAGTTAATAGAATAACTGCTCCTTCCATGTGGCATGCACACATGTAACACTGATGCACATGAACAATGTTAACCTACTTGAACATCTCTCTCGTCTCTATTTATATACCCATTCTCTGTCCTTAAAATACACACAGACACAACAGTAACTGTTAAATAATTGATATGTTCATATATGTATCATAGAATAGGGATTCTGTTAATGGATAATGTGTACCATTGGAAGACAAGACAAAACGCGGCACAATATGACGTTTTATATTAAAATTAATCACACAATTATCATCAGTTTGTCTTAATTATTAATAACCCTTTATTTTTATATAAGCTATACAACAACTAATTGACTTCTATACCATTTCTCTTTAATATAAGTTCTAAGGTACATTTAAATACTAGTCAATTACTGGTACTATTACTATATGGTATAAAAAGTTGGCTATCAATTATGGCTCACTGCAATTTGTGTCACCCTCCATGTTTTTAAGTCGCTTTACCCACATACGAACGTTCGAGATGTGATAGTCACATATTACGGTAATTTTGTAACTAACCTTCTGTTGGCGCCGGCCTTGGGATATATATGTAATACATCGGAATTCATTTGTAAGATGTTTAATTATAAAATAGAAACTAATTTCACAATAATGATTCTAATAATCTTAATTTTGATTAATTATAATCTTGCCTATGGAAATGTCTTTAAAGTTGCTGTAATTAAGATTTAATTAAAGTAATTAATTTAATAATATAAAAGTATAACTTACAAAGAAAATACATAGCTACAAATAACGTGTTACAAAGTTTATTAAATTTTGTAATGATTCTGCAGATGAACGTCACTTTCATTATATTTCAAAAAATTTCAAGGTTACAAGATTATAAATTAATAAATGAGTTTTATATTTTATCTTATAATTATCTTGCTCACTATTATTTAAAAAAAGGTTTAATAGCTTTACCATGTAATCGTTAAGCTCTTATGAGCGAGGTTTTCAATTATTATTAATTAAATGATTTAGAAAAGTAGTAATATAAATAAATAAGTTTTTTATATTCGGCTGTGTAATGCTTTATTAAGAAAAACAGCTGACTACAAGCGCATGAAAATAGGTGTTTTAATTGTTCGCAAAAAAAAATTGCAGTGATAGCCGGTAGCAGTCAGGAGTTCTAGGTAAGTCATGACGTCATCATACAAAATAAGAGCATATACAAAAAGGTTTATAAAAATCGTTTTATAAACGGTGAAAATATAAAAATAGTTATAGCCGTCTTAAACCATTTTGGGGCCCTTGGGTTCATAAATATTTGAGGACTCTTATAGTAATAGACTAAATCATATATATTATTTGCGCCCAATTATGTCATAATTTAAAGGGTATTCCGATCTACTGCGGGCCTGAGACACGTCCCCCGTTAGTCTTTATTGTAAAGTCAGAACTTGATATAGAGTTCTGTTTAATACGAATTCATATATTTTACAATTTATACTTCTCTAAGCGACGATGTACAATAATACAGCACAATGTAACTCGGTTATCATTTAAATTTATAGCTATTATAAAATTAACAACAATATACCGTGAATAGACACGTGACTTGTATCTTTCTTAATTTCAATATATTTTATAATACAAAGCTACTGCTCACGTCAAAAGATAACATCATAATTGATTATGTCATGTCGAATAATGGTGCAGTTAAACTGAGAACAGTGGATAAGAAAATGACATTTATATTAGAGGATTAGAGTTCAATATCTTATGTAGATATTTTGCACCTTTGACCCGAGACATAGTATACTTTCGCTTCCACAAAAGCGTCTTGGATAATACAAGGTTTTATATAGTAGAGTGCACTTCTCGTATCTAAACCGGAATTTAAGATACTTTTATTAGTAGAATAGATGAAAGTTAAGAAAGACTTGCACTGGTGAGAGACAAGAGATGATTGCTGATGAAGTGCTAAAATAATTTAAGCGTAGTCTGTTGATCCACGATTTAGCGGATAAAATACGTCTATCAAATATGGACCGCTTGCTTGCTGGCATTATTTACAGATTTATCATCTTGAATTACAATTTTTACCTTTGAAAGAAAAGAGGTAGAAAGAATCCTTTATTTTGGCCTAGTAGAGAACATTTAACAAAATTATTCAAATCTACTTTAAATCAATCCGCAGCATTCATTGTGGTCGCGGCAAATTTTATGCAAATATAGACTTCGATATATTTAAAAAAAATCTGCTGACCCACATACTCTTTTATTGTGTTATTATGTTAATTGGTTCCGCTAGCAATCGCGTGAAATAAAACGGCGTGTGATTTATTGTTGTTTTCTGCTCCCGTCATCGCAGCAAATTATAAAAAACAAGCTTTTAAGTTTAATGATAATGATTTGAATATAAAAAAAGCATTTACATCGTTTTAGCTACAAGGATAAACCAATGCAAAAAATACTTGAAACCTTATACAATTTTTCAAGAGTTTAATTTTTGCTCCTTAAAAGCTAAAGAAAAAAATGTAAGTGCTTCTTTAAAAGTATATTTTGTTATTGCGAGTCGTAAAAAATTATATTTTTACGATAATATCTTTTAAATCCCTATGTATATATAATTTATCCAACATATTACATTATTTAAAATATCTAGAATCTGATATATTCCCTCTAACGGCAAATAATTGAAAGAATATAAATATATAAAGCACTATCAAATACAAAAAATGTGTAATATTTCATATAGTTATTCATTTTATTATAATTAATTTTTTCACTTACTATTTATTTATTTTGGCATCTACTATTTTATGAATTTCCAAAAAATTAAGTTTTGAATTTATTTATTATGCTATAGTGCTAATTTAAAAGCAAACAAATATTTAACAAATAAAGTTACATTTATTTAACATTATATATTAGGTGTTCTCATTATTATTTACTTATTAAAACCTTACCTAATATTAACATATTGTTCTTTGATTTCTTTAAAGTTGATTACATTATTTTAATTTATTTATATTTATTAATTTTATGTTATTGTATATTTAAATTTGTATGAGTATAATAATTATTAATATATAATTATTCGCTACGCTGTAGACAACTCGTAGCCGCTACGCGCATGTAAATGACATCAACGAACTCACTGAAGTTCACTTACATCGGATAATAGTATCCGAGTACTAGAAAAATAGTACTTCCAATTTCAACCAAATAATATTTTTAATATTTATATTATAAGCGTATAAAAAATTAAATATCAAAAATAAATTATTGAAATAAAAAAAAAATTTACCTCGAGAACATAATGAAACAATAATCACAGCACTAATAGTTAATAGTCACAATCACGGACACTTAGCTTCCACCGTTCATTATCAATGCAATAGAAAGTATAGGCGTGCTGACTTCGCAGCGCCGCTGATAACACTGCGACTGGGGAAGCGAAGCCAACCTACGAAGCCTCCAAGAAAGCGAAAAGCACGTGACGACCCCAACCAAATATTAACTCACGCTAATAAATAACTTTTTATTGTAACGTTGTTGGAACATACTTCACGATTAGCAGATTTTTTTTTTGCGTTTTAAATGATTGCTCAATTTAGACTTCAAATTCGTAAATCTATCGTTTGTCTGAATAACGCATGTTTCTTATGTAGGATTAGAAAGTATTTTTCAAAATCAATATATGAAGTTGTTACTTTTTTTATATTAGTTAAGGTACAATATTCAAATTTAAGATAATATTGTTCTTGAAGTCAGCTTATAATTGAAGTCAGTTTCGTAAATATTTCAGATAATCTAATTTCAGAAAAGTAAATATGTACTCGACTAAAACATAATTGACATCACAATGTCATTTCGCAGGAGGCACCTTAAGGACGGAATCAAATTTGAGCCCCCGTGAGGGCTGCCCTTTATCACGGCTGAGTCTCTGTACTCGGCCCCCGCCCGGTGACGCTGTCGAGGCCAGTAGGGCCAACAGCAATACACATTCCGAAAAAAAAAAACAATGTCATCACTACCTGTCCGATTTTAATGGCTTATCTCTGTAATAGCAGAACCAATTTGAATTAGTGTTCTTATGTGAGTGATTGATTAGACTCCACCTGATGGTAAGCAAGAGTCCATAAATGAAACCGGCTAAGCACCGTTGGGTAAGGCGAACTGCACTAGCCACCCTTGCCATGCTTACCCTCAGATGCAACTGGTTATATGCTGACTGAAACGAGGCTGCCAAGTAGTCACTATAAGAGTTTTTCACCAACGTACAGCGGTTGCTAACCAGGTGGACATTAAAGTCCTAATACCAGCAAAGACCAACAAAAGATTAACGGATCCGTTATATCTTTATGACATGTCTTAGAATTTCTTTTACGACATGCAGGTTTCCTCACGATATTTTCCTTCGTTCAATCAAACACTAGGTTAACGATGGTTAACCTAGTGTTTGATGATAAATAAGAAACACAAACTAAACACTTGAAAAAACTCGGAGGCTTGCCTTGATTTGAACCCGCAATTTTTGGTGAAGTCTACTTTTTCTATTTATTGGGCAGTCTCGGTTTAAAATCTTATGATATATTCTTTTATATTGCTATGATAACCGGAGCTGGAGAAAATACGATAAAACCATACAAATTCTAATTTCGATACGGATAACACAGTGAGCGAGTGGACTTAAGCTTTAATAAATCAAAATCTGTATATTTGACATGTGTGGTGATGAAGTTGTATTTACCAGTAAGTTAGTCGAAGTTGCACTGCTCTAAATCGGTCGTATATAATTTTGTGAAGCTTTTAAAACAAATACTTCAAAAACTAAAAAAAAAAGATTTTTGTTTTATATTGATAAAAATAGTTCACTGATGATTTAAGCCTGAAAAAAATGGTCAAAGAAGAAGTTTGTAAAACTAGACGTCGCCGAATGACACCTTTTCTAACCTGCAATATATGTGAAATAGACTAAACTTAATCACATTTTTTTAGTTTAAGCTACGTAGCGACCCAAAATAATGGTCATACAAAAAGTATTTTATTTTCAATTATTAAATTTTATTGCACAATTTACAGAAATTTTTCAATAAATAGATTAAATAATAAAACCATTCTCGACTAGCCAACCTTCAGACAATTCAAAAAGAAAAATAATAATTTGTAGTCGGGCACCATAAAACTTCCGCATTCGCGGGGGCTGAAAGTTGATTTAGTCCATAGGGTGCCTCCTGCGAGGCCAAACTACGGCTAAGGACGTTACCAGAAAGGAGGTAGTAACGAAAAAATAAATCTAATAATATAATAATGTATACACATAGATGATAAATATTGAAGACGAATTTTAAGAGGATTATCTTCCATTATAAATTCGAAGTAATAAGAAAAAAATGTGAAATCAGAGTTTTTAAGTTTACTAATTCCAAAAGAGTTGAGAGTTGTTGTCTTTTTGAAGACAGTTCTAATGGTGTTTTAAAGGCGTTTGAAATCCGTACATATTCTATTAAACCGATTTCTTGCAATTTTATAAGTAGACTACTTTAAATCATGCCTTAACCTATTTTTATTTACTTAAAATATTTTTATACATATATGCAATTTAATTATGTATTTTTATATACATACACTTATTTATTTATATACCGTTGGGCCACCGACTCTCTCACTATCAATTTATCGAAGGTTGACTGGAAGAAATCACTACTTTACGATAAGATATACAACATAATATCTTATTTTATAATTTATTACCGTTCATCTAATATTGTTTTGTGGAATGCTGTTAAAATTCTGAAGTATTTTCATATGTAATTCACAGGTTAGTGTTAGTTTCGCCATATTCTAACATCAATATTTACAAATAACTGTTAATCTTTATTCATCATAATATTAATTAATACGAATAAACGCTACACATTCAACGGCCCCCATTAGGATATTGATATCCTGTGTCGGGGTCCGGAAACATACACAATGACAAGGACAAATACACCCAGACCGGAAAATATGCTTGCATGGTCAATACAAACATATTATGCTCCGAGCGGGAATCGAACCCGCGACCTGTGGCGTTTAAGGCAGGTTCGCTACCGCTGCGCCACAACGTCGTCGAATTTTTAATATTTTATAAAGATATTTAATTTCGTTGTTATATAATTGGAATATTTCTATTACATTTGTAGTAGTTTAATTTGATTTAATTGTAATTAAATCGCGTATATCACAAGACCACCTTTAAGAAATTTTGCTTCGTGAAGTGTGAAATTCGTGGCAGCGAAAAAGGCTTATCGGATATTTTTCTAAAACATTTATTAGCAGTCAGTGGACCCTGATAAAAAAAAGTTATAAAAAGAATTTACAATGAATTGATATCTACTAATCTTTACATACATAGTACATTTTGCTTAATTGGATAGGTAATAACATATATATACTTTACATATCGAGCATAAATACAAAGTAAATATATACCCAGGCTATAAAAACTTCCGTAACGAAAAACATTGCCTATCTTTATTAGTAATTTATACATGTGACTATATTATACGTGCTTAAAATAAATGTCATAATTAATATATTTTGTATGAATTTTTAAAGCGGAAGCGAATGTATTGCTTTAATTACGTGAAAGGAAGTGATGGCATCGTTTAAGCTGACATCGGAACTGAGTACAGGTTTGCAGAGGATAATACCCGCGTGGGATCCATTACGAGTTTTTATACACCTTCGTGACAATTATTTTGCAGTCAACTTTTAGTTTGCATTTTACAAAGCCTTTCTTTGATAATATACCTTATATTATGAAAGAAAGGCAATATGTAGTTCGTTGAATACGCTATCTAATGCATTTTTAGTGACTATAAAAAAGTCTACTGTACGTATTTGTTGCGTTGGTTCGGAGACGTAATAATATCTATGGATCGATTTAAATATGGTGACATGTGGTTAAATTAAATTTATATTGATATTGTTTCGGTGGACTCTTAATGCGATATTGATATAAACTATTATTATATACAGTTTTACGTTAAAATACTTTCACAATTACATAATTTTGTATCAAATAAATTCTATTGTGATTCCCTTCTAGGAAATAATTAAAACCAGTTTGAAATGTTTCGGTTATGTAAGACGTATAAAATACATTTAAAAAGGCTTCGTATGATTTTACAAACAGAAATTATACTTTAGAATTTCCTTTTGTGGATGACCAACGATGCGGAAGATTCAGCGGTAGTTTTACAGTGAAACTGTAAATTGAAATAAGAAATGTCATCACACTTTTCATCAGACAATTAGCGATAGAACGACGTTGAATCGACAACCATGAAGCGTTGACATCAGAACCGATTATGTGAGCGGATCGAATAATTTTGTTGCTCATTTTACGAACGAGATTGCGTAACGGTAGCGATTTTATTCAACTAAAATCGAGAATGCAACGCTCGTATTTTTCGTAACGTAGTGCAACTGTCTTCACACTTTTTATGCGCATTACATCCTAAAAGACCGACAAAGATGCCCTAAATAATTCGTTGACTTGCTTCGATTCTTGTGCAATGACGGACGGGTTCCGCTTTAGAATAAATTCATGTTGACATATCGCCGGACAAAATCCTTGGTATGCTATTGATATATCGATTATCTGATATATAAGTAGTAGTAATACTGATGAATAATGAATAACAGGTATTTTAATATACTTTATTAGTTAATTGGTAAATTAAATATAATGTTTACTTTTTAAAATATCGCGTGTGTTATTTTACGAATGTTCTAGCTCGATCGCGGAAGTATTTTTCGATGTGAATCAGCAGTAGAGATGCGACCTACTCGACATCTTGAATAATGTTACTCTTCAGTTGTTACCTAGAGAATTATAGTGACTCTGTCCGAGTTAAACTCAGACCATCATCACCACCATCACCAGTTCCTGAAATACAGCCCGCTGGTAGACGAACGAACGGAACCCTACAATAAAAGTTTCAGTCATTAGACTTCCCACTCGCCCCTAATTTAAATTTCTGATCAAATAAATAGCGTTGAAGTTGCGAAACCGGTCATCACTACTTTGTTTATTCACATTTTCACACATAATCTTCTAACGTTTCTGTGGACGTTAGTGCGACGTTTCTTCGGACGTTAGTACTACGTAGAGATTAACAAAGTTAGTGACACGCTAATTTCATTTGTTTATGTTGCAAGCTTGTACGAAGCAGCACCAGCGATTCTTTGACATTTTGTTTGTACCGAAGCGTCTGTCCATAGTATACATTAAGTCTATGTACATGTAGGTCACTGTTTTTCATAAGCAGGATGTTTATTACCTAAGGTATAAAAAAAAGTTAATTTTATTGTTATTTAAGTGATTACGATATTTGAAGATTACGTCGGAAAATTGAAATTAGTTACAATAGTCTATTTCATTGTATTAGCTTTATTACCTTACTGGTAAGTAGTAATAACACGCTTCATTTAATATGCAATTTAATATTACAGTTTAGATTTCAACTATCGTTATTTTATCTTATGATTTTAAATGAAATAATAATAAAATAAGTACGTCATGCTGTTACTTGGAAATGTACTGCCTAATTTAAACGATGTTACTACGCTTAAGAATTTTCAACATTATTTTCGTAAGCAAAGTGATTTATTAAAGTCCCGGTGTTTTCTTTTTCTTAAATTACCATTGTAAAGGCCAATCAGGCCAACAGCAACATAAATTTAGATAAAAAAATCGTTATAAATTGTTATAATTTTATTTTAAAAAACCTCTTCGTGAAATGATCATGTGTACTAAATATTTAAGCATGTTACTAAGCCAGCCTTTCTAAATATTAGCAAGAATAAACAGACACAAAGACAAAAAAATATTTATAAAAAATATAAATACTGTATATACTTTCATATGCATTCAGTGAAAAGCTGAAACTTATATTGAATCATTTATTTTATACTGTATTTTAGGATTACAGACCCGTCAATTTTATTTCTTTGTATATTATTATATAGGTTTACACCGTTGTGGCGACACCGTTGTGACGTTGTGGGTAGCGAGTCTGCCTTTAGTCTCGACGGTTGCGGGTTCGATTCCCGCTCGGGCAGATGTTTGTTAAAATTTCTATCTCGGTCTGGGCGTTTGTCCGTGTGGGTCTCCCCACCGTGCCTCGGAGAGCACGTTAAGCTGTCGGTCCCGGTTATTAACAATAACATCTGATAATAATCGTTAACTCTTGATAAGTAAATTGCTGAGTTACTGGTTCGCCCTTAGGGTTGCGAAGGTCAGATGGCAATCGCTCCGTGTAAAAACTAGTAACCTGTCAAATCCAGATAAGAGTAATAAGCAGACCCTGGGTATATAAAAAAATACCGGGAATAATGCTAGGATGAAGATTATTATATAGGTTTAACAGTAAAAGCTGTAACAAAGCAAAGTTGGATGACACTTATTATATACAACTTGAGTTCGGAAAAACAAACAATCATGCAAACAATATCTACTCCGAAGAAAGACCGTATTTGCAATGTAATATAAATTACAATAGCATTACTTTATAAATATTGATTACTAACTTTTTATATTTAAATTAAAAATATTAATATTAATGTGATAGCAAGTTAGTCAGCATAATAATTATTAATTAAATAGAGTAATATTTCCAATTTTAGTAAAACAAATTTAATAATAAACAAATATGTGAATTCAATAATAATAGTAAATTAATTTCGTATTAACTTAGTCTTCAAAATAATTGTTAATTAAATAGAAAAATATGAACTGTAACTGTATCAATGCATGAAATGATAAATAAATTTAATAAATAAATTAAAGTTTACACAATTTAATAAATAAATTGTGTAAATTTTATAAAAATAATTAGTATTAAAATATTTGTGAAAATTAGAAATAAATAAGGAAATAATAATATAAAGGAAATCTTATGTAACACAAATAAAGGCTATTTGAATTTGAATTTGTATTTTTATATTCAGTGCAGTGAAGTAGAGGAAGATGTTTTATGGCTTTTAACAGAAGTGAGAAGTGTCTCCACCTGGTGATGCTGTCAAGGCCAGTAGGGCCAACAGCAATACACATTTAAAAAAAACTTCGACATAAAAATATAATTGAAATATAAAATTCTAACTATATAACTAGCTAGCAAGTTCTAAAACACATCAATTTGGTAACAGTTCAGCAGTTATCTTCGAATACACATACATACAAATATACATAAAAAAATATTATCCAAGTTGACATAGAACCTCGTTTTACTTGGGCAATTAATCTAATCATAAATTAATTGATCTTGTACAGTATAGGTTATCGATACATAAATCTACTATATTTAATCTTACGCATGCCTTATGCGGCGTTATTGCTCAATAATAGAATTTAGATATAATATCCACATTAGGTGACGCTATTTAGTGTCAGATTTATTATCTGTCAAGTATTAATGTATAATTTTATTTATTATAAATAATTGGACTATTAAAAAAACTATAAAAGACTCCAAAAGCCAACGGCACATTCTGCGGCTACTCTTGTAGCCAAGGAATTGTAGAAATAAATCACAAACGAGTATTAAAACCTTCGAAGAATAGCACATAATGTAGTGATGCGTAAGAAAAAATATAATTTAAAAAATTACGTCGGTGGCAAATAGGCATACGGTCTAGCTCATGGCAAACAGTCACCGCAGCTTAAAAAACCAGTAATGTCACTTACATTTCGCCAGCTTATACTCTACAAAGTGAGGAAGGAGAAAAAAGATTAATGAGGAGGAAGAATATATTGACATAGTGCGGCTACTGCAATACATGCGTTAATTGCCAAGTGAAACCATCGTATACAATGAATTAGGATCGTTACCTTCATTCTTGATGTTACCTTAAGGCGAGCAGGAGGCACTCGGACAATGAATTTGAGACCTTGCATAGCGATTCCTTTTCACGCTCATGTCACGGTACTCGGACCCCTTACTCGATGACGCTATTAAGGACTAACAAAAACACATTTAGAAACAAAAATATCAACACAAAAATGTGTATAAAATACATGTTTGTGTATTTTTGACAAATAATGACAATAGAGCTAGTTCTTTTTTACAATTACATACTGAATGACAATAACATTCTTGGTCACACTTAGTTATTGATCAGATACAGTTAGTTTACCATATAAGAATGATACGGATTAACAAATGAATACAAGTTATACATTGTGTGTAATTAATCGTTAACAAGTATTTATCCCATACATTTACAGCATTATTAATTTTTTAGCTTCTATTATAAATAATTAAATATAAGTTATAACTTTTTATTAAAGAGATTTTTACAGATACAAATGAGTAACGAAACAACTAACTTACTAATTAATTTCATTTATTTTTCTTCTTCAACAACATTTAATACTAATCTATTTAATTTTTTTATGATTGTACAAAAACAAAAAAAAACAATCTATTAATGATTGTATTATTATGTAATCCTCAATTATATTTGTTCATATGTAACTGTAACCAGCTCAATATTTAACTAAGATACACATGTTTTTGGGTGCGAACTTTGTTTAAAACTTTAAAAGTATGTCTCTGTTAATATTATAATTATTTGTAGTTGCTACCTATTTTGTGTGCCATATGAAATAAATAAATAAACTGAGCGGAGCAGCATAAAATGGATATTATATCGGTATCATATAACATATTCATATCAAAGTATGCCAATTTGAAATTCAATTTCAAATGAAAGCTGCAGCTAAACAAATAGCTTTCGAAGCCTATCTTCTACCTGTAGCTTTACTTTTTGCTTGTATTTAATTAGATTTTGTCCAAATATTAAAGGTGCCTACTTCAATTTGTAAAGTAGATACTGATGTTAAGATTACTGATCGGTATCTGATCTTAGTGTGCAGAGACTTTTTAAATCTCTTTAGTTATTCCGTAGTTTCAACAAACAACCTCGACAACTTTATAATATTAATACAGATGTACAAACACGACCCAGTAACACTTTTATGACAGTATTTTATCGAAATATTTCCTGTTTTTAATATTTTCCGTATGAACACATTAAAATTTATTACGTATAATCATTATGATACCTCAACTGCACATGATATAATATTATCCTCAATTTGGACAAGTTTTAATTAAAATTTATTATCATTTTAGTTACAACATATAAATAATTAATCGGTACTAGTTATACTTGTTTGAGTTTTGATTGGAGGCTTAAAAATCTTTTAAGAAACTTGGCCATATCAGCTATACGTGACATAGCCACAGTGCAATATTGAAATCTTAATTGATTTATAGAGATAAAGCGTATCAGTAATGAGCTTAGCTAGAAACCCGGTGATCGCACGGATATAGTCACACTGGTGGTAGGTCTTTTGTTGCAAGAGGCCGGCTAGGTAGGTACCACCGCAGTGTCCAATATTCTGCCGCCAAATAGTAGTGTTTAGGCACTACTGTGTTCCGGTTTGAAGGGTATTGTACGCTAGTGAAATTACTGGGCGAACGAGATTTAAGAACTAATATCTCGAGGTTGGCAACGCGTGAGTGGCACCTACTAATGGTGCTGCAAGCACTCATAGACTGCGGCAGCCACTTACCATCAGGTGGGCCGTATGCTTCTTTGCCAACTTTTAACATTAAAAAAAAAAAAAAATTATATTATCAGATATTTTTACAGTCTGGGTGAGTAATCAGTGTTTCCAAAAGGAAATTCCGATATATTATACTTTTCCTACTATGCAATTCAATGTAGTTTAAATAAAATTAAAATTAAATTTAAAGTTTGAAAAAATAAAGGATAGAAAAAAATACCGACAACAAAACTAATAAGCAAAAAAATTCTACGACAGAAAACGGTTCAAAGTAGAACATCGGCACATAGGGCGCCGCCTTTTGTTTCAGCGAATGATCCTGTCATCGTGTGACAAACATATAAAAATACAATCAAATTGATATCTTCCTTCTTTTTAAAGTCAGTTAAAAAGGTTCTTAAATCCTAATGTCAAATTTCAGTTCACCAACATCAAGCATATTACGAGTATCATTGGGTAAAAACTTAAAAACTAATAATATAAATAAATAATAAATAAAATTTCTTTATTTTCGGTAAGAAATAAGACATAAAACTAGTGGCTGAAATCCCCTTTTAAGCATGACAATGCCTGTGCCAGGGGACTCCGCTTTTCTGTAACATTGTAACATATTGTTTATTTCTTAATATTAAAAACTAAAACAAATTTAACTGATAAACTAACATATGTAACAGAGATTATGCTTATTCTATTACAGAAAAAAAAGTAATAAACTTATTTATATAATAATAATAAAATAATAATAACTTATTCGGATAAGAAATCAAAAACGGTGATTTGTAAAGGAAAGCTATATAAAAATTCTGTCTTTGGAGGATATAATATCTCGAATCTGAAAATATTAATAATTATGAACGATTACTGATGGACTATTGATTCGCTCTAGAGTAGTGGACGATTAAGCTCTCCTTATTTCAAGACCCAGGTTGCATTTGGAGCTTAATCGACAAATATATTACTCAATTTGATATGCTTTAGATAATATTCTAAATAAATAACGATGATGTTTACAAATTATTCCGTTATACAACATATTGCACTTGTTGTCTACCTAGTAGCCTATTACACCTACGTACTGTTGATCAGCTGACCAATATTAATAATCAACCTTAATTTGATTATTAATTTTGCAATGGTTATTTAATATTGCAAATTAGGTGGAATTAAAACATTTATTAAAATTTAAATTAATTACATACATTAATAATGTTATCTTAACTTTTTATTAGTATGAAACGAAAAAGTGTTTCGGCATTTGCTTTTAACTGATTTCACAATTCTTTGTAATAAAGTTCATAATCAGAACAATACAGTACTAGATAAAATAACTCATTGGAAACCATAACATAGGTAAAATTTAACTTAATTTCCGACTTAAGATAAAAAATGCATGTTAAACAACAAAGCCTTCTTCGTTCTAGCATTGTTCCCGGTATTTAGCCAGGCTCTGTTTATTACACTTATCCAGATTAGACAGGCTACTAATTTGAACAGAGCGATTTCTATCTGACCTCTAAGCGCAAACTAGTAACTCATTGGATAAGAACAAATTACCTAGCAACAGTCTGCTTCTTCTTCTTATCGAGTGGTTAGTGGCCAACCTAGTATCAGAGTTGTTCAGGTCGCCCGTATAGGCCTCTGACTTGACTTATCGACTGGTGTCAAATTGTCAACACTTTTTTGCGTTGGGACCGACTTTTTTGCGTGCCCTACGAAGCACAGAGACGCTCAGTTGAAATACCACTATGCGATCACCCATCTAGTGACTGACCTCGCCTTGTTGCTTTACCCACCGATTGGTTACCGATCAGTGAGCGCACCCGGCTACGAGCGTCTCCCCTACATCAACAGTTAAAGATTAATACTAGATATTATGTGATGACACCCTAGACCGACGGTTTAACGTGCTCTCCGATACAAGGTGGAGAGACCCAAAAGGACAAATGACCAGACCGAAACAGATAATTTTAAGGTGAATTCAAACCCCCCAGGCGCACATGTGAAGGCTTAAGGTATCCTCGAAACCAACACACCACAACAGTAGAAAAAAGTATATACAGATATTTAGCAGCTACTAATCTAAACAAGTTAATTGGAGAAGTTTTAGCAGCAATTTTAAGGACTAAATATTGAAGAAATTTAGTTCTTCGGTTTCCGGTTTATAACCACAAATTTTTAAACAAGTGGACTTTGTAAGCGTTCGTTAATTTCGTTGACATTTAACACGTAATTTGAAGCTCGACACATGCTTATTGTTTTACGAGCATATTAATACTTGGCTTTAAACTGGGTCATTGTTGCATGGATCAAAATTGCTTTTGAATTATACAGTACACTAGTAACCTATCATGTGTCCTGTTTACGACCCAGGCGTCATACGTTTCACAATCAAACTTATAATATAAAGCATTATATTGTTCTATACAAATAGAATATTATAATTAAACATATCTGAAAATGAATGTAAATGCAGCTATCATATTTTCTGCTTCAAATTTGTAAGATATTTATGGATTTATATCATGCGAAATCAGAAATAATTTCATACGTCAAGCATTGTTAAACGTTTGCAAATTACATTTCGCGAATGAAATGTGGTATGTTCATTAGCTTATTGATTTCGTGATTAATGATAGCTGGGAGCTAGCTGGCTTACGACACGGCTGATAAGACAAATCGACGTTTAACAGCCTAATATATATCGACCTCGGTCTACATAGCGGCTCGTTCGTGTACTAGTAATTTGAATTAACAACATACATGCACAAGGCTGCTGAAGACTTGAAGCTAATCACGCCTTACTTTAATAGCCTTTTTATGTCGCATATCAAGAAAATGATTATTTTTTCTAGTTCAAAGACAGTACAAACTTGTAGCTCTGTTTAAAAATTAAATTAAATATATGCTAATGATACTTTTCAACATTATTTATAAATATATTTCGGAGCATTTCATTTTGATTGTCAATTTGTTTAGTACTAACATCTGCCCGCGGCTTCACCTGCGCAATAACGTTTTGTTGCCCTGTTAGGGCATCTTCCCCGATACAAACTTTAATCCCTTATTTTAATCTCCTCATGGTTTTTTTTCGTAACCAAAATTGCCCTAAGTTTTGCTCCAAAATCTCATCTACTTCAATAGCAAATTGGACCAATCTGTTCAGTAATTTTGGCGTGAAAAGGTGTATATATATTTTAAGGTATAATAATTACTATATTGAATAATCAAAATAATTAGTCTGGATTTCATAAATACATCTTATCAAAATCTGAATCTTGTAATTCGTTTTTGTCTATCCTCGGGAACTTATATCTTAATCCAGGTAACAATCTATATCTGTACCAAATTTCATTCAAATCCATTAAGTTGTTTTTGTGTAACTGAGTCCATCCAAACATACAAACTTTCACCTTTATTATATTAGTAGGATTTTATTATTGTCATAAGCTTACTAAATTTGGAGAACATTCGACCGTTTCCTACATTCGACTGTCATTTGCATAATCATTATTTGCTCAACAAAGTGGAGTGGAATTACTTAATGATAGCACGAAACATGAATACTGGCATTGTTAAGATCGCTACAATAAATGTGAGATGAACCACGTGAGACAATGCGGTTGCGTCACTATCGCAACGTTGAGAGAAAGACAGTTTTCGATCGGAGTTATGAAATTCATTTAATAATTCGTTAAATTATATTGAACGTTAAATTACATTTTAAACCGAATTTAAAGAGAAAGAGGTTCTATATTCGGCCGTATGTATGTTTTTTTTTGTATGTTCATCAATTATTACGTTTTGAAGTTGTTCCCAGTATAATTTGTTCAGAATCTGAGGATGACATCTTGGAGAATTTGAGAGAACTCTTCAATGAAGATTTTACGAACATAGCAGCATAAAGTTCTTAAAATACATGAGTAAGTATAAATACATAAAATTAAAATAAATAAAAAATATATTGCTCATTCCTTCTGTCAATGTATAACACATCTTAAATACATGATATTTGATTCTCTTCAATTTAATTATACCAAAGTGCGAATGGGGTACTAGTCTTTATGCATAGACGTAATTACATATACAAACAAATTATATAAGATTGTGTATTTTATTTTGTTGAAACAATTCTATGAAAGGCATGGTTGTGATAACTATAATTATGCTCATTTAAAGCGGTTTCAGACCAGCGTTTTATACGAGCGTATAAGCTCATTTAGACCTTTTACCACAAGCGCAAATCGTACAAGCGTTAACGCGCTTAGCGTAACGTAAAGCGCTATAAATATCATAATGCCACCACCGGTTCGAGCATACACGCCGAAATAGCCCAGGTTACGCGCTTTCAGCTTTTTGAAGCGCCAAATGAACGCGTGTGACGAAAGAACTGCATACGCACGACAAAAGCGATAGTCTGAAAACGCTCTTAACCAAACGCTTGAGGCTCGCTCAACATATTATTATATATTTGTTACTCATTCTGGTTAAGTTGTTGGCGTTGCTGTTTAACACAGAAAACATGCTACAAATCTGGGGGCACGGCAGTGCCCCCGCCAAGTCGAGCAAAAAAGCGGCACAGCCGTACTATCCTTTTCTCGAAGCACTTCAGGCCATTTTCGACGCTCTATAACTTCGTTGTGGATAAAGCTATAAGCCTGAATTTTCAGTAAACGAGCAGGCATTGTATAGACACGGTATATTTCAAATTTCATTCAATTTGAACCAGTAGTTTTAGAATTATAACTAGTCAAATTTCTTAATTTTGTCACTCACTGACTGACCGATCATCAAAACTCTAAGGCACTTCTAGCAGACATGGAAGCTTCAAGTTTAGAATATAATTCGTGTTTAGTGTATAAGTAAAGGAAAAATTAAAATATTTTGTAATTTCGCTCCAGTTTACTAGACACACCAACTACATAAATAACTTTGTAATCGCCTATAAATGTATAGAATTACAAAGTTACATTTGCAGTCAGATACGTACTTATATAATTTTCAACCTCTTATAACTTCGTTGTGGCTAAAACTAAAAGCCTGAATTTTCAGTAACCAAACAAGCACTGTATAAACACGATATATTTCAAATTTCATGCAATTTGAAAGTGTAGTTTAAGAATTATAACTAGTCAAAAATTTCTTAATTTTGTTATTTATTGGCTGACCGTCATCAAAACTCTAAGGCACTTCTAGCAGACATGGAAGCTTCAAATTTAGGATATAATTAGTGTTTAGTGTATAAGTAAAGGAAAAATTAAAATATTTTGTAATTTCGCTCCAGTTTACTAGATACACCAACTACATAAATAACTTTGTAATCGCCTATAAATGTATAGGATTACAAAGTTACATTTGCAGTCAGATACGTACTTATATAATTTTCAACCTCCTATAACTTCGTTGTGGCTAAAACTAAAAGCCTGAATTTTCAGTAACCAATTAGGCATTGTATAAACACGGTGTATATCAAATTTCATTCAATTTGAAAAAGTAGTTTAAGAATTATAACTAGTCAAAAATTTCTTAATTTTGTTATTTATTGGCTGACCGTCATCAAAACTCTAAGGCACTTCTAGCAGACATGGAAGCTTCAAATTTAGAATATAATTAGTGTTTAGTGTATAAGTAAAGGAAAAATTAAAATATTTTGTAATTACGCTCCAGTTTTCTAGATACACCAACTGTATAAATAACTTTGTAATCTCATATAAATGTATAGGATTACAAAGTTACATTTGCAGTCAGATACGTACTTACATAATTTTCAACCTCTGATAACTTTGTTGTTGCTAAAACTAAAAGCCTGAATTTTCAGTAACCAATTAGGCATTGTATAAACAGGGTGTATATCAAATTTCATTCAATTTGAAAAAGTAGTTTAAGAATTATAACTAGTCAAAAATTTCTTAATTTTGTTATTTATTGGCTGACCGTCATCAAAACTCTAAGGCACTTCTAGGAGACATGGAAGCTTCAAATTTAGAATATAATTAGTGTTTAGTGTATAAGTAAAGGAAAAATTAAAATATTTTGTAATTTTGGTCTAGTTTACTAGGTACACCAACTGCATAAATAACTTTGTAATCCCATATAAATGTATAGGATTACAAAGTTACGTTAGCAGTTACATTTGCAGTTAGATAGGTATTTAAATAATTTGCGACCCCTATAACTTCGTTGTGGATAAAAGTAAAAGCTTAAATTTTCAGTAACTAAACAACCATTGTATAAACACGGTATATTTCAAATTCCATTCAATTCGAATTAGCAGTTTAAGAATTATAACTAGTCAAAATTTCATAATTTTGTTACGCACTGGCTGACCGTCATCAAAACTCTAAGGCACTTCTAGCAGACATGGAAGCTTCAAATTTAGAGTATAATTAGTGTTTAGTGTATAAATCAAGGAAAAACTAAAATATTTTATAATTTCGGTCCAGTTTTCTAGATACACCAACTGCATAAATAACTTTGTAATCCTATATAAATGTATAAGATTACAAAGTTACATTTACAGATAATCAAATCAGTGTACCTGTATAGTTTACACATAATATAATGGAATAATAGGTGTAGGTGGGTACCTAGATAATATACGATTACATTCAAAGTAGAAGTAGAAGTGGGTAGAAAAAAGTAGGACTTTCAACAAAAAGATATGAGATCCCATAAAAAACATAAAATGTATAAAGTTGCCAGTCTCGCCCAGCAGTTCTTCTACTACAAAAAGTAGTGAGATCTCATGTATAACTACGCCTGAAACTTGGCAGTTTTACGAATCTAAAAGTATTTGTATGAGTAGAATAAGTTGCCGTACAACTGGCAAGTTTCAGGCGTAGTTATACATGAGATCTCACTACTTTTTGTAGTAGAAGAACTGCTGGGCGAGACTGGCAACTTTATACATTTTATGTTTTTTATGGGATTGTATATTAGTGGCAATAAGTGTCACATAGAAATATTATTTATATATAATTATAGTTAAACAACTAGATTTTGCTCGTGGCTTTGTCTATATACTATAGTTTATCAGATTAAAATTGCATGTCCTTCTCCATTGCTTAAATTATCTCCGTATGAGAATTATTGTGATCGATACAGCTTTTTAGTCGTGAAAGGTTAGAGAGAGCTGCTTTCGCGTTTAAATTATTTAACCTATAACCTATAATCATGTTCGGGTAATTATTGGATACATAACGAATTTCTTTTTGTAGTTTACAAAGAATGCATTAAAGAAGTGGATATGTCGCAATGATATTATATTAATCGTAATATTATAACTTCATTTTGCAATATTATTCCAGGATGTGGCCAGAAACTTTCTATTAATAAATATAAAAACATAATCAAGTAACGTTTGTGTGGGTATAAGCGTATATAGTGAAAATATTAAGAAAACCATATGTTATGTATAAAACGAAGACGACGTTGTGGCGCAGCGGTAGCGAACGTGCATTAAGCACAGGTAGCGTGTTCACTTCTCGCTCGGAACAGGTCTTTGTATTGACCATTCAGGTATTTTTCCGGTGTGAGTGTCTTTTTCATTGTGTATGTTTCCGGACCCCCGACACAGAATATAGCGTTATGTGTATAGCGTTTATTATTATTAATATTATAAAAAAAAAACGGTCGCCAGGATTTTCATCTTTTTCTGAACATAAAGTAGTGATTTTCTGCAAAAATTACTATATCGTGATAAAACCTACCTGCGCATTTACAATAAAACTTATTCTATCTATAGATACTATAAAATAACATAAAAAATTAACTTAAACTTAACTTAATTTTGGATCAGTTGCGTGGTAGAAGTTGACTTTCTAACAAATAAATCTAGGGTGACTTTTACCTTCTGAAATACCAACGGTATGTGTATCAATGTATGTATGGAACTTGTTTAGATAAGATAACACACACATTATCAGATTTTTATTTGTTATCAGTTAAATAGCATAATTAATTTTTAAAACCAGTTAGTTGGATGTAAGTTGAAGATTAATGTCAATCTAATTTTAATTTTATATTTATTGACACATAATCTATTATTATGTGTCAATAGATATAAAATTCTTATTGAGTATTTGTAAATCTTTATATTGACTGAAAAACAGCAGATAATAAATTGTAAAAGAACGATTTGCTACTTATATGCTTGATTATTTATTTTATTTCCATTCCGGCAGCTTATGATTGCGTACTTGCTTCAAACTTTTGTATTGATCATACAAACGTGTACTACGGTCTTGCATATGCATATGCGGATGTGTTTATGTGTATCTGTCTGACTCTTAATAGGATACTAGTTTTTATAGTATTTTTGAATTATAAAATAAAATATATTTACAAAAACCTTAATATTGAAATGAGTATTTATTCAAACAACACAGAATCCTTTATGTATTATATTATTCAGATATATATACATTTCACCTATTAGTAACCACAATTAATGCTGCTTAACTTTTTAAAAGCCTACCCACCACTAGCCAAGATTAGACACCACAAAAATTTAAATTTTTCCAAGCTGTTTAATGTAGAGATCATGCTAAGGAAATAGATAATGACTTCTATAAATACTCGTATATACAATCGCAAAACATGCCTACCATAAAATGTCAGGTATTTTATTAAAATTGAGGCCGGCTAGGTAGGTGTCAAATATTTTATTCTATTCTATAAATAGTAGTGCTTAGGCATTGCTGTGTTCCGGTTTGAAGGGCACTGTAGGCTAGTGAAATTACTGGGCAGATGAGATTTAAGAACTAATATCTTGAGGTTGGCAACACGTTAGTGGCACCTACTAATGGTGCTGCAAGCGCTCATAGGCCACGGCAACCACTTACCATCAGGCCGGCGGATGCTTCTTTGCCAACTTGTAACCTAAAAAAAAAAGAATAATACAAATACTCGTACAAATTCAGTCAATGCATGCAGGGCAACTAGGCACTGCATTTAATTTGAGAAACAATTTCATTTTCATATTTCGATCGAAAATGTAAAACAGCGATTCATTGTTCAATACCAGGGACACAAATTTCCTACAACGTTCATTTTTTGTTATATTTTTATTAGACTAGTTTCTGCAATCTGCTTTAAGTAAGACCATGTCTGAGTTGTGAAATGGTGCAACGTACTAATCTGCAAAAACGATATTATGCAAGGTGTTCCCGGCGTGGGCAAAGTCTCAAGAATCTTTTGTTATGCTTGTCTGTTCCGAACAGTTAAATACTTCCAAACAAGTACACAATTGTCTTGTGGAATGGAAGCCTAACAATCTTGGTGAAGTTATGGAAAGTATGATGTAATAAAAAAGTCATTATGATCTTGAGATTTACTTAAAAGTTTTTGTTTTAATATTTGCGTCGTAAAATTGTTATGTAATGAGCAGTGAATCCGTCATGAGCCTCTCTTAATCTGATATCGTGAGAACGTCTTCGAAAGTGTTAAAATGAAGAATGCTTAATGCTTATCAATGATAAAAGGTGATGTAATTATTAGTGAAAGAGTTTCTTTACTTTTATTATGTGAGATAATTATATAATATGTTTATTTCTTTTAAGCTTATAAAAATTATTGTCTATTTATGATGAAATTACTTCTATGTTATATTAAGAATCTGTTTATTAAATTATATTGCCCCAGATGTTCCAATAAACTTCGAACGTAGCGTTTTATAGTGCCCAACTTGTATTTTGAATTTATCTTGTCTGGTGACATAGGACGTATATAAATCTTTACGTCTTGGAAGAAATCTAACACATATTATATATCCGTGGTGAAACAGCGCTAAACGTAAGCGTGAATTCCATATTTCTTCTCGATATTTTACCCAGCATTGGAAAATTAACAAGCGTTATTAATTTGTTCTGTTATTGTCTTGTTTTTTGTTTCGAAGTTTTAAAGTAAAATATCTTATTTTGCAACTTTTTGTTTGTCGCAATTAAACTAACCAATTATAGTTAGAAACTAAAATTTTTTGTTTATAAAATTATTATGAAAGATTTTCTATTTTAAAGTGAATTATTTAGAAGGAGAATGAAACTACGTTTTTTTTTTGCGAGTAAGAATTTGAACAAGGTAGCTAGAATTCTGTAGACCACAACCGGCATGTCACATAAGACAAATGAAACGCGATATGAGGAAGGCGAAAGAAATTATATTACATTTTCTCTAGATAGTTCTAGATTTCTAGATTTTATCTTAACAAATTATTTATCTTTTTACACATATTATGCTATACTTGAGTTATCATTTCAATATGTATTTCAATAAGATAACATTATATTGAAAATGTTAATAGCATATTACGTAAAATGCTTAAGTAATCTAAATAAGAGATATAATTACGCTTTGAACTTTGGCCTTTTACATAAATTTACGTGCAACTTGGAAGTGAAAAAGTGTGAACGTGTGATACGTATAAATTTGCATATTTTTAATATTTACAAACATATTTTAAATTTACCTACATAAAATATATAAAATGAAGTTAATATTTTCAGAGAATATATTTGGTAAGTATCTTGCTACGTGTAACCTAAAAAACTAATCTTTTATTTGTAAATTTGTAAAAAAATATACATAATATATTATAATTTAAAATATTTTATTTGAAAATTAGGTATATAAATTTATGGGTACTCTTACTTTTATTGGTATCTTTATTTTATATTCCATTTCAATATTTCGCTGCAAGATTCTTAATTCAGAATATGTATTCTTCTGTTATTTTTTTCTTTATTTTTTTACTAAGGTTTAGATGTATTAGATATGATTTTGGATATGTACTGTATCATTAACTTGCCTTAAAATCACTGAGTTTGTGACTTTTATATTACATTGTCATACATTTTAACATAATTATGAGATATTCTTGTCACAACTTAAACTGACGTTATGTAATTGTTTTTCAATCGTCGATCCGGTTTATTTAATTCGGAGAAATTTTAGTGACTTTATTGCCCCAGTAAATACCAACTGATATGTAAATATCATATATTTTCAATACACATGCAATTATTATGCATAATAATTATACATGTTAAATTACTAAAACAAAGTCGAAAGTAATTTAAATAAAATTTTACTATATTGTAATAGTAGCACAGAATGATACTATGGCCGAGTTCTACCGAATTCGAATCAGTTTATCACGGAATTGAGATTTAGATACAATCTTGGAATATGAAGATGTTAAGAAATTTCATATATATTGTGCGAATAGTGGAGGTGATATATAATTAGTTGAATATACAATGTCGAATAGGGCACATGTCTGAAGATTGAAATTATTATTCAAAATGACAAAAACTTATTTAAAAAAATAGTGTAAGACATAAAATTTTTGATGTTAAAAGTTAATATATCAAATATATGAATTTTCAAAAACGGATCGTGCTCATCGTGCTTTTGACCATTTTTGAAATAGCATATTCATTTAATTTTTATTTTATTTGAGTAATGATTTTGAATCCTTTGTTTTATTCGTCTGGATGAATGTCGGAGTCCGCGAGACAAAATGCCGTGCACCTTATTCGTGGTTACCTCAATGGTGTAAATCCTATATAGCGCAGAAAAATTCGCTTCGCACAGCTGGATACTTTAATCTAGCATTTGTTTAGATCTGAACATAGCTTCATACTTGATTAATTGATAAATAGTAAATTTACAATTGCTTTCTTTATTCTGTAGGTAATGAGACTATTGTGGCACAAAACTTGAATTACTGGCTTGTAACTATATTACCATACATTTCTAAAAGCTCATGTTAAGATTTATATATTAGAGTCTTATATTAATTTATTCTTTGACGACTATGAAGCGAATTGAAAAATAGTTCAGCTAATTAATATCACGAGGCACACCAGCAGTGGTGCTACAAAGATGTCTAGAAATCGTTACGGTTAATTTAATTAATTTCCGTTTACAGAAGGCTGAGTAAAGTCAAGGTTTATTGCATATACCTACAATATACAGAGCAAAGAGAGCGTATTTTATATTGATGATAATATCTTAAGATTACTAACGACGTCCGCGTTAATAAGCCTTAGGCTTAAATGGATTACTATTTTAAAATGCCAATTAGCACTGGTAATTATATTTTCAATGGCTCCTTGAGGATTGTTAATATTTCTATATTTAGACACGATTTTAAGCCTAGCATAGCAATGGTAATTACCCAATACTAGTTGGTTCACACTCGCCTCCTTGATATATATAGTAATAGAAAAAAATCAAGTCTGGGTATCGAAGTCAGACCCTTTTATGGTTGCAAATTTCAAATGCATTACAAGCACGTTGCAGAACCAAATTCGTAAACGGCAAAATATGCTTTAATCTTAAATGAAAATCAGAAATAGCTTAAGGAGTTAGTTTGCTTGGTTCATAACTAATATCTGGGATAGTTCTCTTTATTTATTATGTAAATATTTCAAGCCGCCAGTTACATTAATATTTATAGAATAATTAAATATTTTTATTCAACATAAAAAAAATTAACATTTAGTTGTTGAAAATCAGTGTCTCTTACCGGCTCCAAAAAAAAGAGAAAAGCGTCGAAGCAAGCTCAAGGGGTATTTTTTCAATGTATTTTTTTATTATTTTCATCTTTTATTTATTTTATAATAATTATGTAGTCTCATGGTGCTTTATCGAATAAAAAGAAACGAAAAGAAGCCTTTAGGGAGTTTAATAATTGTTATATTTTTTGCATTATATAAAAATTAAAGAGAAATAAAAATATTACATACATATTTTTATCAAAAAGTTAATTTTAAATTATATTTCCTATTATAATCAAGTTTTTGTTGAAAGTGACCTTCTGGAAAGTATACATAACTAAATACATGCATACGATATGGACGAAAACCACTTTGAAGTATCCAGCAATTATTTTCTTTTAATTTAAAAAACAAACAAAAAATTTTGTTCCATTTGATTAAAAAAATAAATAAATACTGCGATGACACTTTATAATAAACGTAAACTTTTAAATTTACAGTTAAAATCTAAGGGTTAAAATAGAATATAAGAACTTTTAAATAAATTTTAATAGTTTTTATATAATTTTAATTATACGATTCTAATTTTATTTTGAGTGTTACGTAAACACAGAATAGCGTTGATGTTTCTACTAATTTATTTTATTACGGATTACGTATAATGATTTACGATTACGTACGATCGGCTAAAGGCAATTAATATTTGAATGAAATAATGACTTTTGATTTTATCAATTCACTAATATTTTATTATGTTATACAGCAAAAATGCCATTTGATGTAAAGATTTGACGAAATGTTTAATTTATCATTTGGTAAATTTTACGAATATTCTGAATACAATATTTATCATATTTCATTTTCGGGACATGTGATGTAATGTAATAATTTTAGTAAAACCTACATTACACTAAACTTTATTTTTTTATTTTCTAATTTTCGTATTGATAAATTGATTAAATTGATATAACTTTGATATTGAATTTAAATATTTTACTGGGACGTATTTATCTAAATCATTTTATTTTCAATATACCTACTTATGTATGTATAATTAATTTCAAGCTTGTAAGTAAAATTTTTCCTTGATATGCTGTTAATATTTACCACATCAACCAAAATAATTCAAAAAATAATGCTTTGAATTAAGATAGCTTTGTATATTAAATGCAATAATTATTAAAACAAACAAACAATACAATACAATAAAAGTTTCAATTCAATTTCTTTACAAAATATTATTTGAACATAGATGATATTGCATAAATAATAGACATTGCTTAATTTAATGAATTTAAACGTTACGGATACTTGTCTTAATAGCACATTACAGAAAGATAGATGTGCAAAGATGTTACGAAGCGATAAAGCGCGTGATGAAGGGCAGTGTTGCGCGCGCGAAGGTGGGAGTATATGAAAAGTAGATCAATAAGAAGCTCGCAGTCATGTGACTACGAAGGCCGGCCGTTCTAGTAGGAATGCCTTTCTGTAACATTCTATTTTCAAATTTAAAATATCATATTGATGAATTTGTGTATATATAGATTTGTTTTTTTTATATGTTCGCAATTATTTGTATAGCCTACATAGAGAGAGAGAGTTTAGTTTCGTTGTTAGAAAGGTCATATAAAACGCGTAATGTAGTATATAAATTGTACATACTGAAATATAGTGAATGTCGTAATGTGGCGTTTGCAAAATTGTTCAAGTTCCACGCTACACTATTAAAGCTTTGGTATGTTTCACTTTTAAGTCTGATTGAGAATGTTGATTTAAAAAAAGTATTACTATGTTTTTTTATTTCATTTATACGTATAATAAATCACATGTCGATGCCATTATTAATAAAGCGACAAAAACCACGTCTTTTTAATTTTTGCCAGCCTATTCAGTTTTATATAAATTAATATAAATTATAAATGAAAAATTAGTATGTAAGTAAATGATTAATTAAAATCCTTATAATCAATAGCCTTTTTTAGGATTTTATATCATATGTCGGGAGTCCGGAAATACACACAAATGGGTCCGGAACTCAGTCATGTCTATATATCAAATTATCTGAGTTTTATGTCAAGTTCGCTGCTGTTGCGCCAAAACGTTCTTCGTCTCACGATAAGTTAAAACTTTGTAAGTCAAGACAACTATTGAGGACTAATATATTAAGGAAAATGATGTTTAAAATTTAGTATTTCACAGTTGTCTTCGTCCTAGCATTATTCCTGGTATTTTTTATTTTTACTCAGGGTCTGCTTATTACTCTTATCCGGATTTGACAGGTTACTAGTTTTTACACCGAGCGATTACCATCTGACCTCCGCAACCCTAACGGCGAACCAGTAACTCAGCAATTTACTTATCAAGAGTTAACGATTATTATCAGATGTTATTGATAATAACCGGGGCCGACAGCTTAACGTGCTCTCTGAGGCACGGCGGGAAACCCACACGGACAAACGCCCAGACCAAGACAGAAATTTTTAACAAACATCTGCCCGAGCGGGAATCGAACCCGCAACCGTCGATACTAAAGGCAGACTCGCTACCCACAACGCCACAACGGTGTATTTTACTGTTGTATGAATCATTAAATAAAAACTAATAATGAACATGAAATTGAAGCGAAACGACGTAGTAGCCTATTAGTCTGTGCTGGATTCTGGCGCAGCGGTAGCGAATATGTTTTTCGCGCGCGGAAACCCTCATTGATGCGTCTCTATTGCGGGGGCAACAAGAGGCTATGTCGGAATCGTACCGACTAAACCCCCACGGTATTCTGCGCTGCGCCTTTTTGTCGGATTTATGGGTGCGCTTTGAAATAACTTTTGTACATTCTTCCATAGTTAGCACAGTTTAATAGGATATTAATCCATTAAACTGCTCCTTCGCGGATTGGCGCGTACAGATGTTTCAAAATTTCTTTTATGGCATGTAGGTAAGTATCCTCACGATTATTTCGTATATTGTAAAACATGAGACAATTTCCGAAATAAATAAATAAACACTACAGACTAAATGGCACCCATTAGGGAACAAGGACAAACACACATCCAGACCGGAACACATGCCTGCATGGCATGGCACGGGAATCGAAAGCGCGAACTGTGGCGCTTAAGGCAGGTTCGCTACTGCTGCGCCACAATGTCGTTAAAAATAAAAATAAAATTGTTGTTGTCGTCGTCACAAATATAATTGGATCAGACTCAGAAAAGCTTGTCTTGAGCCCGCGACGTTTTTTCTATCCACTGGACTATCTCGGATAATATTCAGCTAGTTATATGCAATTGTAACAAGCAAACTGCAATTAGTGACGTATTTTTTTTTCATGCAAAAATAAAAACCATTGCAACCATAACGCGTTTAATTATTAGACTAAAACCTAAGAAGTTTTTCATATTATAAAGCAGCATATTCAAAGGCGTCGGTATGTGACGACCCCATCGCCCGCTGTTGGGATAACCTCTGTCACAACAGAGATTTTAGGTCTTTTGTTGCAAGAGGCCGGCTAGTTAGGTACCACCGCAGTGTCCAATATTCTGCCGCCAAATAGTAGTGCTTAGGCACTACTGTGTTCCGGTTTGAAGGGCATTGTACGCTAGTGAAATTACTGGGCGAACGAGATTTAAGAACTAATATCTCGAGGTTGGCAACGCGTGAGTGGCACCTACTAATGGTGCTGCAAGCGCTCATAGGCTGCGGCAGCCACTTACCATCAGGTGGGCCGTATGCTTGTTTGCCAACTTCTAACATAAAACAAAAAGCAGGTATGTTATGTAGGTTTAATGCAATATTTCTTTGTCTATAGAATTTGCGTAATATGAATATGGAGCACAGAAATTGCTGAATCTTCTTTGGTCACGATTAGAATCGGAATATTAAATTGATACAATTCAATTACCCGCTACTATTATTACTGCTTATTAAGTTTTCGTAATGTCTTGCGAAGCAAGAACACATTCCGAAAATTAACAGATTAACAACTACGTAAGATCAAGGTAAAATTGTATTAATATAATGACTAGCTGATTCGTTAATTTTTATTTATTACATTAATAAATACGTCCGTGCTATAGCTGACGAATATAAAATATATTTAAATGTTCTCATTCTTTATGGCCGATCGATGTCCTCAGGGCAGGAATATCCATTAGGTGTTTACGTGAGTTGTTAGGTGAGTAGGGCCCAACCCTATTAGTTGTTTTTTTTTAATGATGCTTAGAGTGTAAATTAAATTTGAAGAATAATATAACATTATTACTCTCAATGAAAATGTTATTGTCTTGTTCTTTCTATAATCTTTTCGCGGCGTCGGGATGTGACGACCCCATCGCCCGCTGTTGGGATAACCTCTGTCACAGCAGAGATTATTCCACCAGTGCAGTCAGTCACACTGGTGGTAGGTCTTTTGTTGCAAGAGGCCGGCTAGGTAGGTACCACCGCAGTGTCAAATATTCTGTTGCCAAATAGTAATGCTTAGGCATTACTGTGTTCCAGTTTGAAGGGCACTGTAGGCTAGTGAAATTACTGAGAAGAGGAGATTTAAGAACCAATATCTCGAGGTTGACCACGCGTGAATGGCACCTATTAATGGTGCTGCAAGCGCTCATAGGCCACGGCAACCACTTACCATCAGGTGGGCCGTATGCTTGTTTGCCAACTTGTAACATAAAAAATGCACACATCACCATCACTAAATGATTAGTCTATTTCGGAAGGCATCTTATACACACGTTATATAGTAGAAAAACTCTATAGTAATCTAATTTCGTTATTATAGAAAAAATACTTTAAGGAGTTAGAAAAGGGTAAAGGTAAGCAGACTTCCATTGCTTAGAGGCCTCGACATGGTTAATGCGGCCCTGGATGTACGTGAAAAAGCTGTATGGCAATAATTTTTACAATAAAAGAGCATCAGATAAGGACCATTATATGGACGCAAATGAGCAATACCATGTCAACCCACAAAATTGAAAAAACTAAGTTATATATGCAGAAGCGTTGGCAAATGGCTGAAGAACATTTTTCTTTAATATTTAAAGTGTTTTAAGCTTTTAAACTTCTAAAAAAGCAATTTTTTAATCATGCAATTTATTTATTATGTTATTCGTTTTGGGTTATATTATATACGAAATATGTAGTTTGTATACTTATTTTTGTGAAAATAAGTAAAATAACTTACATAAATCTGAAATTGCCAAAAACTTGACCAATACATAAAAAAATCATATAAAGCAAGTTGTTCAAAATTTTCAAACGCGTTTTTCTCGAAATGACATTCGTGTGGGTTGACATGGTATTGCTTATTTGCGTTCATATATTTTTTATTTATCGCACACTATCATTGTCTTTCCGTGTTTGCGCGAACGAAGATTGGACCAACACCACATCTTAGACGAACTATACTGACGCCTGATAATAATACTTCAATATTGAACACCTAGTTCGCCTCGAAAATACACGTCACGATAAAAAAAAAATAGACGATTTTGAAATACATGTTTTCTTTTCGTGTAAAAAATAATTTTATTAAAATAACATGACATTAAATGCTTAAATTCCTTTCCTTCATTTAAACATATTTTAAAAACCTGTCTAAATAGACTTATATTCGATATTAATAATTATATATATTAATATGATATAGCAACTTATCAAATTTCATGACAGACACAGAAAATCGGCCATGTTTTCATTGCCAAACGATATATTGAACGCTACCATAGTTTTCATTGGAAATCAAATTTATAAAACTTGAAGATTACCTTACTGGAAGTAATCGCGTTTAAAAATCTGCTAATGCTATCCAAGGAATTGTTCCGTTCTCTTTCCACGGAGTTCGTCAATCCATTCCCTTATAATTACAATAATAGGATAATAACAGCTCGTTGGTATTCTTTATAAATACTTTTACATTTGCTTATTTCTTGCCTTCCTTTTTGCTACAGGTCTTAAATCTCAAAAGCTTTGGTCCAAATCCATCAATTGACAGGTCTGCTAACGCTACACTTTGTGACGCTAACACACAATTTTTTTATATTACTATTGAACTAACTTAGGTCTCAAATTCCATCGAATTAACTGAATACTAATATTACTATTATTGGAAGTTCACATTAAGTTAAATATCGGAATCAAAAAGCCATGGTGTAATAATGATAATGAAAGAAACCTTCCATCGCAATCCAATCTTAAAATTATAAAAATAGAATAAATATAATATAATAAGAAAACTTAAAATAATACAAAAGAGATATGAGATATATAATATACCAATAAAAATGACAGCATTTAAGGTACTTATGCAGTTCTGAACTTTAGAGTAGGGAGCCAATAAAATAAAAATAAATCGATTTAACTGCATTTAAATATGGTGCATAATAATCGCGTCTTTGAAATCGAAAAGTTTATACCCTTTTATTATCGTGCCACGTAATCAGAAATTGTATTTAAAGAACGTATGTTTAATGGATTTGAGAAACTGGGTGAACGGTGTATCCGTTTTACAGAGGTCACGCGTTCCAATATTTTTAAATACGAATATACTGGTCGGTTCATATGTACTTGTTGTCAACTAAATTGCCTAGTATGTAATGCGTGTATGGCACGCCTAGTAGGCGGATTCGCTGCACATTTCATAAGTTCAAGTCACGAACGAGTGATAATCGTGGGGGCAATGAAAATAATTAGGCACCAATCACAATATACTCATATGCGATCATTATTGATTTTAATAAATGATCATAATTTTTAGGTTTAGTAGAATTGAATAGGATCACTACTCTATCCTAATAAAACAAATTTTGTTTAACTTACTCCCGAAAACCTTAATTGTTTCCGTAAATATTATTAAAGATATTTGTATGTTCCTTTGTTAAATAGCTCGATATATCTACACTCATAATAACCCTAAATTAATGTTGGTTGGCTAAAAACTCAATTCTGCAAACAATATCCACAGCAGTAGCTTATACTATAACTGTAGAAGAACTACTGCCTCTACATTTTTAAATACTGGCGAGATATTATATTTCTAGTCATCCATCTTCTATCTATAAATGTGAATATTTGGATGGATAGATGGATGAATGTTTGTTACAATTTCACGCAAAAACTACGGGACAGATTTGAATGAAATTGGTACAAACATAGCTTATTACCCGGATTAACATATAGAATACTTTTTATATATATATATTGATTCCCATGGGATCATCAAAAAACTATATAACGAGAGCAGAGCCGTGGGAACAGGTAGTTTTGTATAAAAGACAGAAGATAATACTATAGTTTGAGCATTGTAGATCGGACTAGCTCACGATTTATTCATAATCTTTGTTATCAAAGTCTCCGTGCCAGGGCCGCATACGAGCTCATGTCGATGTATTGGCTTGATAACTATTTGCGCTTGCACTTACTCACGATAAGATCTGACTCTCGTTTTTGGTAACTAGCTTAACCAATATTCTGTATAGTATACCTTGTAATGAATTTACCGTGTTCTTTATAATTAAAAATATATAAAATATAAATATTATCAAAATTTAAACGAAATTAAATTCATTAAATCATCCCTAATTACTCGAAACATCTCGTTTTTTTTTTATAAAAATAATAAATATTAATAAAATGACCGTAATGAGATCGTTCACATAAGTTATATTAGTGTGTTTATTCTAATGTGTACGAAAATAATAAATTAAAAGGTCACGCCTAGTGTACTTATTGCATGTAATAAACAGAGTTGAATACATAAATAATCATTAAGCTCGTGCAAGAAAGTGTTTTAAAAAGTATGTTAAATATGTTACTATCGCACCTTTCTATTGTAATGTAGAGGAATTGTAAAGTCTGAGAGCTGAGAGCACCATCGGTGAGGTAAGTAACTTTAGGCAGGGTCAGTCAATCCAAACCCATCCAGGGTAACCGCTTAGTGGTATTTGAACTCGTATTTTAACTTAGTGCACGTAAAAAGTCGGTCCCGGCTGTTATCAATTTGATAATAGTCGAAAAGTCAAGTAAGATGCCTATACGGGCGACCTGAACAACTCTGACAATAAGTTGGGCACTAATCACTCGATAAGAAGAAGAATAATTATAGGTATACTATTATAAGAATAGGTGGAGCGATGATCTTCGCACGACTGATGACAGGTGTTGGATGAGAATGGCCGAAGATCGCGCTCAGTGGCGTACATTTTGACACAAACAGTGACAGACACTGCTTTAATACAAGAAGAAAAGATAAACTTGTTACACCAAGTTTTCGGCTTCACAAAGTGAGTATGTCCTTTTTGGGGCAAGGTGTTCGCTTCTATAATAAAATTCCGCAGACAATTTTGAATCTACCACTTATGAAATTTAAATCTTATATCAAGCGGTGTTTACTAAATAAAGCTTATTATTCCGTTAATGAATATATTGCAGATAATGTGGCATGGAATTAATATACGTTGAGTTTCATGCGGGATATATATCTTAATTGTACATTTGACAAATGTAATGTGATTATTTTTGAAAAGAGTAACTGTAGAGTTTCTTGCCGTTTCTTCTCTGCAGAATCTACCTTCCGAATCGGCGGTAGCTTCACTTAGGCGGACATAACAGACTGTATATTTGACGATTCAAAAGCGCTTAAAAGCCTATTTGAATAAAGAATATTTTGAGTTTGAGTTTTGAGTTTGAGAGGACAGTGAAGGGCTGATGATGATGAAAAAGAATTCCTAGGTATGGTACTTTAATATTCCAACTATTTTACAGCATCGCAACGCTCGTCGTCGGCTGCGGATGAATGCTTATCCGCAGTCCAAAAGAATGTAGGCACGCATAGACTTATTATATGTATATGGACAGGCCCTTCCTTACAAACAAAATGTCAAAGACTCGCTGGTGTTCCTTTGTAAATTAAACAAACTTGTAACATAATCGAAAGAAGTTAGCGTCCGAAGCGTGCACCAATCGAAACTAAAGATATTATAATTTTATATTTGGATACAGATTTTATAATTTTAATCAGCTTTAATAACGTGGTAGGTACATGAAAAATAATTATTTTATATTTAAATAATTCATTGTTATTTAATTTTATCGCAGTAACGAAGTGTATCAGATTGAGATAATCATGATAAGATATTATAATAAAAGTTTTTGAAATATTATGATTACAAAAATGGGTATAAGTCGCTTCTTGGTAAGCATTAACTTCGATGTTGTGTCGCAGCGATAGCCAATCTGCCTTAAGTGCCACAGGTCGCAGGTTCGATTCCCGCTCGGAACAGATGTTTGTATTAACCATATGGGCATGTATTCCAGTCTGGGTGTGTTCGTCCTTGTCATTATGTCTGTTAGTATTAATTAATTAATTATTATTTATTACTAAATTAATTATATATACTAAATTAATTTTATAAAATATATAGCCTATGTCATTCACTGAAAAAATAATTAAAATCGATCCAGTAGTTTTGATTTATTCATTACTGCCTTTGGCCCGCACGCGTTAAATGTAATTATTTAACACATCACAGTAGAAACTTCAAAAAAAAAATTTTTTTTCTCCACTGTTTTTATACATATAAACCTTCCTCTTCAATCACTCTATCTATTAAAAACCGCATCAAAATCCGTTGCGTAGTTTTAAAGATTTAAGCATACAAAGGGACAGAGAAAGCGACTTTGTTTTATACTAGGTAGTGATTATTATTATTAACTTGTATCGGCTTTTGGTACTTTGCGTATGAACGCAACAGAATGAATACTATATCTTACTGTACTATACTTCATTTTTCGTTAAAGCAAAGAATATATACTCTACATTGAATCATAATGCCAAAAGAACGAAGTACATTTATAGCAGCCATGTGTTTATTCAGGTTAATATTGATTAGGTTCGTATAATGTCAAGTGATAAATCCTTTGACAGGCAAAAGTAAAATAATTCAAAGGTAAACGAGTCAGCTGATTAGCGACTGACGAGATTAAATTATATATAGTCAATGAAACAGGTTTATGTACAAATATTACAGGTTCGAACCCCGCTAGGCTTAAGCCAGTAAAATTCCTTAGTTTCGGGTCAAATTAAAATTCTAAACGATTCGTGAGAGGTAATCAATGATAGTTTTAAACTGTTAAAAATTTAATTTACAAAATATAATCTATATAAATTATTTTTATAATTTTTTTCATATGTTCTTTTTTTCGTATGTTCCTTATGGCACACGGAATGTTATAGTTTAAAAACGTGAACACAAGTGAGTACTAGCACAGAATGTGTAATGGCAGAGTTAGTTTTATATGAGTAAATAAAAATAACTTACAAACACTGACGTAAAATAATATATTGTTTAAAACGATTTTCATAATTCTATTTTTATTCCACAGAATTTTGGTACATCTGCATGTATAAAAATAAATTTTGTGATGATCTGATTAAAGACACATATACGGATTACAGATATATAGAGCGGAACTCTTCAAACACGTATAAGAGCTTATAATTTTTAGAACCGCTGACGCTTACGTCACAAAAGAAACCTACTGTTAAAATTTCGTGTGATTAATTTAAAAACAAATTAATTTACATAATTACATTTAAACAGCCGTGCATTATATTTGTTAACATAATAATGAATATACATGTCGATAAAATTCGGTAAAAGAGTAGTTTCCGTCAATATTGTTATGTAACTAATTTGGTCGTGAACGTAACAATCATGTGACTAAGAAATAAGATTTTATATGTATAATATTATGTGGGTGGATTTCTTTTACTTTCATCTTCATGTCCTAGAATTTGAACGATTTACATAGTTGTGCCTCAAGTTAATGACAAGGTGAGCAAGCTCTATGATCTATTCCAAAATTTTCTCAATGACTTTATAATTATTATAATAAAAAAATCAATTGACTTTACCATATGTGTACAATTGTAAAATGTACAGTCTCGTGTCGGTACTCGTACGAGAAGGTCGTCTTTTATTTATGCGTGCTTCGTTGCAGTCTTACTTATCAAACGGCGCGGCGATAAGAACGATGCACTCGCGTTCTGCTACCTAATGTGCGCTTGAACCGGTTTCGCAATTATTTTTTGCGACCGATGCGTCTGTGCACCGTGTAAATGAGTGACGATACATTTGCATGCGGTACATCGTTACCGCGCGCAGAGCAAAATGATTTATATAATAACATGAATGAATGCGATAATCCTGATATGGAAGCAGATGAAATAGATCAAGGTAATTTATGTGAACATGAGTATGGAAAACGTAGGGAGTTAAAGAGGCAATATCAGAGTAATGAATGCATTGAAATAGAAGAAGAAGAAGATGGATGGACAGAAGTTGTGGGTAAGGTCAAGAAATCTCGTTTGCGAAGTAACAATAATAATATTGATTATAGCAGGTTTGAGTGCTATATTACTTACAAAGATAAGCTTCCTAAACAATTTTCATTGGCTAGAATACTTGATGAAAATAAAATTAAAAATATAAGTAATGTTAAATATTTAAGTCCATATAAAATAAGACTTAGATTTGAGAATGAGTCTACCATTAATTCTTTATTGGAATGCGAAGCTTTATTGCAAAAAGGATGGAAAATAGTGAAGGCTATGGAAGTGTCATATAGTTACGGAGTAATTAAAGATGTTGAGCTTGAAATATCTGACGAAGAAATTATTCAAAATATAGCGTGCCCAAACTCTGCAGAGATCCTGTCCTTGAAACGCTTGAACCGCCGAGATAAAGATAAAGGAGTATGGTGCCCAAGTGAGTCAATCCGCTTATGCTTCAAAGGACCCTCTGTTCCAGCATTTGTTTATGTCTGTGGATTGAAATTAAAAGTTGAGCCATTTATTTATCAGGTTTCATAATGCTCCCAGTGTTGGAAGTATGGCCACACACGCAGAATGTGCCCTTTTAATAAAATTGTTTGCCCCAAGTGTGGAAATAACCACGAGAACTGTACAGTTGAAACATACAAATGTGTCAATTGTGGTGACAACCACATGGCTCTTGACAAGTCTTGTCTGTTTTCTGAAGGAAAAGAGGATTAGAGAACTAATGGCAGAGTTTGGATGTACATATAGAAAAGCTGTAACTATTTACGTTCCTTCAGGTACTCCCAAAGATACAATACATCAGGATAGACAGAATGCCCCGTCCACATCAAATCTTAAGCCTGTTGAGCCCATCCCAAGCTCTAGTTTTGCAGAAATAGTTAAGAAGTCTAGTGAAATTCATAAACATGAAAAATTTAGAAAAGATAAAGGTGCCGATTCCAAGAGAGATAGTTCCAAGAAAAGATATAGGTCTAAAGTTTTTTGAAAATAATATAGAATCTGAACCTGAAAATAAGGAAGAGAAAGTAATACAGACGAAGATGTGGAAGCAGAAGTTAAAAATAAAAGAAGTAACATTTAAAGAGCTATTTATACATATAAAGAAATATTATTTTTGAGAAAAATTAGTTTTACTAGTAAAGTACAAAGAGTTATTTATTTGTGTGTTGAATGGATGTTAAGTATTTTTGTTGAACATATCACAGAAGGGTCATTGATCAAGAAAATTATTGAAATGTGTAGTTCAAGATGAATCCTCACTCAATCATAAAGTTGAATATCATTCAGTGGAATGCCCAGAGTATAAGGCCTAAATTAATATCATTTACGGAAATACTAGATCGAGACAAAATACATATTGCTGCACTGAGTGAAACTTGGTTGGAACCTGATAATTACTCTAAAAGCTAGTGGATATAGTGTTTATCAGGTGACAGGCACGATTCATACAGGGCGTCGCTATTTTTGTACATAAATCCATTAAGTCTTCGATTCAACGTTTACATATAAGGAACAATGATATAGAAGTTTTGTGTGTTAGATTAATTAACGTTTCAGGTTTAGATTTTGTTTTATCTCTGTATTGCCCTCCTCATATAAATATTAGTCAATGTGATTGGGATGAGCTTTTCTCTATTTATACAAGTAAAACGTTGATCTTAGGTGACATGAATGCACATCACACAATTTGGTCATATAAAACGGATACTAGAGGCTCATTAATGTTTGATTCCTTAGTTGATAGTAATTTTACAGTCCTTAATAATGGTGCGAATACAAGACTGCGCCTTGTTAATGGCGTACTTCAACAATCTGCTCCAGACGTCTCCCTAGCGACATTAGATATTTGTCTCCGATTCAACTGGATGGTATCAAATGAATCATTGGGAAGTGATCATTTAATGATTATTTTGTCTACTTGTGTTTCATCGTCTTGCTCCCCAACTGTTCGTAGAAATTTTCAAAAAGCTGATTGGGAAGCGTATTCAAAAGAGAGCTTTTCTATCCCTATTTCGGCAACAGATATTCAAAAAGAGTATGATCAATTTGTTTCTAAAATCAATGATATAGCTAATAAACATATACCTTTAGTTAAATTCAGACAGGATCCAGAATCGAAATTTGTTCCTAAGCCTTACTGGAATCAAAATTTGTCACATGCAGTTGCTCGTCGAAGGCGTGCATTAACCAGGAAGACGGAATCAACTCCATCGTCCTTACAAAAACTGAAATTATGTATATCTAACGCTCAAAAGCTTATACGCCAGGCTAAAAGTAAGAGCTTTCAAATGGCAGTCTTCCATAAACGAAACTACTACTTCTAGTGAAATGTGGCGTAGGATGGCATGGCTGAAAGGATATAAATATCCTAAACATTACGTTGATTCCTTTAGTGCTGAAAAACTTCTTAACTCATTAACTCCTCCCTTTGTTTCCCCGTGTTGCCCAATGTTTTTGAGCACTAACCCAAAAATAGAATGTTCAATCTCCATGCAGGAGCTAGAAAAGTGTATCAAACTGAAGGATACATCTCCTGGATGCGACGGTATATCTTATTCTATGATTAAAAACTTGCACCGATCTGGAAAGGTAGCCCTATTATCTTTATATAATAAATTTTTAATACATAGTTATGTTCCACATCAATGGCGTGACATTCGTATCGTGGCGATTCCTAAGCCAGGAAGAAACTTGTCAGAAATTAATTCACTCCGACCCATTTCGTTAATGTCCTGTTTATGCAAAATTTTTCATTACATTTTATATAGAAGACTTGAATGGTATATAGAAAGGAAAAATACCTTTTCCGATAATACGGTTGGTTTCAGGAAAAGTAGATCTTGTCTTGATAGCCTTACAAATCTTACAACTAGAATTCAAATCGGGTTGTCTGAAGGTTATTCTACAATGGCTTGTTTTTTAGACCTTAACAACGCGTATAACAACGTTGATACTATATCCTTACTTCACATATTAGATAACTTGAAAGTTGGATCGGCGATTTGTAAATACCTGTTAACTTTTTACAAAAAGAATTTTACACATTGAGGTTGATAATGTAGATATTAGTAGATTTACTGGTCAGGGCCTTGCTCAGGGAGACCCTTTATCCCCATTTTTATTTAATGTCGCTACTGTAAATATATGCAAAGACATAGAAAATGATATATTCATATCTCAATACGCAGACGATTTTGTAATATATGCCTATTGCTTGTCTACTATTGAGGGTCAGCTTAAAATTCAAAAAACATTAACATCTGTTGATAAAATGTTATCTAACATGGGACTAAGTATTTCTCCTAGTAAAAGCAAAATATGTTTGTTCAAAAGGGGCTATCGTGAAGATTGTATAGATATTCGCATAAATGATTATCAAATAGAGGTCGTAAAAACTGTCAAATATCTAGGGTTATGGTTAGACAGAAATCTCAGATGGAATAAACACATCAATGAAGTTCACGAGAAGTTGCTAAAATTTATTAGTGTATTTAAAGTATTGGTTGGTTCAAACTGGGGCGTTAGCCCGATTCATTTAAGACACTTGTATATTACTCTTATACGAACGAATTGACTATACTAGTTTTCTGTACGACAATAGTTGTACTAGCAATTTATCTAAGTTGGATAGAATACAAAATGTTTGTTTGCGTTTGATAGGTGGCTTTTTATTAAAAAGTACTATACACGTCATGGAGTCGGAGTTAAGTCTATGTCCTTTATCAATCCGTAGACGTTACTTGGCAGGAAAATTCTGGTTAAAAGCGAAATCATTTAGTAACAGTACAACCATTGATTTATTGGAATCGCTTTCTAATCTGATTGCAAACTTTTACTGGAGACGTAAAAAAAAACCTCTATTAGTACTTTTACATGGTCTGTTAAAAGATAAAAAGGTGTACCGTAGTAAACAGATAGAAATGTTCTCTTTAGATACATGGGTCAACAACATCGATTTATCACATATTGTCAGTCCTGATATTGAAGGAGTTCACAAATCTAAACGTTGTTTTAACGACAATAATTTGAAAATGCTCTGTTACCAAAACCTTAGACGAAAATATTTAAATTTTTATGAAATATTTACAGATGGGTCTAAAGAGGGGACTATTAATTGGGCAGCTTTTTAGATTTCAAAACAGGTTTACACTTTAAATTTCAAATTAATGCAGATATATCAATTATGTTTACTGAACTCATTGCAATTGCGGAAGCTTTATCTTACATCGAGTCAGTCGATTTTCAAAAATTTGTTATATACACTGACTCTAAATCTGCTCTTTTTCATCTTATTAAATGTACATCAACATTCAGAGGTCTACCAGTAGCGTATACTATTCTCAAATGTGTGTTAAAACTGATTAATTCTAATAAGATAATAGCTTTGCAATGGATCCCATCTCACATTGGCCTAGCTGGCAATGAAGATGTTGACCGACTAGCTAAGGAAGCTGTCTATGACGGGGATGATTTCTCTTGTTTGCCATGGTACTCTGATCTGTTAGGATATATTCGGAAAAATTGTTTTGACATGTGGTCTGAATACTTCGATGAAAGATCCTTAACCAAAGGTATATGGTACAAAACTATCCACCCTAGGCTCTTTGGGTCACCATGGTTTGATAAAGGCAATCTGAAACGTGAGGATATTGTTATCTCTTTGAGGCTCCGTTCTGGACATATGCCACTTAATAATTTTGGCTTCATGATGAGGAAGGTAACTACGTCTGATTGTGTTCTATGTGGTATTTTAGAGGATGTTTATCACATTTTGCAGGAGTGTGAACGAGCAAAATTAGAAAGACGTGTCACCTTTGGTCAACGTTCATATAACTTAGGTTTTTACAATTCTATTTTAGCCTTCCCATTATCAGAAAGGGCTAAATTGCTTTATAGTTTAATTAAACTAATTCTTAAACGTAGGAATATGTAATTTGTGTTTTCTATTCGTTACTATATATAAAATTTTATTAGTTTAAGTTCAGTTATGTTATGTGTTGTTGATTGATTCATTTGTATGTTACTACGAGGGTGACATATTCACTTTGTGAAAAAACCCTTTATAATAAATAAAGAATTAAAAAAAAAAAAAAAAAAAAAAATTGTAAAATGTAACCAAAAATTGTGTAACATGGTGTAATAATCTATCATTATTGTATAGTCTGTTGCATGTTGAGTAGATGCTACTTTAAGTAATATTGAAATTTATTAACTGGCTTACAAAACACACAATTAACCTGTCTTAAAGAATTATTAAGACGATCGGATTCTGGTAGTAATTATATGATGTTTTATGTGATTTATGTATTCTCTATATTTTTGCAACAACATGGCTTGTGGAATAAACCATATCATGATATCACTTTAAGCTTTAACCCTTTATAGGACTAACATGAGACCTAATTAATTGCTTCAATGGCCGTAATATAATCGTGTTCGTATTGCCTAAGTCGTGATCAATTGATCTGCTTCCAGTCTGTCACAACTCCACAATACAATGCAACTTTGCTCTCAACAGGGCCTGCGGTTGAGGTAGGTACGCCTCGTGTGAATATTACAACATATGCCAATTATACAATACATTTCATAATTCATTTATATATTAACACACATTATTTTATTATTCAACATTTATTCATCTCTGCTTTTGAAAAGGCGGTGGTAGATAACAACAAAGATTTAAAATAAAATAAATTTTAAAAATAACGCGGGTTCCCGTACAAGAAGCTTGATATTTTTGACGACGTTTGCCGTATCTCATGAACTTTGATTAAGGAGAACTTAACAAGGAGCAACAGATGATCACTACTCTACACCGGAAACGGAAAATGGTAAAATAAAATAAAGACAATAGCAGGGAAAAAATGAACTAGGAGAGCCCTAAATAGAACAGAATGGAAAGAAATGGAGGAGCCTCTTGCTGAAGCTGGGAAAACAGACGAAGTTGTCGGTGTAATATAAGACTAAAGTTAAATTGTAAACACATAATATGTCTGTAATTAATATAATTTAGAGTAATTAAATATTCTACGGTGGCACGGAAACTTTTATGTGCGAGTCTGATATCCGCGCATAATTTACATTAGGCTATGTATGTAAATACATTAAAACATAAAAAATCTAATATTTTCTTCCGTAGGAACGAGGATCTGCGTCATCATCGTTGTGACTAAATAAACAAAGATTTATGAGATTTAAAATAGTGGAAATTTTTAGTAGCTGTCGTTTAAGAATTATCTTCTTGGCAATTTTACTTTGTTAAATTAATTTGAAATAGTTATAATTGTTTGAGCAGCTATATTTTAATATATCACTATTATTACATCTTGGACCTGATTTCCATAGGGAACCTGTTTTTATTATTAATTTTTGAATATTTTCCGTTCTTTTGGTAACCAAGATAGGAACTTTTACTCTTTACCCTATGAATGGGCCTAATGGGTAATATTCAAAAAGAATATTGATTTTATACACCTACTCTTAAAATACTTACTGATGAGTATGCATGGCTCCGTGATAATCTGATTAATAACAGCAAAGTTGTCAAAGGCAGTGGCGGATTTACCAGCAGGCTGAGTAGGCTTGAGCCTAGGGCGGCAAATTTCGAGGCGGAATTTTTATTTTTACTACCTCATAGAAATTAAAAAGATTTTTGCATGACGGTTTTCTGATGTTTCACAGGTAGAAATCTGCAATATAAATTTACCGATGACTTCTCCTCTCACTTGTCATTTTACATTCCGAGTAACGAACTTCCATATTCTAGAGTAAAATAGCTAGTTCGCTGGCCCCCAACCAGTAATCGGCCTTTTGTTGGATTGTAAAAATAATCTATGACCTGACAATTGCAGAGAAAAGGGCGGCAAAAACCTCACAGCCCATACCTTGAAAATTTGTAATTCCGCCACTGGTCAAAGGAACTCTTTAAATGGTAAAGTCAAATTATTATTACATGTTGTGTTGGTTTTACAGATTTAAAGTATTATTTTCAATATAAGATGCTAGTCACAATTCAATCCGAGGAATATGAAACGCACTTACAAAATTATATGCAATCACTTTCACCAATAAGGACTTGTAAGCTATACAGTATACCTACAAGTCGTAATAATATCTTGTCTTTGAACATTCTTCAGTCGTTTATTCATATAAAAATAATAAAAAACATACACCAGTTATCAGTATTTATAATGAAATATATAATAAATTATAAGTATCTACAATAATTTAATTATAGATACCGTAAGCTCGTCGAGACTTTCACTTTTTAAATATTATTAACATAATTATGTACAATATTGCTCGTGTATGATACAAGTACATGTTATTATTCGGAACTTATTAAGTCATTAATCTCGAATGCCCTGCCACAGTATGTAATTCCATTCACGATTTTATTTTATCATTTGTCGCCATCTACAATATTCGTCTGCACGACGCGAGACGATGTAGATCGTTATTGTGAAATATACCTATTTGGGTTTCCGTTTTTATGTAACATAAATGACATTCACGTGGTATTAAAGAAATAAGTATTCATACCATAATATCAAACGCTCGTTTCATTTTATTTTATTTAGCACTAACTTCTGCTAGCGGCTTCGCCGGCGTGAATAACGATTTTAATACAAACTTTAAACCCCCATTTCTCTACTGCAAGAGTGGAATTTTAGAAAATGTTAAAACATGTTTCTTTATCATTGTTAGTCAAAAACAAAGTTTCATTTTTCAAGTTTCAAAAACGACCGACATCCCATACAACGTTCCAACCCCATTTTCACCCCGTTAGGAGTTGAATATCGAAAAATCTTTTCTTAGTGCTCGTTTACCTTTTAAAAACAATTGCTGTGGAAAAATTCAGATTTTTTGTTGACGAACGTGCGTCAAAAATAAACTTAATATAATTATTATTATCATTAATACTGCAAAATATATTACGAGATAAAATTTGTTCATCAGTGCGATATTGCGTCGGTGCGTATCGCGTTTCAAATCCGCTAACAGATCAGGCGTTAAATTATTGTTGGTAAGCTATTAAGATAGAATTAGTAAATCACCATGATAAGAAACGGTTTTACCACAGATTTAATGGAATATTAAATAATTCGTCTTATTTCTTATTGTAATGATCAAAGCAAGTTTCATAAATCGACGATGAAATAAACGTTTTCTGTTGCTCAAAATGATTTACCTTCGCGCGAATAGAAAGTATTCGTCTGATATGTACAACTAATAATATTATATATTTTTTATGAACTTATACAATAAAAAATCGGCCAAGTGTTCTTTACTCTACTTACGATTCGTAACGTACGATTGTATCTCAGCGCGCTCACAGACGGACGGACAGCGAAGTATTAATAAAAACTAAATACGGTTCCGATGGTACCCTTTAGGCTACCAACAAAACGACGATAGATTCAAGATACTTTTTATATGAAGAAGTTCTCCAAATTTGAGAATTACCTTAACTCCCAGGTAAGTAAGACCTGCCTTATTTAAAATTCATGGCCAGCTCAAAATTCAAATTCAACGTTGACGATACCGCTGTTGGTAGCTAGTTTATAAATAAAAGGCTAAATAATTTATAATTCATTTATTATAATGTATAAGAACATTGATTAGGAACATATTTTCTTAATAATTTGAACTAATTAGTTGTTTTGAAATAATACAAATTTCTAATAATATGTTAAACGTAGTTAACATAACTAAGGAATACTGGAAATTAATATTATTTTAAACATTTATTTTATAAGGCACATTCGAAAATCTTTTTTTCCTACTTTTATGAAAAGTCCCTGGTACGAGGGACAAAAGTTCCGATTCTCACACGGCAAGATGACACTAATTAACTCACTTTACCTCTGGTAGCCTAGCAACCGTATGCTTATCCCTCGTACCAAGGACTAACAGCGAACTTTTTATCGTAGAATAAAAAAAATCGTATACGCACCACTAGAGAACAGTAGGACATTCTCACCTGCGACTGCCCACCTCTCTAGGTAAAATTACTTTTAATTAGGCGTAAATTGCTTTCTTATTTTTATATTCGAAAATATTCTTAAAACAAAAATAATCACTTAAAATTAAAATATAGTAATACAATTCAATAAAAACATTTGAATAATATTGAAACAATTTTCATTTATTATGTTAGTAATTATTAAAATTTCCATAACCGACATCAACCGCCACAGGCATAAAACAAAGATAAAGGAACATTCTGTTTAAATTTAAATATCCGATCACTTAGCAAACTTCTGTTAACGAACATATTCCGCCACGTTGCTCCATTGGGGTATGGTGGACAAGCAATTATTTATGTCTCAAAATTACTTCTAAGACATTCCGATTCCCTCAAAATGTTTTACAGCACCGTAAAAGTCAGGATAAGATTCATCACATAAGAACTATTTACTTCTCAATGTGTTTGCCAGGTTTTGAACCTGCGATCATCTGTTCGATATTTTTGAGGGAGAACATCGTAGCCAATTAAAGTTTTTTTTTACAACGTTGTAAGTTTACTAATTTTAAAGTACTTATAATATTTTCGTGAAATTTTATTAACGTAAATACTAATTGAATAATATATTATTTTTAAACTCATTACTTCAAACTAACAAATTCCCGGATCCATTTTGATGTTTTTCCCAAGGTTTAATTCAATAAACTTTAACAATTTAAATTCTACATTTTCAAATAAACTCCCACACACAAAATTACACAATCCTTGTTAATTGGCTCATATACTTTCATTATTAATACAAAATTATATATGGAGAAAAATCGCATACAAAACGAAACCTCTAATCTTGAAATCGGTAAAAATAAAGCATTTCTGTGTCAAACATTGCATATAGCTTGATATGCCTCAATATGCGATCCCTCGGACGGTGTTAAAGTTAATTGTCGGCTCGCTTTCAAGAACAACACAACACCGGGTCTAAGTTGAACCGGTTCAGTGTCACAGGCCTCCCCCGACCCGGATATTATTATAATAACGCTCGGGCTAGCACGGACTTTGGTGTTGTAGGAATCACCACTTACAACCTGCAAAAATTTGAATAAAATGAATACCCTTATCTTCAGTAAGTTAATGGAACATCTGTCATCAGTACGGTAATGTATCACATGAAGCATGAATGGGAGTCTCGAATAGGGTAGGGGGGATGTGTTTCAGAATACAAAATGTCACAAGGTTTGTAGGAAGTTTCCTTCATTATTTTTACACCAATTAGAAATAAACAACAGAACAGATTATATTTGTATTTCAAGATATTCTGAAAATTTTCGAAAGATTTTATATAAAAAAAATTATATTAACAGACATAAGTAAAGATTTTTAGAAATATTGGTGTTTTCTCGTCCCTGTTACTCCGAAAGATTTAGGGCTACGTAAAAAAGCATTTGACTATTTTTATAGTAGATTTTGTTATCTTTAATTTTTCACTACCAGTAATAGTTACCGAGATACAAAACTAAAAAAGTTTGCCTATAAAGGGCCTTCCTCCCTCGAACTGACTCATAAGGACTTTTTATTTTCTCAAAACTTAGATACCATGGCCTCTCTTTGCTTAATTAGAGGCCTATATTTAATAAAATTTTGAGTTCCTTACCAGAAAGTAATCCCCTTTTTAACCAAATTAGACTAGCACTGCAGATATTAAATATACATACCCTAATTTTAACAACGGCAAAATCTGGTACAGGCGGTCTCCAAATGCAGCTGTTTTCATCTTCCAGTTGCGGTAAAAACAGTAATTCGTGAGTTGTATAGCTTTTATAATCCAACATTTCGACTAAAGTGGGCACATCAATGTGTTTCGGTGTAAGACCAGCACGGACCACATTATCAGAGCAAGCCATACATTCAACGCAATCTACGGTCAAAACAAATTATTAATTAATATACATATATAATATATAAAAAAATTGAATTTTAAAATGAAAGTATAGTACCAAAAATCAAAGATTTTGTGACAACAATTACCAAAGATGTTGAGGCATATCACAAATACAAATAATATATGTACATATAGTAATATTATAAAACTGAAGAGTCCTTATTTTTTAATGTAATTATTATATTAGTAGTATATTAGTAAGTATTCAAATTACTCCATCCAATGGTAAATGGTAGAAGTGTCCAAGTGCGTAGATTGCTAAAATGTTTGCATAAGGCGAACTGAACTGACTTAGAAACACGAGTTTTTCACCAACGTCCGGTGGTAGCTGACCAGGCTGACATTTAAACCCTACCATCAGAATCGAACCAGTAAAAGACCAGCACTAAGATTGGCGGATATACATGTCTTACAATTTCTTGTACCATATGCAGGTTTCCACAAGTTTTCCATAACTGTTATGGATGTGATAAATTCGAAACAAAAATTAAGAGGATAACTCAGTGTTGCTTGCCTGTTAAAGTCTATATTTTTTATCAATGTTATTTTTTATTGTAAAATTTATTTTGGAATGTACTAATCTCAAATGGTTTTTAAAATATATTGGTTCCGATAACTAGCCTATTTATTGAGGAAAGACCGACATCATGTTAAGTGGAAGCAGATTTATTTGAACACACATACATGATACATGTCTCAGAATTTCTTTCAAGACATTTTCATACAATGTTTAACATCATCGTAAAGCACAATATAAATTCTAAATACAAAATATTGTATATATGAGTATATACTCAATAGAGTATAATATATAATTTTAAAAAATCTGTATAAATTACCTCCACTCAAATAAGCATGTGGCAAGTTAGGCTTGAGGAATATAGCCTCTCCTGGACTCAGCGTCAAGTAGTTCATGAAGTATGGTGCAAAACAACCCACATCACCCGGATAGTCCTTGTGAAGTCTTTCAATGAGTGGATAAAGGAGGTTCATCTGTACTTCAGTATCTTTAAAAAATCATAATAAAGACATATTTTTAATATTACAGCCTAATTAATACTTAGTAGGTCATTTTATTATTAATTTGTGAATTTAAAAAACATTTAACTTTCATAATTTTCAAACATGCTGAGAAGCCTATTTATAGGAAAGAGAGATAAAAGTTGGCTTCAATTAAACTGTGCAATAAACATTGTAGTCATAATACTATCTGTTATGAGCAATTAAAATAGCTAATAAACTTGCAACAATGTCATATTTATTATAATATACTTTTACACTAAGGCTTTGCTTGTGTGTATAACAATTGTTAAGGCATGATTATGCAATAGAATTGCATAAAGAAACAGACAGACAGATCTATCTTATATTTATAATATGAATCTTAGACTAAACAAAAAATATAAAAATCCTATTACTAGCACAAAACACAATTTTTATTAAATGATTGTTAAAGTTGAGCATACTGAAAAGATTCTGCAAAAAACATGTTTTTAGAGAAAAAAAACTATGTATTTACCTTCCGTTCCCAACCTTGTGCGCAACTTCTGTAAGCTTAATTCTATGATATCTTTCTTACAAGTCATCAGCGATTGAAAGATTACTTTTAATAGTCTTTCATTATCTTCTGCTGTTTCACTAGCAAGATAGGAGTTCAAGACATCTTCTGGAAATACTTTAGCAAGTTCAGGTAACTCTGTAAAAGATTAAAGAATTTTGTGAAAATATGTTGATAGATAAGATACATTTTCAGATGTCTTTAAAAGACAATATTTGTCACTATATCTATTCAGAATTGTACTGCAAGTTATGCAGACAATATGCCATTCACAAATGAATATAAACGTTACACTCACAATGTATGTAATGTAAAAGTTATAAACAAAGATAGAAGGAAGAATATAAGACTCATATTCTTGCACAAATAGTATAAGCATGGATTGCTATACTTTGTAATTAATAATTGTTTATTATTAAGAACACAGTTAGACCTTGATCAACCAAACACTCCAAATAATGGCTTTCGTCACAGATTTTGGATGTTGAAGATATTGTGGTGCAGGGGTAGCGAACCTGCCATAAGCGCCATAGGTCACGAATTTGATTCCCACTCGGAGCAGATGTTTGTATTGACCATACAGGCACGTTTTCCGATTTGGGTGTATTTGTTCTTGTCATTGTGTATGTTTACAAACCCCCAAAGCAGGATATAACTTTTACAAAAAAAAAAAAATAACTAAACTATTGGGGGCCATGGAGTGTGCAGCGTTTATCATTATTATAGTTACTATAATAGGGGATTTTAGAGGCTCTACTGTATAGTAATATGTAATTCTTTCCTTGAAACCCATTTCTGGTTTAAAAAAAAATTATGATTACAATGAAATCTACTTTTCAAAAATTCCTTAATTTGTGCTGAAGGTCTGAAGCCGCACAATGCTTCAAATGGGGTAAGAGCTATTGCCAGTTCAGGCTTATGGTTTGGATCCTTGTACATGTCAGGAAAGTTTCCATGTAGCACCTCTGCATGATCCTGCAATTAAAAATACCTGAAATAAGATATTTGTTATCCTTAATAAGACTACTATTAACTAGTGACTAACATATTTAATAATTAAGATTTGTAGACAAAGTTGCACTCAACATATCATTTTTAATAACAAAGATTTAGAGTTAAAAATTCTGGAGTTTGCAGTTAATAGATATTTGACTAATTCAGAATTTATATTATTGTAGTTAAACAGAGAAACTTAGTCTCATCACTTTGTAAAGATACTCAAAACCTTGTAATCGTTTATCCAACTAGATACATAATAATGAATCAAGATAACAGTCAAGGAACACATTACTATGTAAAATCTTTACTCATCATATCACTTGTAATACTTTATTAGCCAATAAAGCAACTGTTATCACAAGCCAAAAGGATAAATAGATTAACATTAATCTTTGAAAAGTAAATAGTTATTACCTTAGTTGGATGAGCTTGTATGGATAATGCTTTCCGAACAGACAAAATTTTAAGCAAAAATGGAATTGTGATGCCAAATCTCTTCTTAACGTCAGGGCCTATAGCATCATGGTTATCTTTTATATAATCTGAGAGAAGAATATCTCTTTCTATAATAAGAGATGGCCCATTTGTATGTGTTCCCATCCACAACTCTGCGTAAGGTTTTTCGGGGTCAATATTTATATTCGGATTAGCGTTGAATAATAGCTTAGCAACCGTGCTCTCTAAGCCCAGTTTTCCCCATTCGTAATTTTGTACTTTGCACTGTAACTCCATTGTACTCTGTAAAACATAAGTAAAACAATACTTATATAATTATGATTTGTTATAATAGGAAAAAATGTATGCAAACTAATAAATAAATAGCATAAATTATTATAATGAAAAAAAAAACATTATTTGACATAGGTTATACGAACCGGAACAAGTAGTCTGTGTAAACCAAATCTAAATATAATACAATAACTATATAATATACAAGCAAAAATGAAATAAACGTTTAAACGTTTCAAACAATAAATGTTAACAAATAAAAATAAATTAAAATCTGTCAGCTGTCAAGAGTCAAGTGTACTAGTGACAGACATAGTAAGTGACAGAAACACACTGATAGTGCTGGGTGACCCGCGCAAATAAAACTTTTTCCTAATAAATAATGCCTAATAGAAATATTCCACCTATCTACTAAAAGTTAAAATAATTTTTAAAAGCTTTAACACTTGCAAGGTTTTATGATTGATAATTATGGATAAATTTTTAGTTTTTATATTCCGACAGTTTTTTTGGGCCCTAAAAATATTAGTTACCCAAAAATACACTACATTTTTTCTTAAATTTAGGGATAAAGATCTGAAGTTGAATAATCATTGATACTCGATCAATTATTAACACCACTAAGGTTAAAAATAACCAGACCCATCTATATATAAGAAGATTCATTCATCAAGACAGGGAAAATTAGCGTTGCCAGGTAAATCTAAAGACAGCCCAAAATGTAATTTCATTACGTACTTTAATTAACAAAAATTCTTTTTTATCTCCTGCTGAGTTTCAGTATTTATCATCATAGATGATTGAGGTATACAGCAGCCAGGGGCGCATACCTCAAGGGAACAGACTCATATCTTTCAGGTTACAGTGACACAGGAACGATAAGACCTTATCAAAAGTTAAAATTTAAATTGTTTAACATTACGCTTATCATCAGGAGGATCGTATGCTTAAAAAACAAATTTAAACAATATATAGGTATTTCAGGGGCCGAATTTAAATCTTGCTCTGGGCCTGACGTTAGTTCAGATACTGGCCAACATAATATAATAGGTGTATAGAGTACTAAGCTGTCCAAGATAGCTATTCTCAGTATCATACTAATATACGTGCGATTTATTGATAGCAATATCGCGCCCTCGATAGAAAGAAATGGCATATTTATTTTATAATTTTTCTAATATAGCTTTGGCTTAAAATGTTACCATATAATAAACGCATTTATTAACCACATTATATAAATTTAACCTGTAAGTACATATAAGATAGTGTGTGTAACAAATGAAATAAGCAGTCTATATACCTACTAGACAAAATTTTTTTGCTACTTCATAACTAAGTCGTAAAAGTAGATATACAATATACATATAGAATGAATTCGATTTTATTCGACACTTTTTCGTTCCATATATGCATTAATGTCTTCAGTTAGGCTGCGCAAAAGATCTTCATTTGAAGTTTTTTTTTCTAAAATATTAACTTCTGGATTTCCAGAAGTTTCATACTTCTCTACATTTTTCGACTTGGTTTGAACAACATGGAATTGTGTCAAAAGCGGGGGTATGGCGAAACCAGTAAGACCCCTGTTAGTGATTTCCACGTTAATTATATCTTCTGGTTCATGTATACTAGGTTCACGTTGCAAATTTCTATCCAAATATAAACTATCACTTCGCCTAGGGTTTTTTATTTCAACTGGACAATATTTCATTTCCAATTCATGTAAATCTAAATAAGGATATTTCTTCATTATAACCATTTTCTCGTATTGTCGTGCGTCATCTTCGTTTATTGCATTATCGTTGGTGAGGTTTTTGAAACCAATACTTATATGATCATATACATTCTTTCCAAAGTCATGCGTAGTGTCTTTTATATGTCTCAGTCTGTTTTCGAAGTTGGAAGCCATCTCCTTAGTTCGGTCCAAAAAATGAAATCTTTGGCTGTCTGTAAATAATTATAGAACATTATTATAAATAATAAAAAAGTACAACTTAATTCAAAATAGTCAATAATCAATTATTTCATAACAAATATTTTTTATCAACTAAATTTTATTGCCAATTAAACCTGTTTGGTACCTTTAAAATTGGGACTTGGTATTTTAATACCTACCTACCCAATCCGAGTAATATACGAATTGCAAACAACTTTTAAGAGAATCATGTTTAATGAGAGTGAGAAATTAAATTATATTTTTTAATAAAAATAATGCTACAGACTCAGCCCCATTAGGATGGGGGATCCCCATTAGAATAAGTAGTCCGGAAACATACATAATGATTAGGATAACCCGGATAGATAGACCGGAAAACATGCCTGTATGGTCAAGTCAAACATCTGCTCCGAGCGGGAATCGAACCTGCGACCTGTAGCGCTTAAGGCAGCTTCGCTATCGCTGCGCCACAACGTCATCGTCAACGTCGTCACATTGTAATCTGAGTTCATACACAGATCAAAACATCCCCAGGTGGGCAAATATATGTACCTATGCTTGGTACAAAACGATGTTCGGTGTAAGCGTCTGCTCGAAAGTAGTGCTGCGCGGTGACTGCGAAACTGCAAAGGGAGATCGGCTATCGGCTAAGCTTAAAAAATAACTATATATTATGTTAAGTACTAACTGCTTGTGTAGCCTTCAGCAGTCGCATCTCTATGACGAGGCAGGGTGGAATTAAATTTGAAACACATTATATAAACGACAAATACTAAACGGAACAAATTTAGCATATTGATTTAAATACATCAATTTTAATTTTATGCTTTATGTCCTGGGTACGTCACGTTTACATTAGTGTCAATGACTGTCTTCATAACATCACAGGCTATCAATATTAATGTTATGTACCCTGAGGAAACACGAAAAAGTTTTCTTATGTAAAACATATAGCCTACTTCCCCTGAGTTTATTTCGCCGGTTCTTCTCGGGTAGAGGTTTAATTTTGGAGCCGGTGGTAGAATCTGACTTTCAACAAATAAGTGTAATGCTTGAATAAAAATATAAAAATATTTGATTTTGATTTTGATTTTGACTGCACAAGAACCTATTTTCGACATGATCAGGCTTTATCTTGGAACAGTTGCGTTCCTTTCGATGAGTGTGGACCCTGAAGGCCCATAGTCTCCTCCTCCCCATACCTTATTGCCCCTACTCTAGTGTTAAAATTGGTGTATTTAAAACTATATATTAGTTATTCAATAAATCAAAAATTCCAGAAATTAACAAACAAAAAAAACGCTACACACTCAACGGCCCCCATTAGGATAGTTATATCCTGTGTCGGGGTTCCGGAAACATACACAATGACAAGGACAAATACGCCCAGACCGGAAAACATGTATGGTCAATACAAACATATGCTACGAGCGGGAATCGAACCCACGACCTGTGCCGCTTAAGACAGGTTCACTACCGCTGCGCCACAACGTTGTCGAAAAAAATCAACCAACTCCAATCTGCATCAATGACATCATAATTTTAAAAACATTTTAAACGTAGTAAAAAATAATAGAGATTATTTTTTTTCATAAGGTTAATAAGGTGTTGGTAAATTAAATAAGTATCGAAGGTGCTAAAAATCATACTAATCGAACCTACACGATGAATAAAACGCCAGTATTCAAAACATTACATTAATTACACTCAATTATCTTACCGGTGTGGCGTGATGGTAGCGGGCCTGTTTTGGGCCTCGACGGTGGCGTGTTCTGTTCCCGCTCGGAGTAGATGTTCGTTATAAATATCTGCTTCGGTCTGAGCGTTTGTCCTTATGGGTCACCTCATCGTCACCCCTTTTTTTAATGTTAAAAGTTGGCAAACAAGCATACGGCACACCTGATGGTAAGTGGTTGCCGTAGCCTGTGAGCGCTTGCAGCACCATTAGTAGGTGCCACTCACGCGTTGCCAACCTCGAGATATTAGTTCTTAAATCTCCTCTGTCCAGTCATTTCACTAGCGTACAGTGCCCTTCAAACTGGAACACAGTAATGCCTATGCACTACTATTTGGCGGCAGAATATTGGACACTGCGGTGGTACCTACCTAGCCGGCCTCTTGCAACAAAGACCTACCACCAGTGTGACTGATTGCACTGGTGGAATAATCTCTGCTAATACAATAATAAGCTGTCGGTCAAAATTTTTATCATAACATCTGATAATAATCGTTAACTCTTGATACGTAATTTGCTCTTATCCAATGAGTTACTAGTTCGCCTTTGGGTTACGGAGGTCAGCTGGCAATCGCTTTGTGTAAATCGGGATAAGGATATGAGCAAACCTGGGTACATACCGGCAATAATGCTAGGAAGACGAAGACTTAATTAAATACCTTATATAATAAAAAAGAAAAATCATATATCAAAGAAATTCAGTTATTTCAAGTTATAGAAATAATTCGACACCAACGTGTCAGTATCAGTAACTCTCAATAGTAGAGCTATATAATGAATATACTTTTTCAGAGCACAACTTAAACCAGGTTTCCTTGCAAATACTTATAAAATAAAAATAATAAAACGGGCCAAGTATCCTATATAGTCATTTAGAATTCAAGACTCAATAAAAAAAAAAAAATTAAGTTTATTATTTTTAACGAGATTTGTACTCGTATTAAGTAAAAAAAATACCCATCTAATTATAATATACTATTGCATATTAAGATTTGAGACACATTGACAATATAAAATAATATTGCTTAGTATAATGTAATAAATATTTATGTGAAAAAGAAATACACAACGATAAAGATAGAACTTTCATAGTGTCACCTTTTTAAAGTCACACGTGTTTTGAATGTCAAAGAATCAATTACTATCACACCCGCCCTGTGGGCTGGATTCGATATGAAAAAGCGCTCTCATTGGCCGATATACCCTATTTCCCAGTTCCGTAAGGGATGAAAGGCTCAGAGGGCGGTGCCCCGATAGCCAGAAAAAACACCTGACACTTTCAATCCACGTGTTAAGTGGGATAGAGTTGCACGTGTGATTTGGTGCAATTAATTATTTTACGTAATTACATCCAATAGTGCTTATTGAGTAATTTAAAAATTCAATAAATTAAAAAATAATAATTTAGAAATTATTAGCATATATTAATATTTTAAATTAAAGTGAATTAATCAATAAAAAAACATGAGTAAGGAAATGTATCCAGAGAATTCTAAGAATACTTCAATTCAGACACCGCGGCCATCATCACCGCGAAAGTTCTTCGCTCGGATATACGGTCATCTTGATCAACCGAACAGTAAGGATAAAAATCACGCACAAGGCTCGGATAGTGACTCCTGTTCAGATGTGGAGATAGGTGATAACGAAGGTAGAGAGAGTGTTGCTGCGTCTCCGTTGTGGCAACCACCACCGCCACTACCGCTTTGCCCCCGCCCGATCCTGTTACCACATCAGCAGTTAGCTTTTGGTGCCGGTCTTGCCGCTTTTTGTAAGTTTTTATCACCCTTAATTGTTTAATATTTTATTGCATTATCTCAATATTTATTATCCCGGTTCATGTTACATTTTTTTTAATAATTTTGTTGTTTTTTTATAATATTGGTTATTTCTAATTTACACAAAAAGAAATACTTGTGCAATTTTATAAAAATGTTAATAATATAATTACCATCCCGTCCGGTCCGACACAAACAGACAACCAGATAAAAAGTATAATTATGGAAAATTTTATGTGTCAATGAGTGTTTATATTCTATAGTGCGTTTCAAATAAGAAAAGAACTACACTCGTTAGCAACTTCATACTGACGATCAAGTAAAAGTAGAGTTAGCAGAAACAATACACAATTATTGTGTCAAAATAAATAGAAAAGTGATTTATTCATTTATTTAAATTATATTAATTAATTTTAAATCAATCAATAAATAAAATAGCTCAATTAAATCAATAAAATTCAAAATAAAAGAAAATGAATAAACATGTAGATTTTTGTAATGCTATCATACTACATATAATTTAAAAACCGGCCAAGCGCGTGTTGGACTTGCACATAAAGAGTTCCGTATCACCGTAGGTCATGAAATACATCAAAATATCAAGTTTTAAGTATGGAGACCCGCTGAATTTTTGTTGTAGCGGCGGTTTGAGTCTCAAAAATTCAACGTTATAAGGGCCAACTCTATTAATGCGAGAGTAGCGGGTTCGATGCTGACCCCATTAGGCTATTTTCGTACTCACTTCCAACGCAAGCTTCTAGCTTATTTGAAAGGACATTAGGAATATTAGTAATTTCTTGAGAAAAGAGCATTGCTAATATTCTTAATATATTCTTTATATAAAAAAAATAGAAGTACACATTCTGTGAACATTTTGAGACTCTACCTATAGTTCGTTCGTGAGCAGACAGACGGACAGCGGAGACTTAGTAATAGGCTTCCGTTGGCACCATTTAGATAAGGAACCCTAAAAAGCTTTGTATAATAATTTGAATTAAGAAGGACCTGTTATATACCTACTCGGTTTTTATTTTTTTTTTATTTATGTTAGAAGTTGGCAAACAAGCATACGGCCCACCTGATGGTAAGTGGCTGCCGCAGCCTATGAGCGCTTGCAGCACCATTAGTAGGTGCCACTCACGCGTTGCCAACCTCGAGATATTAGTTCTTAAATCTCGTTCGCCCAGTAATTTCACTAGCGTACAATGCCCTTCAAACCGGAACACAGTAGTGCCTAAGCACTACTATTTGGCGGCAGAATATTGGACACTGCGGTGGTACCTACCTAGCCGGCCTCTTGCAACAAAGACCTACCACCAGTGTGACTGATTGCACTGGTGGAATAATCTCTGTTGTGACAGAGGTTATCCCAACAGCGGGCGATGGGGTCGTCACATCCCGACGCCTTTATTCGGTTCGGTTTTATCGGTGCTCCTATATTTTATTATGACACACGTATTTTGAGTAATTACTTTTCTTAACAACAATAATTAAAATAGGTACAGAAATAAATTCTTTTTCAAGCAAGTTAAAGTAAAAATAACATAATGTCCAATTATATAAGCAATGCCAATCGCTTACATACGCTCTAATCACTAGTACCGTTCACATAATGACAAACTTATACTTAATACAGGTATAAAAACCATTAAAACATATTATTATTAATAATAATTTGTTTATAAATAAACACCGTATAAATGAGTTCAACCCGCTCTTTACAACCACAAATCAAAAGGGCAAAGTTCAGACGTAACTGGGAACCTTGACTTTATCAATGCTAAAAATTAGTTTCTTTTAGTAGTTAAATACCTCAAAATAATTATTTTATACTTTACAAGTTTGAATGAAATTTGGAACACAAATAGTTAATTAACTTAATTAACACTTAGGATATTTTTGTCCCGGAAAAACTGTTGAGTTTCTATGGGATTATCATAAAACGAATTTCAGGACGTATAGATGAGGCTATGGAATAGAAAAATAACTTTTAAATGGTAGCCCTGCATACTGCATATCAACTATATTAATACGAGCGAAGCGATTGGAAATTAGGAAATTACTATTAGCAGAATGAAACATTACACCGATAGTAATTAGAAAAGATGATATTAGATAAGTAGTAGAGCTCTGGGCAAAAAAGAAAGTACTCTTTCAGAGAATATTGACGTACCTGATGACGTAGAAGGCGTAAGACTTAGAAGGCGCAAGACGTAGCAGTATCTGTATTTTTGCGTTTTGTTCGTGGATGCAAGAGCTGATTGAAAGTTTCGAAGACCCAAATCACCACTCTATGGACGCAAATAAGCAATACCATGTCGACCCACAAAATTGAAAAAATTGAGTTATATATGCAGAAGTGTTGGTAAATGGCAGAAGAACATTTTTCTTTAATATTTGTAGGGTTTTAAGCTTTAAAACTTCTAAAAAGCCATTTTTAATCATGCAATTTATGTATTATTTTAAACGTTTTGGGTTATATAATATACGAAATATGCAGTTTGTATGCTTATTTTATGTGAAAATAAGTAAAATAACTTACATACATCTTGAAATTGCCAAAAACTTGACCAATATATAAAAAGAATCATATAAAGCAAGTTGTTCAAAATTTTCAAACGCGTTTTTCTGGAAATGACATTCGTGTGGGTTGACATGGTATTGCTTATTTGCGTCCCTATATTGTACCCTCTTTTTCTCTTCCTCTGCCACAGTTATACCCATAGGGTTTGTTGAACATACTCCATTTAAACAATTTTATTTATTTATTTATTTATTTATTTATTTATTTATTTATTTATTTATTTATTTATTTATTTATTTATTTATTTATTTATTTGAAAATAACAGCAACAACAGGCTTAACCTAAAACGTTACATGTTCAATTTTTTTAATGCTACATTATACTATTTATAGCATATGTGATACGTTTCTTAAATATTTGTACACTACAATTAAATATATCTATATCTGGTTCTGCAATGAGGATGTTGTTAGCCAACCGAATTGCTTTGGGTATGGGAGAGTTCGCTCCTTGTCTAGTGTGAATGCCAGGTTGCTCCGCCAATAGATGGTGACGACGCCGTACACTAGCATTAGCCACAGATTCGATACCTCTCATATAAAGTGACGGTACAAAGAATCGTAATTCGCTTAGAGCCCAAGGATTGTCAATTTTACTATTAAGCAATAAATATAAAAACATTAACAATGACATTTTTCTTCTAATTTCTAATGTTAAAAATCTGTCATCCCATTAACAAACAGCGATGGAAATAAAAATGGATAATAACCATATTTCTTCTTATAGATAAATCGTAAAAACTTCCTTTGTACCTTTTCAACCATATTTATATATTTTGTTTCTGACGGATCCCAAATTTGAGAATTATACTCTAAAACGCTTCGAACATACGACTTATATAGAGTAGTAGCAGGTGTTGTATTGTTAAAATCACTGGTTACTCTCATTATGAATCCTAATAACCGATAAGCTTTTTACTAATGATAGTTACATGTTCCCTAAAATTTAATTTACTGTCAAAATTGATGCCTAGATCACGAATTTGCGATACAACCTGAAAAGAGTGACCCATTAGTTTATAGTTATATTCAATCTGATTTCGAGCCCGCGAAAAAGTCATCATCTTACATTTACTGACATTAAAAAATAAGCGGTTAATCTCACTCCATTCACCAACTCTATTGATGTCTCTTTGTAAGGCTATACTGTCAGCTGTATCCTTTATTGAAAGAACAGGAGCATATTTCAACCAAGGCGGGATTAATGATTTTATTTTTTTCTACCGTATGGGTGTATGTATATCTATTTCTTAGTGCCAATCTACAGCCTATACCTAGTAAATAGAACTTTATTATTTACTCTATGCTATACCTAGCCGTTGGCGGATTTCAACATAATTATGAGGTACTATATTATTATGTGATATATTTTTTACACGTCTAATAGTATTAGTGGTATGCTTATGTAGTGCTAATATGGACAACACGCGAGACGCGAAACATTGTATCAAAAGAATAGTTTGCGGTTAACAGATTATAGTATTTTAATTTATGTATTATTTATTTCGACTAGCCCACGGTTTCAATCGCGTTAAATTTGGGGTAACATAACAACTTTTTTATATAAAGTTTAAAACGCTTTACAGCTTCAGGGGTAGAATTATTGTTGTTGTGTTTCTTTATTTTATTATATTATAAATTTTATTATATTATAAATTTTCATGCTTCTAGTTTCAAAAACGACGATGGACGGACGACGGATGACGGACTTCCATAGAAATTTCCATAGAAACTCTTTGTCTCTCCCTCAGGGGTGGAATTGTAGAAAATGCTAAAACACGTTTTCAGAAAAATCATTTCTTACTGCGTTTTCGTTTTAAAATCTCTAAGCCAGCTTTCTAGGCCCAAGGGCTGGGCGTCTATAAGTCAGTCGGGTCTTGTCATTTTCTTTCTCTTTTATATAGAAAATTACCCAATTTTTACTAACCATCCATTGATTAAATAAGTTATTAGTGACTCAATTATCTTATTAATTACATTTGTTTAAAAAAAATCACATTACCATTTCTAGTCTTTTTTATATTGAGCGATAGTTGCAATTTATTTAGCCGGTTTTGTTAAAATAAAGCTTTATTAAGTTTCTAACCTGTTTTGGACTTCATTTTATGACATTCTTAGTTATAAACTATACACGTATATACATAAGTTATAAATACGCCAATTCCTATGTGATTTTTAGATAAAATCTTCCAAAAATTAACTAAGTAATTAGTAGCACCCTTAGAGCCATATCGATCAAAAATCGATTTTATAAGGAATATTAAGCGTTTTTTGGACGATAATATCAACATTTCTTATTTTAAAGTAATAAAAAGTAAATTCAAAAACTAAACCTTGACATAAAAACCACGAAAATATTGTAATGTACAAAAAATTCAATATTTATCGTCAATTAAATAAACAACTCCACATAATATGTTCAGAGAATAGCCGTGGTCATATGTAAGTAAAGTGCAATACAGTGTGGAGGATAAGACATGTGACGTCCGTGCAACTCAAAGGAAGAATCCTCCGACCAGGCGGGTGATATTGCCTGGCGGGCCGTAGCCCAACGACTTACGTTGGAAAGTTGTATTTATACATACTTCACTAGCGTAGAAAACTCTGATAGCGGGATTTAGGATTATAACGATCTTGTTCGTCAATATCGTTGCATAATATGCCACGTAGTTACCATACCATACCTACATATAAACCGGTCAAAATCAAATCCTCTTTTTGTTTCCTGACGGCTTACCATGAACTCTTAGTGCGATTCAAATGAAAAACTAAACAAAGCTTCATCGCTAATTCGTACCATGACATAATATTTATACGTCATACTCATTTAAAATCTAAATCGGTGTACCTTCTGAATTGAATTGGATCGAAATAGAATGGTTGCTTATGGTTAATGGTAAGCCCCTAGATTGATTATAAAAGTTTGAAATAAAGATGTCACCGACTATTTTGACATTTATTCCATTGCGAGCATAGAAGTTCAATTCTTTTTTTTTTTTGTCGCGCTTTTAAAAACGGAATTTGGCACACTTGATTTCCTCCTTCCTATAACCTGGGGTCTTATTAATATTTTAATTATTATAATATAATAATAAATGTTAATAGCTATTTCCTCTTCTTATTTATTTATTTGGGGATTTTTATTCAAAAAGAACATGTCAATCCCACTGTATCCTATTTAACTTATATATTAAACAAACACATTCAAATTAATAATTCTTCATTAATTTTATTTTGCTTCAACCATGTCTGTCACACTTTTTCCAACATAAAGGATTACGAGAAATCCTTAAGAAATAATGATCAAAGAGTTTTTTACAGACATCTATCTGATCCCGGTCCTGTGAATAAAATATCAGTAGAAAAATACTTTGAAAAAGTATAATAGCGTCTTGGTACCTACTGATAAGCCGTAACATAATCTCCGCTCACTCAACTCTTTGCCGGACGCTCCTTTGTCAATATTCAAGAGAAAATCTTCGTATTTTTCTTATATCATTCAATTCTATTTCTAAAGCCTTGTGAAATGGGACATAGTAGGTTACGTAATATTTTCTTATGATAAAGTAACTAAATACAAGAATAATTGTTTTATGTATATTTGAAAATTTATAAAAGTATTGTAAACGAATTGTATATAAAGAACAACAGTCAAGTTCTTTAGGTAAGAAAACAATAACAACGTACCTAACCTTTACATTTAATGTAACAATAGGTGTACTACAATAATTATATATTTAAGATTTGCCCCTCCAAATAAACTCGAAGCTTGCGCTCGGAGTGGGTACGACAATAGCCCAAGGGGGTCAGGATCGAATCCGCGGCTCTCGCGTTAACGGAGCGGACTCGAACCTTCTACCTTTGAGCTACTGAGACATCAAAATTCGTTAAGAATAAGGAGATTTAATTGACTAATCATAAATTATCTGTACTACAAAATCTACACTAACAAAGTCGTAAAAGAAGGGGTTAATTAAATACAATAATGTATTTATAAATGATACAATTTCATCGTTTCGCCTAACATAATTTAAGCTTATTAGAATGAGTATTGTCGTTCTGAAAATAGAATCATAATGGTTTTTCGCGTCGTTAAAAAACGTCTGGGTTTCCAGTTTGTGGACGCGGAAGGCGAAGCGACAGCCAGCATCAGCGTCGCTTTGATGCGATTACTACACCACGATTCGATGCTTCTCTATAGGCGCGAGCCGAGTACCATTCAAAATCATCCTCGTATGAAAATTGCCAGCACTGTTCTCCTACACAGCTATAAAATTCATTGTTCAACTCTTATAACTATTACGAAACAACGGTCCGTGAAACTGAAAGGAAAATTAGCGGCTCAGCGATGAAATTTGTTGAAAATAAATCGGTCTTGTTTAGAAAGGTCGAGTATTTTAAGATAGGTAGAGCTCAAAGGAGGTTTCGCTAATTTACTATACATAAATTGCTCAATAAATAAACTTTCGTAACATCTTCACGACTTTTACGTCAAAAAACCTGTGAAAAAAAACAGCTTAATAATGGTCAAAATTAAGAAATTGAATATGCATATTTTTTTTTTTTGACAAATTAAATAAATATAATATTTTCATTTATTTTTTATTTGGTCTTATTATTATATCTGTTATTCTACAATTATCTGCTAATTAATAACTATCAATTATTATTTATGTATAATATCATGGCTAACTTGCAAATTGATGTATTTTTACGCCATGCCCACACAGGGTTGCATGTATACATGCAAATAAATAAAAAAAATAATGATTGTTTATCGTACGTAATTATTTTAATTCCAATATTTTAAACTAAACATAATTGTATTGTGGTAATGAAAACTATTTTCCGACTACCAACTTAAAAACATAATCCAAACTTATTTACAATAGCAAATTGTAAAGAAGTTCGAAAAAACTTTTATAATGTCTGAACGGTGTCGCCGTGAGAGCGAACACGTGCAAGCGCTACGCTGGAAACATAACATTGTGAATTTGTGATTTACATTAGCCGCAAATTGTATCGTCATCGTTTTACATCGTATTTGAGCGGATCGGATTTGGGAGACGTGTTCATCCGACTGAATTTTATTTTATTATAGGTACCTATTTAAAGACATTGTCAATTGGGTTTCAATTTTGTTTGTTTGTCCCACGATTAATTGATTATATTCGGACCTAATGGCGATATCAACTAATCATTAGCCCAGTCTAATCCTGGAATCTGAATTAATGAAAAGAAATAAAAGGGGTTGAAAGTCCGCCATTTTTTAAACTGGAAACATGAAATTTTGTAGAAATTAAAGCTAAAGAAACATGTGTTTTAACATTTTATGAAATGGGGGTGGACCCCTGAAGTTAATATCGATATTCTTAATCGTTATTTTTATTAATTTGAATTAAAATCGTTATTCACGCGGGCAAATCCGCTGGCATATGTTTTATTATTTTGTGGCGCAGCGGTAGCGAACCTGCTAAAAGCGCCACAGGTCACGTGTTCGATTCCCGCTCGGAGCATATTATGTTTTTATTTTCTGGTCTGGGTGGGCTTGTCCGTGTCATTGTGTATGTTTCCGGATCCCCGACACAGGACATAACTATCCTAATAGGGGACGGTGAGCGTGTAGCGTTTATTTATTTACATATTTTTATTTATTTATTATCATCTCGAAATGAACATATCCTATAATATAGGTGCGGAATTGAATAATAAAGATGTCTTCGTCGGCAATGATAGCGTCCTAGTCCTTGCAGAAAGCAGCCTAAGGGTGGAATCAGTTTTAACCCTCGTGATAACTGTCGGTATATTACAGCCGGATCACCACCAAGGTGAAGCTGTCAAGACTATTCGACCCAACAGCAAAGCACATTCCGGAAAAAAATTAAAACTGTGCCGTCCATAACACGACGTGTGGTCATAATAGTCATGAATACAAGTCATAGTTTTTTAGGAATTAAGGTTTACCTATTAGTGAATCTTTAATGAAATATGATACTATATATTTGCATCTTTGCCATTTTTAGTAGAGCCTACGCACCGAAGTTTATATAGAGCTGTATATGTTTTTTGAACGATAAGCTTCACGTAAATCGGTATCAAGGTACCGGAAAAACAGAAATAACAATTGTTATCAACATTGTTCATTTTCAATGAATTTTCATTTCCTTACATAGTAGGGATTATAAAAGTATTTCTATCAGATGCTCTATCGTTCAATTGAAACTCAGCGAAGCAATAATTCTCTGCAATATCAATATCTCTATAAAAGAATTGAAAACAAAAAAATAAATACAAGTCAGGTGTACTTCTCTCATCTCAATGAATGCTCGAACGAATCTGTAATTAGGGGATAGCTAATGAATATTAAGGGTAGCAGCCCTACGGTATTATTGTATTGTTAGCATTGTTGATTAAACACAATCATTTTTTAATCGTAAAATATAAAAACGCATTTAGGGCGCAAAGTGGATGGACATGTTTTTTGTAGTATTTTATTTGTTCATATATAAATTTTAAATAGCTTTAGCCCGTGGCTTCTTAAATTTGGAAAACATAAATCTTTTTAACGATTCTATAGTAATAAACCTATTTGGGGTAAAGTCTAGGGGCAATTTATAAAAACTTTGAATCTTAAGGGTTGAAAATTCTTTCTTATTTCACTCCTACGCCTTTAAAACAACACAACACCTTGTGTCCTCTTTAAAACAACACAACAAGACAATGATGGCCGTTTCTTTTTATATAGCAACGGTATATATGAAGTAATTGTTTGTACTGACCACACAGATGTGATCCGATCTGATTGTTATTTGTATTTGTATTTTCCTTCTGTATTTGTATTTCTGGAGTAACGAAACAGGATATAGTTATACTAATGAGCACCATTCACTGTATATGTTGCAGTACGTAGGAACATTGTGACGTAGTTAGAAATTAAGAATCAAAAATTTCTAAAACTTAACCGATGTTTTTTATTCACGTATTATTCGAAGAATAATACTCGTATTAATTGTTTTCAGAGAAATATTATTTAAAATCGATAAAACTGTATTAATCGTTCACTTTCAGCTCCATTGGCCGCGTGATGATTTAATGTGACAACTCTCAGTCAGATTACGCCCTTATTACGGTCCAATTACACATCCGACCACAGCTGATGGTTCCCATGACACCCTACTTTTTATGTCAATTAGATTTCGGTCTGTGGTACTTTAGTGTAAATTTTGTTTGATTTTGACCACATTCACCTCGGACATTCGCTGATTATTTCAATAGATTATTATTGCTGATGATGTACGGATTTCCTTACTTTATAACGATTAAATAGAATTATTATTTATTAAAAAATATTGTTTTTAAAAAGAAACGTAAACTTCATTTTGTAACGTTAAGTACTTTTGTAACTTTAAGTATATTACCTACTCAATAGACGCATTGAGTAGGTAATATATTTCTAGAGGTTTTTTTTCTTGTTCTGTATTAGTATTCAACAGACATTTGGAAATTAAGACTTTCATATAAATGCTATCTTCTCTAAATAATATCATTTAACAGAAATAAGTATGATAAAAAAACTGTTACACTAAATTCTTAGTATCAAGAATTGATAGTAGGTTTTGTCTTCCTAATAAACAAACGGTAATTATCATGTCCTAAAAATAAAGATCTTAAAGAAAAAATATACGATGATTATGTCTTTAAGAGAGTACAATTTGTTACATTATTATTTATTATGGACATCGTTAGGTAAACGGCCCATGCTCGTACAATAAGCACATCAGAACAGTCTCACGCACCGTTTTGTGTAACGACAAAGATCATGCGAACTATTGTATGTATCTTTTGTTTCCTTTCTTTACTGTTCATTTAATAAAAATATTCTTAATGTTGCGTGAGTTATATAACGAAGATTCTGTTTGTAAGGAATATTAGGATGTTTGAAATATTATTATGTTTGCTAGTTGTTTACACAATAATTTTGCTATTGTGTTCGCCAGCTATAATCTATTTGTTGTTATGATTTTATCACTAGCAAAGAAGATACTGGAGGCACTGTAAGTTCATAGTGTACAATATGTTAAACATGGTTCTGACTTCATAGTTTAGGTTAAAGCTGACTTATCTCTTTCTTTCATTTCGATAGCAAATCAAAAGGACCGTCTTTGTAATTATTCAGCGGAAATTATTTGGCTCCCAGTTTTCTAAGTGATTTACAGGGAGTAGTGTCTTAACCAGTAGCGGATTTATACATTTTCAAGGTATAGGCTGTAAGGTTTTTGCCGTCCTTCTTTGTCTCTAAAATTGTCATGTCCTTGATTATTTTTACAATCCAACAAAAAGCCGATTACTGATTGGGAGGCGGCAAACTGGCTGGTTTACTGTAGAATATGCAAGTTTCCTACTCGGAATATACAATGACAAGTGAGAGGGGAAAGTCATCAACAAATTTGATACAGATTTCTACCTGTAAAACATCAGAAAACCGTCATGCAGAAACCTTGTTGATTTCTATGAGGTAGCAAAAAAAAATTTCGGTCTCCAAATTTGCCGTCCCAAAAATCTGCCGCCCCAGGCTCAAGCCTACTCAGCCTTCTGGTAAATCCGCCACTGCCCCTAACTTTGGAAAAAGTGGAAATCACTTTTAGTCTCTTTATGTTACATATTTTTAAAACCAATTTTTATAAGTCGTTCAAATTGTTACTATCAAAATAGACTACTGGTTACAGCTAGTATTCAATAATTTAAACGAGAATTTTGACATTTTTTTTTTATTATCCCATTTATCATCACTTTCTATCATTAAAAAGATAATTATTAAGGTTACATTATTGACACCTAAATTACATTTAGGCATAGTAATTACTGTAGTGTTCCCCCTATTGAAACTTTTCTTATCCCATGGGCTATGCATGTTTTTGAGGATTATAAAAATTCAATAAATTTAAATTTAATGATAATTTAGTCGTTTTCATTATATCAAAGCGTTTGTGCACATTTAATTTTAAGCTCTACCTATGCTTGTTCATATTTGCACTGTACAATAAAATGTATCTCATAAAAAAACATTACTTCTTCTACAAAAAGTTATTAGATCTTATGTAAAACCATGACTGAAACTTGGCAATTGTAATTTTATTGTAATAAAACAGTTTACATTATTTTAATTACCAGACAGACTCAGAAATTTTTCCACCTCCTCTGGTGCCTTCCTTTTATTTTATTAAACACAAAAAGTTTTTTTAAAATAGGTCGAATGATTTCTTTTTCAAATACAAACATATACAAAAATATATATATATTTTTTTTTATGTTAGAAGTTGGCAAACAAGCATACGGTCCACCTGATGGTAAGTGGCTGCCGCAGCCTATGAGCGCTTGCAGCACCATTATTAGGTGCCACTCGCGCGTTGCCAACCTCGAGATATTAGTTCTTAAATCTCGTTAGCCCAGTAATTTCACTAGCGTACAATGCCCTTCAAACTGGAACACAGTAGTGCCTAAGCACTACTATTTGGCGGCAGAATATTGGACACTGCGGTGGTACCTACCTAGCCGGCCTCTTGCAACAAAAGACCTACCACCAGTGTGACTGATTGCACTGGTGGAGTAATCTCTGTTGTGACAGAGGTTATCCCAACAGCGGGCGATGGGGTCGTCACATCCCGACGCCTGATAGTATATATAATTAAATAAAGAAGGTAGTAGATATAATTAAATAAATAATAAATAAACGCTACACACTCAACGGCCCCCATTAGGATAATTATATCCTGTGTCCCCGACATCGTCCGGAAACATTCACAATGACAAGGACAAACACAACCAGACCGGAAAACATGCCTGTACGATTAATACAAACATCTGCTCCGAGCGGGAATCGAACTCGCAACCGTCGAGGCTTAAGGCAGACTCGCTACCCACAACGCCACAACGGTGCGTGATGAAAACAAGTTGGTACATTAATATTTATGAAAATAAGAAATGCATTTTATCATAGATACGAAAATATACATCCGTATTGTAATAAGAATTGAGGCAAGCGATCGATGTACATTGTACAGCTTTTTATAAGTATTCAAGTTCAGTGAATCGTTAATAATTCTTAAATCGACCGGACCTTTAATATTATCGGAAAGTTATAATACTGTAACAGTTGTTGGACAGAGATTTCCGCACTAGGGGCCTATAAGAAATAAACCTTTTTACTTTAAATTAGTAAGTAAAAGACGACCATTCTAGCGTGAATAAAATATATGTATACATAATACATATATTTTGAATGTATGTATTTACTTATAATGTATTTACTTTCTATACTCAATATATTATTCCTTATTAATGTTTATTTAAGTGCAAATGTTAGGACCGAAATATTAAAATAAATATCATTATACAAAGTTTCAAATATAATTGAAATTTAAGGAACTTAATATAAATTTTTCATACTTATATGAAATTAGGAAACCTTATACGACAGTATTCATAACATAATAACAACGTCACCGCGTTGCATATACATATTAAATTACAAAGTGATTATTAAAATGATCGTGATTCACCCATGTCCAGTGCAAGGTTTCACTTCCGTACAATATGGTACGGAATCGGAGCTCTTACAAGGACTTTTCTCATGTCTAAATCACAGGTTCACAGGAACAGGGAAACCTTAGGTATAATTATTCTTTGTTACGGAATGTTAAATTAAAAACCGTAAAAATTTCGCGTCACATTTCACATGAAAAAGATTTTTTATTTAAGGCAGTCAGATTTAGAATTACTTATTTTTATCACTTTATGGAGCTCTTGTTAATTTGTACCGAAAACTCTTTTATTAATTTTCGGATGACGTCTCATTTTTCTTCTTTTTTTTAAAGAATATTAGAAATACTTCTTAAAGACATTACTAACGTCTCTATTGCCACTGCAAATAAATTTGTAGTTTGTGCTGGGAGAACCCCATGGTACGGCAATACCCCAAGGGGGTCAACATCGAAACTGCAACGTGTTAACGGAATCGGCCCTTTTACGATACAGCTATTAAGGTCTTATGCCGTGTTCCGGTTTCGTTTGTAGTTCGTATTTTGATAACTACATAGGAATCTACAAATTTTCCGGAGTATAAAGTATTATATTTTTTTTAATCCTAGTAATTTAAACTATACGTTTGCCGAATTTCATCCGAATCCATCTAGCCGTTTTTGCGTGCTTGAGAGTCAAACTGTAAACAAACTTTCACATTTATAATATCAAGTAAAGAAAGAATTAGTCGTAAGACCATAAGGGCCCATAATACCACTATTCCACGCTTACGTCATCCCAGGTACAATATTGAAATCTGACCAATAAAACAATACGCATTGTGTAACCAATTTTATTTTTCATATTTCATAATGTAAAAATATTTTTTTAATATCCCGTAAGCCCAGTAAAATTGGGACATAGGAATTGGTAAAATAGGGAAATGTCAAGAGGCTCGTTTTCAGTATTATTTTAAGTTATTTACGGTTTACCAAAATCGCTATTAGGAAAAACGAGGAGACGATAGGTACTAAAAACTTTAAACCAGCAATTGGGCACTAGGATCTATCTCATTTTATTAAATTAATTTCAGTGGCACGCCGAAGACGCAAAGAAAGTCGACCGCGTCGGCAACGTACAACTTTTTCTGCTCATCAAACTTTGCGACTTGAGCTCGAATACGCACGTGGCGAATACGTAGCTCGGGCACGAAGGTCAGGCGTTTGTTATTAATGATAATATTATTTGATATAATTCGACCAAGTTCGACGACGATTCTCTAAAATCCCTGAAACATACAAATTTACGATTACATTCCTTTTTTCCTAGTATGTCAAAGAATTTACCTCATTTGCGGAAAAAAATATTTTTATGTGGGTAGTAACATAAAAAACCCTTAATTATTTATTAGTGTGTGGTTTCTTCTTAGAGTTCATCTCAGAGATTTTCATATTCAACTGTTGATTACTACCATACTGTACCAAATAGAGGGTAATTAATGTTTTTCCAATGTATATGAACCTATGTATATTTCTTTGGGACATTTAACCTTAAAGAATTGATAGATTCGAATTTTTAAGAAATGAGGTATTTTTTATAAACGTGGAAATGTTAAATTATTAAAAAGGTGATATAGTACCAAACATATATTACTGGAGACTCCATTATTATATGATAGTCGACTTTAATTTTTGTAATAAATCAATTATGGTGTTGTAATTATAAAAACGTACTACTTCATTATTATTTCAGATGTGAACTTGCGTCTGCTTTGTCATTGAGTGAAACTCAAGTGAAAATATGGTTCCAAAATAGGAGAGCCAAGGACAAAAGAATTGAAAAGGCTCATTTAGATCAGCAGTACAGGTTTGTAATTTGTTTTATTTATAAATAAGCACCACATACTCAACGGCCCCCATTAGGATAGTTATATCCTATGTCGAGGGTCCGGAAACATACACAAAGAGAAAGACAAACACATCCAGACCGGAGCACATGCCTGCATGGTCAATACAAACATCTACCCCGAGCAGGAATCAGACCTGCAACCTGTGTCGCTTAAGGCAGCTTCACTACTGCTGCGCCATAACAGTCTTCGATAAAAAAAGTAATAAATCTTAAAAATCCTATCTGAATTACTACTTACTAATTGTTTTTTTTTTCAGACAACTAGCCGCCGCGTCTGGATTCTTCCAGCCCATATTCAACTCACCGTACGGACCAACCCCATGTCCATGCTTACCAGTACATCCGCCGCCTAATCTTGATAAGTAAACTCGCAAAAAAAAACATAAACCTCGAATAACCTTATCTTGTTTGTATAAATGTTTGAGTTATTGTAAACAATAATTCGAAACTATGATTTTTGACTTTACGTCATACCGTACGCAGAATTTATTCTAGAAAAAATGGCAAAACTAAGTGATTTCTGTTTTAAAAATAAGCTAAAAATGGAAGACCTTTTTATTTCTTTTTAAATAAAATATAATGAATGTGAACAGAGTTATTGTTAAGTATGATTATGACAAATAACAAATAGTTCAATAAATTGGGTAAAAAATATTACGATTACTTACATAGACTTTTGTTACAGGTACAACTATTGACTTACTAAAAACTCAGGACCAGCCTTTCCATACAGAAAAATGACCAGATTCGCTGGTGGCTCCTCCATAAATTACGCTAACTTTATTTGATTATGTTACAAGCTTGTTCCGCTCATTTCTTCTTCTTCCTAGAATTATTCCCAGTATTTACGAATATTTACCCAGGGTCAGGATTTGACAGGTTATTGGTTTTTACAGAGAGCGATTGCCATCTGACCTTGGCAACCCTAAGTGCGAACCAGTAACTCATTGGATAAGAGCAATTTACTTATCAAAAGTTAACGATTTATTTATTATCAGATGTTATGTGATAACAACCAGGATCGACAGCTTAACGTGCTCTCCGAGGCATGGTGTGAGACCCATAAGGACAAACGCCCGAACCGAAATACATATTTGTAAGATCAATGGAAGAAATGTATTGTAAGCTTGTAGCTAACTTCGTTTCGTTGTGTCGATGTTTAATTTACGAAAGAGCATCAGCGAGTCTGATATTATGTATGTATGGAACGGCCTGTCTATCAGTCTATGTAGGTACCCAATAAATTTGTTATCATTGACATGAAAATAATTTTTAATCCTAGATTTAGATATGTTACAAAATTTGGTAAGAAAGTATATTCAGAATAAGCATTAAGATCCTTAAATGGATATTTGTCATTAAAATAAATGTTATCTAAAAAAACTATATATAATAATTATGTAAATAATCTAGTCAGTATTGCTGTATTTTTTCCGATTGTGTATTCCTTTTGACCCTATTTACTACTGGCCTTGAAAGCGTCACCGGGCGGAGTCGGTTTGGGTCAATTCAGACAGAACGAAAAAAATTAACGTGGGCTCACCAAGTCAGAGTATGACTTGCACATGTAAGTGCTTCGTCGAATCCGTTCAGAAGCCCTTAGATAGACCAAAACCACGCGAAACGGTTCTGACTTTAAGCGCAATAACTACAATATCCCAAGCATTTTCACGTACGTTCGAACGCGTCTATACCTACCGCCATGAGAACTATTACTGTTTTTTTTTAATTATTGCAAGTATTACTGTTATTTGGTAGGACTTACATTGTTTTATTTGATCCAAATGTTACCAGTCCCTGAATGTGTGTTTACAAAATTGTGACGGGTGAAGTCGTGACGGGAACTACACAATGTGAAGGTGTCCAACACCGGTGCCTTGCGTTGACGCTTCCGTCCTTTCGCGGGCTCGCTGACGTCTCTCGGTTTGAATTTTGGCCAGAGAAGGCTCGAGCCTTCCCGATGATTTTTCTGTCTAAACTGAACCTTAAAGAATATTCATTGTATTTCTAAACTCTTATTCAATATCTTATTGAAAACTTATGAAAGTTTTATTTACGTCCAATATGCCTAGTTGAATGGTTGGTTGGTTTAAAATATGTCCTATTCATAACAGTGTTGTAAAACGTTTATTTTATCAAATACTTTAACTTTTTGTATAGCTTTGTTTATCTTCCACTAGATCAGAGTATGATAAGATATACAGTTGGAGAAAAATAAATAAAACACCGTTACTATTATTTCATTTCGTTTTATTAAACTCAACTCACCATGGCCTTTTCCACGAACGGATGCTTGTCCAAGTGTAGAAGAGTCCATGGAAAACAGTCTCAATTTAATCACATTGCACACAAAGATTAAAAGAAATGTATTTGTTAAATTTACCTATGTAAATTATTTTTATATTAATTAAAATATCAAGAAAAACAACAATATTATATTAATTAGATAATTATAACAATTTCATTTTTGAAATAAAACTACCTCATTTATATAGGAATTCAAATTAAAATCCTTACTATACTTCAAAGGTTTCCTTCGAAGTGATCGTATAAAAATGCCTATCATCTTGATAGTTGATAATACTTAGAATAGGTATATATATAATCAATTCAGGTCAAAATTGCACCTCAGATTAGTTTTAAAATTAACGGAATGTCAAATGTGCGAAAAACCATTCAGGTCAAAGAATTGAAATAATACATTAATTGCATCACTTACATGCTAAAAACGTAACCCTAAAAATATAGCACAGCTTTTACAAAAAAAAAAATACACCCCCCAATAAATCAAACTAATTAGAGAATAACTTTCGTGCTAAGTGTACGAGTACATGTAAAAACTGTGATATCAAAGTGCTCGATGAAAAATCGATTAATCTAAATGCCTCACAGTACCTTGACAAACCTTATAAGAAAAAAAATTTAAAATGCCTATGGTGTTTCAAGTCCTCTTTCCACACTAGCTAGTTGTCTCCGCCTACCTCCTGTCTATCTATCTGCCTGCCTAGCTTCATCTAAGCAACTTGACACCTAAGCATTCAAAAATGTTATCAAGATCTTTCAATACTCATATTTAGTACTGGTTGAGTAATAATGACACATGACTTAAGTTATAGTGATCATAAAATTGACTGTTATAAACTAAGGACCAGTTCTTCCATGCAAAAAAAAATCCAAAGATTTGCTGGTACTCCTTCGTAAATTCAACGAAACTAAGTTTCACGCGCTACATTTATTCGATTATCTTGCAGGCTAGTGGCGCTAACTTAGTAAGCGAATGTATGTCTTATGAGAAATAAAGATTCTTTAACCATAACTTCATTCGAACATATTACAAGCTGGCGACTAACTTCGTTTCGTTAATGCTACTTTAGGAACGAGCACAAGCGAACATTTGGACATAATTATTGTTTGTATGAAAGGGCATATCTATGGAAAATAATAATTATTTGATTGTTAAACAGGAGTTAATTATTAACAAAGAGATCTATTTAGATTGTGTTTATCTGATACACATGGCAAATAAAATCATAGAAATAATAATAATAATAACAATAATAAATCATCTAAAATCTAAATCAATAATGAAATTAAATAAAATTAATTAAATTATAGCGATAAATGAATTAATGAAAAAGTGTGTTTAATAATAATTTCTATAAACTATATAAAAATGTTATTTATCGTCTATATGCATATGAAACACATTATGGTAGGTATGATTTTATTTTATGTGCGTTAATCACATGAAATGTGCTAAACAAATTTTGATGACTTTTGGTATAGACATAGATGGAACCTTGAAGAAGACATAAGCTACTTTTTGCCGCGAAAAAAAACTTAAAAGGTTTGAATTAGAGGATGACAATTGTTATTATGAACCAAACATTTCGACTGAAATAAAGATTTTGATGTTATGTTATATAAACGCAGGTATAACTCTCTCAATATAAGTTGAACCATGCGCAGTAACACATTTTTGGTTCTCAACCGAATGCGGAAAGAAAGGAGCCGCGTAACTATAGCAATACGGCGACGCTCGACCCTTTTGGTACACTCGCTCACGGTTGTTTTAGTTCTTTAAAAATAAATTTCTAAAAATTAAAGATATACATTATTTTTGTCAAATGTGTAAACATTTAATTTTATTTCAAGATAAGATGTCATTCCAACAATTGGGAGTGATTAAAAATGTACATTAACTATTTTTTTTATATACCATTTTTTTCTATATACCTTTTTTCTATACTATTTATTTGTTTTATTATATTTAAGTAATTAATAACGATAATAAATAAATAATTAATTGAATTTAGATTAAGACGAAATCATATTTTTGTCTAACATTTTTGTCCATGATTGTACCTGCGCAGATGCGGCCATTTTGGTTCATTTTAAATTGAGAGAATTATAATTATTATGTACACTGATTTACATTACAATTTACAAGCTATGATAATTGAAACGGTAATAATGATACTCACAAGAGAAAGATTTGCTTAGAAGCGACGTTGCGCCCCGCCTGCAGGAGCATTGCCAATGTTATTGAAACTCTGCTCAGTATTATAACTTCCACCTTATTAGAGAACTTAACATTTATACTAAACTATACTAAAATTTTGACTTTGTTAATTTTTTTAGCAATCTGCATTAAACTGTACTGTACCTCAACGGTCCAGTATTATTTAAAATAATAACACAAATACAAATTAAATTATCAACTTTAAGCTCAGGCATTATCAAAATTAATATATTTTTCTAAAGTTTTACCTGCACCGTAAGGTTGCTGACGAGAGTTACTAAAGTTTTGACGCATCGGACCACCGCTGTAGTTTTGTTGGTATCCACTACCAAAGTTATCAGCGCCCTGGCCCCAGGCCCCCTGATCACCATATCCCTGGCTACCCCAGTTGCCAGAATTATCCCATGGGTTCTGATTACCCCAATCTCCTCCTTGTCCATAACCTGGATTAAATAAAAAAAACATCTTAATGTGTTAATAGATCACAAATTTAGAAGCAATAACACTCAAATATATTTTTTGCAAACTATGCGATATTTTCTATCTTTCCTATTGCTTTTATTATTTCAGACAAGCAAATCTCGTATAAAATATATGTATCCTGGAAATGGCTGTCACAATTTTGTAATTAGATGTTTTTGATTTTTTAGTTTAGGTGTCTTTCCAGTTAAAGACAAGGGCATTGTGTAAGTATTAGTATTGGCATTATTAATATTGGATGGCATTATAAAAAGATGTTACATATAATTATATTTCGTATATATTGGGTAGGGTCCGACCGAAACTGGTTTTTCAGCCGAAACCGAAACCGAAACCGAACTTTCGGCCTCCCTCTCAGTTTCGGCCGAAACCGAAACCGAAACCGAAACTTTTAAAAATATTTGAAAATACGTTTTTTTACTGAAATTTGAATTGCAAGTTTTTTTTAACATTTATTTGCATGTATACATCCGTAGTCAACTAATTAGGAAAGGAAAATAATTTAGTTAAATATTTTTAATGGTTTATGTTATGTTATGAGTCACACTGGTGGTAGGTCTTTTGTTGCAAGAGGCCGGCTGGGTAGGTACCACCGCAGTGTCCAATATTCTGCCGCCAAATAGTAGTGCTTAGGCACTACTGTGTTCCAGTTTGAAGGGCATTGTACGCTAGTGAAATTACTGGGCGAACGAGATTTAAGAACTAATATCTCGAGGTTGGCAACGCGTGAGTGGCACCTACTAATGGTGCTGCAAGCGCTCATAGGCTGCGGCAGCCACTTTTACCATCAGGTGGGCCGTATGCTTGTTTGCCAACTACTAACATAAAAAAAAAAAAAAAAAAGATACTGTTTGTTATAAAGTATACTGTTCAATGGTGTGCACTTTTTCGATGCTAAGAATATTTTAATATAGTTTATTTAAAAAGAAATCTCTTGCATCGAAATTGCTCATATACTGGCTGACCATCTCATTAGGAACAGCAAGAGTTAGTGTTTTATATTCGATTTTTAAAAAATAAACCCGAAATACAAAGGCGCAAAGCTTTTGTATTTTTATTTGGCGTCATTATTTAGTTTATAGTTTCTATTTCTAAAATTAATATCACAATTTATTATTTAAACATGGGTCTTATTTAAGTTGTGAAACGACCAAGCGAGAACAATTTTATCTCAACGTAAATGGCCATACCGTAAAATAGCTTATCGTTTGATTTGCTCCAAAAGTATGGTTTTCAACGCTTTGCAATAATATTTTCAAACCTTTAAAACTTCTGCTGAAACTGTGTACCTAGAAAGAAATTTAGATTGCAGACTGGTAATAGCTTTATAAAAAGTTCCCTTTGTGGGCTCTGTAATTATTAAAAGAGAAATATTTGGACTAGAACTTAGTGGCGAAGTTACATGGGCGCTTTAACACGAAAACGATCCAAAATATACTTCACTGTTTATTAAACGATTTCTAGCCGGTGAACTACTGTCAGTTTTAGATTGGCCTGCCAATAGCCAAGACATGAATTCTTTGGAACATTTGGACGCAAATAAGCAATACCATGTTAACCCACACGAATGTAATTCCGAGAAAAACGCGTTTGAAAATTTTTAACAACTTGGTTTATATGAATTTTTTTTATGTATTGGTCAAGTTTTTGGCAATTTCAGATTTATGTAAGTTATTTACTTATTTTCACAAAAAATAAGTATACAAACTGCATATTTTGTTTTTGATATAACCCAAAACGTTTAACATAATACATAAATTGCATGATTAAAAAATGGCTTTTATAAAGTTTTAAAGCTTAAAATCCAACAAATATTAAAGAAAAATGTTCTTCAGCCATTTACCAACTAACGAAACATTATTTGATGTTAATTTTTAATAGTAAGCGTTACTTTTTAAATGAATTTAATATAAATGTACATTTTCTTAAGTGTCCTAATTACTTGTTTAGAGTTATATTATATTAGTTGTTATTTAATTACAATCCATTCCAATAATTATGTATTCTATTAAGAAAACATTGGTTAAATGATCAAGATCAGATCAACATTAAAAAACGTAATGAAGACTTCATGTAAACTGAAATTACGGAAAATATAAATAAATGTTACTCTTATTATACCAATGTCCATAATTAGTTGACCACTACTGTATATAATATAGACAGTTAAATAGAGTTAAATAAAATAAAAACTAAAAATTCATTAAAGTCATAACCATTTTTTTGTCATGAATATACAGGACTTACTATTAGAAGTAAACTTAAAAACAAACAAATAATTAGTAGTTAGATATACTAGGTACATAACTAACTAGTAATATGTTGTGTTCACAATATTTTAAAGATCTATCTAAATACTTATTTCTGGAGATTTTTTAGCCACGTCAGCGAGCGGTCAAGAGTTAGCTGCGAAGTTTACCGAACAACGCACGAAAACTCACGAACACTCGAGTTTCGGCGAGGCCGAAAGTTTCGGCTATATTTTGGCCGAAACCGAAACTAAAGCCGAAACTAGATTTTTGGCCGAAACTGGCCGAAACCGAAACCGAAACCGAAATTTCGGTCGGTCACTAATATTGGGTACTGGTCCAATGATAGGGATGCAAATTTATAACAGGTATGTTATAAGTAGAACGCGCAAAAATGAGCTAGCTCGACCGGGTACCAGTACCACCCTCTCATAGAAAATCGGCATAAAGTTTTTTTTTTTACGTTACAAGTTGGCAAACAAGCATACGGCCTACCAGATGGTAAGTGAGCGCCGTAGCCTATGAGCGCTTGCAGCACCAGCACTCACACGCCGACCTCGAGATATTAATTCTTAAATCTCCTTTGCCCAGTAAATTCAATAGCGTACAGTGCCATTCAAACCGGAACACAGTAATGCCTAACTAAGCACTATTTGGCGGCAGAATATTTGACATTAAGGTGGTACCTACCTAGCCGACCTCTTGCAACAAAAGACCTACTACCAGTGTGACTAACTGCACTGGTGGAATAATCTCTGCTGTGACAGAGGTTATCCCAATAACGGGCGATGAGGTTGTCACATCCCAACGCCGTTAAGAGTATGATGAGTGAGAGTACCAGAAGACCAATCTCGCACCACCAACTCTCTCTGTTTTCCCTCCCTTATTTCCCTTCCTTTATCATCCCTGTCTTCCTATCCCTTGTTGGCTACGCGCATGATTTACTTTGAGCACCGCAAGCGTACATAGAAAGCGGTGCTGCTTACCATCAGGCAGACCGTACGCTTGTTTTCGCTCATGTTATAAAAAATAATCAATTGCCAAAGTTAATTTTTACCAGAATCCCCCCAATCCTGACCACTTTGACGATTGCCCCATCCACCACGACCACCACCACCTCGTCTGCCCCCGCCACCACTGCTACCAGGACCCATTGCAGTTTTTGACAGTGCTTTCTTCACATCAAGACGATGGCCCTTAACTTTGTGAGTTTGTTGTACTGAAAAAGAAAGTGCATTGACCTATAAGAAAACTAAAAATAAACCAAATGAGTATATAAAAGGTACACTAAATAAGTATATTTAAAAGGTTTCCTGTCCCAAGAATATTATAAATTTTTAAATTTTTATTTTAAAAACCGTGAATGGGTTAAGTTTAATCTGTATCCTGCCTTTTCTGGCCAGTATCAGATTAGCAGATAAAATATAGTCAGATGCTGTATAGTAATTTACTTGATTGCCTTGCCTTGATGCCTTTGATGCACGGATGAAATTTTTCGAACAAATAAAAGTTATTTATTTTATTTTATCATGCAAGTGGCTGTGCTCAGTTTCATTCAAGGATTACATGGAGGCATGAGGAAAAGCCTTTATTGCTCACATTCACCAAACAAAATGAGAACAGTAACAGTAGCATTCTTAATTGAGACATCACATTGATACGAAAAATACCAAAGGCTTTTTTAAACCTAAGAAGCCTACTAAAATTAGGTAGTTCTTTTTAATTGTATCATATTTCCATTGGTTGAAGTTGTGTGTTATATTTAATTTAAACAATAACAGAACTTTTTTATAGGTTTTTCAAAGCAATCTTATCAACTTATATAATTATATATGTATTATGATCTATTCTATCATAAGATGAATTCTAAAAAACTGTGTTTGGTTCAGGAGTTATTTCGGATCCATTGATTTAACAGATGCAACACTTACAATTTTATCCCATAAACTATCCATAGTAAGAGATTGCCAGATATCCAATATTTTGTATCCAGCTAAACTAACAATTCATTTTATCTCAAATATTCTTATTGTAAAAATAATTAAACAAGACTAACAGCATATTCTATCAACAGGATCATAGTCATCAAATTCTACAAAACCAAAGCCTCTTTTCTTGCCCGTATCTTTTTCAGTGACTAAACTGACAGACACTATGTCACCATACGTGCTGAAGTATTCTCTCAAATCTTCTTCTTCAATATCTTGCTTGACACCACCAACAAACAGCTTTTTCACTGTTGCACTAGCATCCGGTCTTTTAATTTCATCACGAGGCACAGCTCTTTTAGGTTCAACAATTCTGAAAATAGCACATTAAGAAAATTGTTAATAAAAAAAATGGAACTCTTGATAGACTCTTGACCACCATCGCATGCAAAGCCATAGATGAGGTCTACAGTAGAGACAGTTTACTCATGAGAAACCTGCATACTCTCACCTTGAAGGGTCATGATGTCCTTCTGACCATTTATCTGTCCATCTGTATGTCAATCATGTTAATCTGAGACTATTGGATTTATATATCCGAAATTTAGTAAATAGGTATATACTATGAAATGCTACATAAATTTGTAGTGAAAATTTATAAAATGTGAAGATTAAAGACTGATGTCTGTACATGTAACTGAGGTTTTAAAGAAACTTACATATGAAGATGTGTGAGGCATTGTAAAACAAACAATGAGGAGGTTTAATTTTTTAACAACAGGTTTTGATTTTAAAAACTTGGAGTAGTTTAGCTTAGTGAACTCCTGACTGACTCAATAAAATGTGTCCCTAACTTTTGAAATATGGCGTTTATAATTCTGGAAAAATTTAAGTCAGTATATCCTATGTAAACAGAGAAACAAAGTAAATAAGTACTTATATAAAAGCAGTTACTTGACACCGTTGTGGCGTTGTGGGTAGCGAGTCTGCCTTTAGTCTCGATGGTTGCGGGTTCGATTCCCGTTCGGGCAGATGTTTGTTACAATTTCTGTCTCGGTCTGGCTGTTTGTCCGTGTGGGTCTCCCCACCGTGCCTCGGAGAACACGTTAAGCTGTCGGTCCCGGTTATTATCAATAACATCTGATAATAATCGTTAACTCTTGATAAGTAAATTGCTCTTTTCCAATGAGTTACTGGTTCGCCCTTAGGGTTGCGGAGGTCAGATGGCAATCGCTCCGTGTAAAAACTAGTAAACTAGTAACCTGTCAAATCCGGATAAGAGTAATAAGCAGACCCTGGGTACATAAAAAATACCGGGAATAATGCTAGGATGAAGAAGATAAAAGCAGTTACTCAAAACTGCGTGGTTTAAAACAAAGTTGGTATAAAATTATTTTTTAAATAACATGTAACATTTGCAACTTGACACAACTTAAACATCCAATGAACTTTACCTTCCGTCAATTTTATGTGGTCTATTTCTTTGTGCATCATCAACCATATGTGATTGGGAATATGTTATAAACCCGAATCCTCTAGATCTCTTAGTCTGAGGATCTTTCATAACAACTACATCAACAATCTCTCCCCATTGTTCATAAAATTTCTTTAAAGATGCATCTGTTGTTCGATAATCGAGGCCGCCTATGAAGATTTTTCTTGTATGCTCTGGTTCTTCCTAAAATGTATCCATAAAAAAATATTATATGTAACGATAAAAGTTATTACTTCTTTTGTTTTGTTATTTTTGAAATCTTTCTTACATAGTCATCGTCGCCGCTGGGTTTCATTTTGACCTCAATATTAACGATTAAAATAATGAATTTACAAATATTTTCTAGTCTACTAGATTAAAAATAAATAAATACACATTACTACATACAGGAAAATGTATATAAAACTAATTAAACACGCCAAGAAACTTAATTTTTATTCCCGTTTTTAATTTTCTATTCGAAAAATGTTCTTTTTTTATTTTAAACAATTTTAAAACAACAAACAAACGTCATATTTTTATTTGACAATTGACAGATCATCAACTCAGAGTAATGAAGACATGTAGAGATGCCCTAATTAGAAATAATGGGTTCCTGCCTTAGACCATTAATTTAACAACAGGACATGCCATGAGCGACAGTTTACTAACAAATATTTCATCCATTTGTTGGGGGAGGTGAGGTAACCACTACATTGAATTCTTGCACACAACCTCAAAAATATTTTGTGTCATTATAAACGCACACTTTTAGAAATCTATAACACATGTCAAATACACCCACACTAATTAGTAAAATACATCAACATAACCGATTTTACGAGTGTAAGATAGAAAACGTAATAGGGAAACACCACTGTCGATAGTCTGTATCGACAATTTTATTTCTTATATTATTTTCATAGGAGCTACAAAAGTACCGATTGAACATCATGTAAGTTTAGTGATTTCATATAAATTAAAATGAAACAAAACTAAAGTGAAAAATATAGTAATAAATATTTACAATTACGAAAAATTGTTATTTATTTTTTATAACTAATATACAGAATAATAATATAAACAGGCTAATCTAACAGGACCTAGATTTTATTAGATTCACTTAAAAATTGAGACGAATCAAAGTGTAATAAGCAAATTGTGCTTGTTCGAGTTGGCTCCCTCTCCCCCCTCTTTCTGTTAAATGGTCTAAGGTTCCTGCTTAAAATAATGCCAAAATTAATAAACGAGAAATGTCTGCCAATATTTAAAAGAATAAAATACAATCGAATTTAATAAGATCCGATTAATCGAATTGATGTGCAATATTACCAATTTTCATCATGTTTCCTCACCCATGGCAGCCATTTTTCGTTCAATGGGTGAAGCGAGAGAGGGAAGCTACCACCCTGCACCTTGTAAAATTCTAAGAAATAGACGAATACAATCATTATAATTATTGAAAATGGTAATATTGCAGCCTTCTAGCCCCTAAATTAAGATTTTGCCCTCCCTTGAGCCAAATCCTGGCTACGCCCATGTCTCGTTCCATTTTAATATTGATTCATACTACATTGACAAGTTAAATAAAATTTATGAGGAATATGCCAGGGTGAATAGACTCAGGTACATATATAAAACAGCCAATTTATTGATTTCAGGAAATCAAACCTAACAGTATAAATTATAATATCAAACTGTGTGGAACTCCCCTGATGCAGGTAACGGAGTTCAAATACCTTGGCCATATAGTACACATACAGAACGCCTAGATAAGGACAGTAACCTAAGCCGTGAATGCAGGGCTTTGTCGGTCCAAGGTAACATGTTGGCCTGCAGAATTGCGTCTTGTATTCTGAGTTTTTACAAAACACAAGATCTCGAGAAATTCAAGAATGCCATAGTCATAGTATAATAGACAAATAATGAAAAAGAAATACTGGATGCCAAGAAGATGCTGATCGAAACTGCAAAAACTAACATCCATCTTAGCATAATAATTAGGGATGGGAGTACATATATATATATGTTAATCTCTATGTTATATCAAAATAATATATCGTATGGGTATCGTTGCATCTATAATAAAGAATAAATAAATAAAAATTAATAGTGAAGCTTCGCAGAATGAGTGGCTGGGTCCCTAATTAAGAACAAATAATTTAAATGATTTCATCGTAAGCATGTACTACAAAACTTCAATTAATGTAATATTAAATGTCTCACAATTTCTCATCCCCATTCTAACTCTCTAATATATAAATAATCTAATATAATAAATAGAGTATTTTCTATATCAATGGTCCAGTTCAAGAAATCCCTAAGTCCGTTTTTTTCCCTTTTGAGAAAAGTGCATTAATATGTTTTACTTCGCCTTTTTTGCCTTTTGAAATAAATTCTGTGATATCTAAATGTAGGTCCTAAAGTCTTTTTCCCATAGGCTTAAAATAAATATGTCTTTTTCAAATTTGTTGAAGAAAATCGGAAAAATGTTGCGGAAAAAACGTGGACTTAGGGACTTTATGATGGACTTAGTGACTTTCTTAAAAAAATAGATGGACTTAGGGACTTATTAGGCTTTTTGCAAAAAGGTAGGCACAACTACATAGACATGGATTGTACACACAAGCAACGTTTTTTGCGTCGGGAGGTAAACATGACAGATATGGTGATACCAACTCGGAAAAAAATATTTACCCTTAAACTGCTGTCAAAACCCTTGAAACTGCTCAACTATTTGGAAATATCACAAACAAAATACAACAATTAGGCATATATTATAACATAAAGCTGCTGAAATAATATGAATGCGTCTTTTAACTTACGATGTCTATAAGTGTCCAGAATCATCCAGATAATTACTTATCAATGCTGATAGATATAATTCAGACCATAAGGCTTTATATGTATATTCCTTACTTGGTATTATCTGACTTTCTACAAATAAGTGTTATGTTTTTATGTTGAATAAAAATATTTGATTTTATTTGATTGAACAATATAAAAAATATAAAATCCGGAACTCACTTATTTTCATCCTAAATTTAGGGAAAACATCTGAGTTGGGAACACTGGTTTTTGAACATTGATTTAACATTTTGAACTACATAGAGCTATAAAGTACTAAGTCCGCTGTACCTAGAGAGTGCATAGCTTGTTTTTGTTTCACTATCATAATAAATATTGTACAATATTGTACAATATTTATTATGATATATTATGATTATAATATTTAGATGTTTTTTAATCTTTATGAATAAATATAATTAATTTCATAATAAATATTGTACAATATTGTACAATATTTATTATGATATGATAAATTAATTATATTTATTCATAAAGATTAAAAAGAGCATCTAAATATTATAATGCTTACATGAAATAATTATAGCTACGGGATAGCCTGATCAATTCGTTATACGTGTATATAGATACATATAGATATTACTTTAAAAATATTATTTTAACGGAGACAACCACCGACTGAAACGTGCTGACAGACTGCGATTTTTGAGAAAGACGTTCATGACGGTTGTGAGAGTTGACGAGTTCTACTGAATTCTATTCTTTGATTGAATTCATAATTCTATGTTGTATAAAAAATATGGGGATCATAGAGATTAAAACTACGGAAATGATAACTAATTCGAAATAATGGGTATCAAGGTCAATGCCAAAATGTGCCTCGAAATGGCTGCCAAGAAATGAAAAATGTTCTGAAAATCGGTTAAATGCATATAGTTTCTATTAATCGAATCTTATACATTTATAAAACAATTTAAAATATAATCATTATTACTAATTCCAAACAAAAGATTTTATTATATTTTCCTTCATATATTTTTAATGTTTATTAAATGGCTTATTTATATTGTTAGTGTTGCCCAGTTATTTACTCAATTAAAGAAAATAAAATTAAATAGTTAAGTAAGCTGCAGTGAGTTCTATTTTAGAATGAGCATCAAAAGCAGCTCTGACGGGCTCTTTTAAATTTGGCTAGAGAGGAGGAGGAATGCAGGCAGTGCAAGGTGAGCGTTGATGCATATCAGAAAAGAGGTCTCCTTAAACCTACAACCGGGTCGCAAGACCTGGGAAATGCTTGGAGTTTCTCCCACAACCACACGATGAATAACGCAACTCTATGTTTATTACTTCTTCGTCTTTTTATGTAATATTTGTTGATTAAAATTTTCTGTAGACGAATATAGCATCTCCATATCTTTTATACTCTTTGATGGCGACAATGGATTTGACTTATGACTTATGAAACTGATGAGACTAGACTAGACTTGTGGACTTGGGTACTTCTTAAAACTTGAGGATAAAACATCTTTAAAAGTACGACGTAGAAATAAGTTAGAAATTAACCGATTAGACTGAACGATAGATAATGAGATTCTGTTTATTTTGGTGTTATTAGTGCATAAAGTCCCTAAGTGGACTTAGGGACTTCTTGAAATGGGTCATCCATATGGTCTTCAATCATTAATCCAGACGTGATAGAGATCGGTGATATCTAACAAGTTCAATATTCGAGGACGTCGACGAATCATCAGCCATCTTTCTTTTTGGCGTGGCGTCGCTAGGCACCGGACGTGTACTGATTTCATTTTATTTTCTAAGAGTGATCGCTTAACGCTAAAAAGAAGTGTCTTTCAGGTTTTAATAACATTAAAAAACGCATTTGCGATTGTTTGGCCGAAATGAGACCTCAACAGAACGGTGATGACTACGTAAGTAATTTTTTCGAATCAATAATTATGAATCATCATCACATATTTTAATGTATTTTCATTATAACAAATGTTGAATTTTTATTATTTGGCATAGCAAGTAAATTTTGTTATTCATCTTGATTCATATACTTGAATTGTGTTTATTACTGCTTTTTACTAAACAAGCTATTTCCATCCGCCATTTTGTTAAGCCTGCGTTCTACTTTTAGGATGAGCCAGAAGTTCACCGCAAAATTTTTATTGGTGGACTGAATTACCGTACATCCGACGAATCGTTGAAAGCTCATTTTGAAAAATGGGGTGAAATTGTCGACGTCGTTGTTATGAAAGATCCTAAAACGAAGAGGTCGCGTGGCTTTGGATTCATCACGTATTCGAAGGCGCACATGGTTGATGATGCGCAAAATCACAGACCTCATCGTATTGATGGACGGTAAGTTTTGTTAAACAAAATTAATACTGCAGTCCAGCTATGTAAAAACTTAATCTTATTTTTACATCGTTTTATGCTGCAAAAATTAAAGACACTACTTGGTGAATGTCTAGTGTACACTGCACGTGGCATTTTCTGTGGGGTCGACATAGGCAATCCGATAACTTTTTTTTTACATGGATGTTATAATTCTATCTCTCTTAATGTTAATTTAATCATTTTTATGCAGTATTGTTGAAACGAAACGCGCGGTAGCGAGGCAAGATATCAAAAACCCTGAAGCTGGAGCTACAGTTAAGAAATTGTTCATTGGTGGTATTAAAGATGACCATGATGAAGAACAATTGAGAGAATATTTTTCAAACTATGGAAATGTACAAAATGTCAGCATAGTTACTGATAAGGGTACAGGAAAAAAGCGAGGTTTCGGTTTTGTGGAATTTGATGACTATGACCCTGTTGATAAAATTTGCTGTGAGTATTATAACATTTTGTATACATTTTCCACAGCTTTGCCCCAGATTGGAAGATGTGTGTCTAATTCTGGCTTCCTCTGACTGTGGATAGTAAATTATTGACTAAAGCTATACCTGACTATCATTTATAGGTTAGATCGGGTACGCAAGTCAATGAACATTTAATTTTATTTCTGTATACATTATACTGTTATAATTGAATTGAAATTGAATTCTAAGGATTTTTAAACAACTTTTTTGTGGTTACAGTAAATGCCCCACATAAAATTAATGGCAAACAGCTTGATGTTAAGAAGGCTTTACCTAAAGATGGGTCCGATCAAAGAGGAGGTAGACAAGGAGGTCCAGGAAGGAATGATAACTGGGGTAATGGTGGTATGTATTTAAAAATATTTGTTTTTTTATTTATATGTGTTTTTATTAGAAAATATATTTTTTTATGATTTTACAGGAGGGTATGGAAACAACCAGGGTGGGTGGAACAATTCCAATCCCTGGGATAACAATCAAGGTGGTTGGGGTGGTAGTCAAGGGGGTGGCTATGGGGGTGGAAACCAAAGAGGTGGTGGGGGAAGCTGGGGTAGCAACCAGGACTTTGGTAGTTACAACCAACAGGGATATAGTGGAGGCCCTACTCGTAACCAGCAATATGGCAATAATCGGTCGACACCTTATAATGTAAACCAAGGAGGCGGCGGTGGAGGCGGTGGCTATGGAGGTGGCAATTATGGTGGGGGCCAAGGAAGAGGAGGCCGATTCTAACACGTGTGTATGCTATATATTCCTGTCATTCACATCACTTATATCATTACATTGATCCATGATTAACTATCACATCACTACAAAAACCCCTTTAGTAGGACACAGTATTTACTACTAGGTAAACTGTTTGAGTATTTCTAGGTAAACTTCAGCACTGCATAGCATTAATTGTGTATAGTATAGGATAATAGTTGTGGTATAGATATAGTTCCAACTGTTAGTGTGATTACTTGTCCATGTCTTATTAAAGGTTTTTTCAATCTCTAGGTTTCGTGCTAAGTACACTAGTAGTGCAGAGTATATCGTGCTAGTGTAGGCAGTACGCTCCGGAGCACTAGTTACTCAAGTCTGGTCTACACGCGAGACCACCTAGAAGCCGTCAGGATACCCATAGTTATACTTGGACTTCTTCTCTTTATAATATCTCTTAGAAAATATAAATAGAATATTTTTAATATGTACTGATATGTAAGTTGATCTATTTATTGTTGTACTTTAGGTACTTACGTGACATACTTGTAAGGCTAATTACATTTGTGGAGTCGAAAATAGTTACTTTTATACGGATGTGTAAGTACAATTTAGGATAATCTTGTAAGAGCATCTTGGACTAGAAGCTAGGAAGTTCAAATTAAGGTGACATTAGATTATAAATAAATCATGACTAATATTTTGCTGGATTAAACTCAGTATTAAGTTCTCAAATAGCTGTTATAAAACAATAGGTATATAGTGATTGTATAGGCTAATTAATTGTAATAAAATTCTAATACAAAACCAGTAGGGTGTTTATTTAGAAATTTTCTGTAAATATTTCCTTTGTCTATGACTACTGATATAGAAGATCGAATTCCTTATTTTTAATTGTATTCGACATATTCTGATTCATATAAAATACATAGGGTTAATTAAATATTAAGCAAATTTGTTAGTTTATTTCTTACCCAATTATTTTTACGGCGAATCTTGAGTTTATTATTTGTTTTCTGAATTTTTTTAGCATTTGGTAAATTATTAAATTGAATGCTTTGGAATAAAATATAGGATCGCAAGAGTTGCAACGAAGATAGAAGTATGTTTATGGAAGGTAAAAAACTACTACAAAGAGTAGCAAACTAAGAACGAAAAATCAAAAGAAAAGAATATTTAATTTAGTCTACAAATACTTATAATAGTACTTTTAGGAAATAAATATATTGCCCGCATTGACTACTATAGTAAAAATTGAATTTATAAGGGAGGTACGGTAATATAGTCAATAGTTATTCAGAGTAAAACTGGTAAACATTGAGGCTACTCTCGTGCAGCCTGTATAGTGCATAATTGTATTTATTCAAAACTTTCTAAAAAAGTCTTAAGAGGTAGATTTTCCGCAATTACTTCGAATCTACTCTGTATGTCATGGTCTCTACGTATATAAAGAAATTGCCATAATGCAGTGGCTTTCGGCCCCTCCACGCAGAAAAAATGTCTAGATTCGCTGGTTTTCTTCATAAATTCACACTAGCGCAAGCAAGCTTCTGATGTTTACTTTCGAGTATATTGGTAACAACTATTCTGATTTCAAAGAATTAATTCAAATGCGTACATCTTACACCTATCGTTTTGTACGGCCCATATAAATGCGCGCGACCCCCTCCCCACTCGCTACGAACTCTGTATCTTCAAACAATTTAATTTTTTATAACATGTTTTAAAACAATTCCATGTTATATATTTTTTCTTAATTATACGGTTTTTTTAAATAGAAATTCAGAATAATATTGAAAATAAAAAGTCGTCTTAAACTTTAACCATTAGGTGTAACATTATAGTAAAAAAATACAATCTTACCTACATTTTTTTAGACCGATGTGCACCCGTATTTTGGTTCACCTGTAAGTCTACGTCTTGGACATATCTATGTACGTAGGGCCCGTCGATTTGTCTTTCTATACATTTACCATGTGACAGATAGTTAAGATCTCATTTCTGCGATTATTCTTGAGATCAACCGTTATTTACCTGCAAAAATGTTGAGAAAAAATTAGGTCGCATGTTGATTATTTGAGAATGTGTTTTCTCTATTGCTAGGTTAGAAACTGGAGGTAGTTTTGCAGGCAACAATGACATTCATCATGGAAAGTAAGTTTAGAATTGTTTTCATCAAGTTTTTTTTTTTTAAATCTCTTCAAAGGATTATTTCAAATTTTTCTTTCTAATTAATTTTGATACTATAAGCTTCTCCGCGTTACATTCGAGGCGTTGAGATTACAATAAAATATCTTACGCTACACTATGCTATATCAGCGGCTAAAAGTTTAATATTCAGTCATGTAACAGTGCCATTACTTCCGGAGACCACTTTTTATATACCTGTAGGATGAGATACTATAGCATACTTATTTATTACATAGCTTGGAACTTGAAATGGGTTGGACTACTTAAACAATCAACTAACCGACTAATGATTTCAAATTCAATGCACACAGTGATTGCAGGTAATTTAGCTTTATTATTTTTAGTATATATATAAGTGTTCTTCATCAGTCACCATTGTTTTTCTCTCCATTTTAATCCTCGTCACTTCTACCTCTCATCTAGCATCATCGCACGTTGACAGGCTATAAGCATTTTTTAAAACTTGAGGCTATAAGCCTAGGCAATGGTTACCGTTTTCCTTCAAGATGCCGTTTCACGTTTGCCACCTGTCTGTCTGGTTTTGAAACACATTTCTCAATAACTAACTCTCAAGTAACTTATAGCACAGATACTTGGCAGTTAAACTTGCACCACGAAAACGTATCCCTAACCCACCCAGGGCGGGTAATTTATTGATTTGTGAGTGAAATCTATTTTTATTTTTAACATTTAGTTAGATTGCATCGTGGAAAAAGATATAGGATAAACTTTGGTGTCTGACTAGTAGTGTAAAATCTTATACTATCTATCTATTGAAATTGATCTACAAGATCCCATTTCGTGGACATGCATGAGTAAAGTTTGTAAATGCTAGACAAAATCAGTTTTAACATTACATAGGTCAAATACGTAGTCTTAGTGGTCTGGTTCAATTAGTGTTAATCAGTATCAGATAAAAAAAATACATTTCCACCTTTGTACAATATAATAATACTTACATAATTACAAAGAAATAATAACCACAACACTTCAAGTATACATACTAATCACAGCCCTAGACACTTTTTTTTTTAATCTATTTAAATTTTGTTTTCATGACAACATCTCGAGACTGCGGCTTTACTACGTTTTCTTTCTGACCAAGGTAAGTCTTTTTTGAATGAAATACGATTTTTGTTTTGTTTCTTTTATTTTGAAAATAAATAATTTGAAATAAATATGGATTACTTATTTCACCTATATTCCCTCTACCTACCTTTCTACATAAATTAACCTTGCCAGTAATGAAAACTAAATAAAAACAAAACCCAGCGATTTCATGATTTCATGTCCAAGTTTATTAATAGGGATGAAATTTCGTCTCGTTTCATACATAACTACATACATAAAACTTCGTATGTATGGCCGCTGTAGGCATTATTTTATATTGGGTAACAGATTGTCGCTGTTATTAGTGTTATTACACTAGCGGAAAAATACGCAAAGTAAATTAATAAATTAAATATATAAAAAAATCGAAGGTTTTATTCCATTTTCTTAGTTTTAGTAGTGCTTTTATTTTAATTTATTTTGATAACAAATCTTTCGTTGGTTGAGGAGCTTCATATATAAAACAATACTAACATAGGCCTCCATTAGTTCCTAAACCAAAATCTAGTCCCTATATAATGAAGCCATTTAAAATTAAGGTATAATAAAAATACTAAAAGGTATATACTTTGATTGCCATATTGTAAAACGGTTTATGAGTAGGAACAAATAATTTCAGGAACTTTAATTTATAAGTGTTGATGACTGTATCAATACGAAAGTATTGTAAAACATTGACTTACTATAAATAAAAGATAATTATATGAGTACATTGACCTATTAGCTTTATACCTACTATAGCAGGTCCTTCCATATAGACTAACTGTCCAGACTTGCTGGAGCTCTTCCATAAACTCAACATCTGTGCAAATGTTGAATTTTCGAAGGAGCACTAGTGGGTCTCACATTTTCTGTGTGTGCACCACTATACAGTAAGTTTAAGTGTAAGTATAGTTTTGTTATTATTTATATTTTTAATGAATAAGATACCTACGTAGTTTTTCTAAAAATTATTTTATAACAAGGCAATTTATTTGATGCAAAATCATTGCTATTAAAATTAGCCAGGTGTCAAATACTTGTACATGTTTATATTTAAAATATGGTTTAGCGTCAAAGGAGACTTCTAAATTCTTTATTCTTCATATTTTAAAAATGTATCAACCAACTACGATTTTCTATTTGCGGGTATACATATCGAAACCTTTAAAGTATACAACCTACCTACGCTGGCATCTGCTTAATTCGATTCTCCAATTGTCTTGTGTCTCAATTTCGCCTGTACTTATGATTTGCTTTTGAAAACCCTGTCAGAGAACCAATCGATCAATGATCACAACGAGCTATTATGTACGTAAGCAGCATTTGGGGTAAGGGAGGCGAAAATCCTCAATTAGGCCCCGGAAGGAAAGGGGTGGGGGCTTTGTATGAAGGCTAAGTAATGCAAACTGACTAATTATATTGTGCGTTTCTCAGTATTTAACTATTTAGCAAGGGTTTAAATGCCACATTACTTTAAACATGCGCCCATTTAATTTTTTTAGTTAGCTAATTAGTCTAGTTTATCCTTTTTTAGAGTTCCGTATCTAGGGTGCCAACGGAATCATATTACTCTGCTCCTTCCTAAGCCGCGGTTGTCCTTCCGTCCGTCTGTCAGAGGGCTGTATCTCACGAATCGTAATAATAGATGATATTTTCACAGAATGTGTAAATCTGTTACCGTTACAACAACAAATAACAAAAATAAAACAAAATCAAAAAATTAATGAGGTCCCGGCCATACAAAGAACTTTATTTTGTTTTGACGTTTTTTGCTGTAGGTATATCATGAGCTATAATAGTTAAACAGTTAGTTTTCGTAGATTATGTATGTTTTTTTGATTATGTTTTTCTCGACGATGGTTCGGAACCCTTTATGTACGAGTTCGACACGCATTTGGCCGGTATTTTCGATATTTTGGGAGGTGGCGGCTGAATGGAATCCCCAAAAGTCCATTCCCCTTGCTACGCCCATGCTTCAACAGTAAGGTAAAACCTAGACTCGGTTTTGTTGACCATGCTTTAAGGCTATTCTAGCCTTCAAGTCTCTTAGTATGTTATTGACTAATTATTTCTTACTTTTAATAGCGGGAGATTAGTTATGATCTCAGAAAAAGTTGATGTGCGAATTCTTAGAAACACTATTTTCAATAGATCCGCCGTCTCGCTGAAAAATAGCATAAGAAGTATTGTAAAAAAGCTTTTAGATGGTCTTGATTGAAAGGGAATTTCTAATATTCTGGCAACGTGTTCTTAAAGATCGTTTTGTTGAACGTGTTGCGGAAATGTTGCCGTGACGACGCTTTGATTTCACTTTCTTTTATCAGTGTGGAAAATCCAGCATCCGCGAGTTATGATGTCGTGAGCGATGACAGTTAAAGTATCTTTTGCATGTATCTTTTACTTTGATATAGAAATATAAAATATTCCAAAGTTTATGGATATTATGTTCCTTAAGTAAATATAATTACACAAGTCATTTGGTACATTTTCAAGAATAGGTCAAATATATCTAAATATTTTTCTTCATAGCTTCACAATATTATACCATCTAGCAAGATAACGATAACATGAAACAGCTGTATAGTAAATATTGTATAGTGGTGGCAACAGCGGTGGGGCTTATGTTTTTGGTTCGAAGAGAAAGTACGTGAAGTGGTGGACGAAGACCCCAGCGCGCAGAGGATTCCGCGCGGCCGCGGCCGACAGCGCCAGTCGGCCAGCGATTTGTTTGCGAAATATCCAAATAATGCCATTGAATCATTGGTGCCAAATTCGACAGTAACCGCGGGCCGAGATGCCGCGCAAATAAATGCGCGCCGTCACAAAACATCGCGACAACCGACCAACGACCATGTGCCCATGGAGATCAGTGGCGATATTTTGTGTGCTCCTTACATTAGCCCTCTCAGAGGGAAGGGAAATACAAAGACAGGACGCCGTAATCGATAACCATGTAAGTAATTTAAAAAAAAAGTTTATCGGTTACCTTATGCACGAAGGTGCATTGACTTCAAATGCACTTTTACTTTCAGTGGATTGCACTCGCTTGATACTTACGAGTACGTTAATTGCTGGTTAATGACGTCAAGGAATCGTGAGAAATGTTAAAGCTACAACAATATATATTTATGTTAACTAAGTTTTATTGTAAAATAAATAGAACAATTTAGGCGTATTTAATTTGGTTATTGTATAAAGGAAATTTTTATATCTTATAAAATAAATCCATACAGTATCATGTTTAACAAATTAATCAAAAATTACCTTTAAGTAAAGGTTTAAATCACTTAACTGAATGTTGTTTATGTGTGGAGCTTCTTTCTACTATGATTTTGCGAAACGATTTCGCTAATTGGCCCAAAACTTATGATTGAGTAATAATATTTGTAGATGAAGCGGACGTGCACTACTTTCGCCGGTTACGTCACATTATATAAGAATAATTTAAGGCTGCCATACGCAGTTTATGGACCATTTATTTTCGCCATCCTTAAGTTCAAGTTAGCGAAAATATAGCGCTATACTAGAAATGAACTAATATTTACTATAGACTACGATTATTATGCGCGGGTATTCTATTTTATCACCAGTCGAGCTAAGTGTTCGTAGTGTCTGCATATACTTTGTACGTATACAAGCTAACTTTGTGATTTTGATTTTTGTTTAGGGTTCCGTCAAAACACTAGAGAGTGTCAACGTAACCCTATTGCTAAGCCTGCGCTGTCCGTCCGTCAGTCATGAACTGTATCTCACGAACCGTAATAGGTAGAGTCAATACTTTTACAGAATGTATATTTCTGTTGTAGCTAAAAATACTAAAAAAAAATGAAAAATATAGGTGGTTCCAATACCAGAAACTTGACATTTTTGATGTTTCTTGTATCTTATGAACTGTGATGGATAAATACTGTCTTATGTTAATCTTATATAGGTATTCTACTGTGGTATGGAGCTCTTTATGTGCTACTCCGATACGCATTTGGTCGGTTTTTTTTAAACCCTTTCCTACTGCTCCACGGTATCCAATCCAAGTTAACCTGCTAAAAATTCGTTAATCTCGCAAAGATCTACTAATGCGTCATTTTTACAATTTTATGTTTCTTCTACTATACTAAGTTTTTAAGAAGGACTTCACTCGTTACAATATTTAAAAACAAACTAATTTTATAAACTAGAAGTATTCATAAAAAATCATAGAAAAAATATTCGTAAAGATAGTCATTAGGTACCCATTAGACAATCGTCGGGAAGTAATTCTATATTTGTTCTAACAACAGTTTCAATTAATTACCGTGGCATACCTCTAGCATTATCGTAGTTCATTAGAAGCGCAGACTGCTTTGTTATTAGATAAACGGACAGCAGTCGCCTTCTTCCTGTTCTTGTGTATTTAGTACTGTTCAGAGCTTGTTTTGAGGATACCCGTGGGCAGCGTTACAGTTATTTAGTTCTGTTTGATCATTGTTTCACTCTACAAGGAATAAACTTTCTGGTAAATATCTAATATTTTCGATGTCAAAACAAATGCTTACTATCTTAAAATATTGAAATGTCTGCCGGTGTATTTGTTTGTTAAGGGTTATAATTTATAGATGAACCGATTTTAGCCTATATAATATCATCACTTGTAGAAAAGTTTTAAGAGACTAATATATTTAAATTATAAGTCAGTATTAACCATAATTATATTTGTTAGGACATTAAAATATGAAAACGAAGAGAAGCGAAGGCGGGTCGCTAATTTTTAGATAAAATGTTAGATGTGTTTACGATGTTCAAAATAGCCTCAAATTGGAATATTGCTTTAAAAATTATAAGGTAGGTGTTGAGATTACTAAATTTTAAGATTTCGCTAATCAATGGCTTAAATTAAGCAATGCCTCTAGATATCATAGGTATAATTTTTTTATTCTACAAATAGATACTTGTGAATCCTGTGTTGTTTTATGTAATACCCGGACACACGATATTTCATTTTAATCAGTTAAGTAGTTTTGGCATGAAAGCGCAACAGACAGAGAGATAGACTTACTTTCGCATTTATAATATTAGTAAAGTAAACTAGCGTCTTTTCGCGGCTCCGCTCGTGTTAAATTGAGGGTAATATAGACCTTCTTTTTCATAGAAAGTTTAAAATGTTTTACACCTTCATGGATACAGTTACAGAAAATTGTGAAAATACGTGTTTCTTTATCTTTAATTGTTACATATTCATGAACAACAAAATTTCATGCCTCTAGTTTATAAAATGACGGACATCCATACCAACTTTTCACCCCTTAGGTAAGGAATTTCGAAAAATCCTTTCTTGGGGCTCCCTTACATTTTAAAAATAATACCTATTAAAAACTCAGTATATACAAGGGTTGAAGCTGGGCGTTTTAAATAAGTTATTGTTTAAAAATTTCTTAAACACACCATATAAGTATATTTTACAACTTCGACAACCCAAATACATAAATGATAATGTATTTTTGTATTTAAATATCATCCTTTACATAATATAACTGAATATATTATATCGAAAGGTGTGATATTGTTGCGTGTTGGCACAGAAATGTATGGCAATATGTTAAATATTATATTATTAATTGCTGTTATAATGTTGAGTAACCCTCTCGAATATCTTAACCGACTTCAAAAAGAAGGAGGTTATCAAATAGACTTTTTTTGAATAGAATAAAATCGTTTGTTACTTGATTACTCAAAGACGGCTGGACCGATTTGGATGACTTCTTTTTAAGGTTCCGGGACGTCGAAAGGAAAGAAAAAAGGAACCCTTATAAGATCATTTTCTTATCCGTCTGTCCATCCGTGTGTCACCACCAATTTTTCTAAGAAACGGGTGGACCTAGCTAGTTGAAATTTATACCAGATACTAAGGTCTATAGACCCTATTATATGTCTAGGTCTATAAAAATAAAGGGACTGAGTAAAGATATGGGTAAATTTAGTTTAATTATTTTCGCTAAAACTTGTAAGTTATTTCCCCGTGATTTGTACAGTTTTAAATATAGTCTATACAAATAAATAAAATTTCAAGTGTTTGTTTGTAATTCTACATTAAGAGCTTTTCACTTTCATAAAAAATCAAGTTCTAAAATTTTTGTCTGTCTGTCTGTTCTGGCTAATCTCTGAAACGGCTGGACCGATTTTAACGGGAACTTTAATTTCGCTGGCAGATAGCTGATGTTATAAGGAGTAACTTAAAGTATTTTTTTAATTTTAAGAAAAATAATTAAAGTTCCGTGCAATAAAGAAAATTCGGTACACGACGCGAGCGGAGCCGCGGTCGCAGCTAGTTTGTAAATATAATTAGTACCTATTGAATATTGAGTTATGATTATTATAACTTGTAATATTGCTTAAAAAATGTACCGATTTTCATTATACCATAAGTTGAATTAATGTTCAAGGTACTAGGAATAAAATTGCCCTGATGCCCCCGATTATTTACTAGCGCGAACTTCATTGCTTTCTTGTGTTTGATAAACTACTTCGGATAACAAAAACGAGAGTATAATACCAATTGCCTAGTGAAAGGCAAGCAATTACTTTGGAAAGTAGTTTACAGATTGACCTTACGAAATTAGAGGCGTTATAAAAACTAAAGAAAAAAAATAAGTAAGAGTGATGATTATTATTCGGAGTTTCCAAATGTAATCTCATTCACAGGCGGATGACAATGGCGTAATAACAGCTAAAGTCTTAGTAGTATTCTTAAAGGGAATATGGTTTTTATTATAGGTTCATGTATCACATTTACAAATAAAATTATATTATTAAATCTCATTATTAAATCTAATAATATATTTGCATTACATTTTTTCAGCATATCTGAATATCAAGAAACCATAACTGTTAATGACTCAAGGTGGTGGCGATAGTAATGACAGAAATTAATGTGAGAGTGGGATTTTTTCATAATACGTAGCTAAAATTAAACGCTTTGAGCATCTTATCTTTTATAGAATAGGCAAAACCCTCACGTATTTAAAAATTTCTACGAATCGCAGCAACTCCTAGGTTTAGACTAAACCTACGTTTACGTCATAATTATGCATAGAGTGCTTTGTCAAACTGTCCGTTCCTTCTCGATTTAGATAAACAGTCTACCAGATACAAGTTTTATAATTTACCTATATGTGATTTTAAACTATTTTCTTTCTGTTTAATTATTATTATTACGGAATATTATTCAAATACTAATACATATGAATAACCCACTAATGATACAATAAATAAATAAATAAATAAATAAATAAACGTTGCACACTCAACGGCCCCCATTAGGATAGTAATATCCTGTGTCGGGGGTCCGGAAACATTCACAATGACAAGGACAAATACACCCAGACCGGAAAATATGCTTGCATGGTCGATACAAACATATGCTCCGAGCAGGAATCGAACCCGCGACCTGTGGCGTTTAAGGCAGGTTCGCTACCGCTGCGCCACAAGGTCGTCAATGATACAAGGACGTTATCAGTATAGTAAATAGAAGAACAGAAATTTTAAGCTAATTTGTATCCAGTGCGCATAAAAACAACATCCATTGTCAACTAATTCTAGTACACTTTTATTTGATATTGAACTTCAAATTGTAGCCTGTTGTTTGAAAACACGGTCCATTGCGATAATGCGAACAAGCGGGTCATGACACAGTTCTGCTTTATACAAATTATATAAAACCAAGCATCTCATTGTTACTTTTTATATATTTTAATTTAAAAACGAGGCTGTCCTGGTTTTGTAATTAAAATTTTAATTGTTTGACATTGATTGACATATTGCTTAGCGAAAGTGTACGATTTCTTAGGTCACGACTTTGTATCATGAAGTATTGAATGTTAAAATTATTATTATTTGCTCATCAAACACAGGAACATCTTGTACAAGATTGTGTATATAGATTTCTGTAACGATACAAAGCCACAGACGCATCTTTAAATTTTTTAAAAGTTTGCTCATACAATAAAAGTCTGTCGGCACAAGTGAAAGAATGCATGAAAAAAATTTTAATTTAAAAGTTGTAAAGAGTGTACAATGTAGAAGATGATGGACACAACGTCTTCAGAGCAAAACAAATAAAAATATGTACATTTTATTATATTAAACACGGCAAATCATAATAGTAGCCTTTATTATATAAAAATGACTTTTATATAACTCTTTTCTTTTATAAAAGTTAAACAATAATATCTACCTATCTATCTAGGTCATAATATAAGTGTTTATATGCGAACAACCTTAGCCTTGTTAGCTTCTTATGTCACGTGTTATGTAATAAATATCACATGTCCGTTTGTTTTGTCACAGTTACGTGGCAATGCAAGGGAAAGCTCACGAATTTTTAACGAATTCAACGGTTGGCGGAGAGCGGTAAATCATTGAATTATTTTGTATTTCTGAATAGCTATCGACACACGTTGGCCCGATGCTCAACTGTGATCATGATGTTGAACTAGAATTCAATACCAAAACATACGAGTCATTTACTTAATGGTTTATTTACTTAATACTAAATATTGGGCTGCAATAAATTAACACCTGTATCAATTTTTAGTTTTCGTTTATTTAGAAAAAACATTGAAGATGAGGCATTTATAATTAGTACATTAATTATAGACACGTAGATATTTCTGATGTTATTAGTAGGTATCTCTACAAGAGACTCCAACGCTGGAATCTAGAAATGTGAGAACATGTTTGCCACACCCGTAACCACCTTAAAACAAATATCTATGGAGAGCGTTGGCATAACGATTTCTGTAATGAAACTGATAACGATGTTTTAGAGGTATTAATAAGTTAGGTATAATATGATTTTAGGAAAGATTTATCTGCTATAATACTTATCTAATAATATCACAAATTTCTGATAAGTTTAAAATCGTCTTTACATTGTTGTTACCATTGAAAAACAATTAGATAAATGAATGCTGAAAAAAGCTAACATTTCATTCTGTATCTTTAAAATTGTATATGCCAATTAATTTTATATCTAAGTCTTAAATTAAAAACAAATACTTTTCAAAATAGTATTTACATTGCCAGCAATAAAAATTCTCAAGTTTATAAAAGGTAAAAAAAAATATCATGCAAACAGCGAATTTAATGTTTTTCAGCGTCGGTGCTTAATGTGCTCGTACTTCCGTTTCTGTAAGTGTTGCAAATAATTTAAAAAAAGACGGACATCCTTTCTCTTTTACTATGTGGGAAAGTATAACAAAGCAAAAGGGAATAAGTCAAAAAAATCACGGTAGACCGGAACGAGCCTGTTAAGATTGTGAAAGCAACATTGACATTAGCGGGTAATTTAACGTTATGCAATGTCGGTACGTTCGCGCTCAGCGGGAAAGTGAACCTCACGCATTGCATATCAAAATTATGTAAGAAAAAACACGCCAGTTAGCTAAATGCGTATTGCATCATTAAATATCAATTTATATAGTGCTAGTTAATTATGATTATACATATAAAAACTTGGTTTTATTATCTTATAAAATTTTCTTATAATATATGAACCGAGCAGTTAAATACATAAATATTAGTATGTTTATTTAAATAGAATACTATGCATACGAGTATTTGTATATTTGACCCATAAGACTTAGCTATAAACATGAGCTATTTTTATGCTATTATAAAAATAGAAAAGGTTCTAAGTCATTGTACCATAATACACATTATAGTTTATATGGCTGAAACAAATTTGAAACATTGAGTACCTAATTTTATCGATATCTCAGATATTATTAATGGAGTAGTTATTAACAACACAATAGTTTTTCAATTGTAGCTGGAATTGCCGGTTTTAAGAATGGTTTGAACCGTATCGTAAATATTACATAATTTGTTTTATAACAATTACAAATCTTTTCAGGTAGCCGTAAATAACAGATCTGGAAGATTCCTATTCGACTCCATCTTCGGCTTAGAAGTTCCTCTATTAGAGGAGCAGAGCGTAGAAGATGATGAAGAAGACCCTCAGGTCAGGAATTGTTCATGTGGTATGTAACTTAAACCCGATTACCCTAACATAATTAATAAATAATTTAAATTCCGTACATTTATTGTTTAAAAACGAAAAAAAAAATTGAAATTGTTTAACATGTACAAAGATTAAAATACGGGACATAAACTGCAGATAAAAAACACGAACAAATAATTCTCATATACCACCGTAAAATAGTCTTGAGGCACTAGAAATAACAGTGACACATTTACACCAGTATTGATTTCTTAACACTAGTAGACTATCTAGAAAATCTAATTATTTTCATCCACATTCATATTTTAGTGTGCGGCAGAGCAAATCCACTACCTAGAAAGATAGGTAAGTTACACCTTAACAAATAAGATGAACTTAAAACATGCACGCACTTATTTTTCGCACAACTTCCACAAATTCACCTTGTTATGGCTACCTATTTAGATATAAATGAACTTATAATAGACGAGACTTCTTTCTAATTTTTTTAAAAGTCTGTGGTCTTATTCCGATAGTCAGCGGGTCCTTCTTTAAACCTTTTGCTTTTCCCTTGCACTTTGTAACTAGCACTTTAACGATACTGTAAATGTATAAATAGTGTAGAAAATTAACCTATATTTACCATATTATACTGATAATATTCATAGAACCATTTTTTGTATTATTCTGTAATAATTAAAATATATTGACAAATTATAAGCTTTAATCCTTTTTAAAGCGATTTGATTATTGTTCGGTAGACTAAACCACCACCACTAACCACTTAATCTTGTTTTATATTATACAGTATGCCTGTTTATATGTATTATAGTTAGGTACCAAGTATACACGAATAAATAAATTGTATTATTTTTTTTCACAACGGAAGCAGAGCCGCGGGCGCTCTTGTCTTAAATAAAAATTAAAATTGAGAAATGATTAAAGCTGGTATCTAAAAATAGACTTATTACAAAACTTAACACGGAATTAAAAATAAGGCGATGTCATTTCTACCTCATACAAGCCAGTTATCTAGTAACACAAGGTCCAACATCCTGTAATAGTTCGTTAACCGTCACTTTCTATCTAGAGTGCGGTGGGCCGAACCAGGAAAACCGTATAGTGGGCGGCATACCCGCTGGTCTCAACCGGTACCCGTGGATGGCGAGGCTGGTCTACGATGGTCAGTTCCATTGTGGGGCGTCGCTACTGACAAAGGAGTATGTGTTGACAGCGGCTCATTGCGTCAGAAAGTAAGTAAAAGTGGAAGCAGTTGAATTAGAAACATGTTCATGGTAGTACCTTAACAGTAATTAATATTTATAAACAAATTCTGACTGCTATCATAACGTGAGAGATAAGATATGTGAAATTCTGAATGTGTTTTATACTCATGATAATGCTGATCGGCTATTGAGAAGAATTTTAGACACTTTAGTGTCTATAGTAAACAGATTTTTTTTATTTATAGACTGAAACGATCAAAAATTCGAGTAATACTTGGTGACCACGACCAAACGATAACAACAGAGAGCGCTGCTATCATGAGAGCTGTCACAGCCATCGTCCGACACCGAAGCTTCGACGCCGAGTCCTACAACAATGACATTGCTTTGTTGAAACTGAGGAAACCGGTCAACTTTTCGAAAATCATCAAACCCGTGTGCTTACCGCCAGCAGGTTCGTTATCTTTATCAGATTTCTTTCATCTTTCAGATTTTATTGGAGAATGTTCTTCAATGCATTTTAAAAAGCCCCTTTTTCTGGCTAGCTGGCAATGGCAAAACAGACAAGATTGCCTGATGGTAAGCGGTCACTATAGCCAATGGATGTGGATATTGTCAAAACTGGAAATATCCTATAGTCATTGCAGACCCTCTTGAAACGTCTTAACTCTTCTCTTGAAGAGTTCCATACTGAATGTAGCATAAGAACATTCCTAGAGACTAGTGGATATGGTACTTTAATGTTTACTGGTATCTTTAATGTTTTTTATTATATTTCTTTTAGGTATAGAACCATCAGGCAAGGAAGGCATCGTAGTGGGTTGGGGTCGTACATCGGAGGGTGGTCAGCTGCCCGCAATAGTGCAAGAAGTGCGTGTGCCGATTCTCTCCTTGACTCAATGTCGTGGCATGAAGTACAGGGCCTCGCGTATCACTAATAATATGGTTTGTATTTTTGAATAGCATATGAGTAGATGACGACGATCCTGATGATGACGATGAACTTATCTATAACGGTACAGTCGCGGGCACATGTTTCCATATACTATGACAGATATTTGTTTTGGTTGCAGTGTCTTCCCAGCATACATACAACTGTCGTAGGCCTTTTATTGTTAAAGCCATTCTATCGTAAAGCAGTAGTATTTTGCATTACTGTGTTTCGATTTTAAGGGCACTGTAGCTACTGAAATTACTGGGTAAAGGATATTATACTATATCTCCAGGTTGGAAAAGCTTGAGAGGCACCTTCAAATGAATGGTGTTAAAAGCGTGCATACTGCATAGGGTATGATAACCGCTTTCTATAAATTTGGTAACTAAGTCGCATAAAAAACCATTCATGCTATCGTATATCACGATACAATAACAATCTTTAACGTCGGTCGATATTTTGTTCCACTCCATCGACATTGTTTCGTCCCTAAAGCCATAAAAAGTGCCACCATGCAGATGTCAAATAAAGATAGCTTAGGGTACACACAAATCTGTCAAATCAGGGTCAGTAGAGTGAAATCCTGATAAAATCTGAGACAGTTCTAAGAGGTAAATTCGCATAAAGACAAGAAAACGAGTAAAGGCAGAGCCAGAGCTGGTTATAATAAATTAGGAAAACGCCGTTCGATTTTTTCTGATGGTTCTGATTGTGTGTTTCTGGAGAACTTACATAGGATATGTATATCTTAATGCGAGCCATTGGAAGTGTAGTATTTATTTAATATTGACGACGTTGTGGCGCAGCGGTTGCGAACCTTAAACGCCACAGGTCGCGGGTTCGATTCCTGCTCGGAGCATAATATGTTTGTATTGGACCAGGCAAGCATATTTTTCGGTCTGGGTGTGTATATCCTTGTCCTTGTATATGTTTCCGGACCCTCGACACAGGATATCACACACTCCTAATGGGGGACACAATCCTTATGGGGGCCGTTGAGGGTGTAGAGTGTGTAGCGTTTAATATTTATTTTAATTCAGTACTATTAAGTTTGTTGCCGGTATTAATCATTGTATAATATTATTTATTCTTCGATTTTAGCTTTGTGCGGGTCGAGCGTCAACAGATTCCTGCCAAGGCGACAGCGGTGGCCCTTTGTTGATACAACAGGGAGATAAATTTCAAATCGTGGGTAAGTATAATAAAACACAACGCTTTCTTTAAAAGCTTAGCACGAATGTAATAATATATTGATAAAATTCTATTTATATAAATAAAAAAAAATATGCGGTCGGGGACCTCCGTCGGGAACGAAGCTCCTTACGTTTTTACGAAATCTGTATATTTTAAAACTTTATATGATAAAAAGCGACAGAGACAGCGAGAGAGAGAGAGAGAGAAAGAGCTGCGCAGTGCGCACCCGACTGCACACTCACTTGCTCGTGTGCTCATTTGCTTGTAGTAGGTTCGATACTCACACGTACGTGCACACAGCATACCGCATTTCGTTACGTGACGATTTCTTTTATTAACTCTAATGTCTCTCCAGTCTCCAGTGTCACCGTCAAATCATAAAATGTATGTGGACTATCACGTTATACGTAGCTTTGTTAACAATACAGACTTATCATCATGTTAAGAAAATGAATAATATAATAACACTCATTACACTACACTATTATAATAACATTTATTACACTACACTATTCAATTTACACATTATAATAACACTCATTACACTACACTATTCAATTTGGTAAACTAAGAGCAAGTATATACATATAAGTACGAAATAGACCTGACCTAAAGGGTACCAAAGGGACCTAAAGGGGTTCGGTTGCCTTTTCCTTAACACAAGCTGCTAAGCAGCTTAGCTATGAAGTCAGAGTGAAATCTGTAACAAGACTGTACTAAAGCTATGATTCAATTTTGTTTCAGGTATAGTATCGTGGGGTGTGGGGTGTGGGAGACCGGGTTACCCAGGCGTCTATACGAGGATTACACGCTACCTACCCTGGTTGAGAGCGAACTTACAGGACACGTGCCTGTGCGCTAGCTAATTTAATATATAAATTGCTCCGCTTTATTAACTTATTTTGCTTAACTAACTTAAAATGCTTACAGATGATTTTATTAATTTTAAGTTTTTGCCTATATATCTGTAGCATCTGAATTTGTAAATTTAAGGAATAATTAATACTTCTTTACTTATTTTGTATAATTAATGTTATTAAATTCTAATCTTATTTTAGTGTAGTCAACATAATATGCTATCATTAATGATTTCACAATAATATTTCTTGTTAAATATACTACTATTTCAAAATTTTAAACCTCTGAAGAGTAAAATTATTTTTAAAAAGCTCTTAAAATATCACTAAATGCAATTCAGTGGATAGTTTTACCTTATTTTAAATTGTTTCTAACTCTTTACTATTTTAATATAGCTTAGTTATATTTAGTTTTTTTATTAAATATAATTTTAATGTAAATATATAATGGACAGGCCGGTGGTGCAGATTACCAATAGTTATTAAGCGAATGCTACCTACGTGTTCAATGTTTTATTTGTACATAAACTAAGGATACTCATTTATTTATAGCTTTGTAAATAATTAAAAATATATATGTTATCAGCAATCATCCGATCATTATCATCATCATCACCAACACCAACATTATCATCAATTTCATTCTCATTACACTATCCACTATCTTCGTTAACATAACCTCAATATCACTATAAAATCTTACTAACAGACACAAACTTCATCATTTCATTCATTCATTCATTCACAACAAAATTCATTCTATTAGTCTTTTTAGTTTACACATAAATTGAATTAATTAATAATTATAAAGTATAAACTACATAACAATCATCATCATCATCATCATCATCATCATAAACATATTCATCATTATTTTTAGGTCATTAATCAATATTGTTTTTATTATTAGTTAAATATAATAGAATGGAGTCGTTTTACCTAATTGTTGATGTTAAAATGTTTTACATTTAATTTCTTTTGTAATATGAAAAATCGCTCTTTAGGCTATAACTGTGATCCTTGTCACGTGAAATTAATTTTTTAGCTTGTAAGTTAAGTGTTAAAGCTTTTTTGTATATTTTATAGATGTTTAATATTATTAATTATTTATATTACTAATAAATCACTAAATAAAGATTTTATTAAAATAATAAATTACATTAAATTCTCTTTACTCATTTTGTTTTAATTTGGTATAGATTTTAAAAAGTATTAAATTGGTAAATTAAAAACCCGGACCAGAAGAATTACTGGTCATATTGGAAGAAAATAACAGTGGATCTTAAATAATATGATGTACAAAAGCTAAATTATCATCACAATTATTAAAGTCGACTTATTTTAGCTTTCTAAGTATAATTTTTTTGAAACCGGTCTAGAATAGCAAGAGTTTATATAGAACAGATAATAAATCTTCTGCTTTCAAAATATAAGTTTTAAGATTATTTAGATGACCGTAAAAAGGTTATTATGAATTAAGTTTTTTTGTTGTGCTACGCGATATTTTGGCTCCTAAAGTCTCAATCTTGATGATATTTGTTTTAATCGAAAATAAGAAGCTTATCAAATAACATTACATGCATGAGATTTTTTTAAAAATCTTGATTAGGGTATTCGAAGATGTAGAACGGTACTCTTCAATATATAAGTGCTATTACTATATTGACATTGATTTCGTGTGTTGTAGTGTAGCGCTTTAGACTATTGATTTCTTAATAAAGATATAAAATTCCAACAAATGATATAATTTTTTTTTAATGATTTTAAATTGCACTTTTCATCCAGCCGTAATGATATTTAGCGCAGTGTCAATCATATGCTGGTTCGAGATATTAGGATGGCGAAGCAAATCAGATGGTTCCTGGGAGGATAAAAATAAAATTGTAGTATAACAATTAGAGTTCTAGCAGATATTAAGACAGCAAACAGGGCAATTTTTCTCAATAAATTTACCTGATACTTCTTTTCTTCTACTTCCTAGCATTATTTCCGGTATTATATTTACTCAGGGTCCGCTTATTACTCATATCCGGATTTGACAGGTTACTCGTTTTTACAAAGAGTGATTTCCATCTCATCTCCGTAACCCCTGGGCGAATCAGTAACTAAATGGATACGAGCAAATTACCCATCAAGAGTTAACGATTATTATCAGATATTATGTGATAACAGCCGTGAACGACAACTTTAAGTGCTGTTCGAGGCACGGCGGGTCCGGCAACTTAACCCATTAGGACTAACACCCAAATCGAAACAGGAATCGAATCGAATCTTTGTAGGATCAGTCAAATGTCTAACCCGCGCAGGTGTCTAACCCGAAACCATCGAGTCTAAAGGCAGACTAGCTACCAACACACCACAATGGTATCTAATAAACTTACCTGACACTATTAGAACATTATTCCATAAGCGAGAAATATTGCTATTTATTTATTGAATATTCTTTAGTCTTTTCCATAATGTCTTTGCCTTCTTAAGGATATAATAAGCTATTTAAAATCAGCTACATGTTGTGGAAATCGATACTTCCACTTACCGTTAGCTTGTAGCAAAATTTATATTCTTTTATATAATACACTTTTTAAATTATGGTACCTACTATCAGTGGACTGTTTTTTTTTAAACATCCGATATCAACTGCCAAATTTGGTCTATGCAATAAGGAACACATCAGACATAACGAAAAATTCTTCATCAATAGTCCAAAGAGCGCTATTATATATCGTACAATACATGTCAGATAGGTATATGGAAAAATGTAAACCGCTTAATTAAGTTTTCATCAGAAATAAAATAAATAATAATATTCTAAAGGCAAATACCGAACACAGCATCTCAGATACCTAATCAATTATATTTTCCTCGTATTATATAGAAATCAATATTTTATCGCCAATCAATAAACTCAATCAAGTGGGGTGTATCGTCCACCCAAATCACGTCCGAAGTCCGTCAGCATGGCCGATCCAACTCAGTGTGTGTCAGTTTATGCGCGCGCGCTACAAGTTCAAAGACGAGCGATGTGCAGGTTGTGTGAAATCTGAATTCGAAGTTTGATTTTTACCTTTTTTATGTTTTAAACCAGCCAGGATGTGGAAGGGCTTTCTTTTCGCAGTGTTGGCAGCCTTAGCTTTCACTCACACTCAGGTTTGTGTTGATTTTATTTAAAAATGAATAATATGTATATAGTAATGAAGAAAATATACGATTTTTTAATTAAAAAGAATAGAAATTTTAATAAAATGGTGCCATTATTTAAAGAAAATTGTTGTGACAGGTCATTGATCTATTTAGATTTATATATTGACTTGGATTTTTTTTATTAATCGAAAATATAAGATGTATTTAATTAAAATTTATTACAAAAATTAATAAATAAAATATATATTTTTTTACATTCATTTATTGTCATAAAAAAGAAATAGTAATTATTGATGTATAGATTTTAGGTTTATAAATTATTATTGATATAATGTACAATTTATGTTACATAGGGAGAATCTTTGCGAGACAAGCGTGGAGTATTCACAAAGAATTTCTTCGGTGGCGTGTGGGGTAACCGACCACCATTACTGGAAACCAATCAGCCCAGGACAACATGCACATGCAGTTAGCATCATACATTCCAATATATTATTCTCTTAGCTGTTTTATGAATGAAAGTGAAATGAAGAAATGAATGAATGTTTGTGAAACAAGTCATTGTTAGGATATGACATGTAGATCCAAGCAAAAGGTCGCAAGATCAAATGGAAAGCACCGTTGAGTTTCACAGTTTGAATTAATTTGTGTTTCAAATTGATTTCGAGTTTTTCGGTAAAGTAAAACGTTGTGACGGACTTGTCACACCACAGCTGGACTCACTATGTTTACATACATGTGGGTAAATAACCCATGTTTTGTTGTTTCTGTAACAAAAAAAAATTTAAATGCGAAATAATTTATTATTTCATTGTTAACTTCTCATGCAGTGATCTGATAATTTGATTTTGATAACATTTAGAAGAAAATTAATTGGAGAAGGATATATAAAAAGTACTAGTATCTATATATAAAAAGTACTAGTATCTATATATAAAAAGTACTAGTATCTATATATAAAAAGTACTAGTATCTATAGTATAAAAAGTATAGTAGTAAGTAGTATCGGGATAAGCAGTCAGGGTAGGAATCTGTATTGTAATAACAAAAAAAAACTGAACACCAAATGTGTTATACTTTGATCAGCATTAGGTTCAAACGGTGTCGATAAGCAGATTAATTTTGTATGTAAATAATCGCGATGCTAAAACAAAGGTCTCATGGATAAAAAAGGCCAATTTTCCAATTTTGACCCGAGTTTGTCCATTGTTTGCATAAAGAAAACAGTCATTTTTACGTTTAATTTATGTTAGTGTCCTGTAAGAAATAACAAGAAATATTATAAAATGTTGAATATTTTGTCATATTGGGGTTAATTTTCTCAGTTTATCAGGACTCCCGCAACTAACCCCTCGTTTATTTTAATCCTTAGAGTGGATTTAACAATTGTTAAGAAGTTAGGATTGAACGTAACTTTCGCATTAACAGATTGCTCTTCTGTCATTAATTATTAAATGTTACTTATGCAGTATAATTACATATTTGAATAAAAAATCGAAACTTTCTTGTATGTATAAACGTTTCACATGAGGGGGTGTCGTATATGAATGTAATCTTATGCTTCTAATTAATCTTATATTTTTTTACTTCTGAGGAATCTTAATAATAAAAATAAAGACGACTTTAATCGACATAATTATGTTAATGAAGCTCAACCGTAGAAGGACCGACTCCGCTCCGTTAACGCGAGAGACGCGGTTTCGATCCTGACCCCCTTGGGTTGCAAGCTTCGAGTTTATTTGGAGGAGTAATAGGAATATTACTAATGCCTTGTAAAGGAAAGGCTAATATTTTTTATAAAAAATAAAATAAAATGTATTATAAATTGTATTTCAGAATGCGGCGAAAGGAACGAAGTTTCCCGTATTGTTGGGGGGCAGGAGGCGGACGAATTTCCATGGATCGCCAAATTGTCGTATTTTAAGAGATTTTACTGCGGAGGGATGGCGATTAATGACAGATATGTACTCACAGCTGCGCATTGTGTTAAAGGGTAAACATTTTATTTTGATTAATTGGTTAAAAACAAAACACAACCGACGTAAGTCGAAAAACCTGTGTTATTATAATTGTATATCTACACGAGAAAGCAAAGTCGTTTACGTGGATGATAATTTTTCCAGCTATTTTAATTTAAAAACAAACTACTAAACCGAGTAGGATGAGACAACGAAATATGTGATCTAAAAGTATATCCTTTCAAATAAAAATAATTTTCATGAATCACCGAATTTTGACAAATACTTATAAAAATACAACCGAATTGAGAAGTCGTTTTAAAATGGGGATCTGAACACACTAACATCATAAATGCGTGAGTGAATTTGTTTGTATGTTTGTGACGCTTTTACGCTTAAGTTAGCCACACGGGCAAAGCCTTCCCAAATTTTAAAGTTTTCAAGTTTAAGATGAATATGTACACTGTAATAAAAAATAAAGCTTCAATAGCTCAACGGTAAATGGTCCGACCGCGCACCGTTAACGCGAGAGTTGCGATCCTGATCGCACCCGCAATTCAGCCAGGTCAACCCCTAGCTCTATTGTCGTACCCACTCCTAGCGCAAGCTACGAGCTTATTTGGAGAGACAGTAGGAGTTTTAGTAATGACTTGAAAAGCATTGGTAATATTCTTTAAAAAAAAAGTTTATTAAAAAATTATTAGTTTCTTTGTTACAGAGTTATTATAGGTATTGTCATTTTGCATACAGTATACTCTGACGAATTTTAAGGTCTAAGCAATATTATTTATATGCATCGTTTTCTTTTTCAAATGTTCTTTAGTATGATTTAAGCCGATAACCTTGGAATTGGGTTGAGGTACCTTTATTTGTTTATTTTTCGTCTGTCACATTGCAAATAAAATCTGGCGCCAAGAGCAATATAATCGATACCTTCGAATCACCTTCAAATAACTTATATTATAAGTTATTAGGAACATTTTTAGTGACATTTTCCTTCTTAGCAGTAGCAATAAATTTAATTACTTTTATAGTAACTGAAGTATTTTTAAGTATATTTAATCATACTTGTCAGTAAAGAGGGCAATTAGTTACGTTTACAATATGCAATCAGGTCTGTAGGGTGGTCAGCTATTTGAGCAAAATAAAGTATCTTTCTAAGGATAAAAACATCTTAAAACTTTGGTGAGGATTTGGGTGTATATTAGATTATCGTAGATTATAAATAAAATTCGGTATTTTGTTTTATTTTCTAAGCTTATCTTCTTGAGCTTATATGAATTCATTGGAAATTATACTTCTAAATTAGACTGAAAAATATTTTTTTTTTAAAGGGAAAACAAAAATAAATTAGTTTTTCTGTTTCAGTGTGTTTGAAAACCCTATCTTTTGTAGAGTTTTAATCACAGAATAAAGAAATTATCTTCTTTCTTATAAAGTGTATAGCTCAAATTATATTATTAACATTTTGGTTTCTAGTTAATATTATACGGAGTACTTTGTATTTAACATCAAATGCAAATATGTTTGGGTTGAAACTACAATTTTACACGCTCAAATAAACTGAGATATCTGAGTGTTTTAGCAAGTGGGTTTAAGTGTTTGCACAAAACTTAAGAGGATATTGACTCGCCACCTACACCGCTCACCGTGAAATGGGAAAATTGCTTATATTTACGGAAAAGTTTTGTTATAGTTGAAAAACCTTTATACTAAATTAAAAACCCACCTTAAGCAGATGCAGTTTGGAAGATTTTGGTATTGGTCATACGGATATGTGTCTGGATGGTTGTGCTTGTGGTTTTATGTGTTTCCGTGCGCTGGAATATAGCTATTCTAATGAAGTGGTTGAGTGGTCATTTATTAAGGTTAATGGATGCAATCAGATTTTAGATATAATATCAAATTAACAATGGAAATTATTTACGAAGTAGGTTAATCGTAAACAAATGGCGTAGTCTTTAAAGACGTAGCAAAAACCTGATATGATACGATGCCTAAAATGTAAATCAGAGGAGAAGTAGAGGACATTTGACGATTGAATTATTCCTTTATTTTGATTAAAAATGTTAATGCGTCTCTTAATTACAGACGAAATCGTATATCATCGCTATAAGAGTCCGATAACCTGGTAATGGCCAAAACAAGCCCAGAATTTGTTAGTACGAATTTGTGAATTCCAATTGGTATCAGTTCGTTAACCTTTAAACCGGCCGAGAGGCAGGCTCCAAACTTAGAGTTCAATATCCTCAATAAATGTCCACATTGGAAGCGTTTGCGCATTTTAGTATATTTTTCTCAACGTCGAAATTGTCCGTTTGAAATCGATGGCTAAAGGTCATACAAATATGCAAATATATGTGAAAATAGTTGTTTCATGAAGATAAAAGTTAAAACAGCTGCACGGAAGGCCTTTGTCGTGTCGCTCTTACAACAGTGAAAGCGTAAATGAGGGACATTAATGTTATTCAAGACCAAAAATATTTTGTGTCACTTTCGCTCAATACTAAAGCAGACATTGCTTTGTACAATTTCGTTGCCTTGTTCCTTAATTACAATAACTTATCTTTAGAATTTGGTTAGTTTGAATGTTTGGTACTCAGTCACTCTAACAAGGAATTGTACAAAAATCTTTTTTAGGTTCCTGTGGCATTATCAAAAACAAACTTTAGGAAGTATCGCCTTGAAATTTGCTATGCATGTGTGTTATGGATTAGAAAGATAATTTTTAGACGGTCGTCCGTCGTAACAAATATTGTAACGTGAGCGAAGCCGCGGGAAATGCTAGTATAAAATATGTTACTGTGAATAAAACATTTTAAATTTCTTGTTATAAATTTAATACTAACATTTTAGTAACAAATAAAGTTAATAAGAAAAGTGTGAACAATTTCCATATACCACTTTTAGATTCGGTTATCTTAAAGATAGATCTTTGAAAACATTCAATTGTTTTTATTTTCAGCTTCATGTGGTTCATGATAAAGGTCACATTCGGTGAGCACAACCGTTGCAATGTGACCCAAAGGCCGGAGACTCGCTTCGTCATCCGCGCTATTGCTAATAAGTTTACCCTAAGCAACTTCGACAACGACATTGCCTTGCTCCGTCTCAATGATAGGATACCAATGTCAGGTGCTATCAAGCCCATATGCTTGCCTACTGATAAAAGTAAGTATTTATATTCTAATTATGCTTGTATTTTTGGTAGGCCAGATCGGATAAAGATGTAGTACCCTATCAGATAATGTCCACTTAAGGCCCACTCATTCTTTCTATGTCCAACAATTTCTTTTTCTCCAACCTCTGTCTCCTCGCTCTCCTTAGATAAGGTAACTTTGTAGGTTAACTTAATGGTGTAAAGTTGTGTACGTATATATTAATTATAGTTTTGTTAAATTGTACAATGCTTCTCATATATCACAAGTTTATCTTCTATTTGTAACAATAATTATAAGAAGTACAAGTAGTTAAACGTATTATAATTAGCACATGATTCAAGAATTTTATATGTGATGTGATGAAATTATAGAAATCCTTTATCTAGCTGTAGTTATTTGTAAACAAACATGGTATAAAGTTGAATCAACATTAATTTTACATTTGGTATAGTCTTAAGATAGAAAGCTAATCAGATGACAGAGAAAGTGAATAATTCGTTGTGATACTTATTTAAAAAAATAACAAGTTCTGATCCTTATAAAAAAATTTATAACCATACCGTTAGGTATTCTTTTTTCATACCATTGCTCGCGGGTCCACTTGCGTAGACAATTTTTTAAAGCTAGTTTTTATTTAAGCTTTTATTGAAGAATTTTGCTGGCATTGCGTCTCGTTTTACTAAAATCGATTACTGTTTAAAATACCCAAACAGTCATACACTACAATAGTTAGGTGTACGAAAACCTGCCTCTAACAAAATATTCTTCCAATAGCCATAAGAAAATTTGAGGTAACTTATGGGGTAGGTAGAATAAATATGATACACAATAGTTATGACTATATATGTAATTATTATGTAAGAGGGCAAACGGGCAGGAGGCTCACCTGATGTTAAGTGATCACCGCCGCCCATGAACATCTGCAACACCAGAAGGCATGCAGGCGCGTTGCCGACCTTTAAGGAAAGAATTATAATTATTATGTTACGTCGATATATTGGCGTCGAGTAACAGTATCATTAGGTACTGTTGCGCTTCGTGCGATGAGTGACAGCATCAGAGGCCCAATCTCCCACTCCCTCTATTACCTTCCTTTTTCCCTTCTCATCCCGTCCCTTCTGTTCCTTGGGTTGGCAATGCGCTTGTGATACTTCAAGTATCGCAAGCGCTCATAGGTTGCGGTGACTGCTTACCATCAGGCGGACCGTATGCTTGTTTGCCAACCGTCATGACATAAAAAAACATCGATAAAGAAAATTGTGTTATTTACGTTTCGCTGCCAAATATATCTATAGTTTCCGAGTTATAAGTGAACAAATAGACAGAAACAGATATTAGAGATAGAAAGAGAGATAGGCGATGTGTTTTGTAATACGTAAAGAAGCCAATAGTACTAGTCCACATAGAAATGTGTTTAAAGTAGTTATCTCTTCAAATGGGTAGTATTTAATCTTAATTACTATGATGCTTAAGTTTATCAATAAGAGAAACATCTGTATGTTCATTGTATGCAACTTCAATGCGTATAGCAAAAAATGTTATACCTAAACACTGAGGCCTTTCGATCAGTTAAAATGTCAAGGGTATAACATTTATCGGATGTTTTTTTATGCGGTACATTAGTACGCACAAAATACCTTACTAAGTAAGCTAAAGTTGGTTATTATAAGAAAAAAAAGCAAGGAGCTCCCTTGATGCCCCCGACTTAATACTCTTACAGTTGGTTTTGTATACACATTCTTAATTTTCTACAAATTTACGACCATTTATTTTATGGTTACTTTTCTAACATTATAATTTATATTGAACTTATTTCGTAGGTAATTTGTATGTTGGAGTGAACGCGGTGGTATCAGGATGGGGAACGCTGACAGAGGAAGGCAAGGTTTCATGTACTCTGCAGGAAGTCGAGGTACCGGTTTTAAGCAACCAGGAGTGTCGTAAAACGAAGTACACTGCGAGTATGATAACGGATAACATGTTGTGCGCTGGATATCCAAAGACTGGACAAAAGGACTCTTGCCAGGTATAGATCATCTATACATACAAATAAATAAAATTGAAGTGTCTGTTTGTAATTCCAAATTAACAGCTTTTCACTAATGAAGATATAGAATAAAAAAAATAAGTTTTTAAAATTTTTGTCTGTCTTTCTGTCTATCTGTCTGTTTGTTCCGGATAATCTCTGACTTGACCGATTTTAACGGGTCTTTCACTGGCAGATAGCCGATTTTATAAGGAGTAACTTAGGCTACTTTTATTTTCGACAAAGAATTAGGGTTCCGTGGGATACAGAAAAATCGGTTCACCTCGCGAGTGGAGCCGCGGGCCCAGCTAGTTACTAATATAATGAGTAATAGAAATGCTTAAGTGATTGTTGTTGTTATCAAAGGTTACCCAGGTGACGAATAATTCATATGTTTTATAGTGCTTTAAACAGAATATTTATATTAGAACACATAATTATTAAAAAACGATACCCACTTCTGTGTATTATATAAAACCAAAACAAGAAATATAGTTAACGATATTTTCTTAAACATAAATTTCTAGTGGTAGCTTAAATTAAAGCACTTCTAGTTCTTTCTCGTCTATCGACTTGGAGTAAAAGTATTTGTACTGTTGTGTTTCGTTTAGTGAGTGCAAGCGACAGAGTCAGAACCTAAGCCCAACACTGTTTATTATTTTCCTCCTCTTTCTGTCTTCCATCATACCACAATTCTAGGCCAAAAATCCTTGACGATGCTTGTGGTGTTATTTTTAATCTTTGGTGGTATCACAAAAATAATAAATTCGTTAAAATCTCTGAAGTCGTGTGTTGTATCCTAGAAGGGTGTTTGGCATCGGATGACTGTTCAGAACAAATTTTCGAAAGGTTTCAAATTTTAGGGTATTCACTTTGAATACCCTAAACGAGAATAATTATAAGTCGTGGTTGTTTGCTACCATCGTGGTATAAAAATAATATACTAATAAAATAAATTATTAAATGAAACAAAAAACCCAACTGCATTAATAATAATTCCTAAAAAGCTAAAAACAAGCTCTATAATGACTACTATCATATAAATATTTCTTTAATGTTAGTAAAGGTACTGCAGACGGGGACAAGCATTGAAATAAAATATAATTATTATATTTTTCCGTAATTTAAAGCACTTCCTTTTAAACTCCATCATCAATTTACAAATTGATTGATCAGCTTGTCCCCGTCTGCAGTACCTTTACTAACATTAAAAAATATTTATATGATAGTAGTCATTATAAACTTGTTTTTAGCTTTTTAGAAATTATTAATAATGCAGTTAGTTTTTATTTCATTTAATAATTTATTTTATTTCAAACTTTTTAGTTATATAATTTTATAATTGATTAGGTATATATATACAGGAGAAGGCCTGAATTACTTATAAACATGAAGCCCTAAGCCCTTCACCTAAAAGCTATTTTTTTGGTGTTGTTTTTAAAACGTAAACTGGCACTAAGAAAGTATTTTTTGAAATTCAACCCTCAAGGGGTTAAAAAGGAGTTAAAAGTTTTGTTGGAAGTTCATCATTTTTGAAATTAAAATCATGTTACATTGTTTTTTGGGAACTATTAATACATTTCCTTCAATCCTACCCATGAAGGTGTAAAGCTTTATATGAAAAAGAAAGGATCTGTTTCTCCAAATTTATCGCAGCGAAGCCGTGGGCAGAAGCTAGTTATAAAGTAATATAACCCAGCTCTCTGCACTATACAGATCTTACTAGAATGTCGATTATATTTTGCCAAGTTCTATCCACAAGCTTGTAACTTATTTCGAGCTAGCATCTGCCACGACTTCGTCCGCGGTGACTTTAGAATTGACTATAGAGACAAATGAACCATTTGTAAGTAAATAATCACTACATAGTATAAAACAAAGTCGCTTTCTCTCTCCCTATGTATGCTTAAATCTTTAAAACTACCCAACGGATTTTGATGCGGTTTTTAAAGATAGAGTGATTGAAGAGGAAGGTTCATATGTATTATAACATCCATTAAATAGTGAAGAAAAAAAAACTGTTATTTTTGAGGTTTCTAATGTGATGTCTTAAATAATTACATTTAACGCGTGCGAGCCACGGACAGTAATGAATAAATCAAAACTACTGGATCGATTTTAATCATTTTTTAGTGAATGACATAGGCTATATATTTTATACCCATGTAGAAGCCGGGCAGGCCGCTAATATTTCATAAGACAAAAGATAAAAAAAGTTTTGTAGTGTTTTTGATAATCCCACTTGAGAACCCGAACATTTTTAGGAATAAAAAGTATTTTATGTTACAATGTCCAGGTTACAATCTTTGTATGTGCTAAGTTACATTCTAATCCGTTAAATCGTTAATGTGATGTGTGATTGAGTAGCAAGCATCTAAACATTTTGCAGTACGTTTTTGACAATGCCGAGGGAACCTAACATTTTTTCTGGTATCAAATGTGTTAATTCAGGGTGTGTTAAATCAATATAAGCTCTCTGTGTGCTAAATTTCATCCAAATTCGATCAGCAGCTTTTGCGTGAAAAGGCTAAACTACTTTCTTACTTTTCTCTCATACTTGGCTCACGTTGTCATCAAGATTGCAATAACTATTGATGGAGTAGACGCATTTTACGAAACAAAACTGAATGTTACTCGAAAATACGCTTTATCATTTCTTTGCTGACTTTGAAGTTGAAAATTGCAGTTTTGCAGTATTGCGTCAGAGGATAAGGAGTGCGGAGAGCCAACAAACAGGCAGACATTTGCAAAAAATATAAATATATGATATTTCATCATTTAGTTTTTAGTTCCTAGTAACATTTTTATAAGAATCTGAGATGTAGGTACAGACACTTAAAATTTATATTTTTCTTACATTAAACACATTATATGACTAGGAATCGAAAAATTCTTTTATTATAATATATTATGCTTATTCCTATATTTTACTAACAAATTATTGTACCTAATTGTACAATACAAGACATTGGGAGTGGAATTGGCAATCACTAGCCAAAAAAAATCAAACTTCAATCATCGATATCTCGAAAACTAAGCAATATATCGAAAAATTTTATTTTTACTTTTCGTCTTACTTTATCGAGTTCTACAAGGAAACATCATCAGATTTTAGCTTTGAGCGAAATGTGATATTCCGCTTTGAATATCTTTGCTTCTACGGAACCCATGTTAAAATAATGTAGCCTATGTCACTCTCACAACTGAGACAAATCTAATGATACCCTATAAGTCGATGTACGTCCAAGGGTTTAGCCTGTAGAGCGTCACAAAGAAATGAACATTACATACATACATACATACATACATACATACATACATACATACGCTCGAAAAAACATTACCCTCCGGCAGTCGGGTAAAAATAATGGTATGGTCTAAATATTTTCACTATTTGTGAAACCTTATGTTAACTCTATATTTAGGATTTAAATACATATGTTTCCAGGGCGACAGTGGCGGTCCACTCATCACTGAGAGAAAGCACGACAAGCGATACGAGCTAATAGGTAATGCATATTTATATTTACTTTGCGAATCTCATTGCGTCCGCAGCTCCCTCTGTAAACAAGGCACATAGCGCCTTTCACTTGTTTATAGCATGTGTTCAAATATCGTATACATTTATTGCCTTAATATGTTTTCCATTCAAATCTCTTTTACTTTAACTCTTAGTTACCTATACGTTCTATTTAGTGTAATTGTAAATCACTGAAATGAAAGAATAATTTTCACGCTAAAAAAAGCAACGAAAGCATAACTATTGAAACGAAATTTTTATAGACATCAAAAATATATTTTATATATGTGTGTTATGTGTATTAATTAATTTTCTTATTTTGATTTTTTTGCTGTTAGCAAAAATATTTTGGTGCCTTGTTTGAAGGAGTATTTCTTACACTATCTACTATTCACTGGAAAATTTTCTTGATTATATTTTATATGTTCTAAATTTCACACATTACTATTACAGGAGTCGTCTCATGGGGTAACGGGTGTGCTCGGATTGGTTACCCCGGAGTGTATACGAGGGTCACAAACTATTTGGACTGGATTCTGGAGAACACGAAAGACGCATGTTATTGCAGTGAATAAAATGCCAAATGGACAATGACTATACATTTTTATGCATTAAAATATACTTTCAAAGTATTATTTAATTTTTGGAAGTGATTTATATATCAATTCGAAATGATAGTACGAATACCTCTTTTCTTTCTTTGCGAGAAAAATGAACCAAACCTTGCCTTGCATTAGATATTTTGATGTTATTTTACATAATGTTGACTAAAACCATTCCACATGTCTCGATCGGCGTAAGAGAGCATCGATAGACAGATCTGTACGCCTTCGACAGGAGCCTACTGTCCATATGGACGTCTGAGCACAGCGGTGCTCCCGGCTGGATATCTATCGCAATCAGGAAACTTTCATTATTTAAAAACAGCGTCTGGGTAGTGCATGCAATAAGTAACATACTTTCAAGCATTAAATATACCTTTATAGTCAGGTTATAATTAAGGCTAGCGAAGGTTATCTATTGAATTAATAGTTTTGTATCTTAATTTAGCTACCGACAGAGTTAGCACCTGAAGTTGTTGACAGACAGTTATGCACAGTCCACTCAAAGAGATCTCTTGAACTGACAAAAATATATAATTAAGGTTCTCAATCTTTATCTGATAAAGTCAAACACCTAGGTCGCCTAACACTAGCCTTAGTTGGCAGGGCAAGGGCGTGCACCGTGCAGGTCACTTTCTACAACGGCATTAGTCGCCTTCGTATTTGGACCCTACTTCCACTTACCATCAGGTGGAGTAGAGTCACTGCCTCTCGGGCTAGATAAAAAAAAATTATATGTCTGTAATTTATCTTACTTTTGATTTTATATATATATATAACTTAATGTGCAAATGTGTATAGTTGTGCATTTTGATTTTTCTGTGAAAAATAATAAATATCTGCGATAAAAATTGTGTCTAGGTATATTTTATAATTAAATCATAAATATGTTGATGCCATTATTAAAATTTAGTTTTAGGAAAACGATTTGTCACAAGATCTTTAAGAAATCGTTAGTCAGTCATTCAACTCATGTAAATATTAAAATGCACAAAATCAAATGGTTTAGTGATATTATTTTAGACGATGACTAATTTTTGTATAAACTTAGGTATAGATGAAACATGGATCTTTAAACCTGATTTCAATAAAGAAAATATTAGGTATGACATATTTTAGTCGAATTTATATGCAAAATTTTAAATTCTTGTGAAATACTACAAAAAACTGTAAAATACCTACTGACGTATATGTATTATATTTTGGTTGTTTTTTTGACTATTTAGGACTCGCCAATGTTTTATATAAGATCTATTGTAATGAACCATTTTACTATATCTGGTTATTTCAATTGGTACCAAATAAGTCAGAGAAAATACGTAACAATGTCATTAAATTAAATAAGCTTAGATTTAAGTAAGACTGCGGAATTACATTGTATTATAATATAAATAAAATACCTCATCATTATGCTTTTATTATAATGTATACCGTCAAATATGTAATAAAAATACACAAGTGTTTTTGTGTTCCTTGATATTCTTTAAGTTCCTTTTTAGGGTTCCGTAGCCAAATGGCAAAAACGGAATCCGTCGGTCCGTCTGTCCGTCCGCCCGTCCGTATGTCACAATCATTTTACTCGGAGACCATTGGCTCTATCAATACGAAATTTACTAAATAGGTGTATTCTATGAACCGCACAACGATTTTGTAATTAAATATTAAAATATATAAGAATTAGGGGTAGCAGTCCATACATGTAACTGAGTGTTGAAAAAAAATTTCAACGTATGCCAACGTGTGAGATATCTTTGGATAGGTCTTTCAAAATGATAAGGAGGTTTTATTTTACTTTTTTTTCAATAAGTCAGTAGTTTTTGAGATATAAGCGCCTAAAGTCATAAAAATTGTGTTGTGGTGGGAATATAAACCAGTGCCTCCTAAGCTTAACGCTTTGCTTAGAGCTGATGGTATTGTCCTCAAGCGTACTAACATCATTGCTTCCCGCGTCACCCTGTGCTGGTGATCAGCACAGAAGTCGGTGTCATACTATATAATATTATTGCTATTGCTATGGATTATACAATTCTCACGAGGACAATTCTCGCGTTGTGGACATAAAATTTTAAAATAATTTTTTTTTTTGTGCCTTATTGCATGACCGACCACCGACTTCTGATGTATACAATATATATTTTTTGCTTTTAGTTTTGAAATTGATTTCTTTTAAAAATACATTTTGTATTCTTCGGCGTCAGGACGTGACTACCCTATCGCCCGCTGTTGCTGTCGCGCTGCCATAGAGATTATTCTACCAGTGCAATCAATCACACTGGTGGTAGGTCTTCTGTTGCACAAGGCTAGCTAGCTAGGTAGTACAAATATTCTAACGCAAGGCAGTAGTGTCTTTGGTATTATTGTGTCCCGGTTTGAAGGGCATTGTAGGTTAGTGAAATTACTGGACAAAGGATATTTAAAAACCAATATTTCGAGGTTCCACGTGAGTGGCACCTACTAATGGTGCTGTAAGCACTCATACGGCTACGGCCACCGCTTACCATGAGGTGGGCCGTATGCTAGCTTGCCAACTCAGTAACAACATCAAACATAGAACAAAAAATAATTCTTATCTTTTAATTAAAAAAAAAATCAGTTACGTAAATACCACAGAAAAGTGAAAAAGTACACACATTTACATTGGTTATATATTCACCCAGCTACTATGCTTTAATAACCAAAAACTATTTAACCGATATTGATGAATTCTGTGAGGTTAACCTGGAAGTGAAACCTTTTAGATAAAAAAAGAATTATAAAAATCGGGTCATAAATATCGGGGTTTTGAAGTAAAAAACATCTTATATTATTAACAAAGTTAGAGATCGTAAAAAATGCATCCTCATAAAATCCATCCATCCATATTGTGTGGCATACATACCTTTGGGAGTGGTATTTTTTCTTGAAAATTAAATGTTCCCCTTGGGAAGTATACAAAAAGACTTTTTCTAAATTAGTAAATTAATTCACAAGTATCGGAGGTCTAAAGAAGCAAACCAAAAAAAAATACATCAGACTCGAGAATTTCCTCATTTTTGAAGTCTGTTAAAAAGCGTCTTACGATATTGCGCACTATACTAGAACACTACATAAATATTATACACATCGACCTAATACATATATGCTAAAATATAACACACATCAACATAATATATATGTATATATGATAAAATATTATTTATTACTAGTATCTTTCCGCGACTTCATCTGTGTTTATTTCTGTTTTATGTTCTGTTAGTCGTTTAAAGTTCATCTTTTGGGTTGTTATGCTGGTCGATCGTCTAATAGACATTTTTGTATCCCTCGGGAACCATACCTCTTTTCATGATAAAAGGTCCCATATGTTCTTTCCTGCACCGACATTCCTTTCTTCCTTTTCCGACAAAAAAACGACAAAACAGTCGGTCGATATTTTTTATTATTTTAGCCCTTAATTATTGAGATAATAATGTTAATAAATTTTTTATTATTATAATGACTTTCATAATTAAAAACGATTAATCGCAAAGTCTAGATGAGGAAAAGCTTTTTTAAATATGCAGCTATTAAAAACAATAATACAAACGTTACCTATGTATATATATATATATAAATCATAGAGCTCACTGCGCAATATTTTCTTAGATATATATATATCTAAGAAAATATTGCGCAGTGAGCTCTATGATTTTTTTTTACATATAAGTGTCAAGTACAGCCATTAATAAACATCTCATTATGTCGTTAACACATAAAATTGCATAAATTTCTAACACGTCGGTATAATATGTCAATAAGATTCAAAATGACTAATTATTTCCTATAGATATTCGTGAGGTCAACGATCTGTGAGGTCATTGCCAAATAACATGTTCGAACATACAGCCTCAGTTTGGCGCCTAAAACGATCTCTTTAAAAGCTTTAGCACTAATACTAAACATTATTTTTAGTTTTTCTATAACAGGTACATAAATTATCAAATATATACGAAATAAAGATTAAATGTGGCGTGTTATAGCCGGCAATAATTTTCATTTTTAAGGAACGAGGTGCTACATTTTAAGGTATCCGATATTCATAAGTGCGGTGGTATAGAAGGCATGAGTTAGTGTATCACAAACTTTGCACTCTGAACATAACGGAGACAGAGTGTTTACATCGAATACTAAGTATCCGTGCCACTTGTTTTATAAAATCCGATCGTTAAACAAGGATAAAGTATGTTTTTAAATTTCATTTGTTTATTTGGTTGTGTATCTATCGGTGCCGCGGATACATTGAGTAAGGTAAGCTTTTTTTTTCTTTTGAGTTAATCAATTTATAAATTGTTTTTTTAATTAAAATTTTAATAAGATTTCTTGACAAATTTATGTTTTTATCATTAATATTAAACATTGATATTAATAAAGACGCTTAAATTAATTGAAGTTAGTTTCTATAGTTTTTTGATCGGGCCTGATTATTTTCTTGTTCAATCAATCCTTTATAAATATTGTACCTTTATTTTATTAATAACAGTTTTTATTTTAGAAAAATTATATTGATAACAGTATTTGAATATTCTAGGGACTGCTTAGAGTAAGTGACGATTATTATGCATTTGGACAAACTGAAAACACACTGCCTTCCTGTAGAGACTGTAGTAAGTTTAATTTTTATTAAATTACAAAATTGTAGTATAAGTTTAAAATAAAAAAGGGCTTCTATATAAATATTCTTAAGCTAAAAATATTGAATAAAAAAATAAATATTGAAAAATATTTATTTAATATGTCATATTATTATTGTGTCATTTATAATCTCTATTAATATAAATATTTATATTAATAATGTTTAGATGATCGTTTTCGCAACCATATTGGCATGAAAACATGCAGTTTGATGTTGTTATTACTAATATATTACGGTCAGTAATATCAAAAGAGTGGGAGGAATATATTTATTAAAAATGACAATTGAACTCACTTGAATAAAGTTTTATATATTGTATAAATTAAGTCAGCATATTTAATACTGCGAGGGCATTGTCATTGTTGCAATAAGCCTGTAATTAATTTTTTCGTGATTATATTTATAGAGTAATCGAGATACGAAATTAGAGCATCACTAGTCCAGTATGGTAACATATGAATGTACCTATTTATGTTTATTAATTAGTAGACATCTAAATTACTGACGCTGTCAAGACCAGTAGGGCCAATAGCAATACACATTCCTAAAAAAAACTAAATTAATTATAAAGTTGAAGATCCTTTACCGATCTTCATTTTTCTGGCGCTTTCTAAAATCTTCTTAGTGCTTTTATGCCGTTTTGATCAATTACTAGTTTCGAGTATTGCTGACTGACTGACTAACTGTCTGACTGACTGACCGAACATAACAAGAGAGTGTTGGGTACTTAACCCAACACTCTCTTGATTTGTTCGGTAAGACTGTTAATCCCGTCTCGGCCCTAATTACAGTTGGTCCTCTGGTGTATGTGCTGCCTCTGGTTGGCGCACTCGTAAAATCTATACCGAGACCGTCACCGTCCATATCAATACGTATACCATAAATTGATTTAATATTAACATCTTATCTATGGTACTCTATCTGTTTTACCAAGTAGTAGAGCCATGCTTTTCCAATCACAAATAGGCCTGCGGAACCAGGGAAGTACTACCGTGTCACAGGAAATCGGTGTAAAGTAACAGTATCAGTACCGTTGCGTGTCGTGCGATATGTAAGAGCGCCGAAGCCCAATCTGCTACCCCCTTCGTTTGCTTTCTTTTTTCCCTTCTCATCCCTTTTTTTTGTTTAAATCTTTTATTGAATTTTTTTTTTTTTAATTTTTTTAAAATTTTTTTATAATTTTTTTTTAAGAATATTAGCAATGCTTTTTCAAGGCATTACTAATATTCCTATTGCCTCTCCAAATAAGCTCGAAGCTTGCACTGGGAGTGGGTACGACAATAGCCCAAGGAGGTTAGAATCGAACCCTCGCCACTCGCGTTAACGGAGTGAAGTCGGCCCTTCTACCGTTGAGCTATTGAGGCTTTCCTCCTTTGCCTGGAGTTGGCAACGCGTATATGATACTTCAAGTATTGCAAGCGTTTATAGGTGTGAAAACTGCTTACCATTAGACGGAACGTATGGCTGTTTGCCAATCGTAAAGAAGTAAATAATTTATGCGTTAGGTGTAGTAGAGCCTTTAGTATCCACGTGAAATATTAATTAGCGACGAATCCCCAAACTTTAGATTTGCCACCTTAAATGGTATGAACATAATATATTAACTAATTATTATAATAAATTTACTTTGATGTATTGTTTCTAGGTTGCGGTGAACGTAATGAGGAGGCCCGTGTGGTTGGTGGATCTATGTCTGATTTGAACGCCTTTCCGTGGATCGGTCGACTGATCTACTACAATTCTTTTGGTTGTGGGGTGTCTCTTATCAACGACAGATACGTCATCTCCGCCGCTCACTGTGTTAAAGGGTAATAACAATTAATCCTGTAAAAATTACACAAGTAAACTCTTCTTCTTTCTAGTATTATACTCGGTCTTTATGCAGGGTCCGCTTATACTCTTATCCGGAGTTGACCGGTTACTAGTGTTTGCACAGAGCGACTGCCATCTGACCTCTGCAACCTTAAGGGCGAACCAGTAACTCATATGATAAGAGTAAATTACATATCAAAAGTTAACGATTACTTTCAGATGTTACGATAACAACCGAGACCGACGGCTTAAGGTGCTCTTCGAGGCACGTTGGAGACACATACAAGGATAAACGCCCACACCGAAACAGATATTTATAGCAAACATCTGTTCTGACCGGAATCGAATCCGCGACCATTGCGGTTCAAAGCAGGCTCACTACCAGTACAATATGACGGTAGTCACGAGTAAAAATCGTTTGAAATTATAGCAATTCTATTGTACGCAGCGGTAGAAACTAGAGTTTTAATGTTTTCGTCATTAATGAGTTGATTTGATTCGTTAATTGACGGGGGAAGTCTTACTTGTTTGTCGCCATCTTAATATTACACAAATCAAATTATATGAACTTGCAGAAGCTATCGTTATTTTTATATTTAAGAAAATTGTTGAGAGAAATTGAAATACAATTATTTTATTATTGTGTACGCTTCTGTACGGTACAAACTATTTTTTAATGTTTATATTATGTGTGGGACAAATACCTAGATATACAATATATAGAAATTTATAAAAATAGTTACTCATCTTCACGCATCGAGGAAACAGCACGACTCGCTAAGGAATTAGTATCGCTTTATACAAATATTTTTAAATCAAAATTAAAGTGTACGAAAATGGTAGAAGATTTAAAGCAAAGTATTTTATTTATACCCATAAAACGCTTTCTGATTTATCTGATGCAAACTGGAAGTCTCGATGGTAAATCAATTGGGACACTTTAGACATCGTAAATACCAAATTTAGCATAAATGAACCCTTAAAGAAACTTATCTCGTTCATCAAACGTTTTTTGGGTTTCGCGCTTAATACGTTCCAAGTGCTAAAGACCTTAATTTTAAATTCAGCATATTAATTATGTGCACAGTAGGTATTATACCTCCGGTTTTTCTGATGAAATATGTATTATTAGCATTGGCCCACGGCTTCGCCCGCGTAAATAACGTTTTGTAATAAGCCACCTTTGTTGCAATACAACTAAATTTTTTCCGATATAAGCCTTCGTCTCCTATTTTTCCTGTTATTCTACTTCACGTTTTTTTCCGTGACAGAAAGTGTTCGATAAAAGGGATTTTAAGTTTTCATCCAGAAAATAAGTTATCAGTATGCTAATTTTTATCCCAATTTGTTAAACCATTTATGCGTGATTGAGTAACAAACATCTAAACATAATTGCAGTACGTTTTTTATACTACGAGAACCTAATATTTTTTCCGGGCTAAAAATCCTATGTCAGTTAATTCAGGCTATAAAGTATCTGTGTTCCAAATTTCATCTTAATCTGTTCAGTAGGTAGTTTTTGCATGAAAGAGTAACGAATATCCATTCATCCATCTAAACTTTTACATTTATGATATTACTTAGATGTATAGTTGGCTAAGGCTTCCATTATATTAACGGCCGGGGCGAAACTTTCTGTACTGTATCTTAGAGCTACTACTTACCTCTTTCTCATAATACCACAAATAACACACGGATTCACTTAGTAATTGAAAAAAAAAAAACATTTTGAAATTTAAAGTATATACAGTATAGAAAATTTCGGCCCGGCCGCTAATACATATAATGGAAACCTCTTCCGAATAATTATCTCGTGAGCTTTTAAACGAAGGCATGTATACGTAAATAATTACATACAGGCCCGTTGTAATTTGTAGAGTCTAATATCGATCGCAAATCACTCTATACTAACGTAACTTCTTAAAGACTTCTGATCCAAGTCATATTTAAAAATTATGTTTGTTTTTCCTAGACGATAGTACACTGTGTGCTAGGATTGAATAAATTACCAAATTCAGTAATTGATGACTAAAACGGATAACATTGAATACATATATGCTTTTATATACTCTTAGTAAAAGACAGTCTTATATAGATGAAATAAATTCGGTTTGCAATTATAAATTACTAAAGAGCATTTTGATATAGGGTTGTGATGAAAAATATAGTATGCGACTCACATCTGAGAAATACTGATTTGCTTGAAAAATATTTTTTTCACTTTTTCAGATTTATGTGGTTCTTGTTCCGAGTAAAATTCGGCGAACACGATCGGTGTGATAACAAGACTAGGCCTGAAACTCGTTACGTGATCAAGATGTTTGTCCACAACTTTACACTCACAGAACTAAGTAATGATATTTCGCTGCTGCAACTGAATCAACCTATGGAATATTCACATGCTATAAGGCCGGTTTGTTTGCCGAAGAACGGTTAGTAATTCAGAATACTTATAATTAATCTTATGGCATTACGGACTTCCATTATGTCTTTCAACGAGAGAGATCGATAGTCCTGGTGATCACATACATTTTGCCAGTCATTTATCAAAACTTGGAATAGCATTTATTCATTAGTTTGGCAGTTGGTAGCTATGGCGTCTTGTACGGTAAACAATTATGTTAGTTATTTTTAAAAGCCTATGATTTTTTATATTATTTATATTTTATAATTAGTTTAAAATAATTAAGTAATTTATTAATTAAACTGTGTAGTAGGTATATTATAGTTTTTTTTATGTTGACTATTGAATTTTACATATTCTGTGCATTTTTATCACATGACATGACTAAACGTACGTATGTAAGTATAATTGAATTGTTAGAAAAAAGTCTACAACTGCTATGAAAAGCTGCGTTTCCACGAGAGATGCTAGAATGCGTAGTGAAGTATGTATTTGTAAGAACAATAGAGTCGCTTCATTTAAGCCTCAATAGCTCAACGGTAGAAGGGCCGACTTCGCTCCGTTAACGCGAGAGTCGAGGGTTCGATCCTGACCCCCTTGGAGTATTGTCGTACCCACTCCTAGCGCAAGCTTCGAGCTTATTTGGAGGGCAATAGGAATATTAGTAATGCCTGAAAAAACCATTGCTAATATTCTTTAAAAAAAAAAAAATTAAAAATAAAAAAAAAAATTACATTTTTATTTAAGGCGTGAATAATAATTGAACGCATTGTGAGTATACTTTGAAGATATTTTCTCTCATACTTTAAAGAGTTTCATTCTTTACCTTTTTGATCATTCAGATCATCGTAAAATTTATATTGTATCATTATTTATATTGGACGAATCATTAAATTCGTTTCACTAACGGCGAATATATCTTTAAAAAACTGTTTTGATATTTTTTTGGTTTTGGAGACAGTAAAAATTAGGTTTTCGGATTTTTTAATTAATTCCATATCATTTATTTTAAATTTATCAAAAAAATATCAAATGGATGTAAAATTTGGGTAATAAGCATACCAATCCAAATTTATTGGTTGTAAAATTGGTTTCTGAATTGTATCGTAAAAATGTAAGGGTACCTTTTAGGTTTGTTGAATAATAAGTTTTTTGTTTGTGGAAGAATGCCATTGGGACGTTTTATTAGAGCACTAAAAATAAGCGAAATTTTGAATGTTTTAAAAAATTATGAAAACCTTTTCTAATATTCTTTGTCTGAAATAATTATTAGTGTCCAAGGATCTTTTCTGAAAAAGTACTAGTAATGTTGTTAATCTGAATTTAATTAAGAGACGCTCATAACCGGTTTAACTCACTAGCTGGAAAGCGATCTGTGGGTTAAGCGACATTAGGGGCGGTCAGTATATGGATGGGTAGCCAGTTAATTGTATAGCCTAACTATATACACATTTAAAATGATTTTGCTATTAATATAACAAATTATTTGGTAATATATAAAGAATCGTTTGTATTTTTGAAATTATGAACGCATACTTTTTTTTGATATATCCGACCCCGTATACATTTACGAATACCCAATAATTTAATAATAGATATAGCAATAGGTCACATCAATTGATGACTTATGGTCGTTGTGTTGAAAATAAAAGTGTATAAGCTTTTGTTACTTACCTAATAAACTTATCAAACAAGCGTCCTGCTTACCTCAAACTCAAGCTCAAACTCAAAATAGCACATTAGCACATTAGCGTACCGTAAGCCTATGAAGAATAAAAATGCCATAGCCTATGGAGACCGTCATACAATTAGTATATTGCTGGCCAAAGGAGCGAGGATGAAAAACGAAGCAACTTAGTGACTGTATGGAAGTTTTGGGTGTTCGATGCTTTCACTCGATGCATTTGGACTCTACTTCCAATTACTATTAGGTGGAGTAGAGTCATCTGACCCTCGTGATAGATAGGCAAAAAAATAATGAAACGCAATCGTGGTGATACTGCTATTTTTTATCAATATTCTCTGAAAACAAGCCCATTTCTTCATATGTGGCGTACCTATCCTCTCTGCATACGCTTATGCTTATAATGTTGACTTAGTCTTAAGCCTGTGTAAAACAATATAATCATTTGTACAAACAACAACAAAAGTTTTTGTCAATCCTTTTTTTTTAGCTGACAATCTTTACACCGGCTCACAAGCCATTGTCGCTGGATGGGGAGCTGTGGCAGAAAATGCGAAATGGTCTTGTACTCTCCAAGAGGCACAACTTCCGGTGCTTAGTTTTGAGGAGTGCCAAAATACTAAGTACAATAAGACGAAGATTAAAGAAGTAATGATGTGCGCTGGGTTTCCTGCGACGGCTCATAAAGACGCTTGCACTGTGAGTTTTACAGCTTACTACAAATTATGTATACATTACATAGGGCAATTAAATATTCTCCTTGTAAACGACTATTGAGATAATGACGTCAAAATACATAGTTACATCTGATATGCTAATTTTGCTAGACGGCTTAGCTAAAGTTCTAATAGTTAATAGCGTCTTTACCAATGTTCTTTTGTTGATTTGATAAAGCCACGATAGTAATCTCAATTTTTTCGCTGAAAACATGTGATCGTAACTATGAAAATAAAAAGAATATCTAATATATAAAATTCTCGTGTCCGTTCCCATACTCCTCCGAAACGGCTTGACCGATTCTTATGAAATTTTTATGCATATTCAGTAAGTCTGAGAATCGGCTACTATCTATTTTTCATACCCCTAAGTTAGTGGATAATTTTTATTTTTTTATTATTTTTTATTATGTGGCATTGAAAAATACATATGACCCTAAATTTTCACTTTTTATCACCAACCCCTGCATTTTAATAGTCATAATAGTAAACCAACAACTTTCACCGGTGTTACTTCCCAGATTTTTTCGGGGCAGGACAACGTCTGCCGGGCCCGCTAGTAGTATATATAAAATAATAATCGATAAGTTATAAGTTTTGCAAAACTATGTGAATCTATTTGAAAGTAATACATTACTTTGTAAATATTTAATCATATTCTTCTGATTTATCATTATCAAAATATGGCTTTCTTATCTGTATTACATAATAAACTTGTTTATTTGATACGAATATTTTTCTTGTGTTTGAACGGTACAAGACTTATACTTTAACCACAAGTTGGTCGACAAGAGTACAGTCTTTATGGTAAACGATCACTGTAGCATATAGGCCATGCAACATCAAGGAGTAACAAGCGCTCTACCGTTCAAAGCAGAGAGGGAATGAGAGAAATAGAATAAGAAAGAGTGGTTGAGTTTAGGCTTGTGACGCTCCCATTCTTTGCACGAAACGCAATAATACGAATACTAGTACCTGATATTCTGTGTGAGAGTAGTAGAGACTTCCTCAGCTGAGCGGGTCCACTCTTTTTTTTTTCATGTCGGTTGGCAAACAAGCATACGGTCCGCCTGATGGTAAGCAGTCACGACAACCTATGATCGCTGACGATACTTGAAGTATCACAAGCGCGTTGCCAACCTAAGGGATAGAAGGCAAAAAAGGAAAGTTGCAATGAAACTATCCCACGAAACAGTACCTACTGATACTAGTACTACTTTTCACCGATTTTCTGTGTGAGGTTAGTCCTTTCCTGGTCGAGCCGGCCCATTTGTGTTAGGAGGAGCGTGGAGCAACCAAATCAATCCAATTCCATTGTGCCGTTCAGATTTTATATGAGCCTTGCGTATAAATATGCATGTTATAATACTTATTGGTCGTCATTTGAATCGCAATAAGAGTCAATGGTGCTGACCATTATCACTGATGTGATTAAATGTCATTAATTATAAAGTATTCACGTATATTGTTGGAATAATCTCCGTCACAGCAGAGATTATCCCAACAGCGCGCGATAATGTGTGATAATGGGAGCAGTTGAATGTGCAGCGATTGTTTATTTATATTGTGTGTATATATTTAAAATTTCAGGGTGATAGTGGTGGGCCTTTGATTCATGAAAACAGTGAACACGCGTATGATTTGATTGGTAAGAAATTATGAATTAATTGCTATTGTTTTTTATTTTAAATGAGTTGGATAATGTACTAATAATATAAAAATGAAAAAAGTAATATTTTTTAAAATAAAGTTATATGTAAAATAATGACAATAATAGCCCAATGTCCAAGCAGTCATTTTGAAAAACAGACACTTTAATGTTCTTTCACTTACCGAGACTGCTCTGAGCCTCTACGGTCGCGGGTACGATTCCTGCTTGGAGCAGATGATTGTTATAAACATCTGTGTCAATCTTGGCTCTTGTATTGTGTCTCGGAGAGCACGTTAAGCTATCGGTCTCGGTTGTTATCATAACATCTAATAAAAATCGTTAACTACCGTTAATAATATATTTATCGGTTATTGCTCTTGTCCAACGTGTAACTGGTTCACCCTTTGGGTTGCAAAGGTGTCTGACCTACGCTCTGTGTAAAAACAACCCGTCAACCCGTGTGTAAGCCCGTCAGTTCTGGATAAGAGTATAAGCAGACCCTGGGTAAAGAACGGGAGTAATACTAGGAAGAAGAAGATTATAATTTTCCTAAAAGAAGAGGTTGGCCTAGTATTAAATAGGAAGTTGGTATGGCTAGCTAATTTAATTTTTAATTTTGTCTGTAATCAGGTGTAGTGTCTTGGGGTTACGGATGTGCAAGAAAAGGATATCCGGGAGTCTACACTAGAGTGACTAAATATTTGGACTGGATTCGAGATAATACTGAAGACGGTTGTTACTGTGACTATTAGAGAAGAACTACTCTAGCTTCTACTTACCTCGCTTTAATTTTGCAGCTTGATTTATAGTTATACTAATAAAAATTTAAAACGTTATATAGTTTTATTTCTATTCCTTAAAAGTTTTTATAATATTATTATGTAAACAAAGAAGACCGTCATAGTGAAGTACTTACATACATGCCTTTGATCACGTCTTCGATTCCCTCTGGGGTCTGATTATGTATAGGCCATATGTTCATAATATGTTACGGTCGAGGTGGACACGTTTTTGTGTGTGTCCGGAACCCGATAAAGGATAGTAGACATCTATAAGCTATGCCACACGTAAAGGGTCGACGATGTGTGACATTGTGTGAAAAGGGTGGAAGGGATAAAAAGTATCGTGACGTCACATTTCACAATCTAATATATTAACGAAAAATATGTACAATAAATATATTTCTCTTGTTTAGGCCTCATATGGTAGCGATAAATGCATTATAATAATCAGCGAGCGATTAGCAAAATGATTTTTCGATAATACAGACGATCAGCAAAGACAAGTCTTCGATCACGCGATAGCTGCGCATATTTCGCTGATTGCTATTTTTTCAAAATAAAACAACCGGTTTTTTGATTCATAAAATATGTATCACAGTGATTTATGTTTGAGGAATACATGTAATTAATATTCCGCATTATAATCGATAAACCATTTAAAATCAATTTATACGGAATATACAACTTCTAATCAAATGATTTGGTAAAATTATGATTTCTTTCAAGTAATTTGACATATTATTAACTTGCATTTTCTTATGAATGAAAGTAATGAGTTTTAAATATGTAATATTATTATAAGGAAAGATTACGAATCGAAAAGCTAGTTTGCGTACTAATAATAGAAGAAGACTAAACCGCATAGTTATGTTGTGGGAGCAATGCACCCATTCCCGTTGCAGCCTCATAGGTTTTAGTCGCATTTTACTTGGAGGAGTCTTACTTTACTTACAGGACTCCAATTAATTCACATATCACCGTATTGAGGCTACTTTTGTCTTAAGATTGTTTGCGTGACTCGTTTATTAAGAATGTGGAAAGTCAGTGCTGTCCTTATCTTGTTGACGTGTTACGGGACAATTGTAAGTTAAACGATTTTTTTATAGTAAGTTTTAACTAAGCACGAATTTTCACTTGTTATTTATTTCGATAATAATGGAACCCATTTTTACCCTTGTCAAGATTAAAGCGGAAGAGATTTCCGACACCCGTGAAGGCAATACAACAGTTAATGAGGTTCCCAATATTATTTCAGAAAATGAATTTGAAGAGCGAAATAGATGTAATTGTCGTAAGTACATATTTCTTATTCTTAAACTGAGGGCCGAAAATCATAATAACCGAGCAATTTGAGAAGCTTTATTTTAATCGACAGATAACTGGCATTTACCGAATAGTGAAAACCTATTCGAACAAAATTAATAGTTAGATTGGAAAAATAAAAACGTAGTCAATATTATGATTAGAGGATAAAAAGTAATATTTTAGAATAGCATAGTTACTATAATTTTAAAATAGCAATTGTATTATGAGACCCGAAGCTATCAAGCGATCGATTTGTATTCAGTATGTATGCCCTTCGTCCGCAGCTGCATAATGATTTACACGTATATGGTATTACTATATCATATAGGCGAATAATATCTTCCAGACATGTGTAACGAAAAAAAAAAAATTCTGAAATCAACATGTAGTAGTAGTATATTGTAGTAGTAGTATATATTGTAGTAGTAGTATATTGTAGTATTATAGTAGTATATTGTAGTAGTAGAGCTATACTTGTACCAGCACAAATGGGCCGGCTCGACCAAGGAATGGCAACTCTCTCACAGAAAATCGGTGTAAAGTAACGGTATGAGTAGGTACTGTTGCGTTTCATGCGATGAGTGAGAGTCCTATCCCTCGGTTTGGCAACGCACATGTAATACTTTAAGTATCGCAAGCTTTCATAGGTCTCATATTATGTCATGAAATAATCCAAAAAAATCAATATTATTACATAAGTTATTAAAAGTGTAGCATTATTAACAAATGACAAACCGTAAAGTATAATAATATGTAGATGAATAGATAATTTCAAATCTTAATCGCTTGTTTATAGTTTCAGTACTTTGAGAGTCAAAGTTCACGAATTTTATGTGTCATTGGTTTAATTTTAACTATGGTGTATATTTGTGTATATGTTTATGTGTATATGGTGTATATGTGTGTATATTGAATATTTATTTACTTTGTTATTTATATATTTATAATTAGTATTTACGTTTATTTAATATTTATTGTATAATTTATTAAATTTATGTTTATATTTACATTATTATATTCTCTTTTAGCCTCACTTCTCTATCTCATTGCTCAATATTTTCAACACAAAGGTTGTCTAGAAGAAATCGCTACGAAGCGATAAGACCGCCGTATTGTACAATCATGTTTTTATTATTACTTTTTTTCTTTTATATTTTAAGTGTTTTTTTTCTTTCTATGTGATGTGCAATAAAACAGTATATCTATCTATCTATGTTGAAAAGGTTGCGGTGAACGAAATGAGGTCCCTCGTATTGTTGGTGGCGTCGAGACAGCCGTGAACGAGTTTCCATGGGTGGTGAGATTAACGTACTTCAACAAATTCTATTGTGGTGGTATGCTTATCAATGATAGATACGTTTTGACTGCCGCTCATTGTGTTAAAGGGTACGTATTTATTATAAAATACTAAGTCTTATATTACTAACATATTAATAGTCTTAAATAATTTAATAACATATTTAAAATGACAATATTTATCAGAATTGACTCTACGGTTAACTGTTTAGATATCTTTCAATCATACTCATTGCTTGATTGATTTTCATCTACTGCTGTATAGCTAAAATTTATATATTTAAAATATTTAAATCGCATTACAAAGTAAATATCTCATTTTAGCATGTTACCGAAAAAATGTCAAACGTTCTACAGTAATATTATCTATTATTCAGTAGCTCTACAGTAATATTATTTATTATATAATAACAGAATTATTATCCATTAATGTTAAATTTATTCAATAAAAGGCAAAAAAACGAAGTTTAAAAATAACTAACAGATAAATTTGTCGTTTAAATAATATAAATTGCCTCAGAAAATTATAAACATAGTATGAAAAGTAAATATTTTGTTATTAAACAGATTAATGTGGTTCATGATTAAAGTCACATTGGGTGAACATGATCGTTGTAACAAGACCCACCGTCCTGAAACGAGATTCGCTGTAAACGTTGTGGCTCATAACTTCACGTATGTAACGTTTAGAGATGATATAGCCGTCTTGAAATTGAACGAAAAAGTGGAAATAACAGACACTATCAAGCCGGTCTGCTTGCCACGCAATGATGGTAAATATAAGAATTTATATGCCTTAAATCCTTTCATTTCATTGGTTAAATGATATGTATGTTGTTAAATGATCTGTTTAAAATTACACTTCAATCGCTTAAACTAAGCCACTAAACAAAAAGTCACCCCAAAGCAAATTGCGAAATTTTGTTCACTTAAATGAAAGATTTTTCCGTTACTTTGATTTAAAAACCACAAAAACAAGTTGAAATTTCTATGGGACCAGACTCAGAGTTAAAAATTTAATGAAAAAGTTTTTAAAATCGGGTTTAAAAATTCGGAGTTCTGAGGTATAAAAATACAATCGAATTAAAAACTCCTCCTTTTTTATGTTGGATGAAAATTGAAAAGTCTATATTAGAGGAATAAACATGCCATAGCAACAATAGATTAAGAAAATACTAGAAATAACTTACAATTCTTTACAGATAATGAATACGTGGGTATCAAGGCCATCGCGGTTGGATGGGGATCCATCGGAGAGCAGAAAAATCATTCCTGTAAACTACTTGACGTCGAATTACCAGTTCTTAGCAATAAAGCATGTAGAGACACCAAATATGAGTCTAGTATGATTGCTGATGACATGCTCTGCGCTGGATATCCTAATGAAGGAAAGAAAGATACTTGTCAGGTAATGAAATGAAACAAAAAACCCGACTCTATTATAATACTTACTATAAAGCAAAAAACTGGATAGTAATAATATAAGTTAAATGTTAGTAAAGTATAAAATTTTAACGTTTCCATTTAACACTGAAAAGAACGATTACTATTGAACGATTACTTAGATTTTTTTTTGACAAATTGGCGTCTGGTTGTTGCTGTGATGAATTTTGATTTCTATATCTTAAGTGTATTTTCACACGTTTCGGTTGCCGGGTAGCCGGCGCTGGGTGTCCGGTAGCGAAGGGTATGGGCATGTATGGCTGCTTTCACACGTACCGGCGTAATTTTGCTCGGCAAGCGGTCGCCGGTTGCACCACTGTGCGTACGAGCTACTAGATTCAAATTTGGGTCGTGTGAAAGCGAAATGAGTTACCGGACAGTCAGCGCCAGCGCACTAAGAATCATCAATATCAACTTAATTTTTTAGAATTTTTATTAGGAAAAGCAATATATTTTTCCGGAATCAGAAAAAGTTAATAACAGTCAAAATAACTCTAGACATTAACTTTCAGGGAGACAGTGGTGGACCATTATCCGCAGAGAGAAAAGATAAACGTTATGAATTATTAGGTAAGAAAAATAAGTCCAAAAATCGTGTAAAAAAACACATACCACCATTCTAATTTTAATATTCTTGTTAAATTTATGAAAAATATTTCCAAATTGTCGAACTAAAGTTTCAATACTATAAATTGGGATCAGATAAATTATATAAATCCAAACAAGGCAAGTCCTTATCTCATTTAGATTTTAAATTTTCACTTTCGTTATCTTTAATTGTTTTTATAGGTGTGGTTTCATGGGGGATTGGTTGCGGTAGACAAGGATATCCAGGTGTTTACACAAGAGTCACGAAGTACTTGGACTGGATCAAGAATAACTCCCTTCATGGTTGCTTCTGCTCTGACTAATACTTGATTTCTTCTTATATAATATACCCGTATTTTTCGCATAAAATGAACAATATAATGTAATTCTATAAAGTCAGTAACATTGAAGTTATCTAGATGTTAAATTAAAGAGCCCGTATATTTTTTTATTTATAATTGTGTTTTTCTCTACACCCATAGGTAATATATTTTGAAATGCTAGATACAAAATTTTGTATAAGTTATTTAATTTCGGAGTTGGTTAAGTCATGGTGTACATTTTAATCGCGTTCATGTGTTTCTATTTGACGCCCATAGTAAGTAAATTATTTATGCAAATCTTGAATAAACGAATTTTTGTTAACAATGTTTACACTTCAGGTTTCAAGCCATGGAATTGGGAATTTATTAGGATTTTATACAGGTTTTCGAAAACTGTGCCTCTGTCGTGAGTATTAAATTAAATAAAAACATTTTTACAAATTCTGGACTTTACAGAATTAATTTAACTTGCAGGTTGTGGTATATCATTTAGTAATGCTGATAATGGGTGGTTATCTAGTAGTGAGCCTTATACCTCGTACGACATGCCGTGGTTAGCGATTATACATACTAAAACTACAATTTTAAGAGGTACTTTGATATCTGATAGACATGTGATAACTGCCGCTAATCCTCTATATCGGTAATGTAGTCATAATTAAATTTGATTATATGAAAATAATAGAGAATTGGGACACGGGGCAGGTAATGGTACCAAGTTTTCCATTTGCAGAACAGCGGCATCGGAAATAACAGTTACATTAGGAACACATGATTTATGTAAAGAAAGCGGACACGCACTCAATACTAGCATAGCTGCTGTGCTTATACATCCAGGTTATTCTGCTGTAAATAAAAATCGTGATATAGCTCTTCTTAAGTTGAGAAACCCAGTTCAGTTTAGTCAGTTCATTTCTCCTATCTGTATGCCAATTTACGGTAAGTAATTTAATTGTACACACTTGACAATGAAAATAAAAAGAATTCGTTGATACATAAAATAAACTACAGAAATCAAGTTCATGATCTTTACAAACTTTTTTTTGTTCAAAGAGCTGATATATTCGTATGTATAGCCTGTATGAAATCCAATAGAACTAAAGCACATTTTTCTACTTTTAGATACAGGAGACAGTGAACAATTAGCTTGGACTATAACTTCACGGCTTAAAAATTACTCAGATTTGTGCGTAAGTCGAGTAGCTTCGGTATCAGTATCGATATCTTATTGTGATGAAAGTATATTAAGCTATTCTATGGACTTGTCTTCTGATAAAGGCTGTCTTGGTCTTATAGGTACAAAGAATATTCTTTGTAAAGTGAGTAAAGTTTTTAAATATTGTTGTAAGTTCTAGGATAGTTCCCTTTAACGTCAATATTGTCGTTTCCCATAATTATTTACGATTTTATTTATTAATAAAAAGAAATTTACTATAATATCTGTTTATGTAAATATGAGATTATCATTGACTCCGGTTTTATACATGAAAATACCATATACAAAAATATAAATTTGATCGATGTTATATTTCATTCCTTTTGCTATTTTCATAGAATGATATTGGCGGACCTGTAATGACCCGTTTGAAGCCTGGATTTCCATTCAGATTAGTTGGTGTCATTAACTACGCTTCTTGTGAGAAAGAATCATCTCCTATATTTACAAGGACTATTGACAATTTACTCTGGATTCACGAACACATACATAAAGATTGTCAATGTTTTTAATCATCTTACTACTGTATGAAACGTTTTGGTACAATATGTATTAAATAAATAAGTCGTCGATTCTTTTACTTTTTTATTTGAAATTTTCTTAAACTATTTTTCTACATGTTAAAATAAATTGTCGACAAAGCGTTCAACTAGTGGCAACTTTTCTCTTAAGAACATTTGTATCAATTACATCTTCTTCGTGATTTAAAGGTAACCCTTTATCCTCTAATACTGCATCAGGTGCTCCGTACGTAACGGTGTATGATGGGTTCAAAGGATGCAACACACCAATAGCTGTAACAGCATTCTTACTCTGTTCATCACCAAATTCATAGTGTGTACCGTCGCCAGATTTTAAGATACGTCTCCCAACCTTTAAAGAAATAAAATACTTTAAATACTGCTAAACGAAAATCACAAACATCGAAAAGAATTTAAAATAATAAATGTATTCATCTTGATTTTGAGGCTAATGTTATTTACTGTATTTATATTAATGTATGCTAAGATAACAAAAGATGTATTGACGATTACCATTTCTGTTGATGCACTTTTTAGGTCATAAGCCAGTCCTAATTTCTCAAAAATCCTGATAAAGTTTGCTGACTGATTAAAATGCATTGAGAGTTCAGCAGCTTTGTAATCCCAAGGGAACGCATGATGGTAATTGTGCCAACCTTCGCCCAAAGATATGAATGAAACGAACCATGATTCAACCGGTTGTAATTTTCTGAAAAATAAAATGCATTATGAATAGTATTTAGAGTAAAACTTTTAATACTTTGAACTAAGTGGCTCACACAACTCAAGAATAATAATAACAACCACTACATAGTATAAAACAAAGCTCGCTTTCTTTGTTCCCATATCCCTATGTATGCTTAAATTTTTAAAACTACGCAACGGATTTTGATGCGGTTTATTTAATAGATTGAATAAAATAAATAAACGCTACACACTCAACGGCCCCCATTAGGATACTAATATCCTGTGTCGGGGGTCCGGAAACATTCACAATGACAAGGACAAATACACCCAGACCGGAAAATATGCTTGCATGGTCAATACAAACATATTATGCTCCGAGCGGGAATCGAACCCGCGACCTGTGGCGTTTAAGGCAGGTTCGCTACCGCTGCGCCACAACGTCGTCAAAGAGGAAGTTAAGAGGAAGGTTTATATGTATAATGACATCCATTAAATAGTGGAGAAATACTGTTTCTAATGTGTTGTCGTAAATAATTACATTTAACGCGTGCGGGCCACGGGCAGTAATGAATAAATCAAAACTTTATTCCTTTTTTCAGTGAATGACAAAGGCTATATATTTTATACCCGTGCGAAGCCGGAGCGGGCCGCTAGTGATATATATATTTCCTTAATTAAAATCAGTTTAGTGACTTCAGCCAATTCTATTGCATTATAAAAATTTCACTCACTTATCGTAAGGTCTTGTTCCATAGAGATGAGCTGCACTATTAACAAGCCATGTTCCATTTAATTGAAACATATAACGGAAGAAGTAACAAGTTAGAAAAGAATTTAGAAACGATTCTTCTAAATAATAATAAGGTACACCCACGGGAATCAACACAGCTATTATAAAATACAAGTAGTAGTAGTATCTGAAAAAGAAGACCGAGCGATAATTATATTCACAAACAACTCAAATGATATTTGTATTAATCCGATTTATTATCACTCTCTTGCCATTTTTTCATCTTCTGGCTTAGTAGTAGACTTTTAAGAGCTTTATCTTCGGAAATTTTTATGGCTCACGCGACACAGTATTAACGTATTTATTATTCATATTATACCCATTTTATGTAATATTATGTTAATAAACTATAGAAAATGTTTTACTTTTTTTGGAACATAACCATCCAGTCGGCTTGAAGATCGGTCATATCAATTCTTCTTCCTAGCTCCTTCACATATACATGCTTCTTACACATCAGCCAACCCATGTGACAAAAGAAAAATCCTCTCTTTGAGTTGTGTGGGTCGCCATCTGTGTCCGAATAACGGTGATGAAGACGATGATCACGGCACCAGATAAAAACAGAGTTCTGTAATATAAAAAACGAATAACTTAGTTTGCGGAAGGATTTAGTAAACTTTCTGTGTACAACTATGTACACAGAAAGTTTACTCTCCAAAACTTTAAGTTATTTGTTAAAGTACGTATTAATTTCTGTAAAAAAAATAGCAAGCAAGTTTACCTGGCCCGCCATTGTCTGGAAAAACAGTAGAACAGCCTTCAAAGGTGGTGTTGCTTTAAAAGATCTGTGTGCAAATAGTCTATGTGCTCCAATAGTAACCCCCTCAGTAGAAACGAAGAGAAGAAAGATAACTGTAACGAAGAAAAAGATATTATTATATAGTAGGTACCATTAATGATCTCCCGCCCAGTGACGGTGTTAAGACTACTAGAGACATTAGCAATGCGAGTATATTTACTTTTATGAATTGTGAGTATATGTACTTTGGAAAACCAAAGTGTGTCAATTTTACTCTACAAGGTTTTATGGATGAAAATAATTATGAATTAGTTTAAACTTATATCTTGTGACATTTATTACTTAAGTTTTATTTTTTCCTTATAAATGATGGTTTGCATCTTGAATTTTAAGATTGAATTATGGGATTTGCGCATCGTTACAGACAGAGCTGCTACCACTATGCCAGAACGGTCGGCTTAGTGAAATTTATCAATGATGCATGAATAGAATGTGAATTATTTTAGTGGGATTAAAACATATGCTCTTACTACTTTATAAGTATTATACTGAAAGTATTCTTAAGAAGTAGAAGAATATGAAAGAGCATACAGCAAAACAGAACTGCGTATTGCTGCGTACTGCGTATAACTTGGCCCGTTGCGAGCCGTTAAACTGATAACCTAATTGTAGTAAATATTAAATGTATTATAAAAAAGTAGCGGGCCCGGCAGACGTTGTCCTGCCACGAAAATGAAAAAAAGGTGAGACCAGATAGCAGCGCCCCCTTCTAGGTCCAATTGTTAATCTAAACCATTCTCGAATACACAAAATTCACCGGAATACACAAAAAAATCATCAAAATCGGTCCAGCCGTTTAGGAGGTGTTCAGTGACATACACACGTATAGTAGAATTATATATATAAAGATAAAATACAATTTTATTGTTAATTTTGTTGTTGTTCTGTATTTAACTATACTTACTCCATAAATAAGTTAGATAGTTGACTTGTCCTGTAATGACAATTCCAAAACCCCATAGTGCCATGAGATGCAGGAATAAAAATCCGATGGCATTTTTCCACACTATTTCGTGTTTGTACGTGTAATCAGTTCCAATTTTCTTCGTTATTATATATTTTATATTTCGTTCACTAAGTGTATCATCAGATTTTTTATCACTTTCTTCCATTGCGTCGTAATTATCTTTTAGAATGTTGTTTTTTAGAGCCATGTTTTGTATGCTTAAACTGACTGTTCAGATTGTACTTGTGAATTATTGATTTTGTTCATTTTTATATTCTTTTTTATTCAAAGATGTGTCATCATTGTATTGTTTTGTTCAATTAAAGTATATATGGAGCAACGCAAACTTGAACTCGGTTTTGTATTCAAATTGAAGATGGCCTATTAATATACATTAGTCAACATTGCAAGAGCTAAGTAATCGTTCAAATATTTGATGATATTATCAACTTTGGTGTATTTCTAAGATCAATGAAAAATTAGCATTAATATCTACATTTCTATAACTAAGAATTTAAATCTTAATGATGACTCTCAAAATTATATTTTTATAAGCAGACGGATAAACGTATAGATGGACAGATGGAAAGACGTAAAGATGACATAACGAAATGATAATGGTCTCGTTTTATCCATTTGGCTACAGAACCCTAAGAATATCAAAAAACTTTTGAGACTCATAATTTAGCAGGCATTTGTCTTAACATTATTCCAGGTATTTATCTAGGGTATGCTATTGAAATAGTAGTATTCTAAGTAGTTCTGTGACACAATGAAGGAGATAATTCTATACATAAATATATTTATGATATATTTATGAATATGTACATTGTCGTACGTAATGTACATAAGTATAATACCTTTGCATAGTTTGTGCATCAGAGTGTGGCATTCGTCACGTGCATTGTGCTTCACGTTAATTTTAATTTACATGAGCATAGCAATTACCATAGCTTTATCATCCTTTCAAGTTATTTACCGTTACGTTACCGTTATTAGCAGGAGATGGCCAGCGGTCCAAATCTAATAGAAAACCTATTGTGTCTGTTAAAAGATTAGCTGATAGTTAAGAAATCTATAGTAATTATTTTCATGCAAGCGTATAAGTAATAAGATTAAAATTATTAATATTTAATTATATAAAATTATTACCTACAGTGCAATTTTACCTGACTGTAACTATAAGTTATGATAACTGGTAGAGTTATCTTAAAGGCATAACTTTGTCCGGACTACAGATTAAGTTGTGATAGCATTTGTCTGTTTTGTGACTTTGTTTTTGAGTACATGAATAAATAAAAAATTTAAATACCTAAACGTAACGTAAACTTCAATATTTAAACTATACCATAACAAAATATTCAAAGATTAAATCTCATCTTAAATGCATCAAATGTATCATTATGTCCAATGAATTTGTATGTAAATTATAATACAAAGTTTAAAAATCAATTCTCAGTTATGTTCTCGACGTGTATAAAATTAATCGCAACATCCATTCAAGTATATGCACGAGTGCATTTTCGATATTTGATATCCACTTGAATTTTAATTAAAAATCTCGAATATTCCTTTTATTACCAACCAAATCGTTCCGTCAGAGTTGATCACCATGTTTTTCCTCTTACGCCAAACCGAGATATTAAGAACACCTATAAAATGAAACGAATAAGTATTATACTTTTTTTAATGTTTATAAATTATGATTGTGAGGTAATATTAAAATCATATTATAAAAATAAAGATATGTTCTTAATTTTAATATATTTTATGCATTTTTGTTGTTATTTAATTTTAGGTCGATGCGAACAAATTGAATCACTCATGCGGTAAGGCAATACTTTTTAATTATTTTTTAAAGATTAGTGTTGTTTTCGAACATCTAATATGCGCGATTTCGTCTTTGAGCGGTTATGAACAAAGGCATTGGATTTTAAATCAAAATTTATAAAATAAAAACAATAAATCCTTTACATATTTAAATATGGAACAAATTAGCTAGTTTTTGTTTAGAATGTGGAATCGAGGGGAAGAATCGACGCATCGTTGGTGGTTCTACTGTTCAACCCCACCAGTACCCCTGGCTGGTAGCACTCATGCTAGGGTCAAAACTGCACTGCGGGGGAGCTATCATCACTGATCAGCATATACTAACTGCTGGACATTGTATTACTTTCGGGTTAGAAGTTTTATTTTTAACTTTTTTTTTTTGTTTTATGTTATAAGTTAGCAAACAAGCATACGGCCCACCTGATGGTAAGTGGTTGCCGTAGCCTATGAGAGCTTGCAGCACCAGAAGTAGGTGCCACTCACGCGTTGCCAACCTCGAGATATTAGTTCTTAAATCTCGTCCGCCCAGTAATTTCACTAGCGTACAGTGCCCTTTAAACCGGAACACAGTAATGCCTAGGCACTACTATTTGGCGGCAGAATATCATTGACACTGCGGTGGTACCTAGCCGGCCTCTTGCAACAAAAGACCTACCACCAACTAACTATTCCTTGATGATCCATTCGTATTTTTAAAAAATGGCAGTTTAAAAATAATATGCGTTTTATCTCTTTTTATTTCATGACGCATGGCAACAAAGCATACGGTCCGCCTGATGGTGAACACTCACCGCAACCTATGAACGCTTGCGATACTTAATTACTTAAACTATTACAATCCCAAGGCTTGGAGCTTGGTTGCTTGTATTTAAAATTTGTTACTTTCATTTGTTCAATTTTAAAAAATCTTAATTTGTACATATGTATATCTATTGTTAACTTAACTGTTACAATTTATAATGTTTGATTCTGGTTATAGTGTCCATTATCGAGATTTAGCTGCACACATCGGGATGCACGACCGCCTAGGGAAATCTCACACAGTGATGCGGCTAACGAATGGCATCAAGCATCCTAGTTTCACATCGAACGCCGTGCGTGACGTCAACGACATCGCTGTCCTGACGTTGGACAGAAAAATAAAGTTCTCTGATAAAATACGACCCATTTGCTTACCAAATGCAGGTAATAAGCCAATTTTGTGTTAGATATTGTCCTGGGAAGCTTACCGTGAACTCTTATTGCTATTAACATGACAACTTACACTGAGCCGCAGCGCTATTTCGTACCATATAAATTATATATAAGTTATGTACGTCATGGTACCATATAAAATCTGATACGTTTTACTAACGGTATTCATTTGCATCGCAATAACAGTTGAATTATTACTAAAAGTTCAAGATGTTCCCCTGTTCCATTTTCATTTTATTAGAAAGACAATCGTCTAAAATAACAAAGAACTTACAAACATTATGAAACATTTAGATTGCATTAAAGTTAGCTATTCCACAATTGTATGTAAAATAATTATTTAAAAAATTCTTCAGATAATGGTTTGCATTCTTAGTAAGAAAATCATAGTGACATTGAGTTTAAAGTCGAGATGGCCAAATGGATCAAAAACGTATACTCTAACCGAAGGTCGCGGGTACAAATCCGGGCACCTCTGAGTTTTCAAGTGCTCAATTTTTGTTTCAAAAGTGAAGGAAAGCATCGGGAGGGCGCTTGCATGTCCTGGAAGAAATTCTAAGAGATGTATATGCTGGTGGTAAGGCTAAAAAGGCCTGCCTGGTTACAACCGTACGTTGGTGAAAAACCCGGCTGCTCGTTACCCGCGTTTTGAGGTCAGAGAGCGTATAGTTGTATCCTAAATGGCGGAAACCACCTGTTCTCTGCCGTAATTATTTAAAAAAATATTTCAAGAATAGTATGAAGTCTAAATAAGAAATTGATGATGACATTGAGTTTTAAGCCGAGGTGGCCAATGAATCAAAAATTAGGCTCTAACTGAAGCGAATGCTTGAAGCATTCCGGGCAAGCATTCGCATCGCAGATAATGACTCTGTCACAAACGTTAATTTTACTTCTAGTTAGATCACGTAATTTTATTCAGATATGGATTTTACGAACGTGGGATTAACAGTAGCTGGATGGGGAAAAACGAGACAGGGTTCCCTTACTTCTTCAAGATATTTGCTGGAAACTAAGGTGAAAATTGTACCCAGTGATGTATGCACAAAATCCACTATTTACAAAAACAATCTCGTATCAGATACTATGATGTGTGCTTATAGCCTTGGAAAGGACGCCTGTCAGGTAAGATGTAGTCAAAACATTTCCTAAAACTTTCTTTGAACCAACTGAAAAGGGATTTGAGTTGAAGGGTGTTTTACAGGATTATTGAGAAATAGTCTTAGAATATTTTTTTCTTTAGATATTTAAAATGGTATCAATCAAATGTTCGATCTGACTTTTGCCAAACGCTATTGCTCGTCCTTCTTACTTCCTTGAAAAGATTTTGCACGAGAAAAAGAAATCTTTGCAGAGACATATCTTACTTTTACTCTTGACTTGACGTCGGAGTAGTACTGGTAAGAATTTATAGGTCGGAATACGATTATCTTAAGAGTATAGGGGAGTAGTTTCCATCTTTGAACATGCCCATGGTTAGTCTGTATGTATTTTTAACGATGCATTTTTGCATATAAAGTTTTTTTTAATAAATAAACGGTACACACCCAACGGCCTCCATTAGGATAGCGATATTCTGTGTGTGTGTAAGGAAATACATACAAGAATAAGGACAAACACACCCATATTGGAACATATTGGAAAATATGGGTGTTTGTCCTTGTTGAACCTGTGACCTATCCCTACCGCAGCGCCATAAAGTCATCAAATTCAATTTCATTATTTTGCAGGGTGACAGTGGTGGGCCAATATTTTCCACCAACTCCAAAACCCACCACAAGAAATGGTATCAAGTTGGTATGTATTTTTTTATACAATTATATACGCTTTAAACTAATACACGTAACGTAATGGTTGGTGTTGTATTATAAGATATTTCACAGTAAATTTCATGGTTAAAGAAATAAATAATTATTATTATACTCCATATTAAAAACGACTTCAAAGATCAATAATGTATTTATATATATTTTTTCTATACCTACAGGAATTGTTTCATGGGGTATAGACTGTGCAATGCCTGACTATCCAGGTATGAACAATAGTATAGTACTTTTGATATTTTTGGTTTAATATTCTTTCGGTTATACGCTTTTATTTTTTTACAGGAGTTTACACAATCGTTTCGAAATACGTACATTGGATTAAACAACAGACAAAGGATGGGATGTATTGTGTTTAAGTATTATAAAATAAGATAATAATTAATCAAATTTTTGAATTTTTTGGCTATTCGAAACCTTAACTTAGAACTCTTTCAGAATTCTAAAATCGAAAATACAACAACCATTGTTTTATAACTGATGTAACCTATGAAGAATATAAAGATACAGATTAAGTTATCACGATAACATTTTTATATTGTGTTTTCCATATTAGTTTGATTAAACGCGATAATTGTGCTTCCCGAGAAATCTTTTTTATTTTTCTCAACTTTCCAACAATTTCAAGTTTATTTGATAAAAGTTAATTTGCCATTCATTTCAACCGTATAGCGATAAGAGGAATAAAAGAAAATGTATGTAACAGAAATCGATTTCACATCTATATACTATAGTATTATTATACTGTATAAAAAAATAAAAATACAAGCATGTAACAATCGATAAGAAATATTTTACTCCACAAAAACGTAACATAATATCGAATTAAATCAAAAACAATGTTCACTATGATACATATAATTAATAAAACCGATTTAATGATACTTATAAAGCTAATAACGTTTGCTACATTTACATGAACATTAGCGTGAATAATTTCAATGATTTAAAGTGCGAGAAACGTAAATATAATCTAAGTACCGATAATATTCGGTCACGGAAACATTTTAGTTCTTTTTGTGCTTACGAGAATAGTGTAACAAACAATATGTGGTCGCTCTTATTCTCTATTCTAAGTTTCACTAAGGTTTGTAAAAGTATTTTTATAAGTAGATAAATACAGCTACTCGTCGCGTTGTAAAGTTAAAAGTTTTTTTTTAGGTTGCATTGGTGACGTCGGTACAATTGGATTGTAGTAAGTTTGTATTGCATTTATCCTGTAAGTAAAAATAAATAAAAATATTATAAAATATGTTTTATACTATGTTGTATATTTTGTTGTTTTATATTTGAAACCACAACTTATTTTGTGTTTAAGACAAACCAAGTTTTTGTAGGTCCGACATTCAAATCTTGCCCTGGGCGATGATAATCTTTGTTACGAGTTACGAAATTCAATGTTTGTATATAAATCGAGTCTAGTAGCTATTATCTATCGTCGTTGTCAATCTATAGACGTCCTCTGCTGGAGATAGGTCTCTCCTAAATGATGTCCTGAAACGACCCTGCGCCAATTGCATCCAGCGGTTCCCACCGACTCGATTTATGTCATCAGACCACCTAGTAGGAGGGCTGCAGGCTCCGCGACTTCCGGCGTATGGTCGTCATGCTAACATTTGGGCTCCATCGTCCATCGGTTCTTCGAGCCATAGATAGTAACTATTATATATAATCATTGATATTTTTTAGAATGTGGATTACCCTCTGACGATGTTATATCAATGAGGATTGTGGGTGGACGTCGAGCTGTTCCTCATTCGTTTCCTTGGATAGTCGCTATTTTGCAAAACGGCCGCATGCATTGTGGTGGCGCTTTAATCACGGACATACATGTCCTGACAGCTGGACACTGCTTTCAATGGTATTTGTAATATATTTAAGGAAATATGGACTATTTTTTAACCAATTTTTTCTTTAGAGTTCATCCCGCTTATCACCAAAAACTTTTTGTCCTATTTATATTGTATTTCTTTCTAATCAAAAACTGCGGGTAACAGATTCATTTGTTTCTTTTCAAGAATCGGTAATGTAGATAGCGAAAAATTATTTGTTGCTCAAAGTAGCAATCAATAGCTATTATGTTGAATGTAATATTTATATAGTAAAATAAAATAAAGACACGTTTCTTTATTCGGTAAATATATATACCATATTTATTATAGGAACGACAAAGATGAAATGGTTGTCCTAATTGGTGCTGATGATCTAGACGATCTAGCAAATGTAGAAATGAGAACCATTGCGCAGGCTACTGTTCATGAAAACTTTACATCAACACCCATGAGAGATGAGAATGATATAGCAATTATCACATTGAATAAGCCAGTACAATTTAGCTCGATGATTGTACCCATTTGTTTACCAAACCCTGGTAAGTGGTTTACCCACATTGTTACTTATAAGATTTGTTTATAAGAACTACGGTTATTGAATATGAATAAGTTTTTTAATAATTGTGAAGTGTGTTTGCTTTATACAATAAAGATTTATTACTACTATTTGGTGGCAGAATATTTGAGACTGTGGTGGTACCTACCTAGCCGGCCTCTTGCAACAAAAGACCTACCACCAGTGTGACTGATTGCACTGGTGGAATAATCTCTGCTATGACAGAGGTTATCCCAACAACGGGCTATGGGGTGGCCACATCCCGACGCCGGGAAAATTTTGAAGTCTTCGTTTTAACGTTCATTTTTACGTCATACTAATTGCTTTGATGTGTTCTGTTCTATAGTATTCGTATCGCTGAGTTTAACTCCCGGTTTCTCGAACATTGATAAAACTCACGTCAAATTAACATAGCAAATACAAAACGCTCATTGGTTGTCTGTTAATCATCGATTATCTTTAACCATTGAGCGCTCTATATTTGATATGTTAAGTTGACATGAATTTGATCGACGCACGAGAAACCGGGCGGGTCTGTTAAACAAACATAAAGCGCTGAACAGTAATTATATTATTAAAATATGAACTGTAGTTATAATACTATTAAATTCGTATATTCAAGGTACTTATTCTTTACATTAACTCCTTTTTTCTGCGCGGTCTAAGTGCTTGTGCGTGATAATGTTAAAAGTTATATTTTTATTGAGTTATACTTGGAAAAGAGATAATTTACAAGAAACGACAAAGATTTTAATATCTCTGTTGAACAAGTGATATTTTGCAAATAAGCAAACAGGAAATCTACCAGGTACAAACAGATCAATGTGAAATAGCAGTATCGCCAATAAGTTTGACTACCGAAAACCTTTTTTCTTTTTCTTCCACTTTTTTAACCTTCTCAGTCTCAAGGATGCATTGCACCGCCATGTTTCTTGTGTTCAGACTTCTTTCCTGTAACACCTCGATTGCGACCTTTATGATAAAAATAAACGCTACACACTCAATAAACGCTACACACTCAACGGCCCCCATTAGGATAGTAATATCCTGTATCAGGGGTCCGGAAACATTCACAATGACAAGGACAAATACACCCAGACCGGAAAATATGCTTGCATGGTCATACAAACATATTATGCTCCGAGCGGGAATCGAACCCGTGACCTGTGGCGTTTAAGGCAGGTTCGCTACCGCTGCGCCACAACGTCGTCATCGTCGTCAAAAATTGATAAACAGTTTGGATTTTAGGTCAAAATTTCGGTGCAAGAGTGGGTACCATAGCAGGATGGGGTCGTCTAGGGGCCAATAAGTCATTGTCCAGAGTTTTGATGAAAGCCAGCCTTACTATACTTTCTGATAAGGAATGTATGAACTCAAAATTGGCACCACATATTGTGCCCACGATGATGTGCACTTACATGAAAGGAAAAGATGGTTGTCAGGTATTTTAAATAATCAATTGTGCTTTTGTAATGCTAAAGTCACAATCCTCTTTTTTTAAAGTCAGATAATCATATCCTCCTTATTTTTTAAATCAGTTAAGTTCTCTATTAATCAAGAGCGAATGTACGTGAATAAAGGCTGTTTGGATAACTTTAAAATTGTTTCTTACATAGGAATCTTAACAATAAGACCTATTGATTTATTAAGATTTTTGTGAGTGGTCATCTAGCTTTACTTCTCCAATTTGAAGGCTTCTAAAGTGCTGTTTTTACATATCAGGGTGACAGCGGTGGTCCTCTACTTGTATTCGATGATGGAAAATACGTACAAGCAGGTAAATTATAAAGAAAATTATGAAGTACACAAATTTGTAAAGAAAACTTTTCTGATTGGCTACATTGTACGTATGCCACTGGAAGAAACTATGATTATGTAAAAGTACTACTAAAGGAAGTAATAAATATCGATCAAAGCTTGTGGAATTAAGAATTTGGGCTAGAATATAATATAAGAGTATAATGTCATCACGGCTAGTGGCATATTTAGTTTATTCCCGTGACCTTTGACATTTTTGGATGAAATGAGGCTTCCATAAATTTAATTTCAGATTATATAAATTTTTATGACATTTACAACTAAATTTATTAACATAAAATTATTCTCATAAAAAATATAGTTTAACTATAATTTTTTTTTGATATACAGGTGTTGTGTCATGGGGAATAGGATGTGCAAATATCAAATATCCAGGTTCGTGTAGTGACTATTCTAATAATTAATTCTTTGTTTTTTAACATTATGCATAGAGTAGTGCCGAAATTGTTACAAAGCAACCAAAAATTTTTTTTACCCGTCATTCCGTCAATTTGGCTAATTCTTTTTTTTATTAAGGATGATAGCTCTCTTAATAGAGGAAGCTAAGGAAAGCAACACTATTTTATTAAAAACATATGGATATATTTATTGATATCAAAAGAAAAGCATATAAAAAGTGTGTGTATGTACTTATGCACACGCGTTAGAAGTTATACTTCTTTGGCGTAACAAGATAAAAATCTTTTCAAAAATTTTATCTTTCGCCTTATTCTACGTTTGTAGAAAAACGACACTAACAATAGAAAAAGGTATTTAATACATTAAAAGTTTTATTATAACGCATTATCTAGTTAAATAAAGTTTATTTAAATATTACAAAAAAAAAATTGACTATAGCTAACTTCAGGGTGTTGGTTTTTTGTGACGGTGTGCGCTTGCATCGTAAAAAATTACTCTCATCATTTTTCCCTAACGCGCCAAAAGAAGTATAACTTCAAAAGCGATGCTAAAACAACAAAAACAGCCATTACTAGACAAGCCTAAGTTTGTCGATTTTTCTTGTGAAGAAAACGTTTTTATTGTAAATGAGTCTTCTTGCTAGTATTATTTCCGGTATTTACCCAAGTTCTGTCTATACTCTTATTCTGATTTGACGGATTACTTCAGAGTAGTTTTTACAGAAAGTGATTGCCATCGGACTTCCGCAAACCAAAGGGCGAACCAGTAACTCATTGGATAAGAGTAAATTACCTATCAAGAGTTAATGATTAACGTGCTCTTCGAGGCACGGTGCGGAGTCCCCAAAACAAAAAAAATAATTATAACAAACATTTTGTCCAAGTGGGAATCGAACCCGCGACCATCGATTCTCATCGAGGCTCACTACAAGCACGCCACAACGGTCATCTTTCATTGTAAATGAGTAATATTAAAAAATACAGTTGAATTTTTTTTATCATATTGGGTAACCCCAAGGTTTTTCTTGGCTTATCGATATGTTCTTTAGGGATAAACAAAACAATGTGGCTGACAATTCAAGTCTGTTGTCAATAATTATTTTAACTAGTTTGAATTTATTGTCTTAATATTTTACAGGAGTGTACACGAAGGTCAGCGAATACATGGATTGGATCAAAAAACATTCTGTTGGCGGAAATACGTGCAACTAAAGATTGCAATACTTTTTCATCAAACACGTTCATTTTTTTAAATAATTTATTTCATATTGTTTTTATTAATATTAGAACGTATGTACCTACCTACTTAGTATACTTTTTCTTATTCACAAATTAATGAATAAAATTCTTGTTTCGTGATTAAATCAACATTACCTGCATGATAATACCTATTTGATAATACTAGTCAGTTGGACGGAAAGGTTAAATTGGTCTCTAAAAAGCTTGGTGTGCTCAGCAAGGCGAGGCACTACTTGACTTCGGCTCATCGCTTAGAGTTGTACAAGGCGCAAATTCGACCGCACGTGGAGTACTGCTCTCATCTCTGGGCGGGAGCTCCCCAGTACCAGATGCTTCCAATTGACTGCATCCAACGTAGAGCGGTTCGAATTGTCGACGATCGAGCCCTTTCCGATTGGCTTGATCCTTTGGAACTGCGTAGGGATGTTGGATCGCTCTGCATCTTCTACCGCATGTATCACGGGGAATGTCCTAAGAACAGGAATTGTTTGGACTGATCCCGCCGGTAGAATTCCATCATCGGACATCGCGTCAAAATGCCAAATTCCACCCTCACCACCTCGATATCTGGAAATCCATAACAGCGCGTTTCAGAAGGCATTTTCTCCTGCGCACAACCACTCTGTGGAATCCGCTTCCGCCGGCAGTCTTGCGAACCGATACGACTTGGGAACCTTCAAGAGTAGAGCCTATTCCTTTCTTAAAGGTCGGCAAAGCACCTACATGCCCTCCGGTGTTGCAGTTGTTCATGGGCGGCGGTGATCACTTAACATCAGTTGAGGCCTCCTGCTCGTTTGCCCCCTCTGATATAAAAAAAAAAAAAAAACTATGGTATTACTAGCTTAAATTACAGTTAAATTCTCAGTACTCGGCCCCCCCCGCCCGGTGACGCTGTAAAGGCCAGTAGGGCCAACAGCAATACACATTCCGAAAAAAAAAAAAAAAAAAAAACAGTTAAATTTGGGGTGACATAAACATTTAAGGAAATTTTAAAACTCAAAGTGTCATAATTGTAGTTTCATAAATGACCGACTTCCATACAAACTTTCAACCTGCATTTTTTTTACCCGACTGCCGGAGGGTAATGTTTTTCGAGCTTATGGACGTATATATGTATGTATGTATGTATGTATGTATGTATGTATGTATGTATGTATGTATGTATGTATGTGTGTATGTATGTGTGTGTACGTATGTATGTGTGTATGTATGTATGTCTATTTCTTTGTGACGCCCTACAGGCTACAGGCTAAACCCTTGGACGGATTTCGACTTATGGGGTATCATTAGATTCGTGAAGTCGCTTCCGCTGTCTTTTCTATTTTTCTTGTTCTAGATCTTTTAAACTATATAACGCATTTTAATTCAGCGATAGATAAAGCGATTCAAGAGGAAGGTCCATATGTACAATACATACTTATTACAGTTGAGAAAAGCTAAAAATTAAAAATCGTAATATGATGTCATAACAAATATATTTATGTGCGCTCAAATCGGAAGCTCTGGCTAGGCCTCACGAGATAGATCAAATATTGTACTACTGAATTGTATATCATATAAAAAGATCCATAGAAAAAGGTTTACATATTACAAAAATGTATTATTTTCCAAGCTATTTTATACAATGCAGTATTGTTTGTTAACCAATTAAATACATTACATACCTTGTACATTTTATGAATATCAAAACTGCTCTTAACAGCATTTTATTAAAATACATATCTGACAATATAATATCAGAGATTTAAAAGGTGGAGGCACGGCAGCTGGCGGGCCGTACGTTATAAATAGCGCATCGATGACCGCGCTTCACCATATAGCATTGTATAATTCGTAGTGATATTAGTATCTATATTCCACACGTGCGAAACCTAGGCAGGTTCCTAGTTTATTATAAGATTTTTTGCGCTTAACTTTTTGACGTGATAACGTCTTGTACATCGATGAACGTCGGCTGCACAACGAAAAAGCATGACTCATTGTCACGTTCCACCTGAGCCGAGCGTGCAAGCAAAACCGCGGGACAAGCGATAGGCACGATTGGCCTAAGCGTTCTATTCAATATGTTTTTTTTGCGACCTCATCACGGGAAATGATCGTCCGAAAATCGACTTTACAGACAAGCAGTATTTTTTACTTTATAGTGAAGTGAAGTATGAAAAAATTGAACTAAAAAAATAGAGTTAAAAAGTAAATGCTGACATAGATCATAATGCCGACTGCTCATGACTGTTTTAACCTGTGGCTGCCTAATGATGTATTCGTATAATCTATGACCATTATTTACTCTGTGATATGTGAAGTTGTGAACAGTGAATTTGACATCGTGCTTCGCGGAGTTGGTTGGCCTTTGGCCTACTTTTTATTTATTGTTCTACTGAATGACTAAAGTTTTAAAATAAAACAAATGTAGGACTTCATATTTATCTTTAATTTGTTCTTTAAGCAGTTTAGTTCACTTATTTCTCTGGAGATGTTTAATTAGATCTTAAAATGCCTAGCATCAGGAAATACCGACGTGACACAACCGAAGTCAGCTGTTGTTTAAAATATGTAATTTTTGGTGTAAATGTTTTATTTTGGGTAAGTTGCATAAAAAAACTCAAACAACATATTCTTCCTTATTTTAATAACAAAGAGTACTTTTATTATTTATGCGGAATTACTCTTAAAATTGAGGCTTTTAATTGAATGCCTTTGTTGCAAAGTCAAGGCTGCAATCACTCGCATTAGATAGGCTTACTTTATATACTTAATATACTTTTAACTTAATTTATTATGTTACATTATTTACATTATGCTTAATACCAAGTCTAAATAATTATTGGCTATAAATATCATTAATGAATTTATCATTGTGAAAAAAATTTATGTAAATATGGTTTTATTGAGTTGAATAATTATTATAGGTTAATAAAACAAACTATTATATTACTATAATTTTTCTTCTTCTTCGTAGCATTATTTCCAGGTATTCCTGGTATCCAGGGTCTAGTTATACTTTTATCCTGACTTGACGGGTTACTAGATTTGGTATTTATATATTAAAGCCACCGTAGCAAAAATTTCTGCTTGCTATTCATACCTCAGCTTCAGTATGATAATTTGTATAATTTGGGTCCTGTTTCTGGGTGGTTATAAAAAAACAATCTCGGAAACTTAAGTTGGGAAAACTAAGCTCAGCTCCAGCCTTCTAACCTAACCTATCCGATTCGGATTTCTCTCAATCAAGGTGTGATTAATTAGTAGAATTTTCGCAGCGGTTTCCTAAATGTGTAAGTACCCTAGTTTATACACAGAGTAATTGCCATCTTACCTTATGTAACCCTAAGGGTGAACCAGTGACTCATTGCTAGATACGAGCACACTAGCTATCAAGCGTTGAAGATTACTTTCAGATGTTATAATCGGGACTGGCAGCTTAACACACTCTCCGAGGCATGGTGGAGAGTCACAAGGACAAATGCCCAGACCAAAATAATATTACTATAATTACAAAAATATTGATACTTTTAACTATTTTAATCACAAAAAAAAAACAAATGAAATTGATATCCTGTCTTTTTATGATTAAGTGTGCAAAAAGTGTTTGATAAAGAAGGTCATCTCTTTTCATTGTTATTCCAGTTCCTGGGCCTCATGGTACTAGCTGTTGGTTTGTGGGCATGGACAGAAAAAGACACATTTAATAATTTATCACGTTTGACTAGCATTGCTTTGGATCCAGCATTTATATTAATATGTGCGGGTAAGTAATTCTAACAATTAAAAAACAACCTCTTTACATTCTCTTTAGTTACATATAGAATTTCAAGTAAAAGAACCGTTAAAATCATAACTGCATTTATGATAATGGCTTCTTGATTGTGGAGGGGTTAATAACCCATGGCTATTATCACATCAAATTGACTTGTCACTTATAATTACCATAGGTATTTTTTCCCATTTAGTCCCTAATGGGCCACCAGCAGATGAGTCCGCATCTTTCTATTTTGTAGTTGTTCAATGCGCTGTTTTCTTTAATTATCTATATATCTACCTTTCTTATTAAATTGAGTTGTGTCACAATGTTTTTAAAAGAATATTAGCAATACTTTTTCAAGGCATTACTTATATTCCTATTGCCCCTCCAAATAAGCTCGAAGCTTGCACTAGAAGTGAGTACGGCAATAGCCCAAGGGGTCAGGATCTAACCTGCGACTCTCATGTTAACAGAGTGGAGTCGGCTTCTACCGTTGAGATATTAAGGCCTTAATAATGACTCTTTGTATATCTTAAATTTAAATAAATGTAATAACTTTTACCTAATTATATGTATTGGCCTTGATATAGATTCTCAACAATAGGTGTCATTACTTGAATCTCACTCAATCAAAAAACAAAGGGTAATTAAAACAATGACACAATTCCATTAAGTATTTGAACTTTTGAATTTTATTTTTTCTAAACTGGATTTTGAATTACCTTAAACTTAAATTAGAATTATTAATTGTCTAAACAATTTTAAAATAGAGATTGTTCCTATTATATGATTGTTCCTATTATTAGATATGATAGATTAAGAAGGTTAAGTGATCGAGCTGTAATTCATTCAATTTTAATAAAATAAAATATATTAATCATACACTTACCATATACTAATTTTGCACAATACCAAATGAAATTAGTGTGTGACTAACTTCATTCTGTTGCACTGGTGTTGAATAAACATAGGGGGCAACAGCAAGACTGAAATTTTTGTCTGTGTGGAAGCACCTGTTCACAGTCAAAAATAAATGTATTACCATTGTAGAACAGCCTATCCTACAAGAGAAGAATCATTAAAATTAGTTTATAATCATTATATTATACAAACAAAAAATGCTTCATTAGAAAACCTTTAGAATTAACCACCGACACAAAAAGAGGGGGTTATAAGTTTGACCAATATGTGTGTCTGTGTTTATCCATATCTCTTAAACAGGTGAACTAATTGAATGCAGTCAAGTTATTTTTTTAGTACCAAACACCAAATAAATTAAAATTTATTATTGTTTAATTAGTATTTTGTTTTCATTTCAGGTACAATAACATTTATAATTGGCTTCACTGGATGCGTTGGAGCCTTGCGTGAGAACACATGCCTATTAGCTTGTGTGAGTTTAACTAATTACTTATTAATTGTTTGACCTTAATCTGTTAACACAATGTTATAAATAAAATCAGTCACGGTCACACCTCATTTAGTATATTTTAATTCTGAATATAAATGGGCTGAACAATAATAATATTTAGTAGGGTACAATACATTCACTGATTGAAAAAAATGCAACAAGTATGTGTAAGTCCCCAGTACTTCCACAGACCAGTCATCTCATTTGTAATGAAAAGCGAATGTTAATTTTATATCAATTTGAGCCGAGTCACAAATATAATTAGGCACATTGAATTACAAGGTTTATTACAATTATAATTTTTTTTCTCCCATAATCAAAGTGAGATAAAAAATTTATTATATTTTTTGAAATTGAATTTAAAATACTGAATTGATATTGATAAAAGTCCCCTTTATACTACATACATTGTTATTAATTTTTTATTTTATGCTACATACACACACACACACGCACACATACATTTATAAAAATATTTGTCATATGTATAATGTTGAGTCTTCAGTTGAAAAAGAGTCTTAGGTGTTGCAAATGGATGTAAATTAAAAGTTTCGTTAAAACTTTTTCTTTCAGTATGCGGTGTTTCTTGCTCTTCTTCTATTAGCTGAAATGACTGCTGGAATATTATTCTTCGTATTCAAAGATTGGGTAAATACATATTGATACAATTTCTTTCTTTTTTTAACATGACTTTATTAGCCTCACCTCTATGTCTACCTATTAACGTAATGTATTTTTTGTGAAATTTACGTAAAGTTATATGATAATATATTGAGGAGTCTTGCCTCAATGTATTATCTCAACAGTTGCGTGTTCGATCCCGACCTCCTTGGGCTACCCCTGCCCACTCGTACTCGGTCGTACCCACTCCTAGCGCAAGCTATCAGCTTATTAGGGGGGAATAGGAATATTAGTAATGATTTGAAAAAGCATTGTTAATAATCCTTAAATAATATATATTAAAAAACATAAAAAATATATAAATGTTTTAAGATAACATATTCATTCCAGATAAAGCAGCAAGCAACAAGTGGATTCCAGTCGTTTATTACACATTATAGAGAAGATCCCGATCAACAGAATTTGATTGACTGGATCCAAGAGGATTGGGTATGTATATTACTGTTTTATTAATTTTTACAGCAACTTTCCAACAGAAAATCGACTGATTTAGTTGCACAACATTTTATATAAGCTGTTCACACTTATCCACCACTTTTTTTTTGTCAGCACGGACAAGAAATGTTGGGTGTTTGCCAGCCCTCTACATCCGTAAAAAAAACGCGTCGGATGTCCGGCCCGGTATAACTCTCTTTGCTGCCCCTGATTACGCAGTTTGCTAGCTTCTTACTCTTTGGATCCCGACATTTTTTGTGGACTTTTTTCTTTTCAAATAATGTATATTATTATATAAAAGCTTCGTAGATTAACCAGATTCTATCGCTTCCGTCAACCGACTAATATGAACAGAGGCCTCGACATCTGATTACAATACGGCGCTCGACTCGATTCAAATCAACATTCACGAAGACGGAGCCTCTGTTTTTTTAAGTGCTTCACGGCGAATGAAAATATTGTCAGAAAACCTGCATCTTGGAAGAAATTCTTAGGCATTTTTGCCAGCGAAGCCCTGACACGCACGCCGTCGCCTACGTTCAGTTCTGCAGTAACCAAATATGTTCTCTAACGAATACGAAATAATAAGAGAGACTTTTGTAACATAGACAATATATTTAAAAAAACTAAACATTTTTGGAACAATATTCCATTAAGGGTATAAAAATCTTAATTTTATACTTAGAAAATTGGAATAGTATTGGGAAATGATAAATGTAGACTAAGTCTCCAACTAATATTTTTATTGAGCTCTGTGTCTTAGAGTACGACATACATAATACTTAACAATTATTTAGATTATATACACATATTAAAAAATGAGTAATAGTCTATACACTACACGGTCAGCTGCTGCGAACTATAGGCGTCGCCATATTGGCCTTGACTGCTCTGATGAGCGCCTTTCACTTTATCCCTACTCCGCGGCCGACCGTCACGCGACATGCAACACACAGACCAAAAAGTTTGAGACGATGTAATAAAAGTTTCACTTTAATATATGTTACCCAGTTGCAATGTTGCGGCGTCGAGGGCCCTCGCGACTGGGATCGGAACGCGTACTTCAACTGCTCGAGCGACGCGGTCGGCTCGCGCGAGGCGTGCGGCGTGCCCTTCAGCTGCTGCCGGAACAAGCCGCAGGACATCATAAGAAACAAACAGTGTGGTTACGACGTCAGGAAGTCCACTTACGTGAGTAACTTAATATCCATTATTATCACATCACGGATAATCTAAAAATGTGAACGAATTAATTGATTGCATAAAACATTGGTAACAATATACTATAATGTTAGGCTGTACAATTAATGCGGCCATCCGGCTAAAAAAGTTGCTAAATTAGCTAGCTGATCAGCTTAGCTAATTTAAACGGCTAGATACATTAGCTTGGCTGAATAGCCGGCAATTTAGACAATGTGTAGGTGGACGACTGATTCAGTAATTTCAGGCACGGTCGTTATATGGATGGGTGACTCTACAAGGTGTGAGTGCTAGTTTCACCATACACCTCATGTATTCCTTCGCGTTCGATGGAGGTCAAGAGCTTACCGATTTTTGAATTTAAAAAAATGTCCACCTTTCCTATTAAGTTTGTTTACATTGGATATGAAAAGTACTGTGACGTTCGACGTGGTTGGTTACGTTTTAAATTTGAATATAGCAAGCGAGTGAGCGCGTTATCCACGAGCGCGGCTGCCTGGCGGCGGGCGAGGACTGGCTCCAGCGACATTTCGCTCCCGTGGCCGCCGCTGTACTGGGACCACTCGCGCTTAAGGTTCCGCCTCGTCACGTTCAGCCTCCATGTGTATTTTTGTGTCAAATTGCACAGCTTTTTCAGTTTCGTTTTTATTTTAATTAAAAATATAGCGAAAACATCCCTTAAGCTTGTAGTTCGTTGTAAACAAAAACAATTGTCTTATAAATATAAGAGCTATTACATTATATGGATAGGCCTTTCCATACGAACAAAATGTCCAAAGATTCCCTGGTGGTCCTTCTTAAATGGATAAATTCTTTCTAACGCAACTAAACGATCCTAGTCATAAGCTTGCAACATAATCGAGTAAAGTTAGTATTGAATAATATATTCTAATTTTGAATTTCGCGCCATTTATACCGTTGCGCGCTCTAACATATAGCTGTCTCTCTCTATACCGTGGCATCAAGCGTGTATTACTTTGTGTATTTCTTGCTAGTTTTATAATGAATAGTTGGTAAAACCTGATTTACGTCGTTTAATTCAACAGTTGGCGTGTGACTAACTTCGTTTCGTTGCTTTACAAAGCACCAGCGAATCTTTGGCCATTTTTTCTGTATAAAGGGACAGTCTTTAGTTTATAGTAAGTTGATGCTTACGATTAAGTTTTCGCATATATTGTATTTATTTGCACAGTAGTTTGTGTCGTTATTTACGTTTAGCTTTCTTTTGTTCTAGAGTTTTGACATAGCTAAGATTATATATGACAAGGGTTGCCTAGAGGCCGCTGAAGAGTGGTTCGATCATAATCTGTTGATTGTAGCCACGTCCGCTGTTTGTACTGCTTTTGCACAAGTAAGTTGCTGTTGCACAAATTAGACTCTTTTATTTTATTTTACATGCTTTCTATGTGTATTCGTTTACTTTAATGAACGTCATCTAATTCTTTTTACTTTTAACGTAATAAGTTTATAATTAAGTTATGAACATTTCATGACGAATCGATTATCGATAATGAGCTCAATAATGTAGTAAATTGATTTGAGATTTTGTTTGGCATCGAAATAAATAAACGCAACCATTCAACGGCCCCTATTAGGATAGTGATATCCAGTGTCGGTGTCTGTGACACATACATACACAACGACAAGGACAAACACACCTACCCAGAACACACGCCTGTATGGTCAATACAAACATATGCTCCGAGCGGGAATCGAACCCGCGACCTGCGGCGTCAAAAAAACACGCGAATTCTTCGTCATAGCGTTTTGCCGTCATTTTTCCAAAATCCCTCCTTACTAATTAGAGTTACTAGTTTTAAAAAAATTACCATTTGAACTCCGCAACCCTTTATGGGCGAACCAGTAATTCACTGGATTTGAGTAAATTGTCTACCAATAAGGGAACTGTCAGCTAAACATGGTCATGGATCACTTTGTGGACAATTCCCAGATTAAATTTTTTTTTTGACGGGGAGTTAGAAGGATTTACATCCCGCCAAATTTGAAAAAAAAACATAGGATATATTATTTTTACCCAAAAAAAAAAATCTCTAAAAATATTTTTTTCACGCAATCATCGCTAGATCCTCGGCATCTGCTTCGCTCAGAATCTCCGAGCGGACATATTCGCTCAAAAAGCGAAGTGGCACTGACAATCAGCGTCTCCTGCGGCGGTGTGATGCGGCACGCACGCACCCTCGACCCTCAAGCGCTCCGACCGGTATGACCAACTATCCTATCTACATCAACACTGATTTCCACATTAATCATTGATGATTTTCCATTACGATTATTTGATGATTATTTTTTATAATGAATATCTATATTTATTAATTAGGTTTTTTAGTTACTTTTGTTTGAAATAATTATTTTACCCTACATTACTTCTGCGTAGTGATCATAATGTGATTGAATTATATATAAAGTGAAATCAGCTTGGAGACGTTTTTGCGTTTATAGTATTATTATATAGGCTATTGTCGTACCTACTTCTATCGCAATTACGAGCTTATTTGGAGGGATTTTGGCAATAAGAGTGTGTATTATGACTTGAAAAAGCAATGCTAATATTTAAAAAAATGGCATGATATTTGTAAAGCTACTTATAAGCGACTAATGCGAAAGTTGAACCACTATATACAAGCGAAAACGTCTCTAAACAGATTTTTCAATAGTCCTAGAAAATACACTAGTTGTATGAATAATGACATTGGTCCACTTCATAAAATTTTATGGTTAATTTTAGTACTGAAATTTATGTTGAAAGAAAAGTAATTAACTATTCACTTTATTTATACCGAATCTGCCATAATTTTTTTAAATATTAATTAATGTTTGAAAGAGTATTTTCGTTCGTAAAACTCTTCATCTTACTGTCCCTTTGGCTGTCCTATCTTCTTCTTATGCCTTGGAAAATTCTTCAAAAATCTACGATCGTCTATGCTTAATTGTTGTTATGCAATTGTTGTTAGAATTGTCCAGCGTTTAAATACGTGATATTGTTGACTTCAATATTATTATTTTCGTAGTTGCATTATAGTTTTACTGGTTAGGGGTTTGACAATAAAGCGTTGTGGGGAAAAATGACATGATCGTTACAAATTAATAATAAAATTGATTATAAAATACGAAATACTAATAAACTATAGAATATTTAGATACTAGTCAATAAAAATATCATATAAAATGAAAAAATTATCAAGTGATATTTCTATCGCCAGCGTTAATAAGTTGCGACTGCATACCATCAGACGAATCGTATCCTTGTTTGGTTGACAAACATGAAGTAAAAATGTCAAACGAGCACAATTTTGTGCTCAAAAGGAAAATGTGTCCGTCAAACCTCAAATCAGAAACCTGGTTGCATTTATATAATTAGGTAGTATTTACGATTAATAATAATGAAGTCTCATAATATCGCTGTGTGTGTTCAATTAATGTCCAATAAGCGTTAACGGCAGCTGTGAGATGAATTTAGTATTGGAATTTAAAGTATTATAGAGCTATATGTATATGAAAAAGAATGTTGATGTTGTAGTGTTAGTTGTTAATAACAATATTGCCCATCGATATCAAGAAGTGATTGCCATTGCCAACTTGAGTTTGATCAAGTTGGTTAAGTTGACCAAACGTTTTCCCAATTTGGCCAATATCAATAATTATGATTTTAATTGTTTTCAAACATCAGGTAGGTTTGTTTTCATACTGAATCTCATAGTAGGTGGAGTTTTTAAAAGCATCTAGGGTCGTGATCTAAGCTTCAGGAGAATAATGGCTGACAATATTACTAGTTTATAATATTATTTTAAGTATTATTAATTAGATTTAAATTATATGATTAGTGAATAGGTAATACTCATTTTTATTGATATATTTTTGTCATTTAGCTTTAAGGTGACTAAATTATATGTATTTATTAATTCGAGCGCATAATTTATTTACAAATATCGCACAATTATGTACCATGTTAAATTATATACTAAATGATTTTTATTAAGATCTTATTATGTATATCTCATTGCTACAATTTTGCCTATATTCTTTTTGTTATAATTCTTTTATATTTTTGCGAAATATTTTTAATCATGATATAATTTTTTTCATGTAATATGTAAGATAGTATTATTAAGGGTTGTGGGTCTATTTTCATACGTCTAATAATTTTTTTAATTTTTTGGTTTTTCTTTTCAAATCTAAAATAAAAACATTTTTTGATAAAAAAATAATAAATTCTTGACGCCTGGTTTCTCGTACTTTGATGAACATTTACATACTAAATACATAGAACCCTCATTGGTTGAAGACGTTGATGTTCAACAGGCAACCAATAAGCGTTCTGCATTAGGTGTATTAAGTTGGCATGAATCTGATCAATGTACGAGAAACCGGGGGTACATGCTCAGTTTTTTTTACCTCTATGAATATTATAAAATTACGAATATGAAGTATAAAATAGACTTATATACTGTAGAACTCTGTTAATCACCGCATTTGCCTTAAACATTCCTTTGCAGTATTCCTAAAACTACAAGGACAATAATATTATCGAATACTTAAAATGTTAATTGTAGTTAGCGATCTCCTAAAGTCAATCTGTTGAAATAAAACATTGGGCACTGCCTTACAGTATTTACTTATTGAAATATCATTTTGTGCTTATAATAAGAGAATGCCTTTTGTATTTGTAATCTAGATTTAGAAATGCGTTATTCTATGTATAATTAGATGATAAGATGTATAACAACATTAATTATTTAATATTATTTTATATTTTGATCTGTTGTTTTTGAAACAATTTTTTTTACAGCAGATACATTAAAAATCAATGAATTTTAAATGTTTAAAAATTCTGAGCGACCTTCAAAAATTAATATTTGAAACAAATTTTATAAAAGTTATTACTTTTTTGGCTACTGACCTTTGCACATGCGCGCGCAGCTTTATTTTTAGTTCTTACCACTTCAGTGGTGGCGCTAGTTTATCCGCCTACTTTAACAAATTTATATACCTAGAGTTCTGAATGTGTATTTTTGGCTATATCTATGGTTGCTAGGTTACTGGTTTGCTTAAACTTTTCTTATTTCATATGACAGAGGAAACAACTAACGGCGTGATTTTACTCGTCGGCCATCTTGTTATTTAATAAAATTTCGATTTTTGTTGACATTTAAATGTGACATTTGGCGCAAATTGAAGCAATTGATTCAAGAATTGAATTGAATTTTTTGACATTTAAATGCCAGTGATGAAATATAGTATTAATTTACTTGATTTAAAATGTTTACTCATTTTAGAGTTTTTATAAAGACTAGTAATTATATGTACGTGAGATTGATGTAGAGATAAATCGCCATGTATTTAGATTGTTATATTAGTGTAGTTTTATAGTTTATAGGTTATATTAATTCATATGAAATTATTTAAAACTAAAAAAAAGAACATATTTTTTACTCGAATAAATTATCAAACGCTATTCAGTCTTTTTATTCTTTACCTATATTCTAATGGCTATGACAAAACGTACGATCCGCCTAATAATAAAATATTACCATACCCTATATATGTTTATCACTACATAGTATAAAACAAAGTGGCTTTCTCTGTCCCTATGTATGCTTAAATCTTTAAAACTACGCAACGGATTTTGATACGGTTTTTAATAGATAGAGTGATTGAAGAGGAAGGTTTATATACATTAAATAGTGGAGGAGAAAAAAATATTTTTGAGGTTTCTAATGTGTTGTAAATAATTACACTTAACGCGTGCGGGCCACGGGCAGGAATAAATCAAAACTACTGGATCGATTTTAATCATTTCTTCATCGAATGTCCATAGACTATATATTTTATACCCGTGCGAAGCCGGAGCGGGCCGCTAGTATCATATATTTTATCATCATCATTTCATGCCGTTTGACAAACAAACATATGGTTCGCCTGATGGTAAGCAGTCACCGCGACCTATGAACGCTTGTGACACATGCTCGTTGCCACCCCAAGGAACAGGAGGCACGGGATGAGAAGGGATAAAAGGAAGGGAACAATGGGGGTGGGAGATTGGGCCTCCTGTGCTCCATTTATCGCACGTAACGCAAAAGTAGCTACTGATACTGTTACTTTACGATGATTTTCTGTGTGAGGTCTAGTCGGCCTATTAGTTCTGATCTTGGCCCTAATACCTATTATATATATTTTTTATTGATAATTGAAACAGAAGGGAAAATAAAGTACGATTCTTCTATAATTCATCTTTCTATCCATTTTTTTCCATACTTTTCATAAAACATTACATAACGTCATTACCGACAATCGAATGACATTCCTTACTTTTTCTTTAAAAAAATAAAGTAACTGGCCAGTTGGCTGGCTGGCTATCGGCTGACTGGCTGGCTTGCTAGCTGGCTGGCATTGCTAGCTGCCTGGCATGGCTTGGCTTGGCTTGGCTTGGCTTGGCTTGGCTAGCTAGCTGGCATTGCTAGCTGCCTGGCATGGCTTGGCTTGGCATGGCTAGCTAGCTGGCATTGCTAACTGCCTGGCATGGCTTGGCTTGGCTTGGCTTGGCTAGCTAGCTGGCATTGCTAACTGCCTGGCATGGCTTGGCTTGATTTGGCTTATTGGTAAGCGTAGCGTTACAATCGGCCATTCTGCAACAATTGCTCCCGCAATGGGAACAGAAAAAAATAATTAGCTCTCTAATAAATCTATAAGGTCTTAGAAAGTCAGCGGACACTAGAAATTTTTGTATCCTCTCAAACGTTTGATACTTGTTATCCCGTATCTGTCATTGTCAATAACTTTTATTATAATACAGATCTTCTAGTTTACGATTGACTCTACAAGCGCTACTAGTAGGAGCTTGTCTCCAAAGAACTAAATACCCCTTTTTGTACAATTTACTGTGTTTCGGGCGTTTATCAAAATAGCGTTCCATTTTAGCACTAGCTTTCTTTATTCGTGGCTTTGACACGTTTGGACTGAGTAGGCTTATCATTATCTATCCAGAATCTAAATATCACAAACTGATCTACCGCTACGTGAAGACATTAGATCAAAAGGTTTAAACATAATAGTATCGTTTTGTGTGTTATTAATATACCCCACAAGATATCTGAAAAACAATTAGCCCAATTGTTATCGGCTTCACTGGGGTTAGTTGCAGGAAGTGCATTTAGAATAGTACGATTAGTGCGCTCAATTTGACCGTTTGCTCGCGGGCGTGCAATAGCATTTAAAGTATGTCTGAAATGTTTGTCTGTAGCAATTTTTTTGAAGTGATGTGTAGTTACGATTCCATCAGTATTTAAACAATCCAAAAACTCTTCAAAACCCTGATCGTTTCAAGAATTCACTGCTCGAGTCAGCTCGCCAATAACAAATTTAAAAAAAAACGTCAGTCAAAACTAACATATTCATTACCTTTTTTTTTTGTCCTACAAAATGAGCCTAAATGATCTACATGAATCATTCTATAAGGTTCTTTAGGTTTAGAGCTCCGGTGTAACTTGCCTTCTCATACGCACAATGTAAATAAGTCATTACGTACTTTCTAATAAAATGAGATATTTAAGAACACCAGAAATGGTTTTTAATGAGGTTCATGGTACGTTTAAATCCTTTGTCCCCTATTTCACCAAGATGCCTCTGAACAATTTTCCATCCAGCCGGTCCGGGAACGACAAGAAGGTTCCATTAATGGTTTTCCTATATAATCTGTCATCTAACAAAACATAATTATTTTTCATATGAAGTGACGCTGAGCAATTTTTAGATGATTGATTATATTGCGTAACTTATCATTTTTAATTATTACATTTTAATCAGTAATTTCAAGGTGATTAATGTTTAAAGCGTCAATGGGATTTCTACTCAAGGCATCGCCTTGTTTCATTCGTTCCCCTGATCTACATTCTACATTTATGTCCTGTATTAACAACCACCACCTTGCAATGCCGGGAATAATGTCGCGTTTCGTTAGAGTAGCACGTGCGGTGGTGCAATCGAAAACTACTTCAATATGTTTACCTACTACGTAAACTCGAAATTTTTGTAACGACTCAACTACCAAAACGGTTTTAGGTTCGTAATTGTGAAACACACTTTTCTCTTAAGAAGTTACACGACTAAAATACATGGCAGACCGTAAAGTTTTATCTAATTGATATTGTAATAAAATGCCGGCTATACCTATTTTGCACACGTCTGTATATATGTTAGTTTACAATGACGGGTCGTATACTGCTAGCACTGATTTGGAACACCGACAAGCTTTTTAATCCTTCTTTGGGGAATGATATCCTTCTTTGGGGAAAGGTGGCTGACATCAATACTATTTTTATTCTTCAAAAAAGGGTAATTCGGGCAATTTGTAATTTAAGAGCGCGGGCCTCTCTAAGAGATGTTTTTAAGGATATAGGCATAATGACTGTGGTGTCACAATTTATTTATTCTAACCTCTTATATATTAGGAATAATTTAAAGTCTTTTAGCAAAAATAGCGATGTACATTCAATTAACACTAGAAACAAAAATAAACTTTGTAAGCCTAGCTTTCGTCTGCGTAAAGTCAGTAATTCTTTTAAGGGGCTAGGTATTCGCATTTTCAACAAAATTCCAGATGGCTTATTAGAACTGCCAACAAGCAAGTTCCAGATGTATATAAAAAATAAACTTATCAATAAAGCCTATTATTCGTTAGAGGAATATTTTTCCGATAAAAATGCTTGGGACTCTTAATATTGCTGGATCTCATTCAAGAACCAAATTTTATATGAAAGAATACAATTGTAAAAAATATATATTTGAAAAGAGTAAGTGTCGAGTTTCTTGTCGGGTCTTCTCGATAGAATCAACCTTCCGAACCGTCGGTAGCGTCTGACTATTCAAAAGTACTTTTTAAAAGTCTACTTGAATAAAAATAATTTTGATTTGATTTGATTTAATCGGTCAAACTCTTAGTTTGCTTAATACCCCAAACCTATACGACATTATTTTTTGTTAAACCAGTGAACGAGCAATTTCTGCGAATTTATATATAAATATTCGAAAATAGCTACACAGACCAATAAACTGCCGTACTTCATGTACATTTCAAAATGAAAACTTTGTCATGTTTAACTTATTTATTTAGTTTTGTTATGGAAACTTTTGTAAACTGATTCTTTAATAATACCAGCCCCGTTTGGAATGTGATAATCTATAGGGTTGACGATAAATAGGTTAATCCACGGTAAGTTTTATTTCCATGTGTACTAAATTTGTATAACCAAGATCTTTTGTACTATTTGCGAGACTATCCTTGTACCAAAGTAATAAATTAATTAAATTATCACGTTCGTTTGCATTTAATATTCCTACCTGAATCTCTGCTTGTGGAACGCCACCTATGCTCACATAAAAGATTTGACTTGTGGTTAAAATAGTAAACAACGAACTATAACTAGTAAAAGCATCGGAACCCTTAGTCTCAGATTTCGAATCAGACAGCAAATGAGTTGGATTGGCTGATAATGGCATGGCTTTACAACGAACCTGGCTGACTGTTGTTGATTCTTTTCGCTGCGTGTTAGGACTTGACCAACCTTCCATACGACGTCCTGTTCACCAGTATTGATGACTTTGATGTGTCCTCCACATCCTCGAAGTAACCTAGCTGGTAAAGAGTAGGACACTACTTCTAACTCAAAGTGCCATGGAGCTAAACATACATTGTTGTTTTAGGTTTTTCCAATACATGAACTTTGATGATGGAAATGCCAAGTGGTAAAGTTTCTTTATATGCCGTGACCACCATAAACTTCTGAAGATTCTCGACTACGACAATTGGTGCTATAAACACAGGGTTAGGCATCAATGTAGCTGTTCCATTGCTCACTTGCTCAGTTGTTGGAATTTATAATGGGTTGATCTATCAGATACCGATTGATACGCCCCATGTAAATATCCGTTAAGTATGACTTACATTGTATCTGAATATTGTCAACTTCTAAGTCAAATATCACTTCTCCATTACTTGTTATCAAATCCACTAGAAAATCAATTCAATATTGTGTTTGTAGGTATTGCGTTTAATGCAAGTTGAGCTCTTTTTCTGCTGCTCTTGACATTCACTTAACTTCCCGTATCAATATAAATTTTAACAAAAACATCGTTGTTCTTGGCTACTTTCTTGTAAATATTATTATAACTCACTTACGAGCTTGATGAAGTTTATCTTGTAGATGAAATGCTTTAATTTTTACATTCCGTTGTGTATGTCTCCTAAATAAAAAATTTTTCCCCGCTGATACAGTACAAACGTTTCCATCTGGGTCTAATTCTCGAAATAAGCGATGAGGCACGGTTGATTTTAGTACAGCCGAACGTTGTTTCGTGGTCGAGGTCACGTATCGCCCTGTCGACTGCATTTTGCAGCAAGTTTTTCAATAGTTTTCTGGCAGAAGGAGAACTATCGCTATCTTCACCGTAATCTCTCTCTTCTGTTAAAGAACTCCATCTCAGTCGACGGATTCCTTGTCCAAATACTTCAGGACGATTACGCATCATATCCCACTTCTGAGTGAAACAGAAGGGAAAATAAAGTACGATTCTTCTATAATTCATCTTTCTATCCATTTTTTTCCATACTTTTCATAAAACATTACATAACGTCATTACCGACAATCGAATGACATTCCTTACTTTTTCTTTAAAAAAATAAAGTAACTGGCCAGTTGGCTGGCTGGCTATCGGCTGACTGGCTGGCTTGCTAGCTGGCTGGCATTGCTAGCTGCCTGGCATGGCTTGGCTTGGCTTGGCTTGGCTTGGCTTGGCTTGGCTAGCTAGCTGGCATTGCTAGCTGCCTGGCATGGCTTGGCTTGGCTTGGCTTGGCTAGCTAGCTGGCATTGCTAACTGCCTGGCATGGCTTGGCTTGGCTTGGCTTGGCTAGCTAGCTGGCATTGCTAACTGCCTGGCATGGCTTGGCTTGATTTGGCTTATTGGTAAGCGTAGCGTTACATAATACAAAAGTTGACTGTTTATATTTCTTTTATACTTTTTAGAATAAGTTCTTAACTATTATACAAACAATTATTTAATGAATTCTGCGCCATCTTGGAAATCGTAGCAACTTTCATATCGACGATATCACTATCAGACTTGTAAAGGCGACGAATTAACAGAATGTCGACGACGCGTGTGTATACCAACTTCTATGAATTTGTATTGTGGTTCTCGCTTATAGACTAAAATCTGAATTTATTATTTAGAGTAATTCTTTTTATTTTGGCTGCCTATATGAGTTGCAATTTTTTTTTTTAATTTTTTTAAATTTTTTTTTTTGTTAAAAGTTGGCAAACAAGCATACGGCCCACCTGATGGTAAGTGGTTACCGTAGCCTATGAGCGCTTGCAGAACCATTAGTAGGTGCGTCTCACGCGTTGCCAACCTTGAGATATTGGTTCTTAAATCTCGTTCGCCCAGTAATTTCACTAGCGTACAGTGCCCTTCAAACCGGAACACAGTAATGCCTAAGCACTACTATTTGGCGGCAGAATATTTGACACTGCGGTGGTACCTACCTAGCCGGCCTCTTGCAACAAAAGACCTACCACCAGTGTGACTGACTGCACTGGTGGAATAATCTCAGCTGTGACAGAGGTTATCCCAACAGCGGGCGATGGGGTCGTCACATCCCGACGCCGGTGAATTTGCGACGTCCTACTGCTGCTAATGTGCTAAAGCTCAACTCCGGGGAAAAAGTATAAACTTATTTTAATCCAGGTAATAAGCTATGTTTGTACCAAATTTCATACAAATCTGTCCAGTGGTTTTTGCGTGCAAGAGTAACAAACATCCATCCATCCATCCATCCAAACTTCCATATTTATAATATTAGTAAGATAAGATTAGATTAGTTAGATAGCTAGATTAGATTAGTAGGATACATAATATAAAAATATTTACGCTCCATAATAATTAGCTACTAAACCTTTTTGTATGAAACTAACTGTTTTAATCTTCATATAACCTGATGTTTTGTCCGACGCTGTTCATTTTATTTTAATCAAATAATTGTAGCTTTGACGCTTTTCTCAAGGCACGCTCGACGTGTCACGTGCGTCGTAAAGAGTAATAAAACGGACTGGAATGGTGCATTTGTTTCACTTAGTATATAACAAAAATACCCAGACTGGTCACTGCTAATTGTAATATAAACACACTATAAGATAAAATTGAAACAAAGGTTTCATTCCTTTCAATAAATTTATTATTTTCTTACTTCAATTACTTTCACCACTTTGTGGCGCAGCTGTTGCGAAACTGCCCGCCACAGGACGCGGGCTCGACTCCCGCTCGGAACTGATATTTCTTGTGACCATAAAAGCAATATTCCGATCTGTGTGTGCTCGACACAGCATATTCCTGTCCTAATGAGCGCCGTTGAGTGTTTAATTTAATATCGTTGTCGGTGATTATTCAATGAAATTTATTGTATATTAAAACTCAAATACTAGGTATTAAGTAGGATATTTTCGCGGTGACTCACATATTTAATTAAAATGATAAATATATTATATTTCTTACTCTGAGCCATCATGCTACAACGCCGTACAACCTATGCGTAGGTATTTTGTAATTTTCCAGATTACTTGACGTTAATAATATGGTTACGACTGTGCTCTTTGGGATCTTAAGATTTATTCAAATCGTACTAGTTACTGAGCGAGTGCAAAAAATCTCGAAAAATAGAGATTATGCCTATATTTAAATATTTCATTCTTAATTTAAGACACAGTCCAAACAGTAATAATTTTAGTTAAGTAATTGCATGGGACCAGAGGGCCAGTAACGTACTGTTTATTCTAAAAATATTTATAAAACATAAACAAATAAGACAGCCAACGGAATCTGCAGAAAAAGGTACTTTTAAACTATTAGGTAGCCTAACAGCAAAAACAAAATTTGTTAATGAGGTCACGATGTCGAAAGTCACGGTCCATCAATTAATTATTCGTACGTTCTTGTTTCATAATTAATTTTTACCGAAATAGGACACTAAGTAATGGAATTCTAGAATTACAATTACTTTATTACTTTCGTAAAATCTACATAGAAATATCTAGAATGTAACATCTATGTTATAAGTATAACATTTTCTATAACAATTAATTCCATTAGTGACCTCTATCTCTTCTCTGTTTCCACATTATTCCCGGTATGTTACCATTAACTATTACTCTTATCCGGATTTGACTGGTTACCAGTTTTTATACAGAGCAATTGCCATCTGACCGCAACCCTTAGGACGAACAGTAAGTCGTTGGTTGGTTAAGAGCAAATTACCTATCAAGAGTTAACGATTGTTATCAGATGCTATGTGATAACAACCAAGATCGACACCTTAATGCCAAGAACGAAACGGTTATTTGTAAGGTCATTAGAAACATCTGTCCGACAGGGAATCGAACCAGGCAACCAGGAATCGAGGTTGCCTGGTTGCCTGGTACACAATTACATTAAGAAATCAAAATTAGTTTGATTTTAGAACACGATTACATTAAAAAATCAAAACTAGTTTGAAATGCGTTCCCAATTACATACAATCGCTTACTAACATAATATTGTTAATCTTAAGTAAACATTCATAAGACTAGAAGCATCAAGGGTTCCTAAGTGCAGGCTTAGATGTCAAATATTGACCGCCTCTCGATATTGAAAACTTTGTCCGAAGTCTGAAATTGCAGCGGAACTAATAACAACTTTCAAGAAACTACAAGGCTTTTGATGTACCAGCATCTGAGTTTTAAAATTTAATTAAGAACATTATTTAATTTAGTACAACTTTGAGATTCATAAGGTTAAAAAAAAACAATTATGTGAATTACCGCTCTGGCAAATAGCAGCAAATTGTAGGTACTCGTACTGTGTGGATTCGATTCCACTCAAAACAGATATTTGTTTCGATTTAGGTTTGTGTTCTTATGTTTTAATACGTTTACGTGTAGATAACTTGTAAGTTGTATGTGATTTTAATCATTTAATACAAAATTGTAGCGAATAGACAGACATAAGAAAGCGAGTTAATATTGCAGTGTCGTCCAGTTACGCTTAAAGTAGCAAGTCTCTAGTTCAGGAAGATAGTTTTGAATGATTGCAATACTTATACTGGACAGAGAGAAAATAACCTACCTAAAAACGCGTTTAAAATTGGATAATCTTATTTGCGACAAGTTAAGTTATTTTTGTTTTTGAAGCCTTTATTTTCATAGGTGTCACTCACGTGTTGCCAACCTCGAGGTAGTGGTTCTTAAACCTCTTTTGCCCAGTCATTTCACTAGCTAGTGTCCTTCAAACCAAAACAGTAATGCAAAACACACTACTGCTTTGCAATAGCATATCTGCGGTAATACCTACCTAGCCGGTCTCTTATCGGTACCTGCAATAAAACTTAATTATAAACAAGATATGTTTATATTGTAGTTGTGTTGCAAGTTAATAAATAATGCTTACGATTCGAAAACATCGTACGTTATATTTTATATTCTCAAGGTTCATCTAACACGTACTACGCACCTGTCTACTATAAATAATGTCTTACAAATTGGATAATACCAGAAAATAAATGAGAGATCTATCAGATCGGATTCGATTACGAGTATTGGATTTATGGTGCCACGTCGGATAGGCTTGGCGTCATTTGTCACTTCGCACGACGCGCCCTACATTCATCATGGCTTTAAGAAGTGCTATATCTTTTATATATGCTTAAAGTTAATTTAAACTCTGCAGTAAGTATTCTAACAAAAAATCTGATTTTTTTATAGGACAAATGTGAAAAACATTGGTAAGGCTCGCCTGATAATAAAATAGGTAGTGACTGTCTATACACGTTTGCAACCAGAAGGGAACAATAGAAAGGGGACGAAATGGATAGGTCAGTGCGAATAGAGTTTAGACTGACTTCAGACATTCGCTCATCAAACCAAAAGGAACAGTACGGTTATTGCTATGTCATGCCTATATTCTTTCACGGTGAAAACAGCTAGGCTACACATAACTTTGATTCCACTTTTATACCCTTGGTATTACAGTAATATTGCTCCATATAAGTATTTAAAGCAGACTAAATAGATTGCGATACCCAATAATAATTTATAAACGAAGCCAATACTTTTAAATGTTACAGATAGTAACAGAATCATGAATAAAACTGAAATAACTACATCTAAATAAGGAACATACACAACAACATAATTACAACAGTTTTAAATTATTAATTTTGTTTTGAGTATAAATACTTGGCAGTTTTACTCCAGGTCGTTATAAGGTCGGGGTTAAGAGTTCTTTGTCTAAGAGCGGACTGTAAATGCCGCAGCCCTCATTTGCTGAAAGCCTCCACCTCAAGTGTCGTCAGAAGCCCCGTCATTTGTGCTGTTGCACTCTGCGCTAAAAAACGAACGCTTTTAAAATCCTTTTCAAAGTCAATGCTTTTGTTTTCTTACCGAAATATTATGTCATATTTTTGAAATATTTTCACGAACTCACTTTATTTCAATGCAAGGAGTCCTTGAGAAAAATTGTGCTCCCTAAAAAGTTCGCTGAAGTTTTTTACATTTAGTAAAATTCAATCAATTTCATTACGGTTGGCTAAATCTTCATACAATATAAAGTTTCTCTTAAACATTAATTTTCTATTTTAAAACTTTGTGGAGCAATTATTACGCAAAAAAATCTTTATATTTAGGTACTTACAGGTTTTCGTTAAATATTTCTCAAGCGGTTTTAATAACTCAGCGTTTACGTGGCATAAAACAGCCAACCCTCATTCTGACAAGGATAAGACAATTCAAGACAACGTAATACCTTCATCTAAGAGGCGTATTAAAATGTCTTGTTATTCAGATTTCAGATCTTACCCGCTGAGTTGTCAACTGCAGTGTCGTTACGTATCTCTCGCCTTTCAGCTACAGTTCTATTATTTTTATCTTATGTTTTATAAGCAGAAGTAGCTTCATTTTGGTTTTTAATATTTAATTTAATTATTTGAGACTTAATATACCAAAAGAAAAACTTATTTTATTATTTCTTACGTTTGTGAACTTAGATATCATGTTCTATTTTTATAGTAAGAAAAGAGGCGTAAGTAGTCACTTTCCTATGTTATTGGAGATATTGATTATGATAGAAAGTGGGGAATATTGATTATGATAGAAGAAACTGGGGTAAGTCAGAGGTTTGAGATAAGGTACTAGCGAGCTGGCTTGTTTGCCGAAAACGACAATGTTATATATGTATAACGCCTGGCTAGATATAAAGAAGTAGATAACTTCTCCTATCTATCTATCTATCTATCTTTATAACAAAACATAAGCAAAGAAAATAAAATGCATATATTCGTAATGAATATTAAATATTTTAATCTAATCTTTGAAATTTTACATGTTTTTGGTAAGTACCCATTTTTGTATTCTATTACTATACTTCAAGCGGCACTTTTATAATAGACGTATTTTATTGCAGACATAAAAAAAATTTAAACGAAATCGAACTCCACACTCGGTAACCTACCGTCCGTTTATCTATTAATCTATCTTAACCTTTATCCCGCTTATATAAAAACCTTTTAAGCGCTCATCCCCTCAGTATTGCCGCGTTTCTGATACCGAGTTGCCAGCTCATTATTCTTCATAAGCTTAATATGCGGGAATCATTTGTATTAATTATTTTGCTGTTCGGAATCTCCGTACGATGCTCGAATATAGACAGAGATGGTTTCAATATATATAAAGGTATTGTAGTGTCTATTTACGCAAATGTCGCTGAGGTGGCCAATAAGTTTACAACCCATTTATTAACTACTTAAGTGGTATAAAAAGGAAAGAGAAGTAGAGGGGAAGTTTTGGCCTTTAATTAAACTTTGTTGAAAATAAAAAACAATAAGGCCCATATGGGCGAAGGTGATTGAAAGGTGATATCAATGTGAGAGCGTAGTACTTTCTCGGTCAAGCCATTCCATTTATGCTTAATAAAAGAGTCAGAAATAGTATAATAAATCAAACATTTGAAGTATAGGCTCGCGGCTTCTTCTCGAAACTGGTTTCATTGTTTCGGAAATTTAATAGTTTTTTTTATAATTTGAATTATTTTTTTAAATATACAATAGTGAATTATAGCTTGATCCAAATACTAGACATTCATTTGTTGTTTAATGTGTCTGTATGTGGCAGCGTAGCTCTTAAACAGGCGAACGGGTTTGGATAGTGTTTTTTATTTATACTAAATTAAACTATAGAATATTAGGTAACATCAATTATGCTTTTCAGATCATTTGCGAACGCGCCCCGAGGAACCTCTTGAGGTTGAGTCAGTGGATGGTGACAAAATATTATGTTAGTATGTATTCAGAAATAATTTGAGCTTAATTCTAAAATGAAAGCAGTTTGTTTTTTTATTGTATTTGGTTTGAGGCATTTATTATATTTGCAGATCCTTATTGATATGAATAACTTAGTCCTATATCCCACTTAAAGTCTAAATCAACCTGTATTAAAATTTCATCATGCGTTAGTTATAGCAAAAAACCCTTGAAACAATATACATATTACAGAGCTTTAAACGTTTTTTAAAGTCTTATATTATTCCCATAAACTTACTATACAGTTTGGAGACTGGACAGGCCCTTTCATACAGACAGATTGCAAAAGAAGAATTTGACACCGTTGTGGCGTTGTGGGTAGCGTGTCTGCCTTAAGTCTCGACGGTTGCGGGTTCGATTCCCGCTCGGGCAGATGTTTGTTAAAATTTCTGTCTCGGTCTGGGCGTTTGTCTGTGGGTCCCACCGTGCCTCGGAGAGCACGTTAAGCTGTCGGTCCCGGTTGTTATCACATAACATCTGATAATAATCGTTAACTCTTGATAAGTAAATTACTCTTATCCAATGAGTTACTGGTTCGCCCTTAGGGTTGCGGAGGTCAGATGGCAATCGCTCTGTGTAAAAACTAGTAACCCGTCAAATCCGGATAAGAGCAATAAGCAGACCCTGGGTAAATAAAATACCGGGAATAATGCTAGGATGAAGAAGAAGATTGCAAAAGAAGCATAATCTTGTTATTCCCATAAACGTTCTATATAGTATATAGTTTGGAAATGCCCCTCTATACAGCATAATACCAGACTTGCTGGTGCCACAGAATGGTGCCATATAGGTACTCTAATGCAGACTGCTCCTTTGTAAATTCAACATCACCACTACGTACGAAATTTCAAGTTTACTTACAAGCTGGTAACATAACCGAATGAGGTTTGTGTTTAACTAACTTTTGTTGCGTTGGTGTTAAATTTACGAAGGAGCACCAGCGAGACTGACATCTTTTCTGTGTGGAAGTGTCTGGCCATACTATATAGTAAGATAATGGTTATTCCCTATCAATTGTGAACACATTTTGATGATTCATAATTTGTTACACCCTATATTTTTACGGTGACATATATTATTTCATTATAATCTGATCAAGAACTCCTCAAATAAATGCATTACTAATATTGGCAATAGGCCTCTCCAAATAAGCTTGAACTTGGGTACGAACGTGGGTACGACAAAATCTAAAGGGGGTCAGGATCGAGCTTGCGACCGTCGCATTAACACAGCGGAGTCGGCCTTTCTACCGTTGAGCTATTGATTCAGAGGTATTTAGGCGGCAGTTGCAACTTTTAAAACTAGTTTTTCTTTCAATTAAAATTATTATCAATGCAATATCCTTATAGATTCCATTTTGTTATAGATTTTTATCGAGCGCCATTACAAGTGTACTTGAACCATCAACCGGCGGACGCAAGTGAATATCGGAAACGTGCAGCTAATCTACTTAAAAGTATGTAAATTAATATTTTATTTTCACCTGTTTTAATTTCAAGATGTTTTTATACTTGTAATATAAAAATCGCTTAAGTGCGTGTCAGATTCGCATATAAAGGCTACCGTTCCACAGTTTCATTTTATTAAAAATTTACTATGTGATGTGGTGGCGACAATAGACAAATACACACACATTCCGTGAAAATTTTAACTCATTACCATTATTGTTCGTGAGTTACAGCTAATGTTATGTCCTTAAATAATGCCTACGTCTACTATTCATAGTCAATAATTACGATCAAATTATTTGCTCTAAATATTTCATAATATTATGTTACGTTAGTCTCGTTATTGGTCCGTTCGTATATTTATAATTCATTGCTCCGACTTATATGATCCTTTTTTAGTACGGAGATTGGTTATCTGCCCGGTTTTCTTGAAGGGGAAGGTGCGTTATGCAAAACTAGAGCATTTGTTTAAATGTAACTATTTTTTTGTTATATCAAATGTAGGTATAATACAATTTTTTCTTGGTAGAAATATGTATTAGTAGTTATATTTGAAACTGGATGATTTTTTTAGATGTACTGTGGCTACGTTTCGGGAATTGCTTTCAAGCAATGTGCCGAAATTTTTAAAAAGCATAATCATATATTGTTTTTATTAATAAGTTTAAAGCAAGCATACCTTCCTGATAGTAGTAGGTGTCATTCACGTTTTGATTTTTATTAAACGCCTTTGCTCAGTATTTTTTTTAAATTCTAAAATGGGTAAGCTCCTGACCTTCACCGTGCGCGAATACATAGGTGAGGTCTGCGGTGGAGCGAGCCTACTCATGAGAAGCCTATGTACTCGCACCTTGAAGACGTTAATGTTGTATTTTCACTAGCTGCCGTGTCCTTCAATTTGGAACACAGTAATGAAAAATACACTACTACTTTCAAGTACCTGATACTGAGTTGTTTTCTATCTGATATACTTAGCCAGCTTTTTGCAATAACCAAGTATGGAATCTTTCTGTTTCAACTCTTCTTCACTAGTACTTGAAAAAATTGCAGATCATATCCTGAACAAGCTAAGTCCGGTGGGGAAGCGTACATCAAAAGCCGCGTTGTCGCTAATGTTGCAGAGCAAACAGGATTTTGATCAAATGTAAGTTACTAATATTATAAATCCGAAAAAAAGTCCGTCTAATACGTTTTTACTTCTAAACCACTGAACCAATTTTAATGCAAATTGGTAAAGATATAGACAAGACTTTGGGAAATGACATATAAAATGTATATTTTATCGCGAAAAAAGATCTTGAAAGGGTTGATATAGGGGATGGAAGTTTGTATTGGGAACCATTTATTGCCCAATTAAAAATCGTTATTCACGCGGGTGAATCCGCGGGCATAGCTAGTCCCTCATAAGGAATGGTAATTTAACAAAAGTATAGATTCTATTTTTTTTTAAATAAAAGTACCGCATTAAAATTCTGGCTGATTCTTGAGGCGGTTTCTGCATGACTGTTTAACAATACCCATACAATTAATCTTTTATATTTATTTGTAACCTGACCTGGTTAGGCGTTGCTGTGGCACCAAATGATTTGGCTTGATTTTTTTCGACATTTTCAATTATCGTTTTATTCAAATCAATAAATTAACAAAAAACCTTAACCATTTATACACCAAAATTATTATTTTATTCTTATTTTGTCATGAATCACTCTTTCTATTGGTGAAAGCCGCGTGATAATCCTTTGAGTAGTTTTTTTTATCAATAGACAGAGAAAGAGACGCGGCGATGGACTTTGTTTTATATTTATTATATGTAATAATACTAGTAAAATTAGTAGCATAGGCTTCGGTTTATGTAATTAGTTCACTATCTCATACTATTATATAATTACGTTCGGTTATGCTTTAATATGCGAACCATAATTACCATTTATTTGAATTATGAAGCATAAATTCCTTGAGTGTCCTTCAATATTGAGTTGTAGTAGAGCTATGCTTCTCTCAGCAAGTAACAGAGTACTGTTGCGTGTCGTGCGATGAGTGAGAGCGCTGGAGGCCCAATCTCCCCCCCCCTCTGTTCCCTTCTCATCCCTTGGGTTGGCAACGCGCATGTGATATATCAAATATCAGACGTCATGATATAAAAAAGGTATTCGTCAGTGTTTTAAGCGTCACTGCGTTTGCGTTTTTAAACAATCTTTCTAAATGGAAATGCAATTAATTCGATAAAATACATTTTTCAAAATTTAACCTTTAAGGGGATGAAAAAGAGTTTAAGCTCGTATCTGTCATTTTTGAAACTAATAGCATGAAATTTTGTTTTTAGGTGTATTTCTATGGGATTTTTATACGCAATGTTTCTGTTTCAGTGAGGAAGACCATTACTGCCCTTACGGAAAGTAGCTTCATAATAGAATCGGTAAGTTAAATATAATAATTATGTTTTTCTGCAAAATATTAATTTAAAATTCAAGTCCCAAGATCTATGTATATCTCTGTGACCCGATAGCAGCGTCCCCTAACTGAGTCTAATTGTGAATAGAAGTGACACTACTAATATCTTCTTTAAAAACAGGCGTTGATGGTACAAGGGTGAAAATTTAGAATTGTATGTATTTTTAATGCTGAATCATAAAAAACAAAAAAATTAAAAAATTTCTCGAAAAAAAATTTGGGGTGGACTACTCTTAACATTTAGGAGTATTAAAAATAGATGTTGACTGATACTCAGACCTACCCGATATGCACAAAAAATTTCATAAAAATCGGTGGAGCCGTTTCGGAGGGGTTTGATAGCAAACATCGTGACACGATAATTTTATATATTAGATATATATATTTATAAAGAACAATATAATAAATAAAGGGTTTTTTTTCTTATTTCAGGAATGCAGACACGTGAATATATTGGAAAATGAATATTTAAAGCTACTCAAAATGTTAATACAAGAATAATATAAGAAAATAATTGTTGTTAAAATAAATATTTTCGTTTCTAAATAAAACCAATTTATTATTTAGAAATTAAATATCTGGGGAAATTGCCGGAAGGACACACATATATGGAAAATTCTATGATTTGAAAAATTTTACTAGTAGTAGTAGTACTCTCACAAAAAATCGGCGTAAAGTAACATTACTGTTGTTTCGTGCGGTGTGTGAGAGCGTCGGAGGCTCAATCTACCACTCCCTCTGTTCCCTTCCCTTATTCCCTTCTCATCCCAAACCTCTTATCCCTTGGGGTGGCAACGGGCATGGGATACTTCAAATATCCCCAGCGTTCTTAGGTTGCGTCACCGTAGTACCATCAGGCAGACCATATGCTTGTTTGCCAACCGTCATGAAGATCAAATGTCATGGTCATGTTATCAAAAAACCTTAAAGAACAAATTCAGAACTAATTTCGTGCATTCTTCTTCTTCCTAGCATAGAATAACCTGTATTTCTCTCAGAGTATACTTAATACTGATACGTATTTGATCTGTCACTAGTTTGTACACAGAACGATTAACATCTCACCTCTGGAACCCTAAGGACGAATCATATCATCATAGGAGCAAAGCTATCTATCAACAAGTAAATGGTTATTATCAGATGTTATTTGACCGACAGCTTAACGTGCTCTACGAGGCACGATGGTAAGATTCGCCAGGATGAACGCCCAGACCAAAGGTACACTTGATAAGACCGTCGATCCTAAAGTCAGGTTCACTACCAACGCGCCACGAATGTCGTCAAAACAGTGTTGTGTATCTTCAAGAAAAAAGGTTTTATAAAGTTTTTTATATTGCTAAGACTTGAACGTAAATCACGTTGCAGAATGGCCCAGTTTCTTACAATAAATGGGTCGCGATCCATATTGTACAATATAAGAATGAACCCGAATGAATGGAGACCCAACAATAGACCATACTTTAAATTGTGTAATAAAACTAGGAATATTTATAGTATAGTATAAATTACCGGCCCAGAGCTTGCCGGACTAGCAAATGAAGGTTTTCGTATAACCTTAGAATAAAACTATCAAGTTTTTAGGTTTGGGACTTCTTTTTTTAAGTTTTTGTAGTCTATGTTGTTGTAGTGGCAACAGAAATACACATACTGAGAAATTGTCAACACTACCTATTACACTTCGCGACAGACGGATGGACGGATGGATGGATGGACGGTCTTAAAGCGGAGGCTTGGTAATAGGGTTCGAACCAATATCTGTACACCCGCGTTACCGCGTCAGTGACACCCACAAATGGCGTTTCAAGGACTCATAGGGTACGACAACTCCTTACATTCAGGTGGGCCGTACAGTTGCTTCCCAACATAGTTGGATAAAAAAAACAACACACTGTTAAGTTCCCGTTGGAAAAAAAAAACTACATTAACGCGTGTGTTGCAAAGAGTGTAGCCGCGTAGAGGACTTTTTTAGAAATGGTATGTTGCCGTAGCAATGCCATAAAAACAATCGTCGCGTAATATCTCATTATGCAAATTTATGTGAGTAATAACGGAATTATGTGCTGGGAATATTTTAGTTCGTTATTATTGCAAATTCACTGAAGCAAGTTCCCCTTAAGATAAATGTTCAGCTGAATAATTAGGGAGAAATCTTATATTGGAAATCAAGAGTGTATTTATTCGCTTTAACTTTTAGAATGTGCTTTTTGAAGTACATAAAGTACTTTAAAAATTTGCAGTTCATGAGACAATAGGTTTTGGATAAGGGTTGGAATAGAAGAGGTTTTTTAGGTTTATAGGTAGGTTAATTAAAAAAGAGTTTTTGTAACGTAGCCTGAAAAATAAACATAATATTGAGGTGAAAATCGAGAATACAATCTAAAAAATCTGTGTAAATTTTGAAAACTGAATTTTGCAAGGCCCAATGTTGATTCAGTCTTTGATCGAGTATATAATATATTTTGAAAAATATTCATTATTGAAAGATTTACAGCTTATATAGGTATATACATTTTTTTATATAAAAATTATATTCAAAAATCCTATATGCTATGCTAAAAATTTTTATCATTGTATTGTATATAGGGTTGGTCTCACTATTACCATTGCGTTTTTATCGTTCCTATTCCATGAACAAAAAGACGTTTACTTATTTTTTTTAAAATTATATTTATGTACAACACAAAAGACTTATTTGCCCGTGCCGTGCCGTAGATACCTTTATTTAATTACTTCAATTTCACTATCACTACATAGTATAAAACAAAGTCGCTTTCTCTGTCCCTATATATGCTTAAATCTTTAAATCTACGCAACGGATTTTGATGCGGTTTTTTTAAATAGATAGAGTGGTTGAAGAGAAAGGTTTATATGTATAATAACATCCATTAAATAGTGGGAAAAAAATTGTTTTTGAGGTTTCTAATGTGATGTCGAAAATAATTACATTTAATGCGTGCAGGCCACGGGCAGTAATGAATAAATCAAAATTACTGGATCGATTTTAATCATTTTTTCAGTGAATGACATAGGCTATATACTTTATACTCGTGCGAAGTCGGAGCGGGCCGCTAGTTACATATAATTACAACACAGTTTGAGATAGTTTTTGTCGACAATTGGTTAATATTGTGTCTGATAAGACATCAGCAATCCGAAAATGTAAAATGTTAATGGAAATACCGACACAAAAATTATAAGAATTTTGGTTTACGATTAGAAATAGCATTGAAAAGTACAATTAAATAAATTTATTTGAATTTTTCACCATATTTATACATTTGTCTTTAAAACAAACGCACTAAATAGATGCAGAGACATTTTGTAAGTCTATTTCCATTCGTCGTTTCTCAAGTCAATGGGTATAGTGACATTGTACAAAAAAACGTGCAATCTAAATAGTAAGACCAACCCTTTTTCTATATTTATTAAATTTTCCACTGCGCCGTTTACTCCATTATATGAACTTTCTAACAAATAAAAGTTAAGACAAAAGTTGGTTACAAGTATTGGCTGAAACAAAAGAGTGAATGATAGCGGCGGCGCCTCGGTACGCCACTTGGGGAACAAAAAGGCGGACTGTTCAACTTATTGCTGTCATCTATTGGTTGGCAAGGCGACGTTTTATCTATGTTCATTTTATTGTTGAAGTCTTTATCGGATGAATCTTTTAATAACTTTTTGATGACGATTCTGATGTTTTTCCCCGAGGTACTAGTTCTGATGAGTGACCTATTGTTTTTTGTATTTCTTGATACGAGTTTATTAATAATTGAAAGTAGTAGTAAGTTGGTTTGAGCACGTACAAAAGATTCAGAATTGATACTGTGAAAGTAAATAAGTAAAGAATTTAATTAAATTTACTTAAGTATTTTTTTTAAGAAAACTTAAGTATAATAATTCTTTTGAGAGAACAATTTTAATATACTTAATTAATGAAAAGCATTTTGTAATAAACTAATATATTGCGAAGTCACAAAAATACTAATAACAATAATGTCGGACGGAGTTATGACGTGAGATGCGGATAATTTGGCGGGAGGCTCGGAAGGGAGCTGAGGAGTCAGGAGTTACATTATGGAACAGATTAAATAAACAAAAATGACAGATTATATATACTGCATTTTGATTTAACGACATATAAAGTAAAATTTTAAACGAAAGTGCTTTATTTTTACGCAAAATAAAATAATATTGCTATAACATCTTTGGCATTCTTTATTTTAAAAACTTAATGTTATGTTGCTTTTGTCTGTTTGAAGTAATTCCCTTGAGGCAGCTTCGAGAGAACCTTTCATGTTGTACAAACAAAATTAATATTAGTTTGAGGGACAATATTCAAGCCGTAGACTTAAAATAGGGGGTTTGACCTCACCTTAATATTAACTAATATTAGCATCATTTAACATTCCTTTTATTTTAACATACTCATTACAGTCGCAACTGAATAAGCGGGATGAAATTTCGAACGAACACCTTTCTTGGGTACGAATATATATTTAAAAAATATATAGAAAATATATATATAAAAGTCTATTGACTTTTGATTTTAAGGTAGATACCTTACCACTGTATTTGATGGGGAAGACAGAGGTCGGGTGGGTATTCCAGACCTTAGCGGTGCGTGTCAGAAACGATGAAGCAAAGCTTTTAGTACGTGTCTTGGGTATGTCAACTATGTAGGGTTGCAATTTCTGACGATGCCTCGCATTTTATTATATCAATCCAAATATCAGCTTTATGCGATTAATATTTCATCAGTATTATCCTGCTGATACTATTAATACTATAAGTGTGAAAGTTCATATGTTTGGATGTTTGAATTACGCGAAAACGGCTGAACAGATTTGGATAAAATTGGCAATACTTTGTGTATGAAGATTGTAGATGCTTATTATAAAGATCAACAAACATGCTACAGTACGTTTTTTTTTTTTTTTTTTTTATGTTAGAAGTTGGCAAACAAGCATACGGCCCACCTGATGGTAAGTGGCTGCCGCAGCCTATGAGAGCTTGCAGCACCATTAGTAGGTGCCACTCGCGCGTTGCCAACCTCGAGATATTAGTTCTTAAATCTCGTTCGCCCAGTAATTTCACTAGCGTACAATGCCTTTCAAACCGGAACACAGTAGTGCCTAAGCACTACTATTTGGCGGCAAAATATGCGCGGACACTGCGGTGGTACCTACCTAGCCGGCCTCTTGCAACAAAAGACCTACCACCAGTGTGGCTGATTGCACTGGTGGAATAATCTCTGTTGTGACAGAGGTTATCCCAACAGCGGGCGATGGGGTCGTCACATCCCGACGCCTAAAACGACGCCTATTGAATTGAAATACATTTTATTCATATATTTTATTATTGACTTTTTTTAATAAGCTTCAATTTATATAATACATATTCTGTAAAATTTCAACTCCCCTATTATGGTTCGTGAGTTAGGGACGGTGAGACGGACAGCGAAGGCTTACTAATAGAGTTTCATACCCTCTTGGGTACGGAACCTTATTAACAAACAATATACTGTAGATAATACACATGTTATGCATACATATCGTATTATTACTTCCTTCAAGTACCAAGCACAATAGATATCCACGAGAGACATGCACTTCTCAGTGTACATACATATTACTAATGTTTTCCTTACTCACATGGGGATTTTGGATGTAACATGCAATTTAGTTCGGATATCCTCTGCAACATCCGAACGTTCCCTGCAGAAAACCAAAAATCTATAATACTAAAACTGGTCATAAAGTAACTTTTTTCGTTAATATTAAAGAAAAAAAAAACATTATAGTTAAAATTAAAAGATTGCTTAAGATTTCTTAGATCTCATACAGGAACTAAACTTTAAAGAGTTAATACAATAGTCAACTTCTTATATTTCAAAGAGTAACTACCGAGTTTCTTGTCGGTTTTTCTCGGTAGAATCAATCTTCCGAACCGCCGTTAGCACTTGACGATTCAAAAGTACTTTTTTAAAGTCTACTTGAATAAAAATATTTTTTGCTCAGTGAAAGAATAATTTTGCTGCCAAGTTATAGACAAATATTGATTACTATTTCTTATTGTTTGTCTACATTTCGTAATTTGTTATGATTATAGTTGGAAATTAAAAATAAAATGTAATTATTATTAATAGGTTACAAAAGATACAGTATAACACTCTTTTCGAGAATTTAATTAGTAAAATAAATTCGGATCACGTTTTAAAATTTTTTTTGTAGTCGGGAGTTAGATGTACACCTAATGCAGACAATATGGGAGCTTCCAAATAAAAATATTGTTGTAAACATTGTTATAATAAAATCGCTGCTTCTACGTCATAAGTCACAAAAGCGCTAAAATTTATTAAAAAATAATAATACCAGTATTAAAACGTTCATCTTAATCGACACAATTTTTATTTCTCTTATCATAATCCAACGCAGAGTTTAACTAAGAAACAGTACTTGCCAATGCAACGAATTTCCTCATTTCCTCGTTTCAGATAAAATAACGTTCATTAATATTTCTTGTACTAAAAATTCTTTGATATTTTTAAAAGTTATGTATTTTCTATTATTTATAGCTTGTTCTCGTTTTACCATTTTTAATTATGATTTGATGTGATGATAATATATCAAAATAATGACAATATAAATATTGTTCACATGTAATTTGTCTATACTGTAATAAACGAGTAACCGTGTTTTTATTTGTTTGAGTTTCATGCTAAAACTACTGATTCATTTATACGTTTCAATAATGTTTAATTATATAAGTATATTCATATTTTTTTAGTAAAATTCTACTGTTAAAATAATGCGTTTATCAGAAAGTAAATTGACAAAGATAGATGAAAATATCTATATATATAAAATATAATGCGTAACAATAAATAATTTTATAAGTATAATTAAGTAATCGGTAATACGGTCGAATGTTTCTTTGAAGAAGATTTATCTTAATAAATATTATGAAATAACCCGACCCGAGGGAATGTTTTCAACATGCCTTCTAATAGAAAGAGCGACTCATCCTAAATTTGAATAGGGATTTTTTTGTTAGGATCGACTTTTGCTTTGAAATTAAGGGATATTTTTATCAAGAAATCCCTATAGTACGCTGTTATACGTATAGCACTTTTAATGGAAATTATTTATACATAAGCATTTTTTGCAAGTTGCTATGCGTAATAATGTCATGCAGTGGTTTTATATTTTGCGAAAAAGGTTTAAGTATTAAAGACAAGTGAAGCCACGGCTTACATTAAGATTAGTATATATGTAACGCCTTTAAATCTTATAACTTTGATGCGGTATTGTATCAAAGAGGGTAACGGCGTGCGCTGTAAATAGGACATTGTATTATGATTGGACCATATTACGTAATAACTGTATAACACTTATATAACTATTCGTAGTTCAAATTAAGTCCAAAAGTTGACTTTCATATTTATAAGAGCTCATCTTTTCTATTTTGTTTTATAAATATGAAATATACACTTTTAGGGTTCGAGAGCCAATAAAAATGGAACCTTCTCATATATATTGTATTAAATTAAAATACAAAAAAAGCAATAACGGCAGCAGTCCATAAAAAATTGAATATGTGATTATATTTTCAATAAGAATAATAGGAATATTGCTAAATACAGTACGGTTGCCTCTGGCTTTTCTGTAGTGCCACCTCTGGTTTACGAGTTGAAGTACTGCTTACAGATATAATTATGGATTCCGGGATGGGAGAACTATTTTGTGTAATCCTATCAAATACTACTCACCAACCGCTGAACTGTACGTCGACCTGCGTTGTCCATATTGCAGGTCAATTATAGACAAAAATATCTATATATAACAATCGCTTTTACCCTAAAACTTAAATCCTATTTTTTGGTAAATCATTTGACGTTATCGCCGATTTACACTCTACAGTATCGTCGAACCCTAATTATCCCTCCTGACTCGACCTTTTCTGTAAGCGTTATCAAAAGACATTTGGCAATCATTGAAGTCCCGCCGATTCCATTCGGCTAAGTGGAGAGATAACATTCAAATTAATCGATTCGGAGAGTTTTTAACAAGACGAACCGGCAACAATTTTTTACTGCTTAGCAATCTGCATAGAGGTTTTTCACGGTAGGGGAGCTATGCTTGTCCTAGCACAAATAAAGCGGCTCGACCGGGAAGGGATTTAACAGAAAATCGGCGTAAAGTAACAGTATCAGTTGGTACTGTTTTTTTTATTTTTATTTTTTTTTTGAGTTTCGTCTAAATGGTCCACGGTTTCGTTGGCAACACGCATGTGATACTTCAAGTATCGCACGTATTTATATGTTGCCGTGACTGATTATCATCAGGCGGACTGTATGCTTGTTTGCCAATTCGCAATAAAATAAAAAGGTGGTTTTGAATGATAACTTTTAACTAGGGAGTTTAAGAGGTAATTATTTAGGTTTACTAAATAGCAAAGTTATGTTGGCGTGATGTTAGTTAAAATTGTTACCCCATTATAAAAAGTGCTTTAAATTACCTGAAAGGAAACATTATTTTCCCTTAGTCTCTTTTAGTGAAAACACTCTAAATATGCGCATGGCTCTTATCAAATTTTCTTATAGTTTGTTTGTAAATGGGGAAACAACAACTTTGATTTCAGGTGATTTCATACGGATTTATCTCAGAAGTTTTCTCATTTAAATCCTATATAACCAAGAAGATTAAAGGAGAACGTTTAATTCGTTGTAAATTTTCTTTGAGAAACACAACAAAATATATAAAGCATTCCACATTATTTACATATTATATTGTAAAAGCCCTCGAGAATTGGAAATATATGAACATTTTTGTATAAGATTATTTATTTATTTATTTATTTATTTATTTCATTTTTACCACACACCGAAAAAGACATTACAGTTTCCCAATTCGTCTATTTCGGGTTAAACCTTAACTAACAAAAATACAAAAACATAAAAAACATTTAAAAAAAGAAAAAATAATAATAATAATTACAACCATAATAATAATCTTAATTAACTACCTTAATTTATTTTCTAGTAAACAAGTGATCATATTTTTAAACTTAACTGCCGGAGTGTGAAACAAGTCAAGTTCCGGACACTCATGAGTGAGATCATTGAGCAGGCGCAGTGCGCGAGTCAGTGGAGCCTGGCTAGCTAACACAGTTCTACACTGCGGCAACGCAAACAACGTTCTACGACGCGCAACTGCATAACCATCAGGCACATGCAGATGGACAGACTCTAATATAAAAGAATTGGTTTTGTGTCCTTGCAGTAAATCAACTAAATAAACAATGAAACTTATGTTACGTCTGAGCTCTAAAGTGTTATAGCCGGTCATACCCAGAATAAATAAACTAGGATATATTGTAGGATAACCTACAAAATATCCATATTGTTTTTTATATAACCATCGAATAAACTTCTTTTGAATACTTTCAACCATTTCTGTATATTTTCTTTCATGTGGGTTCCAGACCATAGAATTACATTCTAATTTGCTTCGTACGAAGGCGTTATATATTAGTTTTACTGAAGCAATTGATTGAAAGTGAACAGTCTGTCTCAGTACAAAACCTAGAGTTCTAAATGCTTTTGTACATAGAGTGTTTATGTGACTATGGAATGATAAATCACTTGACATCTTTATCCCGAGGTCTGTAATAGTGTTAACTCTATTGATATTTACTCCATTCAGTTTATAATTCATGTGAATTGGTCTTAATCTACGACTGTATGTAATAATAGAGCATTTATCAATATTAAATTGCAATTTATTTTCAATGCACCATTTCATTACATTATGAATATCTTTTATTCTATCATTATATCACAAAACATATATTTCAAAGATATACCGTTTTCAATTTTTACGAAGCACCTTGTGAGTGTATATAAAGAAGGATCTGGCGCTTTTGATATATCACACTATAGTTTATAGCAGATACCTTGTTCAGTTTATTTGCTTTTGCACGGCCAATATTGTTTTATATGAACATCGATATTTTAAAACGGTATTACAAGAAAAATACAAAAGTGACCACTGTAATATATAGGTGCGAAAGTAATTGTTAACTCTTTTCATAAATGGGAAACAAGGTTGATGAAGTTTATTATTGAGTTTGAGCCTCAGTGAAGGCCATTTTTATCGGGATGGTCATGTAGCTCATGAAGTCAAAATGGTGGGGATTAGTATTTTTATATTCATCTACTGATTGATTAGCGTTAAATTCTGCAATCCTTGACTTTTAGTCTTTGTTATCGAATAAATAATATTTATATTTGTTACAAAAACTCGCTCGCGACCTCTTCCGTGTAACAGTATTATATTAACGCTTATTTACATTGTTATATCACGGGCTCCCGATCGATTAATTTCGATATTAAGCCGCTATTAGATTAGCTTGGACAAACAAGACATACATTTTAATAATCTTAAAAGGTATATAAAAGATAATTTACGATCATTAACGACAGGTAATTTCATTCATTAAAATATTATTTTTCGTAAATTCGTTACGAGAATTATGTAACGCGCTAATAAACAAAAGATTTTAAAGGCAAAGTCTTTTACAAACAGTTTTAAATTAAAGAAAACCTTTTAAAGATTCTAGAAAAAATATTTCTAAAAACTACTAAGAGTTTTAAAATAGTTATTTGCATTAAGAGCTTTGAGTTTTCTTTAACGATTAGCGATGACTTTGTGTTCGAGATAAAATATCAGGTATCTAGAATGGACAGAGAATGTAAGGAATTGGAACGTTCTTTGTTTAACATCTCAAGGGATTTAGAGTAATGGTTGGAATATTAAATTGTTTTATTCATATAACTTGGTTAGACGATTATATAATTTAAAAAAAGTGAAGGTTATCAACACGTCTAATGTATTTTGTGAATGCGAGTACTAGGCAAAATCTTCTTCAAATCCTTTTTGGATCAGCCGCAGAGTCAGTTATTCTACCGTAAAGCATTATACTGTGTTTAGGTTTGAAAGACTCTGTAGCTAGTGAAATTGGCAAAGCAGATTTAAGAACACATATCTCGAGCTTGGCAACGCGTGAGTGACACCTACAAATGTAGGGTGTATGGTATCGAATGACAAGCGCTCATAGGTCAGGAAAACCGCTTACCATCAGGTGGTATGCTTGCTTGTAAAATTAGTCACATAATAAAAAAATATTGAAGGTTTGTTGCCGTTTAATTAATACCTACTCAAACCAAGAATTACGATAAATGTCACGTATATATTTTAAAAACACAAAAAGAAAACGCGGGGATCAACTGGTAATTTTAAAACATGTACTATTTAGTCGACTGAAGTACCGATTAATTATGTTTTCCATTGTTGTTCATTAACGTAACAAACGGCGTTTTGGCAAGGAAATGGCTCGGAGGTCTTAAGCGAAACAACGTTGCTAGATTTATTATTAAGCTTGTAATTAGCTAACAAATTACCGATAACCAGGATATTACCGCGTAAATCTTTTGTTTGAAATAACGTAAGATAAAAATAATATTAAAGAAATTACTCTGTTGTTTGTTTACATCACATTAGAAACCTCAAACATTTTTTTTTCTCCACTAATTAATGGATGTTGTCTAAATGGTCCACGGTTTCGTTGGCAACACGCATGTGATACTTCAAGTATCGCACGTATTTATATGTTGCCGTGACTGATTATCATCAGGCGGACTGTATGCTTGTTTGCCAATTCGCAATAAAATAAAAAGGTGGTTTTGAATGATAACTTTTAACTAGGGAGTTTAAGAGGTAATTATTTAGGTTTACTAAATAGCAAAGTTATGTTGGCGTGATGTTAGTTAAAATTGTTACCCCATTATAAAAAGTGCTTTAAATTACCTGAAAGGAAACATTATTTTCCCTTAGTCTCTTTTAGTGAAAACACTCTAAATATGCGCATGGCTCTTATCAAATTTTCTTATAGTTTGTTTGTAAATGGGGAAACAACAACTTTGATTTCAGGTGATTTCATACGGATTTATCTCAGAAGTTTTCTCATTTAAATCCTATATAACCAAGAAGATTAAAGGAGAACGTTTAATTCGTTGTAAATTTTCTTTGAGAAACACAACAAAATATATAAAGCATTCCACATTATTTACATATTATATTGTAAAAGCCCTCGAGAATTGGAAATATATGAACATTTTTGTATAAGATTATTTATTTATTTATTTATTTCATTTTTACCACACACCGAAAAAGACATTACAGTTTCCCAATTCGTCTATTTCGGGTTAAACCTTAACTAACAAAAATACAAAAACATAAAAAACATTTAAAAAAAGAAAAAATAATAATAATAATTACAACCATAATAATAATCTTAATTAACTACCTTAATTTATTTTCTAGTAAACAAGTGATCATATTTTTAAACTTAACTGCCGGAGTGTGAAACAAGTCAAGTTCCGGACACTCATGAGTGAGATCATTGAGCAGGCGCAGTGCGCGAGTCAGTGGAGCCTGGCTAGCTAACACAGTTCTACACTGCGGCAACGCAAACAACGTTCTACGACGCGCAACTGCATAACCATCAGGCACATGCAGATGGACAGACTCTAATATAAAAGAATTGGTTTTGTGTCCTTGCAGTAAATCAACTAAATAAACAATGAGACTTATGTTACGTCTGAGCTCTAAAGTGTTATAGCCGGTCATACCCAGAATAAATAAACTAGGATATATTGTAGGATAACCTACAAAATATCCATATTGTTTTTTATATAACCATCGAATAAACTTCTTTTGAATACTTTCAACCATTTCTGTATATTTTCTTTCATGTGGGTTCCAGACCATAGAATTACATTCTAATTTGCTTCGTACGAAGGCGTTATATATTAGTTTTACTGAAGCAATTGATTGAAAGTGAACAGTCTGTCTCAGTACAAAACCTAGAGTTCTAAATGCTTTTGTACATAGAGTGTTTATGTGACTATGGAATGATAAATCACTTGACATCTTTATCCCGAGGTCTGTAATAGTGTTAACTCTATTGATATTTACTCCATTCAGTTTATAATTCATGTGAATTGGTCTTAATCTACGACTGTATGTAATAATAGAGCATTTATCAATATTAAATTGCAATTTATTTTCAATGCACCATTTCATTACATTATGAATATCTTTTATTCTATCATTATATCACAAAACATATATTTCAAAGATATACCGTTTTCAATTTTTACGAAGCACCTTGTGAGTGTATATAAAGAAGGATCTGGCGCTTTTGATATATCACACTATAGTTTATAGCAGATACCTTGTTCAGTTTATTTGCTTTTGCACGGCCAATATTGTTTTATATGAACATCGATATTTTAAAACGGTATTACAAGAAAAATACAAAAGTGACCACTGTAATATATAGGTGCGAAAGTAATTGTTAACTCTTTTCATAAATGGGAAACAAGGTTGATGAAGTTTATTATTGAGTTTGAGCCTCAGTGAAGGCCATTTTTATCGGGATGGTCATGTAGCTCATGAAGTCAAAATGGTGGGGATTAGTATTTTTATATTCATCTACTGATTGATTAGCGTTAAATTCTGCAATCCTTGACTTTTAGTCTTTGTTATCGAATAAATAATATTTATATTTGTTACAAAAACTCGCTCGCGACCTCTTCCGTGTAACAGTATTATATTAACGCTTATTTACATTGTTATATCACGGGCTCCCGATCGATTAATTTCGATATTAAGCCGCTATTAGATTAGCTTGGACAAACAAGACATACATTTTAATAATCTTAAAAGGTATATAAAAGATAATTTACGATCATTAACGACAGGTAATTTCATTCATTAAAATATTATTTTTCGTAAATTCGTTACGAGAATTATGTAACGCGCTAATAAACAAAAGATTTTAAAGGCAAAGTCTTTTACAAACAGTTTTAAATTAAAGAAAACCTTTTAAAGATTCTAGAAAAAATATTTCTAAAAACTACTAAGAGTTTTAAAATAGTTATTTGCATTAAGAGCTTTGAGTTTTCTTTAACGATTAGCGATGACTTTGTGTTCGAGATAAAATATCAGGTATCTAGAATGGACAGAGAATGTAAGGAATTGGAACGTTCTTTGTTTAACATCTCAAGGGATTTAGAGTAATGGTTGGAATATTAAATTGTTTTATTCATATAACTTGGTTAGACGATTATATAATTTAAAAAAAGTGAAGGTTATCAACACGTCTAATGTATTTTGTGAATGCGAGTACTAGGCAAAATCTTCTTCAAATCCTTTTTGGATCAGCCGCAGAGTCAGTTATTCTACCGTAAAGCATTATACTGTGTTTAGGTTTGAAAGACTCTGTAGCTAGTGAAATTGGCAAAGCAGATTTAAGAACACATATCTCGAGCTTGGCAACGCGTGAGTGACACCTACAAATGTAGGGTGTATGGTATCGAATGACAAGCGCTCATAGGTCAGGAAAACCGCTTACCATCAGGTGGTATGCTTGCTTGTAAAATTAGTCACATAATAAAAAAATATTGAAGGTTTGTTGCCGTTTAATTAATACCTACTCAAACCAAGAATTACGATAAATGTCACGTATATATTTTAAAAACACAAAAAGAAAACGCGGGGATCAACTGGTAATTTTAAAACATGTACTATTTAGTCGACTGAAGTACCGATTAATTATGTTTTCCATTGTTGTTCATTAACGTAACAAACGGCGTTTTGGCAAGGAAATGGCTCGGAGGTCTTAAGCGAAACAACGTTGCTAGATTTATTATTAAGCTTGTAATTAGCTAACAAATTACCGATAACCAGGATATTACCGCGTAAATCTTTTGTTTGAAATAACGTAAGATAAAAATAATATTAAAGAAATTACTCTGTTGTTTGTTTACATCACATTAGAAACCTCAAACATTTTTTTTTCTCCACTAATTAATGGATGTTATTATACATATAAATCTTCCCCTTCAATCACCCCATCTACTAAAAAAAACCGCATCAAAATCCGTTGCGTATTTTGAAAGATTTAAGCATACATAGGGACAGAGAAAGCGACTTTGTTTATACTATGTAGTGATTAAAGAATCTGTTACACTAATTAAAATGTAAATTCTTTAGTTGTTACGCAGAATGTCCGTTATCGATGTTAATATTTGAACTAAAGTATCTCACGAAAGTAACTTCCTTTTTGTATTCTTTTCTAAAACCTTGAATAAAAAAAAATGTTTTAGTTTAAAGCTCGGAGGAATTTTTGTAAAAAAAGTAGACAATAAAAAGCATGACTTACAACAGTAATAGTTCAGACAAAAGTATCTGAAAGAAGTCTTGACTAGAACAAAGGAATGAATGAAGTAGTACCTACGTTTGAATAACAAAAGAGATGATTGTTCAACTTATTGCGAACAGTTCTTGGTTAGGTAAGACTTTTTATTTTCCTACGTTTCGCTGTGGAAATTAACACTGGATGGTTTTTTAAAAGAGTATTAGTAATGCTTTTTCAAGGCATTACTAATATTCCTATTACCTCTCCAAATAAGCTTAAAGCTTGCGCTGGGATTGGGTACGACAATAGCCCATGGCGGTAAGGATCGAACCCTCGACTCTCGTATTAACGGAGGGAAGTCAGCCCTTCTACCGTTAAGCTATTGAGGCTTCAATGGGAATAGAATGGACGTATCCACAATATTAATAAATAAATAATTTAAATAAAATTGCGTCATATTAATGATATCTCTATATTCTGAATAATCTATATCAGTATTTTTTGGACTTACGAAAATTTTCCACATTTATAGTCTTTGATTTTTTTCATTTCGTTTTGGGAGTAATTATGGTTTTTGATGAATGTGGGAAGAGTTTAGGAATGATTTTAAGATACTTTTGCTAAATAAAAACGTTTAAGAAACAAACACAAATACATTGAACATTTTATTACACTTACACTTCTCAAATATTTTTGTGATTTTTGTGATACTATTTTTGTAAAATCTGAACTAGAAAAAAAATATATATGTAGCTGTTTCTAAAAATCTTAGACATTACTTTGTCACATAAATATCTTATGATGTTTATGTTGTTTTAAAGTAATTCCCTCAAGGCCGCTTCAAGCGACGCTTTTATGTTGCGCAAACAAAATTAATATTAGGATAAGGGACAATAACCTCCTCGACTGCTAAAATATTAGGGGTTTTGACCTTAGCTTAAATGTTTAACTGACTGCGCTCCTTATATTGGCTATTCAACAAAATTTTAACTTAAATAGTATTAATAGTAATAGTATTAGTAGTATCCATGGTCCTCTCAGCACAAATGGGTCGGCTCAACCGTCTTACTGTTGAGTTTCGTACAGTGAGTAACAGTGCCGGAGGCCCAATCTCCTACTTCCTTTGTTTCTTTTTTCCCTTCACATCCCTTTCCTCTTTTGGTTGGCATCGCGGATGTGTTATTTCAAGTATCGAAAGCGTTCATAGAGGGCAGTGACTGCTTACTATCGGGTAGATCGAATGCTTGTTTGCCATCTCGTAGTTAAAAAAATCAAAAGATTATCAGATTAAATTCTCTAAATTATTTACTATGCGAAAACACTATTAAAACATGACATCAAAAGCAGTAGGCCTGTATCGTGTAGCACTACATAGTATAAAACAAAACCGCTTTCTCTGTCCCTATGTATGCTTAAATCTTTAAAACTACGCAACGGATTTTGATGCGATTTTTTTAATAGATAGAGTGATTGAAGAGGAAGGTTTATATGTATAAAAATAGTGGAGAAAAAAATAATTTTGAGTTTTCTAATGTGATGTCGTAAATAATTACATTTAACGCGGGGGGGCCACGGGCAGTAATGAATAAATCAAAACTACTGGATCGATTTTAATAATTTTTTCAGTGAATGACATAGGCTATATATTTTATACCCGTGCGAAGCCGGAGCGGGCCGCTAGTACTTTATAAAAATATATTATTTCGAAATATTTATACTCCACATCTTCTTTCCCGTAGAAAAATAAAAGTTTTTTTTTATTCTGTGGTCATTATAGTGTCAGCTGATCTCGTGCAATCAGGAAGTCAATTCAAAGCAAGAAACATTCTCCGAGATGTTTGAATACGATTTGACAGAACAGAACTTATTTGCGATTCTGATTGCATTCCGGTAGACTTGTTACTGTGTTCGCTATAAGCTTTATATATATATATATATATATATATATATATATATATATATATATATATATATATATATATATATATATATATATATATATATATCTGTATACAATATACATATATATATATATATTTATTAGTAGTAGAAACCTGGAATGTCGACCAACGTATCACAAAAAATCGGCGTAAAGTTACATCAATCAAAAGTAGTATCTTGCGTTTCGTGCGATGAGTGAGTTTCGGAGGCGCGATCTCCGAATCCCTTTGTACTCTTCCTTGTTTCGATTGCGGTGACTGCCTCCGATCAGGAGAACCATATTTTTGTTTTTTAACCGCCATGACAAAAAAAATACAAAAATAGTTAACGTATTTTAATTTTACACTGTTGTGGCTGTGCGTCTGCCTTTGGTCTCGACGGTTGCGAGTTCGATTCCCGCTCAGGCAGATGTTTGTTAAAATTTATGTTTTCTGGGCGTTTGTCCGTGTCGGTCTCCCCGCCGTGCCTGGGAGAGCACGTTACGCTGTCGGTTGTTATCACATACCATCTGGTAATAATCGTTAACTCTTGATAAGTAAATCGCTCTTATCCAATTACTTACTTAGTTACTGGTTCGCCCTTAGGGTTGCGGAGGTCATATGGCAATAGCTCCGTATAAAAACTAGTAACCTGTCAAATCCGGATAAGAGTAATAAACCTTGGTTAAACAAAGTTCCGAGAATAATGCTTGGATGAAGAAGTATTTTAAGGAATTGTATACGATATGACAATAATAATTGTATTCGTACGACTTGTATAATTTTGATTGGTTTTAGGCAAGTCTTATTTATTACAAGTATTCCACAGTTACCAATTCTTAACACAAAGAGAATTCAGCTCGTCAGAACTTGAATTACGGTAGTTTGAAACTACGGTACTGTATTGCAATTGTTGGTTGTTTGGTTAGAATTCCAGAACTATCAAACAAATTAAGTGCAAGGCTTAATATATTTTATGATGTACATAGATCGAGTAATTTATATTAAAGTTAGTGTTAGTCGAATTCTGACCATTATCATTAAGATTCGATTACAATATTTTTGTTTAAATCAAATTGACGCTTAACAAAAAATAAAAAATGTAAAATTAAATCGAAAATCGATTGTAAAACAAAAGAAAAAGGCAGTCATTGTTTTGTCTTTATCTTAATTTTCTTTACCGAAAAAACCAAAAATGGACAACAGGATATGTCTTTGATAGTTAATTAAATAATAATATTTAGCCAAATAGAAAAATGAACTTACACAATGCAACGGTAGACGGTCCGACTCCGCTTGGTTAACGCGGGAGTCGCGGGTCCGATCTTTTGGCCTATTGTCATACCCACTCCTAACGCAAGCTTCGAGCTTATTTGGGGAGGCAATAGAAATATTTCTAATGTCTTGAAAAAGCATTGCAAATTTTCTTTAAAAAATCCCAGTATTTTTTTTAAATGCTACACATTCAACGGCCTCCATTAGGATAGTTATATCCTGTGTCGGGGTCCGGAAACATACACGATGACAAGGACAAACACACCCAGACCGGAAAACATGTCTGTATAGTTAATACAAACATCAGCTCCAAGCGGGAATAGAACCCGCGACCTGTTGTGCTTAAGGCAGGTTCGCTGCCGCTACGCTACAACGTCGTCGAGTTCGAGCGACTGCGGTAGAGTTCGATTAATGATCGTACGTTGGTCTAGAAACAATTTATTACGAGCACGTATTTAATTGTAAGACTGACTAGCACTTTAAAATGTTCTATGTATTATACTAGAAATATTAGATTGTTAGCTTGAAATAGATATGCCCTGAAATATGGCAATAATTTTCATAGTTTCTCCACCCTGTGGAGCAATGAAAAATATTTTTTTGTGTTCCGTACCCAAAGGTTTTGTTGAATGTTAAGTTTATTTTGATGATGATGATTTTAATTTATTTTGTTTTAATTGTATAAAAAGGTATATAAGTGATAGCTGTTTTTATAATTAGTGAATCTATATGTATTCTTAACTCAATAAAATTAATTTAGTCTTCCCTTATTATTCTCGATATATTAAAAAAGGACATTGCATGCTGTGTTTGCTTTTAAATGTTTTGTACATATATTATAAGTTTCTAAGTGTATGGATAATAATTTAAATACTATGTAACAATAGCTAGAAAACATAGAAGTAAAATATAATTTAAGCACTCCTCCAACAATAATCTTGATATTTTTTGCGTTTTATAGTGTAAGTATCTCATAAACATAGAAAAAAGATAAAGAACAGTGTGATAAAGATTATGATAAGTTATTTCCTATTTGTAAAATTTTGCCTGTTGATAAAAAAGTTCAGTATCTTATAGGATTGGAACACTATTACAATAATAAAAATAAAATAACTGTCACAAATAAATATAATACAATAAAAAAATTAATTCAACCAAGGGCGACTAATTATTATGGGAAAAGAATGTCAAAATTTTTAGTACCAAAAATTTTCAATAATATAGATATATTGCAACAAACCCCAAAATTTAGTAAAATAAAATTAAAATGAAAATTGAGTTCTTTAATAGTGAGTTCGGATAAAAGGTGTTAGGATATTATAATAAATAAATAAAAGATAAAACCAAAAATTTAGTTCACTATTTCATTAATTGCATAAATAGTCTTTAATTAAGTAAAGTTAGTTGTAAAGTAAGTTGTATAATTATAGTTGTATAAATAAATAAATATTGTATAATAGGTTAAGTACGAAATAAGGGCGCGTCTCGCCATCAAACTTCTAGTTTGCCGAGAAAATATTGTGAAAAATATGTATATTGTGTTTTTGAGATTAATAATAAATAAAAAAATAAATAAAAACCGTTTTCTTACGTAATCTTACAGCATTGTATATTTAGTTTTACATGCCATCAGAATCTTTAGCAGAGATCTTCTGTTAAATCGCGTTCAAACACCTCGGAGAGAGGGCGCTGTTTGTTTTCAATTGACTTTCTGTTTGCACGAGATCAGCTGACACTATAATGACGATGTTGGTACAAAAGGATTTCAAAATAGCAAGAAAATAGCATACATTCTTGTAGAATCTTGACGGGATTATATTTTCATATTATTTTAATCTTTTATACTTTTAATTTGAAACTTACAGTTTAATTGTATATAAAGTTTGTAAACTTAAACAGCTACATAATTATGTAATATGAATTTTGAATTATCAATCTTCACTTCTTCAACTCAGCAGCAACTCACAATCTTTAACTCAGCAGTCTGTGAATTATATGTATTTAAGTTAACATCAAAACTTAATACAATAAATCCTAATCTTTCTTTCTTGCAGTGATTCAGTTATAATAATAATAAATAATACACGTTACACACTCACCGGCTCTCATTAGGATACTTATATCCTGTGTCGAGGATCCGGAAACATACATCCTGACGGGAAAACATGCCTGTATGGGTCAGTACAAACATCTGCTCCGAGCGGGAATCGAACTGGCGACCTGTGGTGCTTAAGGCAGGTTCTTTACCGCTGCGCCAAAAAGTCGACAAATAATAATAATCTTAGTAAATTCATTATAAAGTTTTATACAGTTTTCTTCGTTTGAACCAATCGGTCATCACGGTCATTTCGTTCAGTTATAAATGATGACACAGTGATGAAACGGATGATGATGACGTTTCACATACATAAATCATTGTTGTGACATGACAAATTAAAAGGGCTACACAACACTACACGAAATAATAAATACTGGCTCATGTATTTGAGGCGGTATATATTAGTTGATCATTCTTTTGTTGTTATTTTCGTTTCACAACCGTTGGCAATCAAGTATATGGTCCGCCTAATGATATGCAGTCACCGGAATCTATGAACGCTTGCGATACTTGAAGTATCACATACGCGTTGTCAACCCGAGGGATAGGTGGGAAGCGATGAAAAGGTAAAAAAAGGAAGGGAACAGAGGGGGTAGGAGATTGGGCCTCCGGCGCTCTCACTCATCAGACAAAACGCAACAGTACGAATAACTACTGATGCTGGTACTTTATGCCGATTTTCTGTGAGTACTTCCTCGTTCGAGTCTACTACTAAATTAACAATTATTATATTAGTATTACTATTAAATTAATACAACAAATTATTGTAAAGAAAATTGTTTAATTATTATTACTCTGTAATTTTTTGTGATACATAATGTTAGGGTAAGTCTGAGCAAGTGAATGAAATTAAGACAATACTATAATAGATTGATTGGTATTGATAAATACCTTTCACAAAAACCAGAATAAAAATTCTTTAGTTAGGAGGTTTAATAGAAAATTGATGTTGCATTAAATCAAACCTCAAATGTTTATAAATATAAATAGTTTGGATAAGCCTTTAATAACTTTACTATAGAATCATTTTACTTCCTTATTGTTATGATTTATGTATACAGGTCAGTTTTGGCCGTTTCAAACTTAGTCTTGCGATTACGTATTTTACAATTACCAATGTTTAGCACAAAGCGCTACATTCAGCTCGTCACAACTTGAAACTATTTACGAGCTTTGTAGTTGTAGTTAGAGTACTGGAATCCATCTCTAATTAAGAGCAAACTCGGTTATTTAATTAGAAAATGTAATCAAAACCTTATAATTTTGTTATAAATAACAGAAATAGAATTTCACTGAAAGAAGACATAAAAAAGGTTATTGACAGAAGTTCATGAAGCGAGGAACTAGGGAATCTAAATAAATATATAAATTATCAGAATACAAGTGCAAAGCTCTATTACACCATCGCATGCTCCCATACAGGTGATCGTTTGGAGATACGTGCGCGACAGGTTACATCACGCATGTGACACGGAGTGGTTACAGAATCCGGAGGCAGGTCCAAAGGGGTCCGGTTTCAGGGCGATACCGTGGAATCTCGCGTACGATGCGGTCCAGCGTATCGATCTCTCCCACGTCGACCATTGCGAAAACCTTCAAGAGGACGAAGCAGCACACAGAGCCCGGGTTAGCAATCGTTGACGAAAATCTGCGAGTTGAGCCTGCGCATAGGGCCTAAAAACAACAAGGCTCCATAGAGTGTAGTCAGGATATATTACTCTATGGTTTAATAATAGTATGTTATATATAATTAAGGTATGTATGTAATTATGGTATGTTAATTGTAATTCAAAATTAGCTATATTACAAATAGTTATAGCTATGCACTGGGAATGGTTGCACAAATCTCAATTTTCTTCTGGCGAAAAATAAATCAGCCTTCATGTATCCTGTGAATTCCTGTGAGATGTGGAAGTGAACATTTCACAAAGTCAAGACGGCTATAAATATAATAATTCTTCATTGTGGCGTCACGACAGTCTTAACCCATTGTCTCTCACAGTGGACACAATAGTTAAACACAGTTGAAATGTTCATTTATTATTCATGAAACAGAGAACCCGTTAAAAATATGATGCCTATGAATTTGTAAGCCGGATTGAAAAAATAACGTCACAGTCCAGCACTCTGACGACGGACACGCTATCATAAATCATTCAAGAGAGATTATTAGGTATTTTAACTTCGTCGCGCTCATACTTTGTTTATTAAAATGGTTAAAGTATGAATCGGACTCACGTGGTAGGGATTTCATATAGTTTTATGTCGTATCGGATTTTATAAGAAATTTTTAAAGAAAAAATAGAAATGGACAGCCTGGTGATAAGTCACGACTGTAGCCAGATACTGTCTAAAAATTATACTGTCATGTTAAAAATTAAAATTTATGATCACAAGTTGTTGTATAATTTCTGTAAGGCGTGCAACAGCCAGAAATGTTGCTAATGATGCAATTTTGCACAAACCTCCGAGAATTGGGACTGGACTGTTTAATATTGAACTAGACCGTTTTGGCTGTAACACAAGAAACGTTTCGGAAATCCGATATACTCTAGTAAGTAGTAGCTTTACGTTCAATATTGTATACTGTCCGTTTAAACTTTAGTTTATATAACTAGTAGCTCCTGCCCGTGACTTTGCCCGCATAAATAACGATTTTGAAAGAGGCACCTTTAATGCAATATAGAAATAATGGGTTTCCCATACAAACTTATCTATTTCTTGTAAAGTAGCCTATAACCAAACCACAAATGTTGTAGTACAATTTATGTTTTGCTGGTAGCAATAAATATGGTATATTTCTAGAATGCTGGCATAGATATTGTCATATTGGTCGTAGAAGAACAAGTAAATTGAACCCATCCAACTGATGTATCGTATAATATAAAATCGAAGCACCCGATCCCTGAGATATCCCAGGCACTTACAAGGATCTCGGCAAAATTGAAAACAAGATAGCTCAATCTTTGAAAGTCATGATACGAGATCATCTTTGCTCAAAAGCGTCCGTTACTATACGGCTCTTGCAATGTGTTGCAGAATATTTGAAAGGATTCTTGGCCTATCCTATTTAATCTATATTAAAATACTTATGGGTCTCTGATAGAACTTAAATCAATTGCGCTTTGATGTTTTTTAGCTTTGACTTTTTATTTTCAATTAACGTCACCATTGTGACGTGTTGGTAGCGAGTCTGTCTTTAGCCTCGACGGTTGCGGGTTTGATTCCCGTTCGTGCTCACACAGCATCTGATAATAATCGTTAACTCTTGATAAGTAAATTGCTCTTATCCAATGAGTTACTGGTTCGTCCTTAGGGTTACGGAGGTCACAAGGTAATCGCTCTGTCTAAAAACTAGTTACCTGTCAAATCCGGACAAGAGTAATTAGCAAACCCTCCGTTAATACCAATACTGGGTTATATATATATAACTCGTATTATGCCGGGAATAACGGTATGAAGAAGAAGTCACTTCAAATGTTCAATAAAGGAAAACGTGTATATACATTTATTTTTATCTAATTAGGTATTTTGAACATGCTCCTAAACGTAATCATAAACATAAAATAAAGTAAAATGTATATAATACCTCAGTCGACGTTGTGTTGTAGATAAAAATACGACTCTACTTTTTTCACACTTTCTGATTAACACTTTGGGTGACCAAAGAGCTGACGCTTACTAAGCGAAGCGACTAAGTCTCGTTATACAAAGAGAAAACATCGCAAGTGAGATCGCCATCTTATGAAAACGGTAGGTAGCTTGTAAGGCCATGTATACAGAGTGTAAATATGTTATTCATAAAGTATTAATTTTTTTTATGTCATGACGGTTGGCAAACAAGCATACGGTCCGCCTGATGGTAAGCAGTCACCGCAATCTATGAACGCTTGCGATACTTGAAGTATCACAAGCACGCTGCCAATCAGGATTTTTTCCTCAAAATTATCTTATTGTATACTTTTTAGTTACGAATTTAACAGACGTACTTAATCAAAATTTAAGACTTAAATGGTCTTATCATGGATGCCATTATCAGAACTGGACCAAATTGTTGGTTGACACCAGCTTTCAAATAAAAAAAAGAATCATAAAAATCGGTTCACCCAGTTGAAAGTTCTGAGGTAACAAACATAAAAAAAATACAGTCGAATTGAGAACCTCCTTCTTTTTTGAATTCGGTTAAAATACAATCTGATTTAGTATGGTATTTATTAAAACATTAAAAGTCTTATATGAAAAATAGTTAAACAATATATATAAATATTTTTCTATAATTATAGTCTTGTTGACAATAGTAGTTTTTTGAAGTCAGTCATGTATTTCATTATCACTCCGGTTTATTGCCACGTCAAAATAGCTTATCGACCTATGGATTCACCTTACACAGAAACTCTGTAATTTGGTTAGATTAATATTATCTCTACTTTGTCTTATGACTTACTGAGTCAGTAGAAATTTACCAAGCGTAAAATTTCTTTTGATATAAAACGAAAAGAGATGAGACGCAATTTAGGATACATAATGGGAATACCCCAAAGTATAAGTCGATTTTTGCGTTCGTGTAATTCTAATGGAATAATAAAACATTTTAAACCGTAATGCAAATTTTAGTGTGGCAATCTTGTGAAAACTTCTGAACAAATTTTGATGTACTTTCGTGTAGATAAGATAGATGGACTCTCAGAGATGGATATAAAATAAATAATTAAACGCTATACACTCATAGGATACTTTGTGATGGGAATGAAGTATGGATGAAAATTTGTATGAGGAACCAATACTTTTTTTTTTTTTTTTAATTTTTAATTTAATATGTTACAAGTTGGCAAACAAGCACACGGCCCACCTGATGATAAGTGGTTGCCGTAGCCGTATGAGTGCTTGCAGCAACATTAGTAGGTGCCACTCACGTGTTGCCAACCTCGTAATATTAGTTCTTAAATCTCCTCTGCCCAGTAATTTCACTAGCCTACAGTGCCTTTCAAACCGTAACACAGTCATGCCTAAGTACTACTATTTGGCGGTAGAATTTTTGACACTGCGGTGGTACCTACCTAGCTGGCCTCTTGCAACAAAAGACTTACCACCAGTGTGACTGATTGGACTGGTGGAATAATCTCTGCTGTGGCAGAGATTATCCTAATAGCGGGCGATGGGGTCATCACGTCCCTACGCCGGTTAATACATTATATCGATTGCAATATTAATGCAGTCGAAGCCTGCTGCTCATTAAAAATATTAAACGGAATGTGCTTATTTTTATATACAGTTTTTTCTTTCTTTGCACAACCATCAAGGCCAGAAGACATGTATGGTGACAGACAGAGTTACTTTTTCATTTATAATATTAGCAAGTAATAATATGGAGGTATGGATGTACACTTTGACAGTCGCCAGTATGCATCTCTTATATTTTATTCATAGAACACACAGTGTTTTGATAATGTTTTATGCATTATCATAGAGATTGCTAGCTCTGTGAGTTTATAATGTCATTAACTTCTTATAATTAACATACATAATACATAAGAGCTAGTTTAAGTTGCATAGTCTGCGATGCATTTTTCATTTTATCTCCTAGTTAATTAGCAAAGATGTTTGTGAACTACAGAGGAAAAGTTTGTTTTTCTGTAGTCTTAAGGCGTCGGGATGTGACGACCCCATCGCCCGCTGTTGGGATAACCTCTGTCACAACAGAGATTATACCACCAGTGCAATCAGTCACACTGGTGGTAGGTCTTTTGTTGCAAGAGGTAGGCTAGGTAGGTACCACCGCAGTGTCCAATATTCTGCCGCCAAATAGTAGTGCTTAGGCATAACTGTGTTCCGGTTTGAAAGGCATTGTACGCTAGTGAAATTACTGGGCGAACGAGATTTAAGAACTAATATCTCGAGGTTGGCAACGCGCGAGTGGCAACTACTAATGGTGCTGCAAGCGCTCATAGGCTGCGGCAGCCACTTACCATCAGGTGGGCCGTATGCTTGTTTGCCAACTTCTAACATAAAAAAAGTCTTCTTATACAGCCCTTTTAAAAGGATCACAAGCGAGTGCCAGAGTGCCAATGAATTTGTTAAAAAAGTCAACCTTTTAAGTTCCAAGGTGTTTAAAAAAAATTACAATTCAATAAATACATGTTCTTTTTGCGCATAGTTCAAATGTTTGTATATTGGCCAGAATTTATGGCACACTTTCCTTCACAAATAGATCGTTATGTGCTATTGGTTTTTAAAAATACCCACGAGATAGCCTCGAGAGAACTTTTAATATTCTTGAAACTAAATTAATATTAGTTTGATACAGAAAGTGTTATCTATTACAAACAAAACTAGGCACGTTTTAAGATATAGAGACCACATAAAGTAAAAGTACTTTTTTAAAATTTAAAGGCATCCAAAATAACTACATATTTAAACACAAAACAATTTTAAGAAGAAGTTTAGTTAGTAAAGATTATATTGCACGTTATATTTTACGTTAACGAGAATATATGCTATGCTATATTATACGAGAATCCTTTTGTTTCGATACAATAACCAAAGCTTCAGCCCTCAGTGAGCAAGCTGGAAGTGAACTCAAAGGAAACACTGCTTCCCCGAGGTCTTATCTTATATATGGCTTGATGAATGAAAAAAGGAAATTCTAAAAGTGCCTAGTAAATAAAGTAACTTATTCTCAATTATAGAAATAAAAATTAAATTTTTATTCTATTAATAGAAACTTTATTCATATTTGATGTTTGCATACTGTCCTTGCTACAGCGTAGCGTAGTATACAAACATTAAGGGCCGTATCAGACTAGCGTTTTATAGGAGTGTATAAGCTCATTTTTTCTAAGAGATCTTTTTACCAAACGTGCAATTGCTACGATTTTTTTAATGTGTATTGTAGTTGGCCTTACCGTCATTGACAGCGTCACCGAATTGGGGAGCCGGGTACTGAGACCCAGCCGTGAAAAAGAGACAGCTTTCATGGGGCTCATTCATTTGATTCCGTCCTTACGATGCCTCCTGTAAGACCGAGCTGTAAGGTTAAGGACGTCATCGGGAAATGAGGATAGGCTCTACGCATTTTAGTCAATGTATTGTTGACCCGACGGTGTGAGCACGTCGCGACCTATGAAACAAGGAAACTCGTCTTCGGCGGCGAGGACGGTGTTGTGTGTGTGTTTGAGTATGAAGCATTATCTAATGTGATCTCTATCGTCAGGGTCTTGTAAGACGAGCTTAGGATGCCTTATTTTATTTGGTTTGTCATCTCTGTCTGTATAAATACTAGCCTGTCTAATCAGGGGAACTGGTAAGAGCGCGTAATATAAAGCACTATAAACATGCTACTGAAAACAAGCCTGTGTACGGTTCGGAAAAACGCGTGTAAAAGCGTATGCCGAAACAAAAAACGCTAATCTGAAAAGGTCCTAAGTTATATTCTGTTGTCACTTCGTCTAAGCATACTGTAATATATGTGCATACATATTATGTGAATATTGCTAATATTTACCTTAAAGTCATGTAACATAACCATGTTATACAGTCGCAGATCCTTTGCAATGCTAAATTGGCACGTTCCCATTACAAAACCGAAAGCTATGATGATATTAAAACTGCGGCGATATCACAAATGTATCTATGGAAACTTTTGTATCAATACAAAATATATAAATTTTTACTATATATTTTGTATTGAAACAGCACTGCTTAAAGCAAATATGTAGAGTAAATAACAAATAGTATGTCACATTGCATGCAAAATTTTCATAGACACAGAATAGATTCAATAATTAAGTTACATCTTTGGACTTTGATAATGTGATATTTAATTTTGGTAGTTCGGTTAAGCAGGCAAGATCTGAGAATAGGGCTTCCTGAGCATTATATAATATGAATATTCTAAGGCATTATGTAGTTTCTACTTGAATATTGTATATTAAATTTATTGTAAATAAGCTTCTCCCAGCGGCTTCGCCCGCGTAAATAACGATTTTTATACAAGTCTTGAACCCCTTTTATAAACTTTGAATATTATTTTTATTTATATCGAATTGTCTGTCTAAAAAATAAATTTCAAGTTTCTAACTAAGACGATTCGACGAACCTTATTTCGCATTAAAAGTAGACTATCTCTGTACAAAATTTCATTTAAATCGGTTCAGTAATTTTGTCGTGAAAATGCGGCAGACAGAAAAACAGATAGAGATACTTTTGCATTTATAATATTAAAATAAGGATGTTTCAAATGTTAATATTCAAAGCTTCTAGATATAATTTTAATAAGTGAAATCAATTCGAAATGGATTGAACTAAGTTTCCGGAAGGACTTAGGTGGTTGTGTTGTGAATGCGTTTGCGTAGCAACCTATTTAAATTAACAGGATAAAAAAATCTAAATGTCAATCAAAAAGTTATTAAAGAAAGATGTGGTAAATACCTTCACAACGAAACACAAAATAAACGAAAGTAAAGGATTCTTTCTCTAAGCAATAAGTAATAGCAATGAGGTAAACAACTTCTTTTTTACTTTTCAAATCGTGTCTAGGTGCTGCTACTTAATTTTTTATTCCAAGAAAAGTTTATTTCAACCGACTTGTCGACGGCAACATTGAAAGAAAGTTTACTAGAAAGTATTACCGTTAAGTATAAAATCGAAATATCCCTATCTTTGATATCTTAGAAATTACATATCTCTGCCATTGCCAATTTAATAAAAAAAATAATAACATAACGAGAAGAAAACGAAATATAATTTTTATGAAGACTGAAAGATCCCAATCATATCGATTCGGAATGACTCACCGGCGACAGCTGATTTCACTGAGTGGTTGTTCGAGGCAGATAATGTCTAAATCATGCTGAGATTGGTAGACATCTAAGTAGTTGGAATAGTGTGAGTGGAATTTTGCGTTTTGACATGATATTCGATGGATAAATTCAGTATCCGGGATTAATGCAAACAATATTTATACTGCTGTTTGGCGGTTTCAGACTAGCGTTTTTTTCGAGCGTTTACGATCGTTTCCGTACACGCGCTTATATGCGCGTTTCAAAGAGCTCAACGCGCGTTTGTACGCGCGCCTTGTGGGCGTATACAAACTTATAAGCGCCTTAACGGTCGTGCGAGTTGCGCGTGTAGCAAAAGTCGTATATCCACCTCAAAAACGAATCGCTCATATAAAATGCCGATCTGAAGCCTACTTTATTCGAATATTAATATATTGTCCGTTACAAAGTCATAAATGTATTGAAAGTCATACGAATTCAAGGCTAATATTTTGATCGTTATGATAATTTGTTCAAGAATTTACACAAACTTTTAATCCCTCATGACCTTAGTTTGTGCTAGATTCGACATTTTTTATCAAGGACAGAAAAGTCGTTACCTCAAAGTAGGTCCTTTAGACAAAGAGACTTCTTAGAATTTCTTATCATTTGCGTTTAGAATTTTTTTACATAATCTACAAATTCACGTTTAAGACTATCTTTAAGCTCATGAATCTATTGAAAGAAAATTACTGACTATAAAGAGGTTTGTCAATTTGTCTGGTTTCTTGTGCATGTATGGTACACAACATCTTTCACTTTTGTATACAAATTTTATTTATATTGTTTTTTTGTATAGAGGTATATTTTTGGTGTGACAATTTCAGCGCGTGCGATACCGAACCTGCCTTAAATGATACAGGTCGCGGGTTCGATTCCCACTCGAAGCAGATGTTTGTATATGGTACTTGTTCCAGTCTGGGTGTGTCGCTATTTGTTTCTGGACACCCGACACAGAATATCACTATCTTGAGGGGGCCGTTGAGTGTGTAGCGTTTATTATTATTATAATATATTTAGTGAAATTACTGGGCGAACGAGATTTAAGAACTAATATCTCGAGGTTGGCAACGCGTGAGTGGCACCTACTAATGGTGCTGCAAGCGCTCATAGGCTGCGGCATCCACTTACCATCAGGTGGGCCGTATGCTTGTTTGCCAACTTCTAACATAAAAAAAAAAAAAAATTAAGCATGAAATTATCAAGGATTCTGGATGTATAAAGCCATTATAAGAGCTAATTATCAATACAATCCGGGTATATACAAATAAAATATAATTCATCATTCGACAAAATCTTACTCTTCAATTTATTAATCATAATTACAGTTTACTTTGATCTTAATTCAAAACACATTCTTGTTAACAACATCAAACAACAATTTTACGAATTCGAAATTTGTTTGTTTTACTTAAAATACATATTAAGGAATGTAACATGTATGAAAATCACATTCTGACAAATTCTCTTATAACATCATTTAATTCTTCGACTAAGGAAAATTAAATAAGAAATATCATCATCATCACCACCATCACCATCATCATCATCATGATTATTTACAGATTACAATTTAAAGTATTTTTTAATAAAATATTTTTTTTGATCTGAAAATGTCATGAAAATTTAAGATGTTTTTTTTTAGTTTTTAGATTTCATAATAATTAAAGTGAACTGCATATCGATTGAACTTTTCATTCCCCTTCTTTCCATGGATTAGCAACGCACATGTAATTCTATTGGTATTTTAAGCATCCAAAGGCTACGGCAACCGCTTATTATCTGGCGGGCTGGATGGTTATTTGCCATCTTTCTAGGTAAATTTAAAAGACATCTTTAACTAACCGCCGCAAATTAAGAAAATGTTTCGAATTCGAAATGTGAATTTGATAAAACGAAAAATTAGAAAAATCAAGTTTTTTACTGAATGTCGATACGACTTTATATTTTATACCAAATATAGCCGTCGACACCTATTAAATAGTATTTATGAAAGATAAGGGTGCGATGTGTATTCTGGTCTCGTTCCATATAGCACTTTAACATTTTATGTTACTATTTTCACTGAGATAACTGTTGAAGGTGGTAATATGATAGACATAAAATAAATTAATACTTCTATGTATAAAGCTAAAACGAACTCCTTAGACCAAAAAAAAAGAAAGAAAGTAAATTATGAATATCAATATAAAACTTTCTAATTATTATAAAACACCGACTCAGCAAAAGTAACCTAGTAAAATTCTCTGAACTAGGCCACAGGTGTAACACCCCACAATTATCGTTTTGAATAGAGCTTTAAAGCAAACTGACCTGTTTGCTATTCTTACAAAAGGCTTTACTTTAATAAAATTTTACCACACGTAATATAATAAAGTGATTTTTTTACATAAAAATGTTGGATTTTTCACATTAAGCCTACTCTATAAAATCCTTAATAAGTCACGTAACTTTTAAATGTCGTTTATGATATATAAAATTGTACTGAAATAACATGATTGAGTACATACTTCGTATAAGAGAAAGGTAAGACATATGCAAATTTGCCCTTTACACAGCACAGACACGCACACAACACCGTCCTCGCCGGCGAGGACGAGGTCCTTTGTTTCGCACGTCGCGTCGCGCTCACACCGTCGGGGAGTCTATCGTATAGAATGCGCTCGGAGCGCTGCCTCCATCTCCGATGACGTCCTTAGCCGTGGTTCGGCTTCGCAGGAGGCACCCTAAGGACGGAATCAAATTTGAGCCTCCGTGAGGGCTGTCCCTTTATCACGGCTGAGTCTCAGTACTCGGCCCCCTGCCCGGTGACGCTGTCAAGGCCAGTAGGGCCAACAGCAATACACATTCCGAAAAAAAAAATATGCAAATTCGTTGAAGGTCTTTCTGACACTGGCTTCTTTTATATCGCTTCTGCATCTGCGGCCATCCGAAAACCTTATTTTATGCTTTATAAAATAAATGCGAGATAAATTGAAGACAATATATATTGACTGTTCAGATCAGCGATATATCTGTACCTGCTTATAAATGAAGAACATAGGTAAAAGAATATATTTCTTTCAACTGACTCCTGGGAATAACGATATAAAATTATAGAAAAACTACCAAAAAACCTAATATGTATTTAAAAATATTTTTTGTATTATAACAAGTAGTATGAAAAAGTTCTGATAAAATAATATTGGTACGAGTATTATTAGTATGAAGGGCTTGCTGTAATATATTTTTTGTTATAAAACAGTGTGAGCTGCCTGATATCATACTATAAATAATATATCACCTCTGATGCCCCTACTGCGACTAGTATTCCCTTTATCGACTTTTTTCAGAATTTTATGTAGGCGCAATCTACATGCCCCCTCATACGAATGTTATATTTTGACTTTTAGATAAAATTATCGTCAAAAGTATGATATTTGTTTTTTTTTTTTTTTTTTTTTTTTTTTTAAGAATATTAGCAATGCTTTTGGGGTCGGGATCGAACCTCGACTCTCGCGTTAACGGAGCGAAGTCGGCCCTTCTACCGTTGAGCTATTGAGGCTTCAAAAATAATTAGTAACACGTATAGGTATAAAGGAAGTTTGCTTTACGATTTAAAACAATTTCTAAGATTGTCACATGTAAATTGATTAACATAGAAATCGCAAATTATAATAATTTGCAAGTAGATTTAATAAACATTTTAAGATTATTAAAGATAAATAGAACTTATGTGTTGTTATAAATTTTTCCTACCGGACTATGACACTATGACGTATGTGTACAATATAAAAATAATCAGAAGAATACACGCTGCACACTCAACGGCCCCCCTTAGGATAGTTATATCCAGTGTCGGGGTCGAACATTCACAATGACAAGGACAAATACACCCAGACCGGAAAATATGCTTGCATGGTTAATACAAACATATGCTCCGAGCGGGAATCGAACCCGCGACCTGTGGCGTTTATGGCAGGTTCGCTACCGCTGCGCCAAGCACAACTGGAGCTAAAGTATTCACGTCCCGAAATATTCTTGCAAAATTAGTTAACTAAATAGAAGCCTCGAGTCCTTCAAAAGGGTCGAATTTATATACTCTCACTCAGATATTTTCTCTTGATTAACTTTTAAAATGCCTTTGAAAGTCAAGTTTTTTCTTTTATATGCTGTATCAGAAAATAAGTTAATATTCTTGTGAAAGGTTGTTTTATTTTCTCTAGGTTTTATTTTGCTCCTTTATAAACTTCCCTTTTTGAGAATACAGTATAATTTTACGTAGGTTCATAACATTAGATATAATTAGTTTTTTATTTTTAATTAAAAACCTCAAATTAAGGAGTCCGTAAAAGAGATTGCTGGAGTAAAGTCAACAATTCTAACAAATTGAAGGTAATTGCATCCAGAGGACGTTCCTCCCTTATTTGTGGTCTAATAATTTATCTAGTCCAAGAAACCTGGGTAGCGTTTAAAGGTAAAAGAATTCAAGTAATTTTAAACATTGTGTATATCTTAACTCTACAGGATTTAATTCTTGAAAACCTTTCTCTCTGTTGTTTAAAAAAATTCCATTTTGTTTTTTAATTAGTTTGTATTTAAAAATTTTAGGTGGATTTTTTTGTGTAATACAAAAATATTGTAAATATAATTTCTGAAATCGAACTTTTTTTAGACTCTAGCGCATCAATGATCAAAAAGTACTTCTTCATTAGTTTTACTCATTTTTTCAAGACCTGATCTAATGCATTAAATACTTACAGGTTTTTCATTCAGCAAAATGTTAAGATAACTAATTTTCTTTTTATTATTTGATCGGAGGAGACAAGCGTACAGCTCGCCTGGTCTTATAATCTTACGTGAGACATGCATTTTATCGAACCAAGAGTAAGATGAAGAGGATGAGGTGCAGGCCCATGGCAAAAATTTAATTCACGTGGTAATATATCCGAAAATAACTGTCAGGCCTATGCTGTCATTTATGAGCTCCCATGTATTCATAGGAATAGGAATAACTAATCATTTTCAGACCTATGCCGTCAGAGCTATTTACATAACGTATTTCACGGTGAGTAATTTCAGTCGTATTTTTTTGGTATGTGCCTGTACCCTAATAGAAGTCACAAAAGTTTGGGTCTAAAATCCCTTATCGAAAACCAAGTGGAACATAATTGAAATAGTATAAAATATAATAGAATAAAAGTTAATTGGATGGTGACGTAAATTTAACTTCATAGTATAGGGACTGAAATGCTGTGTAATTTGTGAAACTACTGTGTATTAATAAATTACATGCAATTCATATTCGGTCGAATAAAGTGCCCATTTATTCTGTTTTCTGTCATCGTGCACATTATTCAAAGCTTTCATAATAAACAACGTTTTATTATGGGATATAAATATTCAATAAATGTATGGTAATTAGTTAAACATAAGGGCCCCTTAAAGGTCCCATAAGAAGTGTACCTCCCCCTCCCAGTAGAAAGATAATAGACTTAAAAAGCGAGGGTTCTCGTACTAATAAAAGTCAGCTACCAACCTGCAAGCCCTCTGATGTTGCAGATATTCAAGGTGTGACGATCTCAACATTACACTTTATTTAAATCTCTAAAACAATGTATTTTCTATAATATGAACCTATTTATGGACGGTCACCCATCCATTTACTGACCGCGCCCAAAGTTGCTTAACCTAAAAATCGTTTTCCAGCCACGTGACTATGTGCAACGTAATACTAAGTATGGACATACCCCGAAAACAATATTTTTACAAAATCAAAAATTTATAAAATTTTGTATGAAAATTTCCATAGAAAAAGGAAAATGTATGGAAAATCACGGAGTCAGGTGCCGAATGTCATTGCAGCTGTTTCGCATATATAAGGGGTGTGGTGTCGGCGAAGGTGTCTCCGAGCGTATGCTTGGTGAATGCCCGTCAGACGTCTCTACCCCCGCGTATATGTGAACGGTTTACCAAGGCGGTGCGTTCGGGCGGCCATGCTGCTAGAATGCTAGTTAAGGTTTCCGATCTTCGTATATGGTTTTATACATATTATTAATGGTGATTGGTGATGCATGGCAAAGAATATATATAAAGTATATACTTTAATATATATTAAATATATATACAATAATTAATAAATAATGACGGTATGGTGGTCCGTCTATGATTACTGGCAAAGAGATCTAATATGAATAATATGATCTATACATGTTACAGGCAAATTTATATCGTTGAAATATATTGAATATAATTTATTATTAAAAATTAAATATTTAATGACGGTTTGTGGGTCCGTCAATTATGAATGTATATATGTTTGATACTTATTAAGAAACGAAGTTTACTCCGTTTCTTTAATATTATGTGATATTGTAATAGCGAAAGTAATGCTTCGGCGCAAATATTGTTTATGTTTCAGAATCTAATGGATTATTTGAAACCTAAGAAGAAGCGAATTCAATGAAGATTTAAAAGTATGCGTTGGGAAGAATTTATGCGTTATAACTAATAAATAATTATATTTCAGCTTTATACGTGTATAATGTTTTGGCGAGTTTTAGTTGACCCGATACTTGAGTTTGAGGCTCTGATGTGGCTTGAGTCATGTCTATAGTGTCCTTAAGCGAGGCCCGAGGATTTTTAATCTTAGTTGACCCGATGCTTAAGTATGAGGCTCCGATATGATTTTGGTCATGTCTATAGTGTCCTCGAGTGAGGTCCTTTGACTTTGCTGATGTGATGCTGACATGAGGTTGACTCTGCGGTGCGATTTATATCGATGCAGTAGTTTCCTCAGGTCCATTGCTGAAGCGGCCCCAGTGATACAGATTAGAATTGCTGCGGTGGTGCGACTTAGGTCGATGCCGTGATGTAATTCGGTTTGTTGCTGAGGCGCTGGAATGTTATATATCGTTTGTAGCAAAATGACTCGTCTTCTTATTAGAGACGCCCCCTTAGCTTAGCAATAGGGATTTTTATAATTGACATTGTAGCATGTCATACTATTAGGGCGCAACTGGTTGCTTCTCACTTCGAGATAGCTAACTAGTATTAGACAGTGTGGCCTGCGTAACTCTTATCATGCGTGTTTATCACGTCCTAAATAATGAACTGGATTCGGATGTATGTTTGAGTATTGAGCCAAAGGGTACCTTGCGTGAGCAAGTGCTATGGTTTTTATAATATAAAGTTATAATACGAAAATGACATAAACCAAAGAATATTAGTTGTAAGACAATGCGATTACGAATACGATATAAGCCCACGAATATTAATTATAAGACAATGCGATTATTTAAATAACAAATAGGGAGGGTTAGGTAGGACTTAGTTTTAAGGAATTGCGGTTGTGATATTATAAAGAATTGAATATTATCAATACTATATGACCCATATATAGTGATAATAGAAATATACGTTATAAATATAATTATTAATGAATTTGCCTACACTTCGGTGAGGTTATTATAAATACTATATTACACATATATAGTGATAAAAGAAATATACGTTATAAATAGCATTATTGATGAATTTTACTTCAATAAGGTGAGGTTGACGATTATAGCATTGTGCTTACGGAATGCCGCCTGGCGGTTTAATGTTCGAATACATATCTGAACCAGGGATTTATTCCCTTATATATAATTACCAGGGCTTGTCCCTCAATTATTATGACGTTTTGCCTTCTCATATAAAAATGAATATAAAATATTATGTGACTTCGGTCTTAATTGATACTATTATAAAATATCAGGGCTATATCCCTTTCTATGCTATGAAAATAATAACAATATAAAACAATAAATCTTGCGTCCCGATAACGAAATCATTATAAATATAAATTACCAGGACTATGTCCTTTTACGTTATAACAATCAAATTGTGTGTCGCAGGCGCACTATAAATAGCCTATCCCTTACCCGGGACGGCTCGTATCTATGGTTGGAGCCCACAGTCGGTGGCGTGTGCGGGGCCATCGATCTCCCCCTCTTCTTTATATTTTTACTATAAAGTTTAAGTATATAAGAATTGGAGGAGCGGACTACTTTCAGCTACTCGTAAGAGGTGTTGAAAGTATAGGGATATATTTATTATCTCACCATTTTGCCTTTATTGGCTTATATAAATATTTTTATTATGATAATCATATGACACTAAAATAATTAAACTATATAATAAATAAGATATTATTGTTTACCATTGTCGAATTGAACCTGTTGCCTCTGATGCTCTAAAAGAACACGGGTAATTACGATCACAACGTAACAAGGGTCCTGGCCGCTAGACGATACACGAGCCAATTTCGTAGTTTTATGCTAATTATTTTCGTGCAATAAATTATTCTTTATTTAAATATATTTTCTTTCTATATTATATATAAAAAGTAAGGTAGGTTCAGTCACAAAGGGTGTCGGTAATCGGTTAACATCAGGTGAGACTACTGCCCGTTTGCCCCCTCGTAATTAATAACGAGTATGTATACTTTACGAGTAGATACGTAAGATTTTGAATCTCAAATAATTCATATTATAAACATTAATACTTTCGGATTACACTCTAAATATATTGAGTTAAAGGAACTACCTTATACTGGCAGGAATCGTATGAACGTAAAGATAACTTGACAATGGTAGTACTTCAGACAAAAGTCAGTGAAAGAAGTCTTGGCTGGAGTAAAAGAACGTCATTCACTTTTAGTAGCGACGCCTCGAAGCCACTCGAGAAACAAAGAGAAGATTGTTCAACTTATTGCGAACACTTATTGGTTTGGAACGCGAAATTTTATCGGCAACCATTTTATTGTAGAAGTTTTCATTGTATGTATTAAAAAATGTAAATGAGTTTTTCGTAAAATTGCAGATGCAATATGGACTGTTTTTGTTTGTTTTTTTATTAACGTTTATTTTATTTCAGTAGTAAAATTGATTAGCTTAAAAGAGATTTACACGATTTATTACTTGTATAAAATAGAAACATTGGCAGGACCTTTTGAACATATGATTTATATTTTGAAGAGTGCAAACATTAAATTCATCATCGTTTAAAATGCTCCTGATAATTTATGTTATCCATATACTATGGTTAGGACCTTCGATATACACAGAATGTCAAAGACTTGCTGGTGCTTCAACATATTATTACATAAGCTTTATTCATAACGCTAATATCATTTAGTTATGTTTGCAAGCTTGTTAATAAATTCTGTTATCTTATTTTTCTTGAAATTTCGAAGGAGCACCAACGAGTCTTGACATTTTATCTGAACGGAAGGGTCTGTCCACAGTATATAGTAAGTGTATGTCCATAGTCTGTCCATAGTATATAGTAATTTATTTACATAAAATTGCGAAAGCCTTTGCTACAAAATATATTAAAGACTAAATATCATAAATTTTTCAACATTGTTTACCCAATAATTTGTAATAATTCTCGTATACCCTGGAGAGAATCTTTAATGTTATGCAAACAAAATTAATTTTGGTATAAGCGACAGCACTTCGCCGACTGGTAGAAAATTCGGTAATGTAACAAAATCAATATTCAAATTCCATGTAAAGAACCTTGATCGTAATTTTGTAATAAATAGGTCATAAATTCATAGGGGCTAATCTTTTATATATTATTGAAAATAATAATAATAAATTGAATTAAATACCAATGATTAAAAGCTACTTTTTTAGCTTTGGATGTTGGATATCCGTGGTGGTAGCGCATAGTCAAAAATAAAATGCGATTGGAAATGTATATCAAATTATGTATGAACTTTAAAAAAATTATATTAAATGAGTTTTGTTTTCATAGAGTGCTTCAATAATTATGGCGATTGAAAGTTATCCTACCTAGTTCTATATTATTATTGGATGTAATGGAACAAACAAGATTAATTTTCATTAAATATGTGAAGATGCTGACGCTGTCAACGCCACTAGATCCAACAGCGATACAAATTCAAAAAAAAGAAAGATGAATTATTATAATGTTCGACATGGAAGTAGCAGAATTTCAAATTATATCTAAATTTGTATACTAACTTATTGTATAAATTTTATCTGAATAAACCTTATAGCCCACGGTTACGTTGTTTGCACAAAATATTGCAGGCGGATAAGCGGTTTTGCAATGAATTATGAATTTCGCTGCGCACTTCTGCCGTTGTAATATTATATATTGTTATAACATTTGAATCATACCAGTTTAATTTTTTATTTCTAAATACAATGAATTGTTTACTTTATATTCTGTATTTAAAAGTATGCTGTGGTTTTGGTACTATAATTTGTTATGGGCACTTCAAACTGTTTACTCTATTTTTTTTAAAAACTACTTTTACAAGTATATCGTCTTTTGTTTTCTTCTTGTATGTTTTAGAAATTAAGTTCAGTACTATTACTAACTACTATAAACGACGTCGTTGTTACACAGCGAACATGTCTTAAGCGCCAAAGGTCGCGGGTTCGGTTCCCGCTCGGAGCAGATATTTTACTGATCATACAGGCATGTTTTCCGGTCTGGGTGTGTTCGTCCTTGTGTGTATGTTTCCGGACCTCAGACACAGGATAAATATCCTAATGGGAGCCGTTGAGTTTATAGCGTCTATTTATTTATTTTTTCGAAATGTAAGTAATTCTATAAAATACTTCACAAAAAACAAAATTATAATATATTCTATATCAGACCCACTCATTGAAAATTCTAAATTAAAACCGGTTTCCTTTAGTTTAACACTTATAAGATTTAATCTCACATTCACAAGTACTATGTACGATGTAGATAAAGAAGTCCATAGAACCCGTCTCAATTTTTACAAAACATTGGAAAAGCCGTAGAGATTAGAAAAATAACAAAACCTCCAAACTACGATTTCCTCACATCATTACAACAGCCACTTTTTCATACCACCAAGATGGTAAGCAGGTGTTAGGTCCACCTGATGGTAAATGGCCACCATATCACTTGTACACGCTTACAATACCAGTACTTACTGACTCAAACTTTCGAGATATAACGGGATGAGTAGGATGAAAAAGGGGCGAAGAGTGGGAGAGAGTCTGAGCCTTAATATACTCTAACTTGTAGTTCCACGATCTGCTGAGCACTATTATACCCAAATAATAAAGAATAGTTGTTAATTATACGTAGTAGGAATTATTATAAGTAGAAATATAATTTAATTGATAAAACGGCAATGACATTACGTAACATCCTAAAAAATACAAGATTTGCGTGACTCTTAAGTTTTATACTCGGTTAAAAACATTTTAAAGCTCTCAGGGCGGAGTACTTCTGCTATGAAATTTATACCATCATTAATTATTGCTGTAAAATAATTATAACAGCGGCCGGCCCTACCACATCTGCGCCATTCTTTTGAAATTTTGTTAAAATAGAAATGTTTCTACATTTTTTTTTTTCAAATTTAATAATTTTTTATACCAAATTTGGGTTCATAATTGATTTGAGTGTTGATGCGTGATAAAATATTAAAGTATAGTAATTTTTTTATATCTACACAGTTCGTTAAGCTGAGTTCTATTTTTTTCTCGATTTTACTTGTGTCATTGTTTCTAAAACTGTCAGGTTTTTATCCATAAATTAAATAGGTACACAAACCAGAGACTAGTAATCTACTCCTACTAATCATACCAATATTATAAATATGAAAGTTAGTGAGGATGGATGTTGGTTACTCTTTTACGCAAATAATATAGTATATTAGTAGGATTTGGATGAATTTTGGCGCACGGACAACTTTTTAATGCGTGGATTAACATAGAACACTTTTATTCCGGAAAAAGGTTTGGTTCCCGTGGTGTTATCAAAAAACTAATTAACACGACCGGAGCCGCGGGCACAGCTGGTTATCAACAATAATAAGTGAAAAATACAAAGCTAGTTTATCCCAGCGTCGGGATGTGACGACCCCATCGCCCGCTGTTGGGATAACCTCTATCACAGCAGAGATTATTCCACTAGTGCAATCAGTCACAGTGGTGGTAGGTCTTTTGTTGCAAGAGGCCGGCTAGGTAGGTACCACCGCAGTGTCAAATATTCCACTGCCAAATAGTAGTGCTTAGGTATTACTGTATTCCGGTTTGAAGGGCACTGTAGGCTAGTGAAATTACTTAGCAGAGGAGATTTAAGAACCAATATCTGGAGGTTGGCAACGTGTCTGTGGCACCTACTAATGGTACTACAAACGCTCATAGGCTACGGCAACCACTTACCATCCGGTGGGCCGTATGATTGTTTGCCAACTTGTAACATTAAGAAAATCCCCGAATAATTCAAATATAAAAATATTTGTTAGAATTTTTGTAATAACTTAGTGAAATTATAATTATATTATAATCAGAATTTACATTTCGACTGCGATATAAATATTACGTGGCCTTAGAGCAATCTGTTAAAAAGGGATTCGCGAAATTGAGTTCATTTAAGGCAAATGGCGGCAGTTATTCTAATACTTTCCGGATGAAGATCATTTGGAAGAAAATTGGTAAGTTAACATTCTATCTTTTTACGTAAAATCTTCTTTTGCGCTTACATTTTTGGCGAAGTAAAAGTACTTAGGTCAATACAGAATTTTTAAGTTTTCTAAAATTTTATACCAACTAGATTTAGAATAATAATTAACTAACACTTCAAGCGTGTAAATCGAATTTATCTTAAGTATAACTAATTATTTTATATCATTTTCTACTAAATGTAATCTAGTGTTTTTTTTAAATTATAATTGTAAAGTAAACTTGTTTTGAGTCTGCTACAGTTGTCTTGAAAATTATAAATATCAATAATACAATAAGCTATAAATAAGTAACTAATTGCTCACGTTATCTCAAAAAAAAACTATACCTATTTATTTCTGACAGGAACCAATCGGTCTGCCTGGTCATTCCGCTAAATGAAACGCTACAGACGAGGAACATGGTGAGGATAAATTAATGAAGGCGTTTTAAAAAATCTTTTTTTTTTTTTTTCGGAATGTGTATTGCTGTTTGCCCTACTGCCCTTGACAGCGTCACCGACCGGGGTGGGCCGAGTATAGAGACTCAGCCGTGAAAAAGAGGCAGCCCTCACGGGGGTTCAAATTTGATTCCGTCCTTAGAGTGCCTCCTGCGAAGCCGAACCACGGCTAAGGACGTCATCGGAGATGGAGGATTTTTTTTATTTCATGAGGGTTTGCGAACTAGCATACGGTCCACCTGATAGTACGCAGTCACCGCACCTATGAACACTTGCGATACTTGAAGTATTACATGCGCGTTACCAACCCCAGGGACAAGAGGGAAGCGATGAGATCGAAAAAAGGTAGGAGAAGAGGGGTGAGATTGGGCCTTCGACGTTCTGACTCATCGCACGAAACGCGACAGTACTGTTACTTTACGTCGATTTTTGGTAAGAAGGCGTACTGCCTTCAACCTTGTCGAGCTTCCGAAAATGGGCCGACCATTTCTGGCCCATCATGGGCCATCATGGGGCTACTATTACAATTCTTATTTTATGACATCGATTACCGAATTATAAAACAGGCCTAAACGATAGCCTAAATCGCTTTGTATAAAAACCAAGTATCAACGAATATATTTAATTACATTTCCATTATACGCTCAGCTGATATTCTACCGCAAAGCCGTAGTGTATTTTGCATTACTGTGTTTTGGTTCAAAGGATAATGTAGCTAGTGAAATTACTTGGCAAAGGAGATTTGGGAACAAATACCTCAAGGTTGGCAACGCGTGAGCGACACCTTCAAATAAATGGTGTTGCAAGTTCTCATAGGTTACGATAACCGCTTAACGCTTTTGGCTTACCAACTAAGTCGCATAAAAAAACATATTGATCTGTCAGTACTGATTATTACAATTAAATATTGTGATAATCAATAGCTTTTAAAATGAGGAAGTAAATTGCTCAAAGAAGTCAGTGTGGTAAATTAGCATTATTATAAAAACAGCATAGTGTACTATACGATACCTTATGTATTGTAATTATAAAATTAAATAACCTCATAAAGATAGCAATTTGTATGTACATATGTGTAGTGTATAAAATACTCACTTTTGTTAAATAAAATAGAGAAATGTTATCGGAATTTAATTACAAAAATAAATGGATTATTTTTTTCTTTTCACTCAATTAGCATTTGCCCTCGGGGCTATTCACGTGAATTTTTGTTTCAATATATTGTTATTTATGAAGTAGCAGAAAATGTTTTACATGGTTACAAGTAGTTGTAAAATAATACAGCGTCTGGGACGTATATCTCTAGCTGGGTTTGTGAATATTATAAGTGTAAGTAATATGAAAAAAAATTTAAATCAATATATAAAATATTAATTATAAATTAAAAAATCTTTTCTAATTCCAAATAAAATATTTAAAAAAAAGATATTTCGATGCAGCTTTAAGTATGAATATTTTTTCTTATCTTTGTTTAACTTTGTATAAAATTACACAATACAAAAAGGCGATCTTTTGTATTTCGTGTTTCGTACGGATCTCTTTTCTGGGTGTGCTATCAATCAAACCTCCTTTGTATGAAATTAAATATATTTTCGGTGTGTCGGTATCCTTAAATAATATTTTATCTTTTTTGTAAAGTGAGGAGTTATAGATTTGATAGAATAATTGAATTTCGGTTATCACAACGTTTCTATCGTCTGTTTTGTCATCATATGAATTGAATTGATAAACCTCTTCAATTCTTCTTGAAAAACGCTATACGAATATAGTATGTCATTAAACCATTGTATTATAAATAAATAGTGTTATTCTCAAACAAAATAATTATATAAAACTAGCGGGCCCGGCAGACGTTGTCCTGCCACGAAAATGAAATAAAAAGTGAGCCCAATAGCAGCGCCTCCTACTGGGTCGAATTGTTAATTTAAACTATTTTCGAATCCACCAGAATACACACAAAATAAATCATCAAAATCGGCCCAGTCGTTTGGGAGCAGTTTAGTGAAATACACACGTACAGTAGAATTATAATTATATTAAGTATAATTATATATATAAAGATTTGTGAAATATTGATGAAACATTGAAAATAAAATAACTATAAGCTTCTTCTTCTTATCATTATTCCCGGTACTATACGAGTACTTGCCCAGGGTCTGCTTATTACTCTTAACCGGATTTGACAGGTTTTTTTATATCATATAGGGGCGAAACGAGCAAATATCTGCACCTGATGGTAAGTGGCAACTATCGCCCATGAACATCCACAACACCAAGGGGGTCGAGAATGCGTTGCCGGCCTTTGAAACAGGTTACTAGTTTTTACACAGAGCGATTGCCATCTGACCTCCCTAACTCAGTAGATGAGAGCAAATTACTTATCAAGAGATGACGATTATTATCAGATGCTATGTGATAACAACCGGGACCGACAGCTTAACACCCACAAAGACAAACTCCCAAACCGAAACAGATATTTGTAAGATTAATACAAACATCTCACCCGAGCGAGAATTGGTCCCGCAACCGTCGAGACTAAAGGCAGACTCGCTACCACGACGTCACAACGGTGTCAATATAATAAATATAAGCAATTATATGAAATGGATTTAAATTCCATTTCAAAAATCTACTTAATACTAAAAGCTTTTTTCCAAGTCTGGTCGGAATTTTTCTGTCTGTTATTAATTAAGGTTTTCTTGAAATTGTTAAAATAAGTTTTAATAAGCATTATGTACCATGAATAATAAATACCTCGACCTTAAGCAATATTTCCAAGATTAATAATTCTTTTAGGCTTTTCTTCTAGGATCTTTTGATCGAAAGAAATGGTAAATTTATTTTCTAAATGGAACACGTTTACTTATAACAAATTGGTTACGAAATTGCTTGAAAGTTTTCGCGTCATCACGAATGTCTTAGAGGCATCTTGCATGGCTAGTTATAGGCCTTTAAGTATTTGCTTCGAAGTTTCTGACCCCAAAATAATTATTTTTAGACCATTACCTGCCTGCCAGTCGGTCTATTTGTGTGATAGTAGGTGGAGCAAGGCGCTGACAGAGTGATGGTCGAGAACTAGCAAGCGAAGCGTAGGATGTCCAATGGCGAGATGGATGGTTGATGAGGCGGGCATAGGAATTGAAGTAGAATTGTGCCAATAAAGACAGGTTTATATCCAGCAATGGGTGACGTCAGGCTGCGGATGGCGGTGATGATGACATCGGTCTATCTGGTTGTTATCAAGCATGACCATGCAAAAATTACTAACTGAACAGTAAGTAATATAACTGTCTTACATAAGCTTAGTACAATGTTAATAAAATTACAATGTCGCTAACTACAAGTCAGTTCATTTTCTAAATTTATTTTTTATTTCTTGACGTTTGGCAAACAAGTATACAGTCTGCTTTATGGTAAACAGTTACCGTAATCTGTGAACACTTGCGATACTTGAAGTATCACATGCGCTTTGCCACCCTAGGAAGGGACGAGGAGGGAAAAAAGGCAGAGAACAAAGGGGGTGGGAGATTGGGCCTCCGGGGCTCTCACTCATCGCACGAAACGCAACAGTACAGTTGCTTAACGCCGATTTTCTGTGAGAGGGCAGTACTTCCGTAAGACATTTAACAAAGTATACAATATTGTAGACAAAGTATACAAGTATAAATCAAAACAATTGAATTTCGCAGCGACATGACGCTTGTTAGTAATTTGTTAGCTAATTACAATACAAGAGATAATAAATCTAGCGACGGTGTTTCGCTCACTTAGGCCATCTGCGCCATTTCCTAACCAAACATTGTTTGTTTCGTTAAGTTAAATTAATGTTTGCGCTGGCATAAAACAAAATTTTATATACATATTATTTAGTACTTTTAGGTACGATTTAATATTTTAAAGTAGAATTTAAAGCGATTAATGCGATTATGATTATGCCTGATGGTACGCTGTTGTCGTAGCATATGACCGCTTGTTTCTAAAATGTTAGGTGTTACTGACACGTTGCCAGCCTCGAGATATTGGTTCTTGAATTTCCTTTGCTTAATAATTTCATTAGCTACAGTGTCCTATAAACCGAAACACAGTAACGCCAAATACACTAAGAGTACTTAACTACCCGGTTTATTGCAATAAAAGAACTACCACTTATAAGGACTTATAGTAAACTTCAATCTTACTCTTAGAAGCCTAAAAAACACAAAAACAGTGGAGTTTATTTAGTGCATTGTAGTTGTAGAGTTGGATAAAATAGCTGGAAGTTTTTTTGAGTGCGTTTTCAGCATATAATTATATTATGCACAATTTTAATAATTTAGTAACTCTTAGATTTAGCTGTTCTTTGATATATTGTGACTGGAGACAATAATTTAATTTCTCGATTTAAGTAGAACTAAATATTTCCTTTCAACCGTCTCCTATACGTTTATTTTGATAAATTAATGAAATAGTTTATATCCACTTATATATATTGTTATATCAAGACTTTTTTTGTTTAATTATTTTCTAATAAGAGAAAAAAACCATTATAAAGTCCTTCGACATATAATCATCTACCTCTAAATTACAGGACAAGAAAACCTGTACTAAACTAGTAGTAGTTATAGTAGCTTAGGTGTGTAACGGATGTCTGGCTGATCTTTTACAGGCACAGAATATTTTGGGATTACAGCCAAGGAAAATCGATAACTGTTTTTCTTTAAATATCACAGTGTCAAGTGACCTATTATTAATTCTAATTCGGGAGCCTGAACTCAAATAGGTCTAACTCAATTTTTATGCCATTGGAAAAAAGGATACCGCGTATATAGTTATAAAAGGTTCAATTCTAGGCCCTTTTCTATTTTTGATTTACATTAATGATTTGCCTTTCTATGTAAACAGTATATGTGATATCGTATTGTTTGCTGATGATACTTCCCTAATATTTAAGGTTGACAGGAATAAGCATAATTATGACGATGTAAACAATTCTTTATCGCTTGTACAACAATGGTTTACTGTAAATAACCTAGTTTTGAATGCGGCGAAGACAAAATGTGTAGAATTTTCAATGCCAAATGTTAAGAAACAAGATTTTATTTTATGTATGAATAATACAAATCTTGATATAATTGATAATACAGTATTTTTAGGAATAACACTGGATGCAAAACTTCAGTGGAACTCTCATTTAACATCCCTTGCAGGAAGACTCAGCTCTGCTGCTTACGCGGTTAGGAAAGTTAGACAATTAAGTGATATCGATGCTGCTCGATTAGTTTACTTCAGTTATTTTCACAGTATTATGTCTTATGGCCTATTACTTTGGGGTAATGCTACAGACATTGAGACTGTATTTATTCTTCAAAAAGAGCTGTTCGGGCGATTTATAATTTGCAAGCTAGAGACTCTCTTCGGGATGTGTTTACTAAGGCAGGCATACTGACGGTTGCTTCGCAGTATATCCTTAGCAATATCCTTTATATTCATAAAAATGTTGATTTGTTTGACACAAACAGTGACAGACACTGCTTTAATACAAGAAGAAAAGATAAACTTGTTACACCAAGTTTTCGGCTTCTACAAAGTGAGTATGTCCTTTTTGGGGCAAGGTGTTCGCTTCTATAATAAAATTTCGCAGACAATTTTGAATCTACCACTTATGAAATTTAAATCTTATATCAAGCGGTGTTTACTAAATAAAGCTTATTATTCCGTTAATGAATATATTGCAGATAATGTGGCATGGAATTAATATACGTTGAGTTTCATGCGGGATATATATCTTAATTGTACATTTGACAAATGTAATGTGATTATTTTTGAAAAGAGTAACTGTAGAGTTTCTTGCCGTTTCTTCTCTGCAGAATCTACCTTCCGAATCGGCGGTAGCTTCACTTAGGCGGACATAACAGACTGTATATTTGACGATTCAAAAGCGCTTAAAAGCCTATTTGAATAAAGAATATTTTGAGTTTTGAGTTTTGAGTTTCATATTTGACTACTTAGTGCCGCAGCGGTAGTGAAGCTTAAGCATTAAGTATCACAGGTCGCGGATTCGATTCCCGCTCGGAGCAGATGTTACATACAGCACAGATTTGTTTGTGTCATACAGGCATTTGTTCCCTTGTGTTTGTTCCTTCCCTTAAGGGTTAGCGTTAATTAGTATTTTTATAAGGTATTTTTTAAGATTCAATTCAATATATGAGTATAGACTTTTCTTATAATGATATCTTATAATTATTTGTTACACATTAAGCAGACGGGAAGATTATACAGATAAAATCTACAGAGAAAATTATAGAATAAATAAATAAATCATAAAATACAAAATATGCGTATAACGGAGGTGGCGTTATATCTTAAAGGAGGTGGTGTTTTATCTCGGCGAGACTCTTCACCGTCCCACATTATTGTGGGCAAAATGTGGGTACGGGAAACAAACGAATACTACAGAATCACTTTTTTGATTTAATGTGTCATATGCAACGAGTCGTAAAACAGTTCCTATGATGTTGTTAGCACGGTGGCTAGCACTGAAATGAAGTGTCGCCGGCCGCACCAACGCATCTAGGCTCCGTCGAAGCATTCTTTGATGACGCTTGCGGCTCGTTGTCAAATCAGCTTCCATGTGGTAGTGCCGGTTAGTCAAAACAGCTCTCGTACTAATGACTCCTCCGACATGTATATATTAATCGAAACCGAACCACTATTATTAATCGAAACCGAAACCGGAGAAAACCGAAAATAAAGTTTCACACCCTGACGAAAAATGTTTTCATTTTAATTCAATGTTGTTCAAGCATGATAAAAATGTGTGCAATATTTGTTTATCCATGAATGATGCATGAATCACTTGACAACAGACTTAGCGCATACTATCTCAGCGCTAAATTTCCCGATACATACTGTCAATTGCCCGTGAAAGACCCTTGTCAATCGAAATAGACATCCGGTACATGTTCATCGAGTATCAGTCAATATTATCAGTGATGGCTTTCAAACGATTGATTGATTGACGACATAGAAAACTATTTAAATAGGTAGGCATAAGTATTTTGTCTCGAAACAAGTAACTTTTACCGAACATTTAAACTGAATACTTATATTATTAATAATTACAATATACGCTATCGTGCAGCGTTTATTTATTTATTTAACAATATAAATAATTGCTATGATTCAATATGAAACTCAATTTAAGCCTGTTAGAATCATCATTCATCATCATTTATGCATCAGAAGGTTTACTATAATATATACCTCTAAACTATATAATATGACTAGCAGGCCCGGCAGACGTTGTCTTGCCTTGAAAAAAAATGTGGGACCAGATAGCAGTGCCCCCAGCTGAGTATAATTGTGAAAAGAAGTGATACTGGTGAAAATTATTGAATTACTAATATCGCTATTAAAAAATGGGGGTTGATGGTTGAAGGGTGAAAATTTAGGGTTATATGTATTTTTTAATACCACATTATAAAAAAATAAAAATAAAAGTTTTTGTCCAAAAAATGAAAAATAAAAATTAGGGTTCGACCACCCTTATCCCTTAGGGGTATAAAAAATAGATGTTGACCGATTCTCATACCTACCCGGTACGCAAACAAAATTTCATCAAAATCGGTTAAACCGTTTCGGAGGAGTATGGGAACGAACATTGTGACACGAGAATTTTATATATTAGAAGAAGATAATACAGTCTCTTGCTTAATAGTTTAACAGTAAACCTAATGGATTTTTCTTGTAATAAATATTGTTGTTCTTACAGAGCGCTATCCACAAATAAACATCGCGTAGGGAATGCTGTATAAAAGTGTCTAGAGATTAAAACCAAGCATGTTGATAGTGCTACCCGTTTGAATTGTATCGCAGACACGTTTATTCTGAAACCCTTTGGTCATGACTTTATTCTCTTTACTGCTTACTTTATTAGAACCTTTTACGACTTCGTTCATCCCTTTATGACACTCTCTAGCTCGAAGCAATCATAAGTTAAGGGCATGTTTGACACGTCTTACCCTAAAGGAACATAAAATTCTTTTTTGTACAATATTTACTTTTGAAAGAAAAAAATATAGCTAAGATATTAAGATATTAACTTCTGTTCCTTGTCGCCTCCTTCTCTATTGCCCTTGGGTCCACAAGACGCATGTGATACTACTGATGTTGTATGGAAATCCACAACAGCGCGATTTAGAAGGCATTTTCTTCCTCGCACAACCACTCTGTGGAATCAACTTCCGCCGGCGGTCTTTCCGAACCGATACTACTTTCAAGAGGAGAGCCTATTCTTTCCTTAAAGGTCGGCAACGTGCCTGCATGCCTTCTGGTGTTGCAGATGTTCATGGGCGGCGGTGATCACTTAACATCAGGTGAGCCTCCTGCCCGTTTGCCCCCTCTTACATAAAAAAAAATGCATGCTTACGATCAACTGAGCCTTATCTATTATTCTTCATTAAACCTTTAGTCATTTTAATAATTTTTTCTTTAATTTAATTTTGCTGGTGATAGTGCGTAAATGCATACCTAGGTAACTACTACTATATGTTAGTGAAATACTCGTGAAGTGACTGCAAGTCAGCCGCATTTCTAGGTCTGCCAGCGTATAACCAGTTGCATCTAAAAGGTCAGGCAAGGCACCTGCATGCCGTCCGGTATTGCAGATGTTCATGGGCGGCGGTAAATGCTTATCTTTAGGTAAGCTTTCTACTCTCATATAAAACAAAAATCTTTATATATTTTTCTTACTAAAAACAATGTTCTGTTAAAATAATAATCTAGTATATATAATGAGTGTAAAAGCATCAGTATTGAATACTGCTAATTAAATGTCTTGTATAGCTCCGAGAATTGGCACTGGAACGCTAGTTAATACTCTTGTGAAAAAGATTCAAAGAAAAATAGAAAAACTTTATTGATAGTATTTTTCGTTGTAAGAATATATAAAATATTTTATATTTTGCCATACATAATTTTTTTTTAATATAAAATATTAAATAAGTATCTAAATAAATAACTTTCATTTCAAAGTAGAGAAATAGAAATATGTATATCAAATTGTATGGCATGCCTTCACTGGTGGTTGGTCTTTTATATCAAGAGGACGGCTAGGTAGATACCACCGCAGTGCCAGACCGCTACCGCAAAGCAGTAGTGTATTTTGCATTAGCTTGAAGAATACTAACTGCTAGTGAAGTTACTGGGCAAAGGAGTTTAAGAACTTAAAAAATTAATGGTGTTTGTTGAAAGCACTCATTGGCTACGACAATCGGTTACTATCGGGTAGGCCGTATACTTACTTGCCAACTTAGGCACTTTAAAAAACATAGAGTAAAAGATGCTGAACTTTACGGGTTTTTTTATCCGGTGGCCTTTTATTGCGAAAAGACAACTAGGTAGGTACCACCTTAGTTTCAAATATTCTACCGTAAAGCACTAATACTGTGTTTCAGTTTGAATGCCACCGTAGCTAGTAGTAAAATTACTGGTAAAGGAGATTTAAGAACCAACATCTTGAGGTTGGCAACGCGTGAGTCAATCGTTTGAATGGAAAGTTTTCTTCACAGCTCAGCTCCACTCATCTCAACTTCTTTTGAAAGAAAGAAAGAAAGAAAATATTTATTAGGACACAACAGAAATAAACTAAACTAAAACATTAAAAAGCATTATTGTTAAAAATAGACAAAACTGTATAACAATAATAAAAAAAAAAAAATTAAACATAATTAAAAACTTAATCCTAAAAATTATTAAAAAATATAACAAATATAACAATAATAATAAAGTGTTGTGTCCCAAAAGGGTGGACCATTCAGTAAGTTAGGCGAGTACACCTAACACTGTTTTTCAATGGTACCCTGTCTATGACGTGCAGTGACAAACCGACCCTATACTTTAAGTCGATTACAAATACTTTTCCATGAAAATACACCCTTACTTCCAACTATAGAACGGACATATCTCTGTATCGCCAGACCTGGCTAGCTGCCAGCTTTTGTATTGTAAATTTCTGAAAACTTGTAACCATCATGACTTGAATGCTTTTAGTCTACAATAGTCTGAAGCCTCAATAGCTCAACGGTAGAAGGGCCGACTTCGCTCCGTTAACGTGAGAGTCGAGGGTTAGATCCTGACCCCCTTGGGCTATTGTCGTACCCACTCCTAGCGCAAGCTTCGAGTTTATTTGTAAAAACAATTGTAAAAAGTTTGTTTTGCTACAAAAGTGCTTATGAATTATTCCATTAAAAATTTTATGCTTTATAAGTTTCTGATAAGTTAACACAGCGATTGAGTTGCCAAGTAAATTTCGCGAGGTTGAGATCCGTTGCGGTTTGCTGCTTAACTTGATGAGAACAGTGTTGTTAGCAACTTTTGTTAGCAAGCAATGAAAATTTAAACACAAGTTTTAGGATGTTAAACAATGTTATGTTTTTTTACATAATTTTTTATGTCATTTTCTCGCTTTTATGTCAAAAAGTAAACCATCCCTCTTTCTATTTCTATATCAATGTTCATTAAAATAAGTTTAGAGGGTTATACATGAAAGCGTCATTAACATACAGACCGACAGACTTTAATAATATACAAATGGTGATAATTATGATATTTTTTTCCAGAATTCGTAATGAACCAAGGGAAGTAAATTACTATAATTTCATAAGTGTGTTTATGCTAATAATAATACAAGTAAGTCTGATGTAATCTACTCGATGCAATCAGTAAACCGTATTGTGAAAGCACTTATGAAAATCTACTTGTGCACTGTTGCTGTTTCATTTAACGTCGAACCGAATGTACTGAACGATTGCTTTTAGTGGCAAAAGCAAACACAATACTTTTAACATCGGCGATTTGCATTTTTGGGATTACATCGATGCTGCAACGCGTTTTCGCAACTCCCTGCGTTTGGTCGCGGTATCGAAAACGCCTGTTTTGTGACAGCTTTAATACTGCGTCGTATTTTTGCGATTAGCTGCATTCCATCGTATAGCGATTCTATCAATATTATACGATGCGTTTAACCGCTGCATGAAACGTACAAAGTAACTGCGACCGGTCTTCTAATTATCTGCGGTGTGGAGTGTTCAATCGCAGCAACAAGCTTCCGACAAACAGCTTAGTTGTTGATCACTACTGCTAAAATCGGAAGGTCTGATATGGTAATTGTTTTCATTTCTTCGAGTTGATACCAGTAACGGAGGTGGTAAGAGCTATCTCTTCACCTCTGGCGCTCTCACTCATCGCACGAAACGCAAAAGTAATCTGTTACTTTAAGCCGATTTTCAGTAAGAGGGTTGCACTTCCCCGGACCTTGCCAGCCCATTTATGCTGGGAGAAGCATGTCTCTACTACTACTAGATTCAGGTTTGGTCTAGCCATAGAAATTTTATGTCATTTGATGGCAGCTGATACGCAATTTGATAATATTTGAATAGAATTATCCTCGGCATAAATGTACTAAAAAAATGTGAATCCTGGTGTAGTAATAAATTAGATCTTTTACTTTGAGAAGTTACTTTCTTTATTTCCTGTATCACTATAAATCAATTTACAATCCGTGTAAATATTACTTAACGTACAAGCAAAGCATTCCGCCTTATTAAGAACATTAACCATTTAATAATTTGCGTACGATCAAAATACAACTTTAGATAAGTCTGAATATGCGCGTATAAATGACGTTATTAACGCCGTTACAAAGTTTCTGTAGCCTATAACAAAGGATGTCAGAAGTTGAACCTTTATAACACGCCCAGCTATTATGCAATTTCCTCGGCCTCACCTAAGTTTAAGCATGAAACTTACCAAACCTAGTTATGAGATGAGTTGGTTTCTACATTGTTGATTTGCATATTGCTAATGTTTTGTCTTAATTTTTTATTTATGTGAGATGTGTATTATATTATCGTGTTACACTCAAATTGTTACTGCTTATAACTTGCGCTACCTGAGAGAGAGAGAGTGATAGAAGTTTATCCAACGCGTATTATTATTATTCCGTTAATTAATTCCATGACATTTTTCTTTTGGTCAAGAGTATTTATAAATATTTTGCATCCAAAGGGCCCGGGAAGTATTTATTTCAGAAAAAATCACAGCGAAGCATAAATATATTGACACAAATATATTTTAGAAACAAAGCAAAATACGTATAACACAATGTAATTTAAATCATGATTAATCGTTTTGAATCCCAAAAATCCTTGCCTCATTACTAAATTCTGTAATTCTTTACTAATGCGGATCGTCGACAAAACTAGGCTTTACGTATACTATCGCACCCTTAATTCCGATTTTGTTACAAATAGTTATTACTTGTAAATTAATGGTGCGTAAATATTTATTAATAAAATTTTACTTTTCAATTTAATATTATATATAGCTACGTACAAATTTGGTTATCTTTGTATGTTTTGTTTATAGTTTTTTGAACCGTACGTATACCTATTTAATATCTGTTTTAGCGAAATGTTGACTGCTAAGATATACATACTGTGTAGTACACTTTATGTATAATTCTGAGTCAATTACAATAAATATATGATATTGGTCGTTTTAGCACAACGATATAAAAGTCTTTGTTGCGAAAATGATCAAATGTCTGAAATTATCTTAATGGTAGCGATTGTTTTTGTCGCTCATTATTTTTGATATTATTTGACTCCGCCAAGACCACAAAGTAATCTACAAATATTTCGGGCGCCAATTTTATCAGAAGATATTTTTGTTGGCTTTACATTTTACGCTCGTTTAAAATCCAAAAATATAAATGAAATACGCGTTATAACATAAAATTAATTTCATTTTATACCAATGATTTTCTTTTTTTTTTCTTATGTTAGCAGTTGGCAAACAAGCATACGGCCCACCTGATGGTAAGTGGCTGCCGCAGCCTATGAGCGCCTGCAGCACCATTAGTAGGAGCCACTCACGCGTTGCCAACCTCGAGATATTAGTTCTGAAATCTCGTTCGCCCAGTAATTTCATTAGCGTACAATGCCCTTCAAACCGGAACACAGTAGTGCCTAAGCACTACTATTTGGCAACAGAATATTGGACACTGCGGTGGTACCTACCTAGCCGGCCTCTTGCAACAAAAGACCTACCACCAGTGTGACTGATTGCACTGGTGGAATAATCTCTGTTGTGACAGAAGTTATCCCAACAGCGGGCGATGATTGAAATGATATTTAATGAATAAATAATAGTAAATCTTATTATTAATATAACCATACGATCCACCTCATGGTAAGCCCCCATCGTAGCCTATGAGCATTTGAAACACCATACATTTGTAGGTGTCACTCACGCGTTGCCGACCACGACACAATATTGATTCTAAAATCTTTTTTGCCCAGTAATTTCATACGATTTCATAGATTATATGAGTGTAGAGGTACCTACAGATCTTGTAATAAAAGACCTACAAAAAGAAAATATCTTCATAAAGAATCTGAATTTGAAGCTACAAGTATCTTCTTTCCGAATCCTCTGATTAAATAGTCCCTAATGTATACAGGTATAAAAGATACTAACGCCCGATAACGATACTAATACTATTGCCCATTAACGCATAACAATGCTCAATAACAACGCTAACTCTAAAATATTTTTATAATATAATAAGTTTGAAATATATGTACATAAAGGCGTATGTGAATTATAAAAGATCAGATTTAAAGCATAAAATTGATGTATATTTTATACGAAACACAGTCAAAGTCGTGATTAACTTTTAGAAGAGCTGGCTCTCAAGCTTGTAATAAAATAAATTGGGTTTCGTCAATAAAGTTTTTCTTTGCTGTTCTTTTTGTGAATTACAATTTAAGGTTAAGAGCACTCGTATTTATATTACTTAGATGTCAAAATAAGTGATACTTATAAAAAATACCATTATTATTAAGCTTATTTTGTAGCAATTTTTTCCCCTCCTCATTAATAAGGCTAATAAGGTATTTTTATACTGTTTATATTCGTTAGTTGTTGAATGAATAGAAAAGTATAGTTGTTTATTAAAATATACTTCATATTTATATACCGACACCGTTGTGGTGCTGTGGGTAGAAAGTTTGCCTTTAGCCTCGACGGGTTTGATTCCCGCTCGGACAGATGTTTGCATTGGTCTTACGAATATCTGTTTCGATCTGGGCTTTGTGGGTCCCGGTTGTTATCATAACATCTGATAATAATCGGCAACTCTTGATAAGTAAATTGCTCTTATCCAATGAGTCACTGGTTCACCCTTAGGGTTACGGAGGTCAGATGGCAATCTTTCTGTGTATAAACGAGTAGCCTGTCGTATCCGGACAAGACTAATAGGCAAACCCTGGGTAAATACTCGTATATTACCGGAAATAATTCCAGAGAGGAGTAGATATTTCATATTTATATAAATACTATCATATTTATAAGTAAACTAGCTTCTGCCCGCGGCTTCATTCGCGTGAATAACTATTTTTATTTAGGCAGCGTATATGCAATATAGAAACATTTGGTTCCCCATACGTGCTCTGTTTCACCCCTTCATGTTTGGATTTCGTGACAAAAAGTAGCCTATAACCGTTTCCATGGATCAGCGGATTAGGCGTGAAAATCGTGAAATCGTCACAAAATAAAATAATAAACAAATTTACTTTCGCATAAGGTTATGACCTTTAAGTTTTTAAAATACGAATCTTGATGTTCTATCCTTCTAAAATTTAATTATTTTCTACAAATAAAGAAAAGATAAGTAACAAACTGAATCCCCAATAACCTTTTAACGCCTAAGCAGAGCTATTTAAGCAGCAGTTTTATGGTTCAGAATATTGTAGAGAATAATATAAATTTTCTTCGGCTTAGTAACAGCAGGAATGTGTTTTATGGCTGAGCAATTAGATAAAATAAAGTGTTTAAACCATCCCATTAAATCTCTAATGAATTTCTTATTACTTTTAAAACCTTTTTACTATGAGATGAAATATAAAGAAACTCACTTAAATTCACGCACATTCTATGATATACGCATGGTATATACCTGTATGGGATGGTATGTATGGGATATATGGGAATTGTATAGTTTTGCGATACAATTACAATCACAATTATGGTAAGAATTATATAATATAATAATTTGTCCATACTGATTGTGTCTTGACCTTTAATTACTAAATTCCTAATTACCAATAAAATTGAATATGATAATGATTATTATTAGGATATAGCAGCATTAAAGTACTTATCGCTAATTATTTTTACCCTAAGATTGGGAATTTAGGATCTTCAATTTTTTTCTGTCTCATTCATGAATATTGTAAAAAATGAACAGTATCACCATTGACTCACCATACAATATGACCTAATATATCAAAAAGATGCTCTTTAACTTCTGCACAATTTTATAACAAGATTAGAAAAGTTAATCAAACTTTACTAGAACTTGAAACTAATTCGAACTTGCGCAGCACTTAAATAAAAAAAATAACAAGGTTAAAGCGCAACAGTCTTTATTATTCAACGCGGGAATTGAGGCAATTCCCAAGAGGAAAATTAAAAAGGGACGAGCTAATCTTAGTGAAATCTCGTCGCAATTACACTCTATACAAAATAACGTTTTTTTATTTTAATTTTCTCCAAGATTTAACAGATACGAAGCGAGCGATTTGGTTTGAATAAGATCATTAATATCATTACCTAAGGATAAGGTTAGATGGAAAAAGAAGTAATTTATCTTCGTAAGAGGAAATAGGTAGCCACTTTTCATTTTATTTTTACTAAGACGATGAAGTTATTCTGAGATAATTCCAACTTAATCAGTTTGACGTTCTCTTTTAATGATTTAGAAAGATGAGTTTTCATTTGTATAAAAGTAAATTGGGTCGTTATAAGTTTTGATTTAATAATGTTTGATTTCAAATTTCGAAACAATTTTTGAACCATATTTTAATATTCATCATTTAATGAACGTATTATACTAGAGTAATAGCTAATATAATAGATACGTTAATAATGAAGACTTTCAAATTTTAAAAAGGATTAAAGCGTATTTCTTTAGATAATCTGCAAATATGACATAATTCTGCTAATAAAGTTTATATGGATTTTTAGTTGTATCGATGTTTGGATGCTTATTACTAAATCACGCAAAAACAGAATGACGTTTGAAGCCTCAATATTTCAACGGTAGAAGGACCGACTCCGTTCACGCGAGAGTTCGGGTTCGATCCTGACCCCCTTGGGATATTGTCGTCCCCTTTACTGGCAAGATACGAGCTTATTTGGGGTAATGGGATATTATTAGTAATTACCTGTAAAAGCATTACTAATTTTCTTAAAAGATGACTTCAGAACAACTGCATTAAAATTGAATAATTCTTTTATTTTTGTTGTGTTTGTAATTGTCAGGACAATTTTCGTACGGGGTCAACAAGATCAAAAAGTTTGTATGGAAAAAAATGTACTACGTAATGTTTGTATGCAGTTAAGAAGTTTATAGGTAGGACTCGAGAATGAGGCTAAAACTCTCTCGGTAACGGGATCAACGCAATAAAATGTTACAATTTACCCGGATGAAGTCGGGGCGGGACGCTATATTTAATAAAAGGCTGACGCTTTAAATTTTTGTGTTTTAAAGCCAAAGTAGGACAGTAAAGCGCTCGTCTATAAACTTAAATCTATGTATATCTAAGCACTTTGTAAATAGCAGAGCTCTACTCAGTAATATTGATAACCTTTTACCATTAAGTACTATTTTATTTTTCTTCTTCTGCTGACCTAAAATTACAGGCTTTCGGCATACCAGCGTGACAATAAAACGAAAGAGATTTCTTTAATCCAATACAATTTTAGTTTATTACTAGTATTATATTTATTATAACATAATATATGATGATCGCTATCTTTATAGGCACTAAGTTATGGTGGCGTAGAATATATTTCGTCTCAAGGGTCCCTTTTATTACGCCTAACGTTTCCGATAAAACTTATGTCTAAATTGTATGTTTAATATTACGAAGCTGAATAGTTTGTTTATTTTAAGGGGCTTATCGGCATATTTTTTATATACACCAATTTTTTGTTTTCTTATTAATAATAACACCACAAACAAGAGAAAGTGCTAGCACGAGAAATGATTTTGATAAAGTTTTCACTCCAATTGATGCAGTTTTTGAAATCCAATATTTTAATTGTTGATGACAACCTCAATGCTACCCATAAACTAATTTTATTGAATAAAAATATAACTGATAGCGATAAAAGAAATACGTCTTACAGAAATAGGTAGGATTGAAATAATATTATTTTATTAATACTTGTAATAGATACTTTAAGCAAGATGTGGAACTGGGATAAAATTAGACAAAAACTTTTCTAACGAGGAAGTATACGTGTATAGAAATATTAGAGCAGCTTCTAACTACGTTTTAAACGAGCGTATAAGTTAGTTTTAATGAAGCGCGTATGAAATGGAAACACCTTCTTCACGAACAACTTTTATTAACTTTTAAATTTACAAAATACGTATACACTAAACTATACATAGAACGTTTTTATTTCAACGTCCGATGAGAACGGACTAAAATTAGGCAGTCTCCTCTTACATCACGTTTAAATCAAATCAGCAACATTATTATTAAATTCAAATCAGTTACGAATTAAATAAATTATTTTAGTCAAATTACATACTTCCATTACTACATACTTCCATTTAACCATAAAATCTTAACAACATCATATGAATATTTTTAAATCGTGACACGTATCTATATGCGCGCCACATCTCATGACACATATCTTTAACCACTATAACTAAGCTTCTAACACAAGCCATCACTAATGCGAGTGTACACGCCGGAATAAGCACGTGTACGCGCGTTAAGATTTTTAAAGCGTAAAATGAAGCACGTGTGTAAGAGCGTATCCCAAAGGTTCATATACGTTTTAAAAAAACGCTAGTCTGAAGCCGTCTTTAAAGCGACCGCGAACAATATTTCACTTCATATCTGCAATGCAGCGTGACTTATTTGCTAACTTCAGCGAACGTTAAAAAGAGAATATTTTTCATGTCTATGTTTATTATTTACCAGAGGCAATATACTAATGATATACGGTTCTCTCTGTAATGTAGAAAATAATTAAATATCATTTTATCATTACGAAAACTTAAATGATAAATATAAGTTTTACCGGAAGAGAATGAAATGTTTGTGAAATAGTATTTCTTAGAAAAAAATTTGAACCTTAAGGCAAGCTATTGTAATGTATTATAACAAAAAAGGTTTATCTAAAACAAGCTGCGCCCGCGGCTCCGCTTGCTTTGTATACCAATTGTTCTTAATTCCACGTAACCTTAATTCTGTTTCTACAATAAAAGTATTGCTTATAACGTCTGCCAGTGAAAGTCTCGTTAAAATTGGTCCAGCCGTTGCAGAGATTAACCTGAACAAACAGACAGATAGACAGACATGAATTTCAAAAATAGATTGGTTGTTTTTTAAATGTAAATACCGTATATACTTTCATACGTATTCCGTGGAAAGCTGTTAATTTATAATTACAAGCACTTTAATTTTATTTTTATAGATATAAATTTTGTTAGATTGTTGATATTTTTATAAAAAAATAAGTCAGCTGATATCTATGAATGTCAGAAACAAGCGTTTAAATAAAACACAAAATTTAAGTTACAATAATTGCTTCCGTTTGAAACGAGTGCTGATGTTTTTAATTTAAGAGAATTAATGATATCATTTTTATCTATATTTCTATACATATTTATAAATCAGTATTAAATTAAATGTCGACGATGTAGCGCAGCGGTAGCGAATCTGCCTTAAGCGCCACAGGTCGCGAGTTCGATTCCCGCTCGGGGCATATGTTTGTATTGACCATACAGGCATGTTTTCCGGTCTGGGTGTATTTGTCTTTGTCATTGTGAATGTTTCTGGACCCCCGACGCAGAATATAACTATCCTAATGGGGCCGTTGAGTGTGTAGCGTTTATTTTTATTTATTATTTAATATATGTGCTCGTATAGTGCTGTGTCATGCGCGTGCTTTACTGAATTATTGTTTAAATTTTTTACTGCGCGTAGCTATAAACTGTTGTTGTGTATTTTGGGAATATTCATATGTAGCATTGCTACTTATCATAATCAGTTAAAAAATATATATTATGTTTATTTAATTTACGTATTTTGGCTATGATAACTACATAATTTACAGACGGCTAGAGCACGTTTTTTTTTGCTTTATAGCATATATATTTTTTTTATATAATCTTCAAATTTATTGAGGGTTTTTTCTTAACAGAATATGTCACCCACATAGGGACTTCTAAACCAAAATACATTAGAAACGATTCTTAACTAAATTTTTTACAAAATGTAATAATAATCTTGCTTCATCCGACATTGGTGAAGCATGTATACTGTTAAAAAAAACCTAAATCTAACCTATTATACTGTATAATACTATGGAACTGCCGCCTCTTTGCTTCGTCTCTTATACGTTCCAATAATAAACATCTTCTCTTTTATTACATACGCTGCAATTAGGTGATTGTACTTTTCCCATTAAATGTGCAAAACTTTTCAAAGGGAGGTGTCCAGATCTGAGTCGAAAAGCTGTTACAACATCAACTCTACTCATATTGGTATCGTTGAACCAAGGCTTACAGGACAAACTAGGTTGTATAGTTTTATACCATATGCCTTTACTCCGTGATCTCTCATCGAAATATTCTTTCTATACCTTAATACAATTTTCTTTGATCGTATTGAATAGTTCATAGTTAATAGAATCGTTATAGCATATATTTGCTATCATTATTTCATTGTCAATATTACTAAAACTTCAGAGCGTAAATAGCATTACGAAAGCTATGAATGTAAATCAAGTGGAACCTCATCAAAGTTTGCTGGCGCAAGCCTGTAGGCGTTTTACAACTTATTTTCATACCCTCATTGTGGTAGTAGTACTTTGTTTCTAAAGTAAGATTATAACTTGGCAAAACTTAACTCGATTATATTAATAAAGATTTATCAACTTGCAATGTTTTAATAGTAATGCTACTTGTTTAATGGAAATGAACAGAGGGGTTGGATGAGGTTTAGCCAAAGGAATTCCACTTTTACAAGAAAAAATTTTATATGAAATATAAAATACTCGACTCTAGCTTAACGGTAGAAGAACCGACTAGTAATGCAAGAATTGCAAGTTCTTAGGCTATTGTGGTACCCACTCCTAGGATTATTAATTTATTAGAAATATTTTAAAAATATATTGCTAATATTCTATAAATCTTTCATGCTGAATCTAAGTAAATATAATAAGCAATTGTAAAATATTCAGAGTCTATTTGACATAACGTTGAAGTGAATTGCATAGTACTGCGGGCGACGCGAAAAATTCAATAACGCTCCGCACTATAACGTGCATTTTACTTGTTAAAATTAAATTTAATCCCAGCTTTATGTTCTATATATATATTTTGGACAATTAACGTTACAAAACGATTGATGGGCGATCTGAAGATAAGTAGTCACATTGATCTATCAATATTACTCTGCTAACAGGATTGAAAGATCCGAATACTAAAACACGAACAATTGTTAATATTTCGGAGGCTTGTTTTGCACGTCACGATTCATTTACATTTTTTGAAGTGAAACTTCTTTAGAATCGTTGTGACAAATACAAAAATGTGTACGAAGAATGAGACAGAAATATACATACATTTTATATTATCGGTCTCCTCTTTGCGCCATGCTTTAGTGAGCTAGAGTGAGAGAGCAAAAGTCGGTGTCTATATATATTGCACACTGTTTAATAATTGCTTATATTTGAGCATTTAACGTGTGCTAGTATATGTGAAAAGTACGTGAGCTAATACCACTGTACACTGTATGCGGCTGCGTATAAAAGCTGTAATACAGCTTTTGGGTAAGAAGTGTTTGTGAATTTTTTTATATCTTGTTATATATATTCATCTCATTCTTTTGTCGATTTACTGAAGTTTCACTTCTATCGTGTGTGAATCGCACACATACCTTTTTATATTGTATATCGTCGTTCAGCTTGGTACGATGCACTAGGTGGAGCGCTAAGCGCACAAATTGTCATCCCCTCTCTATTTTATTTACTACTTTTTTTTCTATCCCTTGTGCCAGAAAAATGATTTTGAAACGAGTGTTGCCACTGCAAAAAGCTGACGGTAAATGGAATGTATTTTTTAATGTAGTGTCAACAACCGATCTCGCTTCCGTGCAGCTATTAAAGCTTCAGTTTTAAACATTGGAAAGTCGTAATTCTTTCTGTCAACCTCGTGATTTACAGCGATGTTTGTCATTTTGTAGACTGTAAACATCTCGACATCCCAATCAATGTGATGTAGAGCCGGCGTTAAATTGAGCGGCGTCAAATTATACGATCGTTTTCTGAATATTTAAACATGTTATTTTAAATTTTTTTATGAAATGTGTTTTAAAATGATAGGACGACCGCTGTGGCATGTTGGTAGCGAGTCTGTCTTTAGCCTCGACAGTCGTGGGTTTGATTCCTGCTCGGGGCGGATATTTGTGTAAATCTTATAAATATCTGTCTCGGTCTGTGCGTTTGTCCTTGTAGCTCTCCCCACCATGCCTCGGAGAGCATGTTAATCTGTCGGTCCCGGTTTTTATCATAAGATTTGGTACTAATCATTAATTCTTGATAGATAATTAGTTGCTTTTATCCAATGAGTTACTGGTTCGCCCTTACCCTCGCAACCCTAAGAGGTTGCGTAGGTCAGAAGGCAAAGTAGAATTCTGTCAAATCCGTATAAGAGTAATAAGCAGACCCTGGGAAAATACCGGGATCATGCTAGGAAGATTTTAAAAATTATAATTCAATCTCTAGTAATAAGTAGTAGTTTATTATTAAAAATGTTATACGCGCTTATACGAGCTTATAAGCGCGTTAACGTTTATACGAGTGGCGCGTGTAGTCAACGAGGCGCCTATACGCGCTACGAAAAACGAATTTATACGCTTTTATTAAACGCTGGTAAAATATAAAACCACCCAAACAAAGGAAATTAAATTTTAAACATAAAGACTCACTAATGAGACGAAATCCAACGTTTTAATTAAATCATGAATAAGGCAAACAATATAAATATAATTTATTTAATTTACACTCATTTAACGACATTGTCTGATATGTTCTCATCTAACAATTGGCTTTGTGATGATGACGAAGATATTATACGTTTTCTTTTGCAATACAAAATTTTTTTTAGAAATCTCAATGTCCTGATTATGGGCGTGGTGTAATTTGTCTTTTTCTATATAATTATTGGATTTACTTTTTTCCATTTGTGTCTTTCTCGGTCTGATATCAGACATTGTATTTTCTTATTTCGTCATTAGCAGAAACAATTAGTTAGTGTTTGTGTGTGCAAATGGTATTATGCACATAATACAATCTTTATAAAAGAAAATTTGTAATGAGTATAAATATGTATAAAATAGGCCACACGAGTGGAACCACGGTCTGCGATTTACGCTATATTTTTTATATTGTTTGATATCGTCTGAGAATCGTTTGAAATTATGTATATTTTTAATAACAATACCCGCTCAATTTAATATGGTACGCTATGTATACTAATGTTATACATATACACGCTAATCTCTGGAACTAATGACCGGATTTGAAAAATTATTTTTACATTTGATAGATCATTTCTTGAGGAAGGCTATAGGCTATATAATATCACGGTGCGATACATAGAAGCCGAGCAATAAAGAAGAAAGCGCAGACTGGCGATGTCATACGATGTGTTGGTGTAACAACAACACACTCAAAAAATTGTTTGATTGTATGTTTAACTAAACAATAACTATGTAGACCACGCGAGCGAATACGCGCGCACAGGTAGTGTATAAGTATTTATTCTTGAACCGTACCTTGTGGTAGGTCGATAATGCTTGTGATTGTTTTACGCTTAAGTCTAGACGATTTCCAATTAAATTTCTCGTTAACTATTAGTGTTCTATGTTTGATCGAATTAAGCCTTAGCCTAGTGTTAAATAATCGAGATCGACGAGTAATAAATCCTTGTGCCGATACAAAGCCAACACGTTAATTACGTGTAGCGTAGGTGATTACGAACTACGAGAAGCTATCCACATAGATCGATTGTTTACACGAATTACGGAAGTAATAATTATTGGCGCACTTTAAGAACCTAAGAAGATTAAATATGCTTTTTAGGGTTCCTTAGCCAAATGGCAAAAACGGAACCCTTATAGTTTCGTCATGTCCGTCTGTTCGTCCGTCCGTCTGTCCGTCTGTCCGTCTGTCCGTCTGTCCGTCTGTCCGTCTGTCCGTCTGTCCGTCCGTCCGTATGTCACAGTCATTTTACTCGGAGATCGTTGGTTCTATCTATACGAAATTTACTAAGATGCATTCTATTAACCGCACAACGATTCTGTAATGAAATCTTAAAATATATAACAATTAAGGGTAGCAGTCCATACATGTAACTGAGAGTTGAAAAAAAAAACATATGTCAACGTGTGAGATATTTTTGAATAGGTCTTTCAAAATGATAAGGGGGTTTGATTTTGACTTTTTGCATTAAGTACGTAGTTGTTGAGATAATAGCTCCTAAAGTCATAAAACTTTTGAACTATGGGATTTAAAATTCTGGAAAAATTTGATAGGAAATCAAATAAAATTTCAACCACATTTGGTTTGAAGAAGATAGGTCTACAAATTTTAGAGATATATAAGTTTTTCCCATAACTTTTTTTTTCATATAACTTTTAATAATACTATGAAATTACCACATTATGTTTGCAGTCGATTTTAATTCGTTATTAGTTTTAAAGGCTTAAAGATTCTTCATAACCAAGCTGCGGAACCCTTTAGTTTCAACTGTGCGTGGTCCACAACGCACTTGATTGCTAATTATTTATGTTATGACGGTTAGCAAAGAAGCATACGGTCCACCTGCTGGTAAGCAGTCATCGCAACCTATGAACGCTTGTGATACTTGAAAAATCATGAGTGCTGCCAACCCAAATTATAGGATGGAAGGGTTGCTAAAGGACAAACGGAAGTGAACAGGGGAGGGGATAGATTGGGCCTTATCTCATGCTCTCATTCGTCACGCGAAACCAAAAGTATCGATGCTGTTATTTTACGCCGATTTTCTGTGGGAAGGTAATACTATCCGGTCGAGATCTTTTATGCTGAGAGAAGAATGGCTCTACTACTACACATATTAAGTAGTATATCTACAGAATATAAAATTCAGAGATAATATTATGATAGGAATAATTCTTCATAATCTACGCTTCAAATTATGCCGTCACGATAAATTAGGTGATCATTCTTCATTCTTGTCACGTTCGCGTCTGCCATGTATCTGATCAGACACAATGACATTCCATTTATTCACGACTATGTGTGATAATTCGTTTCCTTTTATAATTATTTTTCTTTAATTATACAATCAATTAGGTAAAAGATTATAATTATAACTTCATTCATATTTACAATATATTCATTATTAACAGGTTTAGGACGTTGCGGCGCAGGGGCCAGTAGCCAACCTGTTCTAAGCGCCACATGTGGCGGGTTTGAATCCCGCTCGAAGCAGATGTTTTTATTGACCAGACGGGCTTATGTTCCAGTCTGCGTGTGTTTGTCCTTGACTTTGTGACTTCCGGACTCCCGACACAGGTTATAACTATCCTATTGGGAGTTGTTGTTAAGTATTTAGTGTTTTTATTATTATTAAAAGTCAATTAATAGTTATTAATAACTAGCCACAGTAAAAGCGCTTTGATAAGCAAAATTAATATACTATTATTGTGGTAAACAAGCTTACCTTATAGCAAGTATGGACTGTCTAATATAATATATCACAAAGTAAATATTTGAATCATTATAATTATTATTTTGTATAGTCATTTATTTCTAAAAACGTTACTAAGTTTTAAATAAATTTGCAATTTTTTAGATATGCTAAAAATAGGCTGTAATCTTATTAATACGCGAAGAATTACAATGTATATTTCTGTAAATTCTATAAAAAATATTATTATAATTTATATACTTTAAATATATTTTATTTTAAACAATTTTGTTGAGATAAAATTTCATTGCATTTAAATTTTCGAAACAGATTAAATGCTGCATGAAATAATATTTGCTACGATTTATAAATAAAATCTCGATTCGAAGTGTCATTTGAATTTATTATTGGATTTCAACTTAAATATTGGTTTAATAAAGGCAAACATTTATCAATGAAGGACCGTTGTTATATATAAAAGCACGCATGTGGTTTTATAAGTATTCATTTTGTATCAATCTAATCGAAAGACAGCCTTGAGCCTGTATCAGTTTCATCAGATTCAGAACCCTCCTTTTATGTAGAATAACTGTCAAAATGACGCTTCGTTAGAATGACATCTTTTCAAATATTGTCTTTCTAATCCAACGTATTAAATAGGTTCTATACTTCGTTATTCGCCAACATTTTTTTTTATTAGATGAAAAGTAGCGCAGATGACTCTACTCCACCTGATGGTAAGTAAAGTTTAAACGCGAAGGCGGCTACCACAGTTGCAAAATGCAATCGCGTTAGCCACCCTCACCCTGCCTATCCGCAAGATACATCTTCATGCCTCGTTTGTTCAGATTATAGGACGATGGGAACACGTGAGCCGGCAATGAATTTCACTTTTTAGAAGTACGACAAAGAAAAGAACTATGTATAATAATATCATCCAATTATAGTCACATTTAAAATGGAACCCTACAACATCTAATAACTAAAATCGGTACGTAAATTCCCAGATATTTTCAGTGAAGGCACAGCTTAAACTATATTATATTAAGCGGTCTGAACCCACAATTCGGCTCATAGCGTGCGCTGATAAGCTTAGTTGAATAGTGCCGGCCGCATTGTATCCGATACTACAGTGTGAGTAACACTGGGATACGTACGTATTACGTACTAGCTCCGTACTGATATTGGGTTTAGTCAGTCACCCAAACATAATACCAACCAACTATTATAAGCAGATAGCAGTGGTATAATTTTGATTTTGCTGGGACGTTTTTATGACACAAAAAAAACATTTTATTACTCTGATAAAAAACTATGATACTTTATAATTTACTTCTTACTAGCCGCTTATCACTAAGGTATACAGATTATCGCGTGGTAGTTATCCTATATCTCCTCAAACCTCCATTTAGTGTATCAAAATTTCACTCTCTCAATGCGCAGCATTCATCTTTGTAGAGAATTGGATACTAGCAAAAATTTTCAAATCGATCAAAATTTACATCTCACTGTATCTTTCAAAGATAAAGCTATATCGGTTCCAATTTTTAGCGAGCTTCTTGTAAGTGCACGAGAGATCACAAATGTTAGGTTCTTGGATTTTACATTCTGGGGAATATAAAACACACTGTGCTCAATTTACTTGCTTTTGTGACATAAGAATAACCATGTCGTCACTAAGAGATGACGTATAAACATATAATAGTAATGATAATAATGATAAATACATGAAACTTATAATACTATATACTACTGTAAACTAATACTATTTTAAGACAAAATGTATAACGAATCAATGAGTACTTATTTTTTTTATTTGGAAATTAATGATCTACTTTTCTTAGTTATTTGGATAGATAATTTCTTAAGCAAAAGTTTTATTACATCAACGCTTATTACAAAATTGTTGAAGACGAAGGCTTTTATGTCGCTATGGAATTTATTGTATCATTAATTATTGCTGTAAAATTATTAAAACAGAGCCCGGCCCTACCGCATCTGCGCCATTCTTTTGAACTTTTGCTATAAGACAGGCGCATATTTAATTAATTTAATTATAATTTTAACAACGTGGCGTGAATGATTAATTAATCTTGCTCTTATAATAACGTTTAAGGAAGATTCTCTTAAGAGTAGCTTGTGTATGCAATATAAAAATTATTTTATCAAACTTTTTCGTATGTTCGATTTCCAAAACAAAGAAAAAAATATAGCATTTTATACAAATATATTGAAACAAAATTCATTTGTTGCTGCATTAAATTGAAGCTTATTAAAAAGTACGTGACTTTTAGAAATTTGTGTAAAGTTTGCTAAAAATGAAACGAAAAAATTCGCTTCACTTAGCCAAACGTAGCAGTTTACTCAAAGATGACTTTTGAAAACGGCGGCTTTATAAAATTTACTTATGTGTCTTTTGGATTTTATAAGATACAATTTTAGGCAATAAAATACTTAAAATAGTAAATGAGCATAATAGACATGTTGTTTTATTTGCTATTCACTTTACAAACAACTTTTTAGATAAAAAAGTGGAGTGACTACCACATTAATTAATCGTTATTAATTAAGTAATTGTGGATATATAGCTAACGTTGGACTGTTATACATGTGCGGAAATGTAGTCAATGGTATTTTACTTCAATTTATTTCGTCCATATTTTGTGAAGCATAAAATTAAGTTTGTCGACGGTCGGAGCTGTCTTCAAAACACGAGCCGGTGCTCAAAAGACCCGCAGTGGGCTTTGAATATATCTTACCTTACCTTTCTAAGAAGTATGTTCTAGTGATGTCGGTGTTAAGATATATGTATTTACATTTGGAAAAGTTTGACGTCTAAAAGGATATATTTAATAAAAAGTTATAGTATGAGTAATTGAGTATATAGTAAAAATGTAGAATCAGGTACAACAAATATTTGGAAACAATCAATATAAATAAACGCTACACACTCAACAATACCCATTAGGATAGACAAAATGACAAGGACAAACACATCCAGACCGGAAAACATGACTGTATGATCAATACAAACATCTGGCGCTGAGGCGCTTTAGGCAAGTTCACAATCACTGCGCCACAAACACATTAAATATTAAAATAAAATAATATTTACAATATTATTTCAGTTCATTTACTTTTTTTAATAGCAATTTGAGCATTTTTACAAACACACGATTTTTGAAATATATCAAATAAACTATTTATCGTATACTAAAGCATTCATGCCAACTATCACGAGAAAAATTAAAAGCATTTGCAGAATCATCGACATTTATACTCAACGTGGCATGCAATTCCCTTATTTCCTGTCTGTCATCTTCAGTAATACACATTTATGTCCAGAATGGAATATGCATTAATGTAGAAAATTGATATGACTCTTATTGGTCAGAGTATAGAATACAAATTGCTCTGACAAGATAACTCAAAACTATTGGACGTTCTATAACCCTTTCTGTACTCACCTGGTCTTTTCAAAGAACTCGAAATCGTGAAGGACACTATGAGTATTGATTTATAAAAATCTTTATGAATCGTTCTCCTATACATGCGATAGGAGGGAAGGAATGAGGAGGGGCAAAACTTAAGGGGCAGGAGATTGGGCCTCCGGAGCATTCACTCATCGCACGAAACTACTGTTACTTTACGCCAATTTTCTGTAAGAGGGCTGTATTTTTCCGGCCGAGCTGGCTCATTTGTTTTGGGAAGAGAATGGCTCTACTACTGCGTAAATAATTAACCCCTTTAAAAAATCCTTTTTCCTTCAGTTGAAGCAAAAAATATATATATCTATTAATTAAATTTAATTAAAATTATGATAAAATTAAATAACATGAATATATCGAATTTAATATATCGCTTAAGAACTACCAAGCTTCAAGCCATTTATGTAGTTCACGTATTAGTAAGCAAGGTGAGTCTTTAATTAAAATGAACGAGAGGCATCTCTGCCTCCGGAACCAATCAAAGTCATTAGCAATTGATCACAGCAATTAACAGGACTTTTATGTATACGTTTGGTTACTTTAGATACACTATTTGGTTAAATTAAAAACAAACACTATAAAATCATATTTTCTATTACTAATATTAATATTATTTACGTTTTTATGTAAAAAGTTAAAATTTAAAAAAATCGGATATAATCATTTTGAAAGCATTTTTATTAATAGTAAAACTTATTAATAGCTAAAAATAATGACGTAATAATAAAAAACTAGACATATTATATATTACATCTGTTTTATTTTGTAACACCCATGGGCGTTACTGACCAAAATCTAAGAGGAGCAAGGGTTTACTACTAGTATTGCATAGGATTTTAGAACTTTTAAACAAGACAATGTTTTTAAACAACTAAAATTTCTTTTAAATCTCACAGCGATTAAAAAAGAGAAAAAATATTATAAAAGCGCAATAGTTTTAATAATCCGAGGCGGGAATTCCTAAAACATAAATTAAAAAGGGACAAACTAATTTTATTGAAATCTTAGAGTAATTACGTCATAGATCTTTTTTAACTTTTGTTTCTTTAAAGATATAAAAAATAAAGACTGAGCAATTTGGTCTAAGTACGATCATTAATAAATATCATTATGTAAGGATAATAGAAAAGAAGTCATTTGTCTTCGTGAGAGCAAATTAACTTAGAGGTGTATAACGTGGAAAGTAATTTGTTAAGATAATTGTTAGTTTAACGTTGATTTTATATACATATTTCTTTCTATTTCTTTAGTGCGCTTAGAAGACTAATCAGTATGGTAAGTGGTACCGCTATCCATGTACCAAAAAAGATGAGTGGTAGTTGGGTATATTTTTAATAATTCGCTTAAAGTTAAGTATAGCTGCGGCTGCGACTCTGCTCACTTTCCTAATTCTTTTCTTAAAATAAAAGTCCAAGTTACTTATTATAACATCAGCTGTCTGCCATTGACCTTTAAAACCGGTCCAGCCGATTCAGAGATTAGCCGGTACAAACAGACAGACAGACAACAATTTTAAAAATCATTTTTTTGTGAGTGCAGTATATGCATTCATAAAAAGCTGAGAGCTTGTAATTACAAACAGGTATTTTTTCAACACTTAATTGTATTTATTTGTATAAATTAGTCAAGTTTATAAAACAATATAACGTTATCAGCTATCATTGTGCTTGTTTTATTATTTTTGTAATATTTTAATATTATTTTATGTGAAACAAAAGAATGTTTTATTATATAGAAATATTATTTAAAATTAGCAATAAATAATCTACATCCCCACAAAAACGTAGTAAATGTAAATCTTTTTAATTACCTTTTGTGTAAATTTAAATTATAATTTTAAATATTCTTTACTAAAAATTCGTGGTATTTTATATTTGAACATTTCAATACATGTAGTTTGCTCGTTTTAATTAGCAATTCGTACAAATGCTTTTGGCGATTCGGAGAAAATCAAGCTCCCAAAATGGACGGACGAAAAATTTCCAAGAATTATGGAATTACATCGATCGATACCAAAACACGGAAAGTACATTCTGCGATATTTAGAAGCAAATCACGTATCAAGTACCGTACTTAGAGATTCTCAACCCGATAAAATTCAGACCAGCATTCCTAATTACTAATTTGATTAAGTAAAAAAAGAAGTCTAGTACATTTATTAAAAGCTTGGAAATGAAAAAACGAGTTGACGACCGTTGTGGCGTGTTGGTAGTGGGCCTGCGTTTAGCCTCAACGGTCGCTGATTTGATTAAAAATTTCGTTTTCGATCTGGGGTTTTGTCCTTGTGGGTCTACTTATCTTGCATCGGAGAGCACGCTAAGATGTCGGTCTCGGTTGTTCATAGCATCTGAAATAATCGTTACTTCTTTGTTTGGTTTTGCTGTTCTCCAATAAGTTACTGGTTCGTCGCTAGGATTGGAAGGTTACATGGCCATCATTCTGTGTAAAAACTAGTAACCTATCAAATGCTGATAAGAGTGTAAGAAAACTTTGAATAAATAACTGAAGAAGAAGAGAAAAAGAAATATTATGATGGTGTTTGGTCAGATGATAGGTTTTAATATGAATAAACAGACAACCAAACGAAAAAATACTTTTCCTTACCCGATCAAAAAATAATTCTTATATTATATATACGCGGGAGAACAAGTTTTGAATTTGTGGAAGGAGTATGGTGAGGTCAAAAACTTATAGTTTTGAGATTTTTCTTGGCACACATTTAACTATTACTCTAAAAAATATTCCTTGTAAATTCTGTATTTAAGTTTTTCCTTTCTCGGTAACGACGTGAAAATTAATATCATCTATTTTCGTAAAATTCTGCTCTTAGCCTCGCTCTTTTAGAACTAAAATCTACTCAAACTGTGTATTTATATTTTCAGCACCGTCGGAAGGTAATTAGTTGTGCTGACTTGGCTCTTTCTCAACCTTTTATTACAAAACATTTTCAGAAACTTACGCCTTATTCTTACACTTATCTCTTTTCTTTCAATATTAATAGGCATCACGTTACACAGTCGAATAACGATTGATGTTGTTTGAACAATATTTTGTTTTATACCTAAATCCTTTTTAGTACTTTTATTTTTAGAATGCAAGCCTTCTCGAAATCATCAGAAGTAAATGAAATTAAATGAAACTGATCCCTATAACTATGCAGTCAAAAACATGGATGCTTGTATTTCCTGTCGGAAACATTGGTATCCAACTGCTACCCTTGCTGTTTACTTTTTGGTATCAAAATTGTCTCTGTCAGAGTACTGATACAGCGTTGGTATTATGTCAAGAAGAGAGTTCTTTCTTTATATCTGCAACGGTGCGTCAAAAAGTCTTAATTTGGTTGAAGATGAGAAAAACTTGTCTTGGGCAATGTAATCTTGCAGGCCGGTGATGTCTCAATTGTCTAACGTGACTGGTGATAGCATTTGTAGACAAAAGCTATCACCGTGCGTTGAACGTAAGAACAACATCCGGTTCGACATCTACACTATTTGAATCTGGAAATGGGACGAATGTTTATTTTAGCTGTTTAACAAATCCAGTATTTGCTCTTCCTTAAGGTTGCACACGGAGATTTTATTCACGGACAGCTCATTCATAATGTGCAGCTTACTCGGCACTAAGGCGAGGAGTTCGTGTATCAGCACCATTGCTGAAGTGCGTGTGCTGTCGTTACAAAACAGCCAAAGAATAAAATTCACAATGAGAGGTGTGTTTACGTTGAAAGTACTTTCGCAATAACTGATACTAAGGTTGGGTGGGGTGAAGCTGTTGATATTATTATATATTACGGCTGTATAGTTGTATACATCAATTATCGATGTGTGTAATCCATTTATTTAGCTTCTATATAACATATATTATACGGACCGATTGCTATCTTTATGGGCTGAATGTTATAACAGCGAATAATATATGTCGCCTCAAGGGTCTATTTTATTATCAATAACATTTTTGGCGTTAGTTAAACAACTTATGTGTAAATTAATGTTTACAAAATCTTTTCCAATGCTTTTTTTATCTGAATTCTAAAATTTAATACCAATCTAAAATAAAGACAGAATAAAGTTGAAAAGAAATAAAACATAACCGTTTATACTGCAAAACTATCATTTTGTAAATGTTTAAGGATTTTCTTGACTCAAAGCTGACATTTTTGGACGCATTTTAATCATACTTACCATTTGAAATGAGCAATAATTTAACTTGTAGTTTTGAAGTCAAAATGGTATCCACATTTGAATCATCTAAAGTATGTCAGATATGATCGCAGCGAATTCTAAAATCTATAGAATTATAATTTCACTAGACAGGTTCAGAGACATTAAATCAATTGTGTCGGTTCTTGTACTCTTACCTCTCATCTCAGGTCACGGCAAAGCCTGCTACTTATACAGTTGACACGGTTAATCTTTTCCAGTCAGGCTTAATTCTTGTGTGCCACTCTTGTAGTTTACAAAAAACTTGAAATATCATTTAGCAATGGCCGCAATTGACTCCTTCTCTCCGAGTGTCTATTGTTTGCTTAATATGAATAATTACGATATAAAACTTTCCAGAATATTCTGTACACCCTTACCTACATAATTCACAATAATTTGAATACAACGATGAATAGTAATGTGAAACTGTATCATAAGCTTCGATGGCAAGCTAAAGGTATTTTCCTCGGTAAGCTTTGTAAATAGAAAATATAGAAGGAATTTAGTAGAGATATAAAAAATATCCAAAATATTTCTTTAAAATATATAAGGTAATATGTTTGCTCTCAGTAAACTAAGTCAAAGATTAGTTGTTTATTTTGTATTCTGTGGGAAACGAATGTATAAAGTTTCCATTTAGTTTTTTTCTAACAGGATTATAATCATAATTTTATTGGGTTTTTCAAATTAGAAATTAAATAGTTAGGGATTTTGTACATATTTAAATCTAATATATTTTGAATTTAAAAACACATACGTCATTTCTACTCGAAAATAATAATGATTCATGTTTAAAGTTCTATTTGAGTCAAACCCAGTTCGCAATTAGACATAATTGTTGAAACTTTATCAACCAATTTTCGAATGTTCAACTTTATTTTCAACCGACATCAGAAAAGAGAAGGCTGGTAATTCATTTGTTTTACTTGTTTTATTTGTTTGTTTGTTTTTGCACGTATATTACGCGATATATTTGCTTATAAAAGAATTTTGAAGAATTGTTTTAGAGCACCACAAAAAATGTTTATAATTGATGACCATAAAAGAGTTATAAGTATGGGAATCAAAATTCAAGGATTCTTAAGATATAGAACATAATTCCTCAATATGTAAGACGACCAATACGAGAGACAAAATCACTGTATCTACATATTTGTACCCATGCATTAGACCTTAATCAATTGAAGTTAATTGTTCTATGGGATGGGGGAGTGGTATTATTAAAAATGCTTTTCAGGCTGTTACATTTTTAAAGTGATTAAGTGCTTAAAATGGATAGTGCATTAATAATTACTTCAATAATATAATCGTTTACTTCTATACATGGGCGTACAAGTATTTAACTACACTTTGAACTATTTAACTAATAACTATTGAAGGAAATAGTCATTTAGCACCCCTACCTCCCCTGGCCTCTAAACTAAGTTTTCGCCTTTCTCTAAGCCAAATGCTGGCTACACCCATGCTTCTACAGTACTCAGCATAAATTTTTGGTCTTTAGCCAAGTTTGGCTTAGTAGCTACCTATATAAAAATTGCATGTATTGCTTCATTTATTTATATATAAATATATACTATCGTTATAAAGTAATTCGCAATAAGACCTGACAAGGGCAATTAATATAAATAATGTAACCAAAGCTATGAATCTAAACCATATGGAACCTTATCAAAGTTTATTACCGCAAGCCTGTAGGCGTTTTCCAACTCGTTTTCACGCCCTCGTTACGGCCGTATCACTTTATTTCTAAAGAAATTTATAACTTCGCAGAGCTTAATTTTCTTATTACATAATAAGAAAAGTAAAAATCTTGCTATATTTGAAGCCCTCTCCACATAGTATACAAAAATCATCTACAAAACTTGCTACCTCTATAAAGCAACTACTCACATAATCAAAAAAGTCAAAATTAAACCTATTTATTATTTTTAAAAACCTATCCAAAGATCCCTCACACGTTGTTGATCACTGAAATTTGCTACCTTTAATTTTTATTTATACTATTTTCTTACTACAAAATTGTGTAGCGGTTCATAGAATACATCTACTTACGTTACATTATAAATTTTGTATAGATAGAGCCGATAGTCTCCGAGTAAAATGACTGTTCTATACGGACGGACAGACGAAATTTTAAGAGTTCTGTTTTTGTTACCCTAATATGCAATATTTATCATTAAAATCCATCAGATCTTGGTAAAACCGTCTTATTAATAGGAAATTGTTTCTGAGGTTGCAATGGGTCATGGCACATATTGGAGTAAACGGTAATGAGGAAGCTGATATCTTGCTTATATCTTGGATAACATACCCAAGATCGCTTCGATAACTGGAACTGATTTGTATATAATATCCGATTCAGGGAATTGTTCAAGTTGCGGTACATTAGAAGACGTACAAAATCTTTTGTTGAAGTGTGTTCGGAGCGAATATATGATAACTTTAAATAAATAAATAGCTATATAATAGCTAATTTTAAGTTAAATTTAAGAAATGTGGGTGTTTTTCAAAGTGTTCTAGCGGAATCAGTTTCGATATAAGAACTAATATCTCGAGGTTGGCAACGCGTGAGTGGAACCTACTCATGCGGCTGCAAGCGGTCATAGACTGAGGCAGCCACTTACCATCAGGTGGGCCGTATGCTTGTTTGCCAACTTGTAACATAAGAAAAAAAAACATTTTAAAATTACTAAAAAGTAAAGCTTACAGTATGGCAAATATTTATATTATATATTAAATATTATATCGCGATCACCCACGTGGCATTACGATGACGTCCCAAGCCTAGGCTCGACGTCGCAGAAGGACCCCTGGGACGGATTCAACTTGAGCCCTGCGTGGGCTGTCAATCTTTTACCGCCTGAGGTCTCCTGACTCGGTCCTCCCACCGGTGACGCTGTCAAGGCCACTAGAGTCAACAATTATAGACACTCCGAAAAAAGGCATTAAAATATATAATCATGTGCCCTATGTATATGTATAATTACTCGTATTATAGTACGAGTATATTTGACGACGTTGTGTCGCAGGTCGTGGGTATGATTCCCGCTCGGAGCAGATATTTGTATTGACCATACAAGCATGTGTTCCAGTCCGTGTGTGCTTGTCCTTATCCTAGTGTGTGTTTCTGGGCTTCCGACACAAGATATTACTATCCTAATGGGGGTCGTTGAGTGTGTAGCGTTTCTTTTAACGTTGATTTTAGAAAAGGGTGTGTTATTTATGAAAAGGGTGATAAGTAAGAAATTGACAATTACAGCAGTCTATTTTGCTTCAAATTGACTGAATATGTTAAAACATGAAAGAAAATCGAAAAATTATACGTACTCGTGAATAAATTGTTAAAGACGGAAAATTATTTTGTGTCACCTCAGATACGGGCCAGACGCGAGCGACGGGCGTGACACGGATGAAGAATGATCACCTAATTTATTGTAGCGGCGTTCGTTTTGAGTGTATAGCGTTATTCGCTGATTTAACTTGAAGCGTAGAATATAATATGTAATTTTCGGTATCGTGTTGTATTTCAATTTCATATTCATTAGATAGACTTATTCATAAATGCGTATATCTGATAATGTAACGTTAATGTTATTATATATATTGTTTACAAAAGTATGAAAAAAACTTGAGAGGTGTCAAGGGACACCCGGATGGAACGGAGATCCTTTCGATTAATTAGTAAAGGAATTGTAATAATTTTTTTTAAATAAAATTAATAAAATTAATTAATTAAGTAATTTAATTATTAAAAACTTATTAATTTTTTATTTTAATAATGGTCGCAACACCATTTTGTTCAATGCGAAATAGAAAGACGAAACGAAAATAACTGGCTTGCTTTCTATGAAAGAGAGAGAGACAGACAGAGAAACACGTGCACGCCGCACGGCTTACAACTATAGCAAAAAGTGTCGTTACAGCCTAGCCCCCTTTCGCAACGCGCTATAAGGAACTTCGTTCCAAAAATTTTCATACAAGATTTACATTATATTAAAGGAATTACGTAAGAAAATGATAAATTTAATACTCCAATATAAAATAATTTCCAAATATACTCCAGCTAAAGTCAGAAGTTGGGTAGCGACATGTGCACAGAATTAGGTCCCAGTTGTTACTATATGTTGTATTGTAAAATCTAGAAGGGAAAGCCAACTTCGACCGCAGTGTTGATAAAAGTTCGTTTTGTCTCACAATTAAGATATTGTATTTGTTGACACGAGAAAGGAAAAATATAGGAAAATTATTAACTCACTGTCGACAATGTGTATATTTTTTAAAAGAAACTTTTCTGTAGACCGCACTAAACAAGAATGTAAATCAAACTGTTGTATCGTAACACGTGTTCGTTTGTAGATTTTCAGGGAACTGGTCAGTTACTACAATAAGTGCTTGATCCTCAAATATCTGAAGACAGATTTAATTTTAATAGTATAAATTTCTTATATTTGGGCTTTTATTTGTTAGTTTTTTAATCACGGGCATCGACGTCATCCATCCTATAGAAGTTTGATGCCGCTTTATCATCAACGTCATTACAACAACTCGGATGTTTGACGTGCCAATAACACCTTTATTGTCAAATATACCATTGTACGCGCTACAGCTGTGGTTTGGATAGAATATAATCCCATGTTTTTGGAATATCCAACGATCAAGAATTATATTTTAGGAGTGAAATCTATGCTCAATAAATTGTGTCCACTTGCAAAAGATTACTTAAGGTTACAAATAATTAAAGGTTTTCTATTCAAAGAAATGCAATTACATATAATAATTATATAATAAATATTTAATTACGATATGAAAGTTTTGCTACTCAAATATTTTCAATATATCTTTTGCTATGTTAGCTGAGATTTAACAAAAGGAATTTTAAGGAAATAGCTCTCGACATTATTTTGTATCCCTTCTACATGTGGTATTAACAAAGTTTCACGAGGAAAATACATTTCATTTAGCAGCGAAGCCTGTGATACAATTCAACATTACTATTCATCCTCGTATTCAGGTTGTGAATAATAAGGTAAGGGTGTACAGGATAGTCTGGAAAGTTAACCGTAATTATTCAGATTAAACAACCAACAGACGCTTCGAGCTAGAAGGGATTCTGGATATAAAGTCGATCTTAACGGAGCTTGGTAATTAATACAAATAACCACGAGAAAGAGTTTATCATAATAAAGAATATAATCAATTATATGCATAATGTACACTTTTTATGTCATGACGGATTGCAAATAAATATACGGTATGCCTGTTAGCAAGCAATCACCGCAACCTATGAATGCGATACTTGAATCACATGCGCGTTGTCAACCCAAGGGATAGGAGGGAAGAGGTGAGAAGGGAGGAAAGGAAGGCAACAGAGGGTGTGGGAGATTCCAGGCCTCCGGCACTCTCACTCACATGTATATTTATAGCAACATGTTCTTATAATATGACAGTCACCATTTTTTTCTTCAGATAATATGGAACCAAACCTATTTAGATTCGAGATAAGTAAATATTTTCTGTCGAGCAATGTTTTTAATTTTAGTTACATTTAAACCTTTTGCTGAAAACTCTCAGACATGTAAAAAGGTCACGTACCCTAAGTAACAGCTTTAGTGCTCTTTACGAAACATGCATTTTATGCACAAGAGTTGAAACTCTTATTTCACACTATCTAAAATAAAATACGCCATGTGAAAAAATATAAAAAAAAAAAAATATTTTTCTTTAGGTGTCAATGAAGTTAAATTCACGGGGAATGCTAAAAGGGATTATTTGGATTGATCCCACCGATGGAATTCCACCATTGAACATCGCGAGAAAACTCAAACCTTACCACCTCCATGTCTGGAAATCCACAATAGCGCGATTTAGAAGACATTTTATTCCTCGCACAACCACTCTGTGGAATCTACTTCCGCCGGTGGTCTTTCCGAACCGATAAGACCTGGGAACCTTCCAGAGAAGAGCTTATTCTTTTCTCAAAGGTCGGCAACGCACCTGCATACCTTCTCGTGTTGCAGATGTTCTTGGGCGGCGGTGAATTAGTAATTTCCATTAGAATAAAGCTTCCTTATAAAAGCTTACTAGTTTTAAAAAGAGAATATGATACAGATATCATTTTCTGTTTTTGGGTATTTGTACTATTACCATGATTTAAATATAAAACATAAGTTGAGTAGCAAATATGAGTGAGATTGAGTAACGAATACATACAATTGGCTACATTAATTTCATATCATAAGTTTTTTTTATTACATATCAAATTTATCGCAGTTGAGTGTGTAAAATTCAAAAGGCCAATAGTTACACATTGCACTAGGTATTTGATTTGGAAGCTGAGAGCTGAGCAAATAGATTTTTCATATATCCCTTACTCGTGAAACAGAATTGTATACATTTAATTTCTATAGATCGGATCACAATGATTCCGGATTCTAATAAAGCTTATATAACTATGTATATAGTGAGAAAATTGACATTTGATGCGAATAAATAAATAAACAAACGCTACACACTCAACGGTCCCTATTAGGATAGTATTAGGATAGTTATTTCTTGCGTTGGGGGTCCAGAATAATACAATGACAAGGACAAACACACCCAGACCGGAAAACATGCCTGTATATTCAATACAAACATTTGCTCCGAGCGGGAATCAAACCCGCGACCTGAGGCGGTTAAGGCAGGTTCGCTACCGCTGCGTCACAACGTCGTCAAAAATTCAATAATTTCTTTATTTTCACAGCAACGCGTGACCGAGTCTGCTTGTATATTAAATATAAAATGTAAAATAACAGCAGTCACGGACCTGCGTTCGATATTAAATTGAACAGTCATCGACAAACCTTATGTACATAAATAAAACATTTCAATTAATGCTTATATATAGTACGCAAAGCAAACTTTGATAAATGATTTTATATTGCTAATGTTTGTACTCGTATATGAGCAGTTTGGAAGCTGCAAATCTATTATTAGGATAAATCCATTCTGTAGTTATACTATATTTATCCCTCTAACATGGTTCGTTACAAATTTCGAACAGAATAATATCTCCAATTATATTCTTTAATATTGTTTTATTAATTATTATAATATAATATAAATCCGTACAATTTGTGAAGTAGGTTTTGTGTTGCTGTGTTTCGTTCAAAGGTCGCAGGTGAAATCTGTCTCTTTCCTTTTCTATCTATTCTCCCCTCTCCCTCTAACGCGCGTCTTAGATGTTAACCACTGATAGTGACGACAACGCACGGTGATGCCTCTTAGGGTTTATTGGTACCATATACATAACCGGTTATTTACTCCGTGTTTAACGGTATAGCAAAAGTCTGAATAACTTAATTAAGAATTTATTCATAGTTTTAACTAAACGGTTAAAGGGCCGACTCGTTCCATTAACGCGACAGCTCGTGCTTCGATCCCGACCTCTTGGGTTATTTTCATAACCAAACCGAGCGCAAGCTACACACTTATTTGTATGAGCAATATGAGTATTAGTAGTAATGACTTGAAAAAGGATTGTTGTTGTTGTTGTTGTATAACTTTATCGTACAAATATAATAAAAATTACAAAATGTATCATAGCAATATTATTACTTATTATTCTTTAAAAAAATTACTCGCAAATCATGTTTAAACTTGGTTATCAAAACTGGATTTACAATTACCACATAATTTTTAATTACGAATTATTAATTTTAAACTTTGCTCTTTGATGTATATCGTATCGTCTCATATTATAAAGGCAATTTGTTCTAAAGCTTAATATATTACTACTTGAACGAAAATATAAATGTCGATTCTTAACATTGCACGGCAAATACTTATACCGACTAACTTTACACTATCTAATATCGTTTATATCTATGGGTATAAAGGATATTAGATAGTGCATCCCTTATATTAACATTGATAAAATTGTAGGATAAACTAGCGCCACCTATAAAGTGCTTAGAACTAAAAAAATTAAAACGGCGCATGTGCGAGGGCAAGAGTAAGAATGGGGATTTAAAATTCACCAATTAAATTCAAGGTTTTTGTAGAGCATGCATACCATGGTATTGTTTAGTTCTCAGCGAAATGTTAGATGGGGCTTCAATTTTAAGCACTTTCTGTCATTTTATACCATATGGCTATATACACGCGCAATCTAGTGTATCCTCTATGTCTATGTTTTACCATCAGCCAGGCAGCCATTGCAAGTATTTGCGCACATATAACTTTCCGTATCGCTGTCTATCTGACTAATGCTTTCCGTCTACAAGATGCAACGTAACGTGCCATTTGCAAGGAAACACTTTGCAATAAAGCAACTATGTATGGTATTGCATCTAGGAAGTTACAAGTCACTATTCGAGCTTGAAATCAAAACTATTAGTAGTATTATATATTATACATTATCGTTTATACTATACAGTATACACATTTCATACGTCACGTAAAACATGCCTTAAGAAATGAAGTTTTAAAATTATATTTTAAGTTAGATACTAAAATTTTAACTTTTTCCTTTAATTTTAAACTGAATTTTCGTTTTCGGTCTTGAAATAATTTTTATGACATATCTACAGTTTTGTGTGTTTGGTATGTATCTACAACAACAATTGCACTAAACTCTTTATGTTCAAAGGCGCATCTGAATTTTATATAATCTATCGAATTGAGATAAGTTAATAGTTGGAGTGTTTTTAGAAAAACAAGGTGCTGGATTGCAGCTAATTACCTCATTTACTTAGCTGATTTTCTTTCATTTCAGAGTCTTTAATGAAATCGGAAAACAGAAGAGACATAAGAAATCATAAAGCTGATACCACATACCACATATCCCTATACTACAACCCATCTACAATAAATACATATCTAAAGAAAATATTGTATTTTTTGTTGATATAAATAAGTTAGAAGGCAAGCATACGGTTCACCTGGTGGTAAGCGGTGTTCGTAGCCTATTAGCGCTTAAAACACCATTCATTTGTAAAAATCACGCACGCGTTGCCAACCTCGAGATATTTATTCTAATATAGGCTTTGACCTATTACAGTGTCCTTCAAACGGAAACACAGCAATATAAAAAACACTACTGCTTTGCAGTTCACCGAAGAGGTATTCACAGTTCACAGAACAAAAATTATTGCTTTTCGTGAATCAATACAATGTTTAAAGAGCACATAGAAACTATCCAATAAAAAATATTAAATGTTTTCTTGTTTATTGTGTCTAGTACATTTCTAACTTATGATTGCTTTGAGCTGGACAGTGTCATAAAGGGACGGGCCTGACTACCGTAAAACGTTCTAATAAAGTACCTACACCGTAAACAAGGAGAAGTTATGACCAAAAGGTTTTTAGACGTGGGTGCGATACATTTAGTAAAGATATAACTATTTTTATTTTATATACTTTAAAAAATTAGAATTAAAAAATTAAACAATTTGACGATGTTGTGGTACAACGGTAGCGGACTCACCTTAAGCACCACAGGTTGCTTGTACGATTCCCGCTCAAAGCAGATGTTTAAATTGACCATACAGGCATGTTTTCCGGTCTGGGTGTGTTCGTCTTGTCATTGTGTATGGACCCCCGACACAAGACATAACTAACCTAATGGGGGCCGTTGAGTGTGTAGTGTTTATTTATTTATAACTAGCGGTCCGCTCCGGCTTCGCACGGGTATAAAATATATAGCCTATGTCATTCACTGAAAAAATGATTAAAATAGATCCAGTAGTTTTGATTTATTCATTACTGCCCGTGGCCCGCACGCGTTAAATGTAATTATTTATGACATCACATTAGAAACCCCAAAAAAAATTTTTTTTTAATACATATAAACCTTCCTCTTCAATCAGTCTTTCTATTAAAAGAAACCGCATCAAAATCCGTTGCGTAGTTTTAAAGATTTAAGCATACATAGGGACAGAGAAAGCGACTTTGTTTTATACTATGTAGTGATATAGTAATAGAGCCATGCTGGGAGAACCCAGCACAAGTGAGCCGGCTCGACCGTGAAAGTACTAAACGACGGCGTAAAGTAACAGAGCACTGTTGGTTTCTTGCGATGAGTGAAAGCGCCGGAGGAACAATTTCCCACCCTCTCTACTCCCTTCCTTTTTTCCCTTACCTCCTATCCTTTGAGTTGGATATACCCATGAGATATTTGTGGTGTCGCGCGCGTTCATAGATTACAGTGACTTCTTACCATCAAGCGGACCGTATGCTTGTTTGCCAGCCGTCATAAAATAAAATTATATTATGATATATTATTATTTCATGAAAGAACCATATAATTAGGTTCGTAATGTTACAAAAAACGTAATGTATGGTCTTATATAAAAAGATCGTTATATTTTTACCAAGAAAACAAAGAAAAAGACATTATTATGGGCACAATTATGTTGACAGTATAAATAAAGTCTGGGGAGATTTTTTTAGGTTTACTCTGCAAATTTCGAGATTGTTAATTTTCAATCTTATGTAAAATAGGAAGACATTAAATTTTCTAAATTTGCTTATTTCACCAATATTATTTCAATAATTTGGACACGAAGAAAAAAATGTAAATATAAAAAAAAAATATTTAAACAAATAAATAAAATGAATGTGTTGTTTGTAATTCCAACTAACAGCTTTTCACTAAATACATATGAAACCATATAAATAAATAAATAAACGCTGCACACTCAACGGCCCCCATTAGGATAGTGATATCCTGTGTCCGGAAACACATACAAGGACAAGGACAATATACGGTACTTATTTTAAAAAAATCTATTTTTAAAATATTTGTCTGTCTGTCTGATTGTTCCGGGTAATCTCAGAAGCGGCTAGACCGATTTTAACGGAATTTTTTTTATTTCATTCGGAATTCATTAACTGGCAGATAGCTGATGTTATAAGGAGTTATTTAGGCTACTTTTTATTTTAGAAAAATAGAATTAAAGAAAAGTCGGTACACCACACGAGTGGAGCCGCGGGCGTAGCTAGCTATGAAATAAGAATAGGCCTATCTCTTACTAATATCGATACGACTTTCTATATTTGGCTACGAATATAACTTTCAATACCATTAAGGGACGATAAGGGTGGCATGTGTGTTCTGGTCTCGCTTTACAAACACTTCACGATATATTTATCCATTATTCATTGAGACAGGTATTGAATAGGATGTAAGCGTTACTCTGTGACCTCTGTCGTTAATATGGAATAATATTATTTTTAAATACGTTCTGCCAGCTGCTTCGCCCGGGTGAAACGTTTTTAGTACAAACTTTTTTGAGATGCTCATAGCCGAGTGCTCCCACTGATCGGTAAACGATCGGTAGGTTAAGCAACTTTAGGCAGTCAGTCACTAGATGGGTCGCATACTAGTGTTTTAACTGTCGGTCCCCCGCGCTGTTGACAATTTGGCGACAGTCGAAAAGTCAAGTCAGAGGCCTACGGGCGACCTAAAAAACTCTGAAACTAGGTTGGCTACTAACCACTCGATAAGAAGAAGAAGTACAAACTCCCATTTCACCACTTCAGAAGTGGAAATTTAGATCATGGTTGACATTTAAAATAATAATAATACGTAAAAAATACATAGCCCCGTGAGTTTGTTTCGTCGACTGTTCTTGGGTAGTGGTTTAAATTTGGAGCCGGTATTAGAATCTGACATTGAATTTGAACTGAATTGATTTTTAATTTGTTAAAACACGTTTTTTTATCTTTAATCGTTCATCAAATTATCTCGTGCTTAGTGCGGAAGAAAAACATCGTGAGGAAACTTCCATGCCCTAGTGGTGGTTTTGATGGGGAAGGAATTAAATGCCATCTGGTTAGCTACCGCGATGACGACCATGACGTGAAAAATAAGAATACTTTTATGATTTTGTCTAGTACTTTTTAAGTCAACCCGGTCCATTTATATTTAAAAGTCTATAAGGTTCCACTACCACTATTATATATTTGTAATTAGATTTTTTTTTTTAAAGAATATTAGTAATGCTTTATCATGGCATTATTGATATTCCAATTGAGTGGATACGACTATATCCCAAATCGGGCCTTCTACCGTTGAGCTATTGAGGCTTAAATATATGAATTTGAATAGCCAAAGATATAATATGGTTCATACAATTCTAGATGAAGCTCACACAGTGCTAATCAAACGTTCTTCATGTTTGGTATTCCTTAATTTGTGTAAACGATCTGTCTATTTATGATTCGCCATTGGTAATTTCATCAATACATACACACAATATTAACACAATGAGGCATTTTAAATGAATTACCTGTTAAGGCAAATACAGCATGCATTACCAAATACAGCATGCATTAGCAAATACAGCATGCATTAGCAAATACAGCACGCATTAGCAAATACAGCATGCATTAGCAAATAAGGCATGCATTAGTAAATACAGCATGCATTATCAAATACAGCATGCATTAGCAAATACAGCATGCATTAGCAAATACAGCATGCATTAGAAAATACAGCATGCATTAGCAAATACAGCATGCATTAAGGTATATGGATTGCTTCTCGTAGTTCGTAATCACCTGCGCTTACGTAGTTAACGTTTCGCCTTTGTAACGGCGTAAGGATTTAGGACTAGTAGTCGATCTTTATTGTTTAATACTAATTTAGATTTGATTCTATCAAATACTATTTGAGTGCAGTGACATACACACACAGGACAGTAGAATTATATATATAAAGATAACGAGGCACGTGTTTACGATACAAAAGGAAGAGCGTGGGATGAATGATTTTCGCAATAATAATCAACACATTGAGAGTCAAAAAATTGTATATTATTATTTCATCTCCAATTTCTATTGAAATATGAAACGTATAATATCTTCATTATAATCACAAAGGCAATTGTCAGAAAAGACCATCTCAATGAATGTCGTTAAATGAGTAGATGTTAAATGAATTATATTTATTAGACTTATTCATGAATTTAATTAAAACGTCGGATTTCGTCTCATTAGTAAGTCTTTTTGTTAAAATTCAATTTAATTTCGTTTGTTTGATGTTGAATACCAAGGTTTGTATTAAAACAGCTGTTTATTTTTTAAAATGTTCTTTGTTAATTACGTTTATTAATTTTTAATACCAGGTATGACACGCCGGAACGCAGATGTAGACTACGATTGGTTTTCAACAACAGGGGTATGTAACGTGTGCATTGCAAGAGGCAGGAGGAGGACATGGAAAAGAAGTAAAAGTGGGAATGGAAGTTTAGTCTTTAGGAGCTCTTACTATCAAAATGTTACTATATGGATACTAATTTTCTCGTCGCAAATCTCAGCAAAAGATAATACTTCCGCTCGTGCGGAATTGAAAATATCGTGACTTTTTTAAATGACTAATTTTTAACTTTTTGATTTGATCTTTATACAATTGAAATATTATAATAAACAGCTCTAATAGTTTGTAATCCAGTAAAAACTAACTTTTGAAATGAACAGTAGCCTAATATAAGTAGAGAAACATTTTGTTTGCAATCTTTGTGATAAAAAGTTCACTACAATATATTTTCAAATTCCTGGATATCTTTGACACACATTTTCAAATTTCTTAAAGTTATCGATTTTAAGAGTAGACGGTGATTTCTGGTATAATTAAAAAAAAAAACGGCGAAATGTGGTATGGTGCGTATTTTTTTTCTTTCGTATTTGTTTTCCTAAAATAAAAGCAATGTTTTATTCATATATGATTAATGATTTTTTTTAGAGTACGATTACATTAGAAATAGTATTGTAGCTTAATAAATGCCAATGAATTTCAATAACACAAAAACAAAAGAGAAAAATGTTTAAATATTGTAAACGATCGTATAATTACAGCTCGATTTAAACGACGCCCCGGAGCTATATTACATGTTTGCAGTCTACAAAATGACAAATATCTCTGTTAAATCACGGATTGACAAAAAGAATTACGACCATCCCATGTTTTGAACTGAAGTTTTTATATCTCCATGGAAGCGAGATCGGTGACGTTGACGGTCCGGTGGCGTTCAGCGGAGGTTATTTACAGTGGCAACAATCGTCTCACAAGCAAGTTGCTAATCCGAGGGTAACAAAGAGCGCGAATCGTGGTGAAAAGAGAAGGAACTTTGCGCTCTCACTACTATATTGTGCTACAGAATATTTTACCGGCCGAGGCACGTTATGCCAGAATCGACGAGCGTTTACTACTATAAAAATAAATAAATAAACGCTGTACACTCAACGGTCCCCATTAGTATAGTGATATCCTGTGTCGGGGGTCCGGAAATACTTTCAAGGATAAATACACTCAGACAGGAAAATATGCTTGCAGGGTCGATACCAACATATTATGCTCCGAGTGGGAATCGAACCCGCGACCTGTGGCGCTGAAGGCACGTTCGCTACCGCGACGCCATAACGTCGTCAATCGGTTGGTTATGCGTTTGTGAAATCTGTGTGAAAAATAAGTGGGTGAAATCGTTATATCACAAGATTGCAGATTTATGAAGTCTTGTTTATTAAATAGACTTTGAATTAAAAAAATTTAAACATAATTCCATATCAAGTTCATAGCTCGTTATCCTAAAATAACATGAATTGTCAAAGAAAATCAAGTTAACATTTGTATATTAAACGAAAATATTTTTATTAAAGTTCTATTACATAGAACTTTATATTTTATTAGTCGTATTTATTTAAGGATCTTATTGGTATATTATGTAATTGATTTTTATTTTTACGCAGATGGCTTTACTAGCCTTGATATCGGCTCCAAGCGAATGAACGAGTACTGGAACTTCATCGTTTAAAACTTATAGACTGTTTTTATGTCACAATGCGCAAACGATGTGGATCCCTGGTGCGTAGATTACGGGGCAGTTCCAACTGTATCCTGGAAATGATTGCGAGCAGGCTGGACTGCATATATTTTAATCATTGCCGCGCTGTTTCTAGCGAAATGGCTAGGTAATGAATGATTCAACGTATTAGTTAAGTTATTAGGATTAATATTAACAAAGAATAACTATATAATACTAACAATTATTAAAACGGACAGTCTTCAGAGGGCTTTGAAATTGATTCCATCCTAAAGGTGCCCTTCGAGATTTGCTTTTCGAGGTTGAACCACAGCAATGGATATTAACACACTAAACTATAAAAATTAACACATTAAACCCACCTACAACCAAATCAACTTTGACACACTATGAGGGCTACCTCTTTTTTGAGGTCCGGTCTCAGTAACTGTCTCAACAATGTTTGGTATGAAGGCAAGGCAACAAGAATACAGGTTCAGGCAAAGAAAAACAACAATTCACAAATTTTAATACACTGTTTGTATAAAATTTTATTGAATGTGTATTGTGTAGATCTTAAATTTATTTCAATATTATTATAAATTAACTTTTGCAAATTGTATTACTAGTCTAAATTTTATTGTAAATCTCTCAAAAAATCTATATTTGCGTTTTAGGCAAAAGAAAAATAGACTACAGCCTTATAATATTAATATCATATAAATAAAGCCTCAGAAGAGTTTTCTTAAGCATAAAATTTAGACATAAGTTTTAACACAAACGCCGAAAACGTTAGGCGTGATAAAATGGACCCTTGAGATAAAATATATTTTACGCCATCATAACTTCGTGCCTATAAAGATAGTGATCAGTACACATTACATATATAAGTTAAATGTAGTTAGCGTAATACAAGAAATAAATAGACAATAAATAAATCTTCTAATCCGATGGACGATCATTGTGGCGTGCTGATGGGTAACCCTGGATTGAGCCTCAACGGTCGCGGGTCGATACCCGCTCGGAGTTGATGTTTGTTATATAAATATTTGTTTCGGTCTGGACGTTTGTTCATGTGGTTACACCCACCATGCCTCGGAGAGCACGTTAAGTTGTCGGTCCCGGTTTTTATCATAATATCTGATAATAATCGTTAACTCTATATTTGCCTTTACGAAGATAAATTAGTTCTTTTTCTATCTTATCTTATCCTTAGGTAATGATATTAGTGATCTTACGCAAACCAAATCGCTCGCTTTGTATCTATTACGTCGTAGAGAAAATTAAAATAAAAACGTTATTTTGTATGCAGTGTAATTGCACCGAAGATTTCACTAAGATTAGCTCGTCCCATTTTAATTTTTCTCTTGGGAATTGTCTCAATTCCCGCGTTGAATAATGAAGACTGTTGCGCTTTCTCGTTGTTATTTTTTTTTAATTTAAGTGCTGCGTTAGTACGAATTAGATCCAAGTTCTAGTCAAGTTTGATTAACTTTCCTAATCTTGTTAAAATACTTTATAGAAACAAAAAATTACTTCCAATAAAAAGCAATAATAAATATTTTCTGCAAAATATTGTCTTCACAAGTCGGTGTTAAGTAAACTATCGACACAGAAAGCACTTAAGGCACATCACCATATCTGCGTTTTTGATTTAAAAATTGTAACGGTTTTTAATACATCTTGGGTTTAATTTACCCCAATCAAAAAATTTCAAATTTGCTTTTTTATACGTATATTTTTTTTTATCCCAACGTGGCATGAAAAAAATCAATGTGGAATCAACGTGAAATATGTAAAAAACTTAATTTATATTATATATTATATTTATATAATAATTATTTAATTGTTACTCATATTTTTTCATCTATTTTCTACTTCTTCTATAATTCTTCTACAGTTCTACGGCTAGGATATCATAAAGTTTCCTTGCTTCTTGCTTTTAAAGCATGAAATAAATTAAATCTTATTAAATCTGACCTACCACGAACTATTATTGTGATTCAAATGACATAATAAACTGAGCTCCATCACTATTTTGTACCATGACATATATATACGTCATAGTACCATATAAAATCTGTATCATTTTACTACCTCAATTGAATGACATCGCAATAAAATTGTTACTAAAAGTTCATGGTAGACCCACAGATCATAATTATTATGCGATATTTATTCATTGTTTCTCAACTCAAAAAACAATTGGCATTTAATTTTAAATGTGAAATTAATAATTCAGTGATCAATTCGACGTTAAATTAATCATCAGCAGTGCTCCAGTACGTAAAACATATTTTCATAAAGGCTTTCACGTTTGTGAAACTGTTTACTGTTTGCAATGAGCGGATTACATCAGACCAGCCTATATTATTATCAACACAGAGGCCATTATGGAATGATGATATTTATTTCAGTCCCAAGGCTCATTACAAAAGCCCGAAGTGAATATCATATCTCCAAATTGTATTTTCTCAGAATATTTCAACATTAACTTTTAAAGGTTGTGAAATTTAATAAAATGCCTACTATTAATACAGTTTCATTTTTCTTTAATATTCTTCACAAGAGTATTAGAGTTTATTGCGTTGAGGTACTATAAACTAAGGATCGGCCTGCATATAGAATCCATAATTCAATATAGAAAAAATGACAAAAGTTTCGCTGGTGGTCCTGCGTAAATTTATCACTAATGCAATGAAACGAAGTTAGTCACGCTAAATTGATTATGTTGCTAGATTGTGACTAACTTCGTTTCGTTGCGTCGATGAGAATTTACTAAAAAGCTAGTGTTTAACTTTTTATTTTGTATAAAAGCTTCTATATTATTTTGTATAAAAGCTACTATATACCATGCATAGATAATAAGTCTCTATGGGTTCATGTGTCAATTCTTGAAGATATACAAGATATTTAATTTGATTCACTACTGATGCTTTAACGCTAATATTAGTGTAGTAATTATATTAAAAAAATAGTTTTTACGATGGTAGTTATTAAGCGTATGGCTCGCCTGGCTAAGTGGTTTAACCTATGAACGCAACATAAGTAGTATTACGTTGAGTATATCATTGACCCAAGGGACAAAACCTGATATTGGGAGAAACCGTATGCAATTCAACGTATTATTTCTTCTGTTCTCTCTTCTAAGTAAATATACTACAAATAATAATAATTTTAGTATTTATTTATATTATGGTAAGACGTGTCAAACATTCCTTTAACTTATGATTGCTTTGAGCTAGAGTGTCATAAAGGGATAAACAAGGTTATCGTAAAACGTTTTTGTAAAGTAAGTAGTAAAGAGAATAAAGCCGTGACGCAGAGCATCTCGAAATAAATATGTCTTTGATACATTTCCAATGGACAAAACTATCAAAATGCTTAAATAGTTTTAATCTCTAGACACTTCAGTATATCATTCCCTACACGATATTTATTTTTAAACTACGCTTTCTAAGAAATAACAATATTAATAACTAGAAAAATTAGTTTATCTCATCAGATAGATGTAATATTGTGTGCTGTTTCACGGTAAGCTAAGCGTGTGATTGTGTATTATAGGTATAGAGGTATTATCGTAAAGCTTCCTATGCATGCGTATATGAATTTCACAGGCTAAAATGTAGTTTAAAATTGAAATAGAAAAATTTTTGCTTGGCCATAAAGTATCTATTAAATGTAACTCATTACATAAATGTAAAATGTGGAAATCACTTATTAAGAGCTAACGATTACAATCAGATGTTATGATCATGCTGAACAACTAAAAAATATAATAATAATATTAAAAGAGTATTTATCGAGTTTAAATGTGCGGCGTACCTTATGTAAGAAAACATAATCTTTGAGAAGTCTCTTTTAAATAGCCTCTTCGAAAGTTCAAAGCCATCTCTAGGTATTTGAAATTACCTGAGAATCATTAATTCATTTAAAATATAATTATATTGATAATAATGATGATGCTCTCTATCACATCTCAAAGCCAAGAATTTTCGGAAAAAATAAAGCAGTTATAAATATAATTTTATATTATTTTATATTCTAAGTTCTTAATTAGTAATAACTAGTAAAATTAGTAGTATTGTATGTTGGCTGAATTGTTTGTTAATCACGTTGTAGGAACAATTTTGCCGGTCTTCGTAACCTGGTGATATTCCAACACCAAGAAGGGAATCTGGACACCGCACAGGATACCCTCGATGTGAGTCGCGGGACCTTCCAGGATAGTTGGCAATACGACTTGAAGAATCGAGAAGGCGAGAAATAGGGATGAAGCCGCGGCCAAAAAGCTTAAATACATGTAAACTGGTGAACTTAATATGTTTTCTTTCATGGGCTTAATAACAATCTCACTCATGTTTAATATTTGCTGTCTGTTCGTTCAATATTACACGAGTAGCGTATATATTACACACGAAATGCATCAAATCAAACTGTACATATTCTGTTATTACTTCCTCCAAGCTCCAATTACGTCGAGTATTCTCGCGTAACATGCATATGGATTTCGCTAATGTTTATCTTAACCACTTGGATATATCAGTTGCAACATGTAATAATGTTCTCATTAGAAAACCAGAAGCTACCAAGATATTAAAACCGATGCGCCAGCACAGATATATACATGCACTACAAATTTTTTACGTTTCATTTAAAAATGCACGAAAATGGGCCTGCTGGACCGAGGAAGTACAGAACCCTCAAAATCGGCGTAAAGTAATAGTACCATAGTTTACATTTTCTTCCTCGCTCAACAACTTTGTAAAGCCAACTTCCGCCGGTGGTCTTTTCGAACAGATACGACCTGGCAACCTTCAAAGGAGAACCTATTCTTACCTTAAAGGCCGGCAACGCACCTGCATGCCCTCTGGTGTTGCAGATGTTCATGGGCGGCGCTGTGCCTCCTGCTCGTTTGCCCCCTTACATAAAAAAAGTACTCTCGCGTTTCATGTGAAGGGTGACAGCACTCGAGGACCAATATCGCAAACCTCTGTTCCCTTAATTTTTTCCCTTCTCACCGCTTCCCTCTCATAGCTTGGGTTGGCAATCCGCATGTGATACTTCAATCGCAAGTGTTCAAAGGTTGTGGTGACTGCTTACCATCAGGCAGGCCGTATGCTTGTTTGCTAACCGTCATGACATATTGTGAAAACGAGAGGCACAGAAGTAACTATGAAAAATGCTAGTCTAAGACGTTAACGATGACGAACAATTTTTCAAACAAAAAAATCAAAAAGTATGGCAAAGGAATTTTTGCCATTCATTAAAGAAAACACTTCTTTTCTATAACAAGCTTTGCCTAAAGGAATTAATAATGAAAATATAAACTGAGGATTTACTATAATTAATGTTTAGTATTGCAAAGAAACATGACGTAACCTTATTACAGATATATTAGTTTATATAATTCTACATCAGTTACGTAAATAATATTCTTTTGCTAATTAATTTTTAATGAAAAGTTTTGTTTGTAATATGAAATATATTTATTTTTAAATTATATTTACTAAACCAATACTCTCCAGAATTTAATTATTTTATAAAAATGTTCCTTTTTGTAGGAAGCTTCCGGCGTCGGGATATGACGACCCCATCGCCCGCTGTTGGGATAACCTCTGTCGCAGCAGAGATTATTCCACCAGTGCAATCAGTCACACTGGTGGTAGGTCTTTTGTTGCAAGAGGCCGGCTAGGTAGGTACCACCGCAGTGTCCAATATTCTGCCGCCAAATAGTAGTGCTTAGGCACTACTGTGTTCCAGTTTGAAGGGCACTGTACGCTAGTGAAATTACTGGGCGGACGAGATTTAAGAACTAATATCTCAAGGTTGGCAACGCGTGAGTGGCACCTACTAATGGTGCTGCAAGCGCTCATAGGCTACGGCAACCACTCACCATCAGGTGGGCCGTATGCTTGTTTGCCAACATCTAACATAAAAAAAAGCCTTTGCTGTATTTTAGACATTTATCTTTCTTCTGTTTTCTAATAAGATTTAAGACAGTGTTGACAGACCATTAAGCTATAAAAGAAAGACCTTATGTATATAGAACATAGGATTGATCGACTGATTGTTAGTATTTATTTTCGAGTTAAAAATATATGTATTTTATATAAAGCGACGTTTAGGCCTTTTTATAGTTCGTTAGTCGATGTCGTGAAACAGGAATGATTTATGTGAAACGCCACCTTCATCAGCTTTATCTGCTTTATCGCCGCCATGTTCCTCGTTTATAACCTTTCAGTTAACGGGCTTTTCAGTTTCAATGACCGGGCTGAGCGATTGGTTCCAGTGGGAAATAAACATCTATAAATATTCTGAATTGACATGAGAAATAGCTAGTTTCGCAATATTAGATACGTATTTTATTACTAGTCTTAGTTTAACATACTTTATAGTAATAGGAAGTTAAAACGTTACTCCCTTCATGAAATAAACATAAACCATCCAAGTGTGGTCGGCCAGGTAAAATTTTATTTTATTATCTATTACGGTTCGTGAGATACAGCCCGATGATAGACGGAGGGACGGACAGATAGCTGAGGCTTAGTAATAAATATATTATTTCTACCTTCTTTTTTACAATACAATTATAATTTAAAAAAAATGATGTGGTCATAATTTGAAGATTTATGAAAGAATATTCAGTAAAAAATTTGTCATCCTCAAAGATAACTCGATTTACACGCTTATTTGAGTGCTAGCTAATAAATAAGTTATTTGGGTAATCTAATCTTCTGAACTTCACAAGTACATTAACATAGGATTTAAGCTTGTAGAAAACATAGAAAATTCGGATTTCACTTAAGTACTTTATTTAAATTTTACGTAAAAAGACAGAATTTGAACTTACAATTTTTCTTCCAAATGATTTGCATCAGAAAAGTATAAAATTAAATATGTATATAATAATAATTCTTCATTAGAACGGTGTAAGTCAGCTATTTTCCAGCCCCTACATTAACAAATTGTTACTTATTTAATTAGATTTTAGGTTTGAAATAAATATGTCCTTTTACAAAAATCACTGGAAAAATATTAAATTTCTACTATTTTATTGTTTTCTAGTTCGTTGAAACTCAAATTATTTTATTATGATCCCAAATGTGGCATCATAAATTCTTAAATTAAAAAAATAATAATTAAATCTACATTAAGTATTGTCTTATAAGAAATGTTCAAAAGAATGGCGCAGATGCGGTAGAACTGGCCGCAGTTATAATTATTTTATAGCAATAATTAATGATAAAATAAATTTCATAGAATTTTACTCCAACCTGAGGGCCCTCAAATGTTTGTAATTTGACTACAAATTTAATTAAAAAGACACAAAATGTAGGTGTTTTTTTGTAAGTTACGTCTCTCATCTCATCGCCGTTTTGATTGTATTTTCATGTTGTGTTTTATGCTAGTCTACTAGTAAAAAAATTAAACATAATAATTTAAAATATTACTTATATCTTCAGTGTAACAGTGGAATTGTTGTTTTTGCCATGAATAGCCCGGCTCAAGTTCTTTCATACTGCAGAATATCCACGTGAAGTTTGTACAATGAGTGTGATGCCCTGACTCCTATCCTGCTTTGTCGTTTTGTTATTTTCCCTACTCCTCTCACCCCTCAATCTTTAAATCAATAAAAAGGTTATACCGCTAGTTTTACAAGACACGCTTATTAAAATCATTAACACTAATAGACAGATCTTGTTTGATTTTTTTTTTAAGGACCTACCTAAGGTGATAAAATCGTGGTTTGAAAATGTATGCTATTTTCCGAATCTCTACGGCGTTTACATTGTATTGTAGAAATTGAAAAGGGTTCTATGGACTCCTTTATCTACATCGAAGTACTTGTGAAAGTGAGATTAGATCTTATAAGTATACAATCGAAGGGAATTGCCTTTTAAGAAAGTTGGTTATACCATGCAATATTCAATTTACAATGAGTTGGTCTAGGGTAGGTACGTTAGTAATTATACTCAATTTAATCACAAAATTCGAATTTCGATTTATACGAAATTGAAAATAAACAAAATATTAATAATAATAATTATTGCAATATTATATTTAAAAATATGTATGTTCCATTTGTAGTAGAAACATTTAGGCCATGGAGCATTAGGGCCAAGTACTTTCCAAAATATATTACACTCGGGATTGCGATTCAAAAAGGGAAAAGGCAGCTAGCATTTCCAGTTGACATGATTGGATTATAAATATTTTGTAATATTAGTTGTAAATAAATTCAATATTAAAGAAAATAAAATGAAAATTAATATTCATTAAAGAATAGTGAAAATAATAATAATTACATTAAATAATATTAACACTACAATGTTTGTCTTTCCAATTATGATGTTTGATAATTAACAAACCAGGACCGCAAATTAAATTCTTAGTTTGCATAAAAGATAATTCTTCTAGAGTAGAAACTTCCGTTTCTCAAAATAAATTAAGTCCGCTATCCTATTTATATTAGATTCGATTGTGCAATTTGTGAAGTGCACATTTTAAAACTTTCATTAATCAACATCCATTCCAACCAATATCGATTGCATACTCAAATAGATATTGTAGTCCCGCGATGAACGAACAGTGTCTGCAGGCAAACGAGAATGGGGATTTTTGTTGGTACACACTGTTCAGAGAATGAATTTTCGGTACTTTTATCTGAATTCCAGTTATTTTTCATTGCTTGGTTCACTTTGAATTTTAAAAATGCACTACAATTTACGTATCAGTTATGATATTTAACTGAACACTAGTTATTAAATATAATTATTAGGGGTCATCAATTAACTACGTTAAATTCGTTTTGAATTTCATGGTTTTTAAACCCTCTCTTCTTGTCACAGCTGGTCAAATTTGTCCCCCTCCCAAGTGTGACGTCACATTTTTTTTAAATCGCAGTTCCAAAATTTATTTGGATTATTATGATTTTTTTAAATCAACATCAAACAGACTAAAAAAACAATATTAGGAAAGATACAACTTACCTTTTGGTTTTTGTTAACGTATAAAATTTCGTGTTTTAATACATTTAACAGATTTAATTTGAAAGTGATGTCATGAAACTTAGGACCTATGTCCAATTGTCCACCCCTTGTCACGCAATGTCACACTTCGTCGAACCCCCCCTTTACGTGTGACGTAAATTAAAGACGGCCCTTTAATTCAATTAAGTTTTTTTATACATCATTTTTTTCTGTTAACGTCATATATTAATAATTTGTAAAAAAAGGTATTGGATTTTACAAAGTAGTCGCTTAAAGTAATTTAGATGAAGACTAAACATAGCATCGAAATAAAAACAAATCGTAAATGAATGACATGGAAAGCAATTAAAATAGATTGGTTAAATACTAAAAAACTACGCAAGTTGAAATATAGAACATAGGTAGACATTACAATTCATCAAAAATGGTTATAAATATGAAACCAGTAAAAGCAAATGCCAAAATATTCCAACGGCCGAAGTGTGCAGCGCAATTCATAATTCATTGCAAAACCGCTTATCCGCCTTCATTATTTTGTACAAACAACGTGACCGTAGACTATAATATTTAAATACACATAACATTTATAATTATATAATTTACAATTCTATTATGTTCATGTTATTTACTTTATTATTTTATTTTATTTACACCGGCTGGCAATTTTTATATGTTAGATGGAGCTAGCGGGCAAGAGGCTCACCGATGTTAAGCGATCACCGCCGCCCATCTGCAGCACCAAAGAGAATTAAGGTGCGTTGCCGACCTTTGAGTCATGAATAGGCTTTCCTCTTGAATGTTCAACTTCACTTCTGGCCCTAACGCGGCCTTTATTCAGTTGCAGAAGACAAACTATGCTAGCAAACGCCCTGCATAAAGATGCCAGAAGATGTCTTTACGCTTCATTTGAAAGACCTTAGATTATACAAGAAAACATTTTAGAATTTCTAAGGCTGGCCTTTACTCCACTAAACAATGAAAAAACACATGCAATTTATACCATTCTAAATTTATAATATCGTACGTAATTTTCTAGAAGTCTGCGAAGCGTTGTCACTTATAAAAATATTAATTTTGTTTGCATAACATTAAATATTCTCTCCAGGCTGCTAGGGGATGACAGCAAAATATTGGGTATACAAACAGTGTTATAAATTGTATGATATTCATAATATCTTTGATATATAGATGCAAAGGAATGTAGCTATGCTAATTGTATGTAAAAAATAATGTTTTCTTCTTCTTATCAAGTGATTAGTGGTCAAACTAGTGTCAGAGTTGTTCAGGTCGCCCGTATAGGCCTCTGGCTTGACTTTTACTTTAACGAATATTGTCATTTTGATAACAGCCGGGACAGACTTTTACGTGCCCTTCGAAGCACGGATATGCTCAGTTGAAATACCACTATGCGATCACCCATCTAGTGTCTGACCATGCCTAAAGTTGATTAACCCACCGATCGTTTATCGACCAGTGAGCACACCCGACTATAAGCGTCTTAAATAAAATAAAATTTAGATTATGTAGACTATTATGAAGATATTTATAAAAAGCAACTAAAGTTTTTTTATGTATGAAGAATTAATCCCTTATTTTAATCCAATTAAATTGACTCCTATATAATATAAAATGATCTTTGCAATGTTTAAAATAGTTCGAGAATAATCATTTTTTATTATTAATGTTACATTTATTATATCTACAATACCACCCAAAAAGTTATTTCAAAATTTAATTAATACATTTCAAAATTTAAGTAATACGTACAATAAAACTTCCATAATGAAATGAATGCCGATAAAATGTCGCCTTCCAAACCAATAAGTGTTCGCAATAAGTTGAACAATCCTCTCTTTGTTTCCCGAGTGGCGTCGAGGCGTTACTACTAAAAGTAAATAGCATCTTTTACTACGGCCAAACTTCTTTCACTGACTTTTGTCTGAAGTACTACAATTCAAGCTATATCTATAACTTTATATGAGTTCTTGGTAAATTTAAATGTGTTCCTTTAGCGAAATCTAATGTGAAAATATTAAGAACATCAGCATTTTTCTTACCAATATCGACACGATAAAGCAGTTTTGCATGCTTACGGAAGTATTAGTGAAAGAAACAAAGGCCTTAACAAATTATTAAATCTTACTATAAATAAAATTGTGTAGGCTCGAAAGATTCGCTCTTTTAGGCATTCCGACTTCAGACATTTCTATTTTTTGTCGGTGAACAAAAACATTTTAAGCTTAAATCGTGCTTTTATTGTGAGAAAATTAACCAGTTACGTCACTGTATCATAATCTATACTTTCTTCTTGATATTACTGCATTTAAAACTTATTTTCGGTCAAAAAGGTCGATTGGACAATCTAGCACTTGAGCTACGATTTGTAAAAAATCTTGATACTCTCGATAAAATATCTGGTAATTTTATTAAAATAAGTCCATTTTTTTTAAATATGGTTCTTAGAATATATTGAATCTTACTTTAAATAAAATTACGTAGCGCTCGAAAGATTTGCTGCTCTTTTATGCATGCCGACTTCAGACAATGTTTTAAACCTTATAAAACGTGTTCTTAAAGTTAAAATAAATGCACTGTTTGATTTCAGAATTGAAAACTTCCTTCCATCGTGCAGTTTAACATTTATCTGCTAGAAAACTTTCTTCAATGAATTTGCAATAATAACATACTAAAATATTCCACAGACATCTTAATATAAAAACCAGTTTACAAACCATTTTTTTATTAATTTTTTTTTTTTTTTTTTTTTTTATTTCATCTTTCACAGTTACAAAAGAAGAATTTACAATATGTTAAACATCAATGCATTACAAAAAACCACTGAGGTTTGTATTGCATGCAATTAACAACATCATCGACATTTACTTATACTTAGTATACTGCTAGGGATTGTACTAATATAATAAAACAGATACTTGGAAATTAATACAAAACGAATACTCAAGAGAACAATAAAACACAAATTATAGATACCTTAATGACAATTTTTAAGAGACTAAAAATAAATAAAAATAGCAAATAATATTAAGAAACCACGCTGGTACATTTTAACTTTTTATTTATTCATATAATTTATAAAGTAAGTTTGTAATTTTTGTTTTACGTTTTTATTATTAATATCATTTTTTAAGCATTTTAAGACATATTGTCATGTAATAATACGAAACAAAAAAATTGAAAGGGGGTCTACAATGATTTCTTATTGCGATTAAAATGACGACCAAATCAATCAAATTCAATTGAGGCAGCAAAACGACTTAGATTTTATATATAATATGTATATATATTCATACGTCATGCGTATGAATATATATACATATTTCCAGCGATCCAGCTCAGTATAGGTCTTCATTTCAATCGCAATGAGAGTTCATGGTAAGTTCACTGACACTTCTTCAGAACTTATGAGCAGACCGTTGAGCTAATTTGAAAAAAATTGCCTAGAAGATAGTTATATTCATTACATTTTACTTTAAAATATAATGTATAAATATACAGAGAAAAACGGTAAACGGCAATTGTTAAATAAAGGCTAAAAATTTCTTTCTCTATATTAATGGCAAAAAAGAAACCTTTTAGATATTAAATAGCGTTCAGGAGCGATCAGAATGAATTTATAATTGGCCGTGTAAAATATCGCTTAATTGAGCAGGGTGAATTTCAGTAAAATTTAAGTTATTTATTTTATTAACTGCTGTATCTAGTTACGCTCTTTCATAACCTATTTAATGTTTTTATTATAATTTATTAAACTAATTATTTGTAGCCATGATGGATTAAGGCTGAGGCGTGCTGGTAGCGAGCCTGCTTTATGCCTCGGCGGTTGCGGATTTGATTCCTGCTCGGAGCAGATGTGTGTTATAAACATCAGTTTTGATCTGAGCGTCCTGGGCCTTGTGATTATCACCGTTCCTCGGACAACACGTTAAGGTCACAGTTGTTATCATAACACCTGATAATAATCATTAACTTTTGATAGGTAATTTGCTCTTATCCAATGGGTTATTGGTTCGCCATTGGGATTGCGGAGGTCAGATGGCAATTGCTTAGTGTAAGAACTATTTTCTAGCGGGACCTATTGACCATACAGGCATGTGTTCCGGTCAGGGTATGTTTGTCGTTGTCGTTATGTGTTTCCGGACCCCCGACACAGGATATAACTATTGTAATGAAGGCCGTTGAGTGTGTAGCGTTTGATTGCTTATTTATTTTATCTTAACAAATCGTAATTATATTAATGATCTACTTAAATGTTAGTTCTAGAAAGTCGGAAAAATCCTTGTTTTATTCAAATCTCCATAAAAGATATATATATATTTTACCTCATTTTAATGTTAGCTATTTATAGTTAAGTAAAGTAGTAGTTCGATTTTCTTGAAATGTTTTCTGATGAAGCACAATCAGTAATACTGTCAGAAGCGATCTGATAAAGAACCTATTACATTACGTACTTATTTATATACATTGAATTTATTCGGCACTGACTCACTGCTTAGAAAATAAATTTTATTTTCATCTCATCAATATAAAAATTGTTCCAGGTTTGGAACTATTTTTATTCGTTTTCAGTAAGTGAAATATTTGATCCAGATTCCCATGAGTTATTGTCGTTTCCACTCCTAGCGCATGCTACGAACTTATTTGGAGGGGCGTTAGAAATATTAGTAATAACTTGAAAAAGCATTGCTAATAATCTTAAAAAATATAAACAATTTCCAAATGATATTACACCGCGACTCGTTGCCTCCACAAGTGACGGGAGGGCTGGATCATTTTTCGCCCAAAGAATCGGAATTACCATTCAGTGGGGAAATGCAGCTAGCATTCTTGCTACCATTCCTCGTGGATATGATTTGTACACTTTTAATTATATGTAAATATAGATAGTATTGAATTGTAAATATGTTTTAATATTGGTTGTAAATAAAAGTTAAGTAAAAAAATTTAAAAGCCAAAAAAAAAGTTTATGAAGAATCGTTAACTTAATTTTACAAAGACCTAGTATTAATTAGTTATCTAGTATTAATTTGATTTTTTTTTTATTTTAGAAAATTTGTTATAAATCACAGTATTATTCAAAATAAGCTCCAGCCTTTTACGTTTCCAACCTCCGTTTCTAATTTGGATGTTATCTCTCCACTTGGTCAGACTGAATCGGCGGAAATTCAATGATCGCAAAATGTCTTTTGTTAAAAGTTACGAAAAAGGGTCGAGTCAGGGTGGATAATTAGGGTCCAACGATACCGAAGAGTGTAAAACGACGATAGCGTCAAAGGGATAACGAAAAATAGGATTACGATAAAAGCGATTGATAAACTTGGATCCCACAGATAACTGTACTTATCTACACCAATATTATAAATAAAATAAACGCTACACACTCAGCGGCCCCCATTAGAATAGTTATATCTTGTGTCGGGGTCCGGAAACATACACAATGACAAGGACAAATACACCCAGACCGGAAAATATGCTTGCATGGTCAATACAAACATATTATGCTCCGAGCGGGAATCGAACCCGCGACCTGTGGCGTTTAAGGCAGGTTTGCTACCGTTGCGCCACAACGTCGTCAATATATAAAGCTGAAGAGTTTGTTTATTTGCCTGGTTGAACGCGCTGGGAATCTTGAACTACTGGACGTTGTAATTCCAAATTAAGAGCTTTTGTATATGAAATTGTATACGGTACTTTCATAAACAATCAATTTTTAAATTTTTTTGACTGTCTGTCTGATCCGTCTAATCTCTGAAACTGCTGTACCATTTAGCCTTATAAGTAATAAAAGTATTTCTATTAAAAAATAAAACTGTTTTAAATTCTTCTTATCGAATGGTTAGTGGTCAACCTTGTGTCAGAGTTGTTCAGGTCGTCCTTAGGCCTCTGACCTGACTTTTCGACTGTTGTCAAATTGTCAACAGTCGGGACCGACTTTTTACGTGCCCTCCGAAGCACGGAGACGTTCGGTTGAAATACCACTATGCGATCACCCATCTAGTGACTGACCACGGTTAAAATTGCTCAACCTAACGATCGCTTACCGAATCGTGGGTGCACTGGGATATGAGCGTCTCTGTTTTAAATTAATATAAAGTTATTCTTAATTAGTTTTATTCAAAAGTATATCCTCCTATTTTTCATACTTGTTTAAGTCATGCTTTTTTTAATAAATATAGGATCTTTAAAATATTGTATTCTATTCATCAAAATTTATTCTATAAAAAGTAGTTTGTTACTCTTGTAATAATAAAATACTATCAATGTCTATGCAATTGACGGTGCTCTATCGATTCAAATTTCTATAGCTCAATTTGTTGCGGGAATGGATTTTTTAAACTTTTATTCGTATTCCATTGTTTTAGTTTATTTCAGAATTTATACAATACCGAACGTCTATTTTCCAAACCCCGAATCCCTATTTCCATTGCTTTTAACTCCCTTCATTTTTCTCATATTTCTGTGACATGACGCTTGTGACAGCAATATTTCACTGTGACCGTATGATCTCACTGTTTATTATATTTTAAGGTTATGGTGAACAATCAATACTAAATTAATTTAAATTATAAATTTTAGTTTCTGATTTATTATCATTTGATATTTATGACCGATCAAATTATTTTCAAGAGTGCTTTACTAAGAGGTACAGTTAAGGCTTCTATAATTACGTACCCAGCAACACTCAAAGCATAACTTTGTAATAGTACAGCATAACATACTTTCAAAAATATAAAATTTTATAAAGACGAGTAAAGCGTCAAAGTTAACACCGTTTGTCCTTAGTAGCAAATTGACATCGGATGATATAATATTTCAACAATTATTACCATAAGATATATCATATTATATATTCAAAATACAACCCTCAAGACAGTAATTGAAATCGGTTACGTTTATATTAATCGTCTATTCAAGACATCTGTTTCACTGGGAGCATCTGCTACGTTGTGCAGTGTTATGTCTTGTAATATCACCTCAGTTCACCGAAACCGACATGATACCGCCATCTTGCAGCGAAATAAGCTAAATCAATTCGTATCTTAACTAACTAGGTACTGGCTACTGTTTGATCACTATTAAAGCAATATTATTAGATACTATTAGAGATATACATACAGCATACTTTTAGATACAATACAGTACTATTAGAGATAATAAGAAGATTACTAAAATATATTCTCTGAGTAGGTGTAATATTTTAAGAAGGTTTTTGTTTATTCCTGAAATAAAAAAATATAAAAATAGTAATGCGGAAATATAAAACGTCTATATCAAATATATTGAAATTAGTTTACTGATATGTTCATTATTTATGCTATCATAACACTAAGATAGTTAAAAAAAACTAAAGGTTCGTAAGGTTCGTAGGTAAGATAGTTAAAAACGATCCATATGATTTTAATCGGGTATTTATATCATGACGGTTGACTAGCAAGGATACGGTCAGCCTGATGATAAGCAGCCTCTATAACGTATGAACGCTTGTGATACTTAAAGTATCACATGTGCGTTGCCAACCCAACCTTTAGGAGGAAAGACGCAGAGCTCCCTTTGTTTCTTAACGGCGGTCGGCTGTAGAGGAAAACAACCTCACTAAAAATTAGTCTCAGAGAAGGACGCCTTGGGGCGCCTTGCCCAGGCAATCGTACCGAGGCACCACGGTTGATTGCGCAAGCGAGTCCATGGCGCCCCACTATGGCCCCGGCGATTCATTGGGTTTTAGTGGCCATTTAAAAAAAGGGTTAGGAGATAAGAGTACGGTGTTCTCACATATGTATATGGCGCGTGAAACGCAACAATGCTGATACTGTTACTTTACACCGATTTTTTGTAAGCCGAGCCTGCCCATTTGTGCTGGGAGAAGAATCGCTCTCATCATCATCATCATCATCATCGACCTATGGACGTTCACTGGTGGACATAGGTCTCACCCATATGCTGCCACCGGGAACGATCTTGTGCCGCTTGCATCCAGAGGCTCCCAACGTCGTCGTGCCACCTTGTGGGAGGCCTGCCGACGCTGCGTTGTCCAGTGCGGGGTCGCCATTCCAGCACCTTGTGAACCCAACGTCCGTCGGTTCGATGAGCTACGTGCCCCGCCCATCGCCACTTCAGTTTCGCAATTCTTTGAGCTATGTCGGTGACTTTGGTTCTTCTACGGATCTCCTCATTCCTGATTCGATCACGTAGAGAAACTCCGAGCATAGCTCTCTCCATAGAATAGCTCTATCACTTGGAAAACTCGATCTTAATTGAGTTATCGATTAATTTGATGAAACCCTAATGTTTTTGTTTAATAATTGTTTTAGTTAAAAATATTACAATACGATACCAATCTTTTGTATAATTTTTTTTGTAGAGCTCTCCGCTGGAGGTGCTATCAATCAAACCTCTTTTGTAAGAATATTTTCATTGTATCCGTAAATTTATATTTTTTCTTTCCTTTTATGTGATCGTTAGCAATCAATTAAACGATTGTAACATGAAAAAGTTTCTAAATCAGTAAGGTAATTTGGTCAATGTTTTAAAATTTCTTCGTAGTAAAAACTAAAACTTTATTTGAACTTTCTTAGAGAAACTTCTGACAAAAATTATTTTTCTTATACCGCTAATGTTATTTCTGTGGAAGTAAGCTGCAGACTTGCAAACTACTGCACTTACACTTTAAAACAAGCTGGATTTAAAGTCGAAATGTTAACGTCTCAAGGTACAAGCCAATGCACGCTATACGACTCAAAGTATTCAAATGCTCGAAGAACCAGTTTTTTTCGATAGCTATATTTTATTTAATAGAAAAAAAATCACACAATTTTAATTCATTTTGAATGTACATACAAGCAACAAACTAAAATTACTTTTAAATTTTTATAACATATTTTTACGACATACTTTAAGTCTCATTTCTTATTAACTATTTTTAGCGGCTAGCAATATTTTTTATCAAACAAATAATCATTATAATTATAGAAGATAAAATTAATGAAAATAAAACTGAACATTATAAAATTGATATCTGAACAATATACATATGTATTAAAGGTATAGAAGGATATGTCGCTAGTGACTAGTAAACGGATATCGTCTTCAATTTATTTCGTATATATTTTATGAAGCATAAAATTAGGTTTTCGGGTGGCCGCAGATGTAGAAGCAATATGAAGCCTGTTTCCGGAAGACCCACGACGGATTAGCATATGTCTTACTTTTCTCTTACGAAGTACGTACTGAAATGTTATTTCACTACAAGTATATATTAAAACATTTTATATATATATCTATATCTACATATGAAATAAAAAATGAAAAGAATCAAACAAAGACTCTTTATAGCATACATCTGTTTATATTATTATCAAGTTCTTTTTTTTGTCGCAAAATTATATTAAAAACATAAGATTATATTCAATTTTTAAAGAACTGTTAAGCAGGTCAGTTTGCCTTAAGGCTCTATTCAAAACGATAACTTTGCGGTGTTACACCTGTGGCCTAGTTCAGACAAAGTTAGGTTACTTTTGCTAAGTCGGTGCTATATTATAATCACAAAAAGTTGTATCAATAACTAAGTAAATTCATTTTATTTTACTTTTATACAGAGAATGGGGTGATATTTTTATGTCTATAATATTACCACCTTCAACAGTTATATCAGTGAAAATAGTAACATAAAATGTTAAAGTGCTATATCGAACGAGACCAGAATACACATCGCGCACTTACCGTCCATAAATGCTATTTAAATAGGTGTCGAAAGCTGTTTCGGTGTGTAATATATTGAAAGCCTCATAAATTGTCTAAAAAATTTAGAGGTATTTTACTAATTTCAAATTTAACATAGCTTATTACATTTTTATTTATTTTTTATTTCCGATTCCCGCTGGGAGAAGATATTTGGTATTAATATTCAGTGTTTGTCTCCCCACCGAGCCTCGGAGAGCACATTAAGCTGTTGGTCCCGATTGTAATAATCGTTAACTTTTCATAAATAAACTTAACTAAATCTTGATGTTAGCTCTTGATTTGCAATTTGCTCTTATCCAATGGGTTACCGCTTCGCCCTTAGGGTTGCAGAGGTCAGATGGCAATCGCTCTGTTTAAAATGTAGTAACTCGTCAAATCTGGATAAGAGTATAAGCAACCGCAACCGTCGAGGCTATAAGCAGACTCGCTATCTGCAACGCCACAACGATGTAATTTCCTTATAATATCTATACAATCTCGTTGTATCCATATATATAGTTTAACGGTATTTAACTCTTTCATCTACTCAGTCTATAACAAAATTTTGTATGCATAGTAACATTGACATTACTAGAATCTAGAATATAATGTTAAAATTCGAACTGCACTATATTAAATGAATATTTATCACTTTTGTATAGCTAGAAACAGATTTCAAACATGCATTTGTGGTAGCGCGACCAGTTTCAATATCATGATAGCTTTCTGGTTTTCTGATTTCTCTGCAGTGTAGCGTAGCAAAGGATGTTTGACTGTATTACAAGTGAGGTAAATATTAGCAATATATGTTAATATATTACCTAAAGTAATTGTAACTTGGAGGGAGTAATAACGGGATATGTACGGTCGGATGTGATGTATTTTATGTTCATATCTACGTACATATTCATAGATGTATCGTAAGTTACGTTATTTCACGAACATTGTACAAACATTAAATATGTTTAGGGTTTTTATGAAAACTATAATAAGTAAAAGTGAAAAAAATGGGAATTTCTTTAAAATATATCTTGAGTAATGTAATTTTATTAAATAATATATTGAAATGCCTTTATATCTTCAAAAACATTAAAAAATATGTAAGGTATTTTATCTTAGTAAGATCACCGTGTCACCAATGAGTTAATTTAAGTAAATGAGTAATTTTATCGAATTTTGCCTTATTATTGGCTTTTTTAATAAAATCCTACACGAAAGCATACTTCTATTAAAAAAAATAAAAACCAAAATTATATCACAAACATAGCACATAGTCACATACGTCACAATGGTGTCACGAAAGATAGGTATAAAATATGTATATATGTAATCGAAATAATTCCATGTATTGTAAGCCCTCTTTATGTAGTCCTCGAGGAAGGAGTGTTAGCTTTGAGTTCACTTCCTACTTGTTCGACGTCAGCTGGGATTTTAATTGCGGTATCAAAACAAAAAGATTTCCGCACAATATAAAATAGCATATAATCTTTTAAACATTATTATAATATAACAAAGCACTTCCCATTACACACCGTTGTGGCGTGTTGGTACCGAGATTACCTTTAGCCCCAACGGGTGCGGGTTCGGTTGCCGTTCGGGGCATATTTTTGTATACATATTACAAACATCTATTTCAGCCTATGTATTTGTCCTTGACTAAGTAATTTGCTCTCATCCAATAAATAATAAATAAACGCTGCACACTCAACGGCCCCCATTAGGATAGTAATATCCTGTGTCGGGGTCCGGAAACATTCACAATGACAAGGACAAATACACCCACACCGGAAAATATGCTTGCATGGTCAATACAAACATATCATGCTCCGAGCGGGAATCGAACCCGCCAACCAATGAGTTAGTGGTATGCTCTAAGGGTTGCAGAGGTCAGATGAAAATCGCTCTTTGACCCTGTCCCTAGACCCTGTGTAAATATAAAACCCTGCACACTCAACTACACAGAATAATTCTAGGAAGAATAATGCACTGCCATCAGATTCTATTCTGATCTCTAATAAAAAGAGCTTGTGATTGTGATATATATCGCGAATTCTCGGATTACAAAGGCTTTTAAATACACATATAACTATAAGTAATATGTACTATATTTGGGTAGCCGAATAAATCTCTCAATATTGGATACAATGCGACCCGCGCTTTTCAACTAGACTTAACAGGGTGCGCTTTGAATCGTTATGAGGACTAAAGCCGATTTAGGGTTGCACGATTTCTAGCTGATATACCTTTAGTCTTTTACTAACTGCGCCCGCGACTCTACTCGCGTGGTGCACCGCTTTTTCTTTATTACACGGAACAAAATTTTTTTTTTCTAAAATAAAAGTAGCCTAAGTTACTCCTTATAATATCAGCTATCTACTAATGAAGGTACCTTTAAAATCGGTCCAGCTGTTTCTGAAATTAGCCGGAATAAACAGACAGACAGTCAGGCATACAAACCAAAAATATTTGCATTTGGTAAAAGCTTGTAATTTGGAATTACAAACAGACAGATCCATTTTTTTGTGTAGGTTTTTCATTTCATAATTTATATGATAAATAATTATTAACGATAATCTGTAATGTTGTTTTGTTGCTATATATTAGTAAATTTATTAATATAATAATATATTAATTATTATATTAAAACTTGTTATAATTCGAGATGATTGAATCCCTTGGAGATTGGTAACAAAGACCTTAATCGATGGTTCTAATCCGAATTTTAAAGTGCTTATTTATTTGTATTTCGATTTTGGCAGCGTTGGGGCGCAGCGTTATCGAACGTAGACAGAGACATAAGCTTAATCAAAAAATCTGGAAAGCTAAAGAGCTTTTAAATTATTTATAAAGTTCGTCTGATTGAAGGTATTAAAAATTTATTCAACGTATACACTTTGTGTAAAAAAACCTTTTAAATGAATGAATTATTTAAAAAATCTTTGTTTAAAAATATTAAAGTAGCAAATATTGAGTTCTGATAACAAAAACTATAAGATAATTTTATATTCTTACAAAATTATTACTAAAACTAACATGACAACAGTTATTCTTCATAGATTAATGTAGAAGTATCCTGTAAGCTATAAAGTTATTTATGCTGAGAGAAATAATTAAAGTGAAGCTGTTGACGCCCGGAGCCTGTAGCGTTTTCACGCTAAATGCAAAGAACATAAGCAAATTTTCAAAATTTCTGCGAAAATTAAATTTCCATAGATTAATTTTAATTAAAAACCACAGTAACATAAAAATAAATCTGTACACAATTTAGCGAAAAAATTCAAGTAATTATAAATTAAATGTCAAGTCTAAAATCAAAGCTATTTCATCAAATTATATCATACATCCAAAAGTATTTTAATATAGATTTAATAGGGCAGACAAAAGATGTTTTCTCATTTCTGCAACACATTGCAAGAGCCGTATAGTAATGAACACTTTCGAGCAAAGATGATCTCGTATCATGCCTTTCAAAGATTGAGCTATCTTGTTTTCAATTTTGCCGAGATCCTTGTAAGTGCCTGGGATATCTCAGGGATCGGGTGCTTCGATTTTATATTATACGATATATCAGTTCGATGGGTTCAATTTACTTGCTCTTCTACGACCAAAGTGACAATATCCACACCAGCATTCTAAAAATATAGCATATTTCTGGCCATTAACAAAAAATAAATAGTACACTACACATTTTTTGTTGTATTCTATTATTCGTTATATAAACCAAAGTTTAAGCGAACAGTATTTAATATTATACATAAAACGACTACTTGCTAGTATATATCGCACTCCAAAGCATTTTTTGTTTCACAGCCAAAACGATCTAGTTCAATATTAAACTACCCAGTGCCAATTCTCGGAGGCTTGAACAAAACTGCATCATTAGTAACAATTCTAGCTGTTGCACGCTTTATAGAAAAACACATCGACTTGTGAATACAATCTTTAATTTCTAATAAGTATGATGTACTATTTTAAATCAGGTATTCTTGCTGTCTCACCCCCTTCAAGTTAAGGGTAAGTAATAAGGTACTAAGTCACTTATTACTTACCAAACACGTGTCGCCGGCTTGCCGCTAGATTTCTTCCACGCATCATATCAATATCAATATCAGATTACGATGATATCATTAAGTTTTACACTCCATTACTACATGCTCTTGTACCACTCCCGGATATTTATTAACTTATGCAGCAATTGTTAGGAGTGAGAATAAACGACACTAATGCATGCTCGCACTACTCGTGGCACATAAGTTAAAATTGCAGCGACAAAATCAAGTGGATGTGCGACATCTAGTTGTAGGAACCTTATATATTACTAAGATTTGTTGTGATTAACCCATCTTTCATACATGTGACACTACTTGTGTTACGCTTATAGGCTATAGTAGCTTACTACTAGGCAGTCGATTACCTTATTTTGATGACGTAAATCAATTTTTTATTTTAAATTTCTTATGGTATGAAAACCTAACCATATCAGTCCGAATCGCACTTGACCGATTTTAATAAACGAAGTATGTTCCAGGCGAAGTTGAAATATCTAATAATCGCTCTCGAATGATTTATGATGGCGCGTCTGGCGTCAAAGCGCTACAGCGTTATTGTTTAAATCCGGCTAACTTACAAATTCATAGGCATATTTTTAAGACTGTCATGGCGGGATGCTACAGTGACGAATTTGGAAACTTCGCGAAATGAGAATTTAGTTGTGGTAAAGTAAACAATACACACTTCATTAGGTTTCTTAAGACTGGAAAAAACATGATTAATACAATCGACGAAAGTACTATAGTATTAGCAGAAGTGATTTGCACAAGCTCAATTTAAGCCTCAATAGCTCAACGGTATAAGGGCTGACTTCGCTCCTGACCGAGAGACACGGGTTCGATCCTGACCCCCTTGGTAGCCTACTTGTCGTACCCACTCCTAGCGCAAGCTTCGAGCTTATTTGGAGGGGCAATAGGAATATTACTACGACCTTGAAAAACAATTGCCAATATTCTTTTTTTTTAAGCTCTCTAAAGTACAGGACTAAAAGACAATAGTAATATTTACTTACAACTATTCATTTCCTCCACAAGTAAAAAGACAGGAGTTGTACATTTTCCACCCAAATAATCGGGACTGCGATTCCGCGGGGAAATGCAGCTAACATTCTTGCCACCATTCCCTTTGGACACGATTTTTTCGGTTGTAAATATGTTGTAATATTAGTTGTAAATAAATATAAAGCTATTAATTAATTTCAATTTATTATGTTTTCTACATTAGGATTAATTGGAGGAAGTTTCCTCGCAAAGAAAATGTAACTAGAGCCATTGTTCAGTTCTACTCAAATCAAACAGTGCATTTAACTTTAAGAAAGCGCTTTATAAGGTTTAAGCCATTGTCTAAACTCTCAAGTCGGAATGCATAAGTGAGCAGCATCTGAATCTTCCACACGTAACATAAATTTTATTTAATACTTCCAGGTTCTGAATATTTTCGAATGGTCATGTTAAAAATTACTTGCAAAAGCTGATCATCTAAGTTACTACGTATTTAGTACTAGCACAAAATATGCTTAATACTAAAAGTGGCTTATGTAATGTAAATACGTAAAATGTACAGTACATTTCACGTATTTATTTAATGCTTTTACCATGTTTTTTGGCGTATAACGTGAGTATTTTTAGTGTTTTTTTGCATGTTCATTTTATAGGGTTCCACAGCCAAATGGTAAAAACGGAACCCTTATAATATTATATTTCGTTATGTCCGTATGTCACAGTTATTCTGAGATTATTATTGGCTTTATAATAGGTTTGTGTGATAATAAAATGAAATTATTAATATAATTCTTCATACTGTGTTAAAAATGTTTCTATGTTAAATTGTGCGCCTTACAATTAGCGAATATGTAGGTAGCATTTAAATTTTCGACGTAATCCTACCACTGAATTCAAGCGTTGAACTTGAAAATAGTTCCTTAGAAGATTAGTTTTATTTCCTCCTTTCAGATAAAATAAACGAACCGTCATAAAGATTGGTTCAGTTGCTTTCTTAAATTCTGCCAGACGATTTCTTTTTCATTTATATTTTATTGCATAGTTATTTAATTATGTTAGGTCAGTATCAAAACATTTCTAAACGATTTTATAGTTCTGTAGACTTTTAACATTAATATACATTTTATTAAATTAAAATGCTTTCTTCCTAATAATTGCTTCGTCATTAATAAGGTTATATTTCAGAGTATAATAGAGTTAATATAATTATTTGATTTTAAAATTGTGTTGGAGATAAAATGAAACTAGTGGAATGTATGTACTGACATAAATAATTTATTTTAAATTGAACTTAATTCAGAGAACCCGTGCGTCGGCCTACGGTCAGATGATGGCAAGTGGTCGGCGTTGATCGTTGACTCGCGGGGCCGCTCTGTTCCCGCGCCACGCTGCCTGTCGCCGTCCTTGTTGGCCCCCCTGCCGCCGCACAGATGGTCGAGCACTTATGGCTCAATGCACGCTAACACGAACTTTTTAGTAAGAAGATATGAATAAAGTTGTAAGTTTTCCCGAAATGAGATATTGGAGTAACTATAATGATCCTGTTTAGTTAAATATTCAACTTTTATACGACAAAAATACCAGCCCAGTAAATACTTTTGTTACTGAGAGGTAAGAGACAAGAAATAAGGTGGTTTTATTATTAATAATTATCCTGTAAACCGACCCAGATGCGAAACGAACAGACAGCCATTGTGAGAGACATGACAAAATGATGAAGTTTCCTTTTAATTATTGCCTCTTATAGACCTAAAACCTATAAGAAAATATAGATATAAATATGGCTTTTATATTATAGTCAAAAAATTGACTTTTATTTTGACGACGTTGTAGCGCAGCGGTAGCGAACCTGCTTTAAGCGCCACAGGTCGCGGGTTTGATTGCCGCTCGGAACAGATGTTTGTATTTACCATGGACGAATGTGTTTCGGTCTGGGTGTGTTTGTCCTTGTCCTAGTATGTTTCCGGACCCCCGACACAGGATATAAATATCTTAATAGGGGCCTTTGAGTGTGTTGCGTTTTACAATTTATTTTATAGGTATAAACTTATAAATGTCCACATTTTGACCTTAATGTGAATTAAGAATTATTGTTATATAGATTAAACGGTTAAACTCTGTGGTATCGGATACAACGCAAACCCCCGTCTCCACTAAGTTTATCAGAGCACGTTGTGAACCCTTTTGATACCTAATCTCGCTTAGAGGTGTACGATTTTAAGGGTATATAAATAATACATATATGTTGGAGAATCCACTAAATTAGGAACTGCGTGGTAGATGTTCGTGTCTGCCTTAATAATTTTATCAATGAGTGCCTCAGTCCCCATAGGCGCTGCCTCAAAATACGTCCATCCATGACCCCTTATATATAGAAATATGACAGTTCGCTCTCGCTTTGCTTATCATATAACATAACATAATATCACATATAAATCAAACAAACTCTCACATATATATTCGAAACCGTGGTTTCATTTCTGTTAATGACACCGTTGTGGCGTTGTGGGTAGCGAGTCTGCCTTAAGTCTCGACGGTTGCAGGTTCGATTTCCGCTCGGGAAGATGTTTGTTAAAAATTTCGGTCTCGATCTGGGCGTTTGTCCGTGGGTCTTCCCACCGTGCCTCGGCAAGCACGTTAAGCTGTTGGTCCCGGTTGTTATCACATAACATCTGATAATAATCGTTTACTCTTGATAAGTAAATGGCTCTTATCCAATGAGTTACTGGTTCGCCCTTAGGGTTGCGGAGCTCAGATGGCAATCGCTCCGTGTAAAAACTAGTAACCTGTCGAATCCGGATAAGAGTAATAAGCAGACCCTGGGTAAAATAAAATACCGGGAATAATGCTAGGACGAAGTTGAAGAGGAAGGTTTCATTTCTGTTAAAATTATATAAATTAATTAATACAACATAAATAATTATTGTAATTACTATGTTAGAACAAAATGAATTTTAAATTAATGCTAATATAAAATAAAACGTTTAAGGTGAGGTCAAACCCCTTATTTTGTACCAGTCGCCTACGGCTAGGATATTGTCCCTCAAACTAATATTAATTTTGTTTGTACAACATGAAAGGTTCTCTCAAAGTTGCCTCAAGGGAATTACTTCAAACAGACAAAAGCAACATAACATTAAATTTATAAAATAAACAATACTAAAGATATAATAATAAAAGTCTTTAAAAAAATTACATTTATTAACAAAAGAGGATTAAACCAAAATATAACGAAAAGTACAAAATATAATAGAAATATTTAATTTTTTTTTTCCTAAAATGTATTTACTACAACTTTACTTATTTATGTATACGACTTTCACTACTTATTCTAATTGATTATATAACATTACTGGTCATGTCGTGAAAGATAAAAATTTGTAATAGTTCAGTCGTCAGAATCTCAAGAATCATCAAAAAGTTATTACCGAATGCTGCATCCGATAAAAACTTCCACAATAACATGAACATAGATAAAACGTCGCCTTGCCAACCAATGAATGATAGCAATAAGTTCAACACTGTGGCGTACCGAGTCGACACTTTCATTCACTCTTTTGTTTCAAAAAATTAAAAACAAAAATAATCAAGAAATGTTCATTCAGTGACAAACACGTTTACAATCGATAAAACAGTATAGAGGTCTCCTTTTAAGTATTATTAATTTATCTGATGGAGAGTTGTTTGTATTGACCATACAGGCATGTTTTCCGGTCTGGGTGTGTTTGTCCTTGTCATTGTGTATGTTTCCGGACCCCGACACAGGATATAACTATTTTTATTTATTTATAATACTTTATTGTACACCACATAACAAGAAATTTACAAACATAATATATCATATAAAATCGAGTACAATAAGGCGACCTTATCGCTAATAAGCGATTTCTTCCAGGCAACCTTATATGGGTAACGAAACATAAGTATCGGAAAAAAGGAAGGTGGTGCATAAAGATTCAATATAATATAATATTAACTGATATAAGAGCTATAATAAAATATATATATATGTACAAAATCAAAATAGTAAATGTAAATAATATATATAAGAGAACTATCCTACTGAGGGCCGTTGAGTGTGTAGCGTGTAGCGTTTTATCTATAAGGAGTCCATGCTCTTACTAATTTAGCATAAGAGAAAAGTAATAAAAAGTTCATGGTATACCATGAACTTTTAGTAACAATTCTATTGCGATCTAATGCAATTCAGGTAGTAAAACGCTTTTGATTTTATATGATGTATAAATATTTATGTCATGGTACGAAATAGTGATGTAGCTTCCTGCCTCTGTTACTGATGGATAGAAGAATAAATTTTAATCCATACCGTCCTCCAACATAAGAATTCGGCCTAAAGTAGGTAATATAAGATTTCAAAAGCATAAGCATTATTAGGCCAGCATTACGCCATTTTTTAAAAATATGTTTATGTAATTTGCCTTTGAGTTTGTTGTATATTATGTTTAAAATTTAAAGTTAAAAGAGCTGCACATACATATACTGGAAATATCCACGGTAAAACTGTAAATAAATAGTTCTTTTTTGCTAAAATCTCAGGTGTAAGTATTTTATAGTATATTAAAATAATATTATTATCCGATTGTAAGTTTTTACTATCTAATAGTGATATATCTACTATGGAAGGAAGTTCTCAATGCACAAATAGTTGATTATACGATGTTCCATAACCATACCTTTCAATTTTATCCAAACCATAACTGTCGGAAGTACAATGGCGTATTTGACCAGTTTTATTGGCACGTCAAATATTCCGGCTATTGTAATTCAACGGTCAAAAATTTTATTTTTATGCCCTAACAAAGCGAATACCGAGCGTTGTTTACGGTGGATGATTCCATTTACGCTTGGTTAAAAAATGACACGCGTTTGAATTTTATGCAAATTTTACGACTGTATACAAAACTTTTACAAGTACAATGTCCGCTAAAATGTTATACAATGTCGCATTCTCGATAACATAAGAGTAAAAAGGTAAGCCTTGCATTTTAAATAAAAACAAATCTTACTAAAATACATATTTATACAACCTACGTTTAAGCTTTCATCACCTCATTGTCTTCTTCTCCTTTCTAGCACTACTCCCAGTATTTAGCCAGAGTCTGCTTATATTATTTTCCTGATTTGACGCGTTACTAGTTTTTACAGAGCAAATGCCATGAGACTTCCGCAACCCAAAGGCCTAACCAGTAGCTCATTGGATAAGAGCAAATAATTATTATATTATAAGAGTGATCCCTTAATGGGATCAAACTTGTATTGTGTAAACACTTGAAAGAAATTATATTATTGTTTACACAATGATTAATATATATGGAGAAGTCTAAATAATATTACAAAAGCAATGAAACAAGATCATATGGAACCTCATCAAAGCTTACTGCCTTAAGCTTGTAGGCATTTTCTAATTCGTTTTCATGCCCCCATTGCGGCAATATTACTTTATTTCTAAAGAAATTTATAACTTTCCAGAGGTTAATTGGCACGTAAACGTCTTATAAAATAGCACTATATTTTAAGTCTTCTCTATATGGTATATAAAAATATGCAATTCTCCGTAATACCTCGGTTACAAGAATCAAAGAGTATGCAGTGCATATTTGACAAGCGACGGTCGGAGTCTTTGACGTCAATTGCACGTAATGATGCGAGCGAACGAGAAGAATTCAATAACGCTCTCCACTATTGCAGCTACACTATTATAATCCACTTTAATCAGAATATGTACATTTTTTGGTTTAACGGAGTTTCTATAGTGTCATAAATTATAACTCCAACTAAGAAAAGACTTAATTGGAGTTTGAATAGAGTGTTGACTACATGGTTTTAGATATTTGATACGATTTTTTTACTCTCAATTCTATATTGTTGGGCGCTTATATAAAACTTGTTTCTGCTCGTATCTTTACCCTTGCGAATTACGTTTTTTAATGCTGCATCTATAAATCCAATACTATAGAAATAATTGGTTTTCCATACAATTGTTCATCCCCCACTTTTCTTATTACGCAAACTTCCGTACACTATTATTATCCACGTAAGTTATATGAGAGCAACAATCTTGCATATTGTAGGCAAGTACGTAAAACGACAAGGGTGCGGCAGATCGTAGTTGATTGGGTACAATTTAACCTAAGTAATTAATGTTAGGCACATAAAAAACATTGTACTATATACGCATAAATAATGTATATCTTAAATTATGTATAGAATATATGAATGTATAATAATATAGTGTAATATTCTTGATAATGTGACTGAGTTCGTAGAAGAAGTAAGCAAACGTATAACTTCACTGCCTTTTCATATATTTTAAATGAAAAACAAATAGTAATAATATTTAAATACGTTGTTCTTTATGGGAATTTTAAATTGTTTCTAAGAAACTAATTTACTTGAGTTTACTTAGTAAATGTGGGATAATGATATCTAATTTACTTTGATATGAACTAAACAAAAGAAACACGTCATATTTTATTAACATTTTTTATTTGTATTCGATTACCAGTGTGATGTACTGGTTGGTAGTCTGCCTTTTTATGTTACTTAGTTGCCAAGCAAGTACACGGCCCACCTGATGGTAAGCGGTTGCCATAGCTTTCGAGCTCTTGCAACACCATCAGTAGGTGCCACTCACGCGTTCTCAACCTCGAGATATTGGTTCTTAAATCTCCTTTGCCTATTTCACTAGCCTATAGTGCCCTTCAAACCTAGACATATTGATGCCAAGGACATTACTGCTTTGCGGTAGAATATTTGACACTGCAGTGTTACCTACCTAGCTGGTTTTTTGCAACAAAAGTCCTACTTAAATTTTATAGAACCTAAGAAATTTTGTAGTAATCCATCGTTTTACTAAAACGTTTAACTGTGCTACGTTAAATTCCAAATTAATTTTCTTGGCAAGCGGTTAGTATTTAGTCGATTCAAATATAGTTTAGTATGTGTCGATACTAACTCGACAATTAAACTACATATTAAGGTACGAGTTGACCAAAATAAATACGTACCTACTAGTTTTAGCCCGTATAACATTAATTGTTTCCCATAAAAGGCCTTTTTGCGATACAATGTAACGTATGTCATTTTGTCATCTCAGACACCGTTTTGGCGTTGTGGGTAGCGAGTCTGCCTTTAGTCTCGACGGTTGCGGGTTCGATTCCTGCTCGGGCAGATGTTTGTTAAAATTTCTGTCTCGGTCTGGGCGTTTGTCCGTGTGGGGCTCCCCACCGTGCCTCGGAGAGCACGTTAAGCTGTCGGTCCCGGTTATTATCAATAACATCTAATAATAATCGTTAACTCTTGATAAGTCAATTGCTCTTATCCAATGAGTTACTGGTTCGCCCTTAGGGTCGGAGCGGTCGGGTGCGGAGGTCAGATGGCAATCGCTCTGTGTAAAAACTAGCAACTTGTCAAATCCGGATAAGAGTAATAAGCAGACCCTGGGTACATAAAAATACCGGGAATAATGCTAGGATGAAGATGAAGAAGAATGTAACGTATGTCATTTTCAGTGGTTTAGGAGTGAAAGCATTTCAGACAGACTTCGCATTTATAATATTAGTACGGATTAATGATAAAAAATAAGGTCATAATTTTAATTAACATTGTTATAAAGCGGGGTCTACAATAAAAGTTTTCTGAAATAATTGATCACAAAACTTTGTTTGGCTAAACATATTTCTATACATGGACGCAAATAAGCAATACCATGTCAACCCACAAAATTGAAAAAACTGTGTTATATATGCAGAAGTGTTGATAAATGGCTGAAGAACATTTTTTTTAATATTTGTAGGGTTTTAAGCTTTAAAACTTCTAAAAAGCCATTTTTGATGCAATGTTTGTATTATGTTAAACGTTTTGGGCTATATTATATACGAAATATGCAGTTTGTACACTTATGGTTTGTGAAAATAAGCAAAATAACTTACATATATCTGAAATTGCCAAAAACTTCACAAATACATAAAAAAAATCATTTAAGCAAGTTTTTCAAAATTTTCAAACGCGTTTTTCTCGAAATGACATTCGTGTGGGTTGACATGATATGCTTATTTGTTTCCACATATAGAAGTCATGAGTAGGTCAATTAGGTCAAGTAGGTCTTTTTCATATATGTCAACACATACAATTACTTGTAAGGTACAACGAACATTTATAAACACTGCGGTCGAAGTTTCCTTTTAGGTTTAACAATATAGAATATGGTAACAACTGTGGCCTAATTCTGTGCACATGTCGCTACCCATCTCCTGACCTTAGCCTTATTTTATAGTGTATTTGGAAATGACTTTGTAATATAATATTACATTTCTCATTTTCTTACTTTATCTCCTTAGTAAATAGTTAAATTTTTGTTCTATAGATGTTTTGTTCTGTGGATACAGCTGTTGTTATTATATCTTATTTCTCTATAACAAACTAAACCACAAACCACAGTAATAACCAAAATAATCAAATTACCCCATTTATAAAATAGCATTAGTAAGATAGATTACCACGTTTACACATGAATTAGTCATGTAATGAATATTGGAATTCAAATATTTAGCAATAAATAGGCCAGCTCGATTTGTACTACACTTTCACAAAAACTCAGCATAAAGTAACACTATCAGTACTGTTGCGTTTTGCTTGATGTGTGAGCGCGCCGGAGATCCAATCTTCCATTGCCTCCGTTTTCTCTTTTCTTCCCTTCTCTGTTATCACCTGGGGTCGGCAACGCGCATGGGATACTTCCAGTATCGCAAGCGTTGAAAGGTTACCGTGACTGCTTACCATCAGGCGTACCGTATACTGGTAAGCCAACCGTTATGACATAAATTGACGACGTTGTGTCGTAGCGGCCACATTTTCGATTTTTTGTATTGACCATACGGACATGTGCTCCGGTCTGGGTATGTTTGTTTTCTCCTTGTGTATGTTTCCGGACCCCAGACACAGGATATCAATATCGTAATGGGCCCCCATTGGGGCGGTTGAGAATGAAACGTTTATTTATTTACATAAAAAAATACCATGATACGAAAAATAATATGTAATCAAGTGAAATCAATGCCGCTATTAATGATCATTCTTCATCCCTGTCACGCTCGTCGGTGTCTGCCCCGTATCCGAGGTGACACAAAATAATTTTCCGCCTTTAACAATTTATTCATGAATACGTTTAATATTTTCGATTTTATTTTGTTTTAACCTTCATATTTAGTCAGTCTTACTTACGGCCTCGTTCGTGTTTAGTTTTGTATTTCTTTATTGCACGGAACCAGAATTTTTTTTATTGATGTTGAATCCTCAAATTCAATATTGTTGAACTTAAAATTATTTTAACAAAAAGTACCAGGAATTTTTGGATTAATAGTTGAGTAATTCTTCAATGGATTGTAAATTTTGTGCATGAGGCAATATATTTTAATAACAACAATAACTTATTTTCAGAGGAGGCAAACATTTTACTAAATTATACATCTCCAGAAATTCCTTATATTTTCCTTTCCTTTATAAAGAAAGCTATAAAAAGTTGCGGTCTTTAGAGGAACAAGAAACATATTACTGTGTCAGAGGGTATCCATTACTATAAAATATGACAACGTTATATAACAACGATATATAACATTCACATTTTACCCTTTTTATTACGGCTCAAGGACCATAAAAAGCAACAACACACCTCTAAACATTTTTTAGAACTAATAATAGCTTTTCTGTTTTAATTTTAATCCATTTTCTCTCAAAGAGAAGTTTTTCTATAACAGTTTTTTTTTATTTTGTATCTGGAAACACACACAAGGTCAAAGACATCACATCCAGACCAAACACATGTTTGTATGCTCAATACAAACATTTGCTTCGACCAGGAATCGAAGCCACGACCTGTGGCGCTTTAGACCGGTACACCATCATAACATAAATGATTTACCCAAATAAATTAGATTTTCAGAATACCAACTCCATACTTATCCTAAGATGTTGAATGCATTTAAATTACTTGAACGCCTTACTGATTGCTACTGATTCACATTTTCCGATCCCGCAAGAATTCCGCCTCATTATCATTTCATAAGAAATTTTATAGTATAGAACAAAATTAAAATATACTAAGCGTGATATTAATAAATATAATAATAGAACAAAATTAAAATATACTAAGCGTGATATTAATAGTAATACCAAATAAAATAAACCAATACTTTGGAACAAATCAAAAATTGTGATATAAAAATACTGTAAAATTTTTATTTACTCGTAACACAAATTTTATGGAAACAACTTATTTCGCAGAAATGCAACTAGGCTTGCAATGCGTATTTTCGATAAGGTTTTCATAATATTTTGTGCTATAATAGGCGTCATCCGAGTATATTATTGTCAAAGAAGCTATAAACGAGGTTTAGTCTAATTATTTTATTCTTATAGATCATTTTCCACCTCATAATAATAGGTAGCCTACTTTCTAAATAGTTCAGCCTTAGAATAGCCGTCTATAAACGCTTCGATTTTGACCTTTTGATTTTATTGTCACCGTCTCTTAATATTCTTTTATTTAGTATATAATTTTATGAAATTAATATTATATTTAAAGATGGCTCCGAATCAGAAAAGGATGACGTTCCCAGAGACAATTACCTATTTGTGGCTTTAATTGAGTGAGTAAATACATTTACTTAATAAATTAATTTATAAAGAATAACATTAATTTCATAAAGGTTAAGTATAGTTCATAGAACTCTAAATTAATTAACACGTACTCTCAGTGTCCGCTAAACTACACACATGGCTTAGTTCAATTGTTTAACTGTCGTGTCTACTGTCTTATGGGTTAAATACTTAATTCTTATTGAATCGACTCTTCATCCTAGCATTATTCCTGGTATTTTTATGTACCCAGGGTCTGCTTATTACTCTTATCCGGATTTGATAGGTTACTAGTTTTTACACAGAGCGATTGCCATCTGACCTCAACAACCCTAAGGGCGAACCAGTAACTCATTGGAGCAATTTACGTATCAAGAGTTAACGATTATTATCAGATGTTATTGATAATAACCGAGACCGACAGCTAAACGTGCTCTCCGAGGCACGGTGAGGAGACCCACACGGACAAACGCCCAGACCGAGGCAGAAATTTTAACAAACATCTGCCCGAGCGGGAATCGAACCCGCAACCGTCGAGACTAAAAGCAGACTCGCTACCCACAACGCCACAACGGTGTCATCTAATTGATTCGACTATCACAGAGTAATTTCACAATTATATTAATGAAAATAAAATTAATCTTTATTTCGTAACTTAGTCTACACATCGTTGTAAGTGGAGTTTCCTTTAAAGCAAAGGGTTTGTTTGTACTGGAATACTCTTCCGTAATCATTCCTGACAGACTATAACGCAAGCAGTAAGTTTGATAAAATGTACTGTGGTTACGAAAAACAAAAACTATTAAGGAATACAGAATGCTAAAGATAAACAAAACTGTGAATAACTTAATAATGAATAACATATTTTAATTGCTGTAAGTTAAAATATTTTATTATTTATTTTAGTTATTCATTAAGTTAGCGCAATAAATAAGTTAGTTGATCATTGGACAGTATTTCAAAAAAATGTTTATTTGTTGCACTTTAATTTATATACATAAAAATACAATGCAAGTTGTAGGAAGCTAAAAAATATTAAAATCGTTATATTTCAGCATAGTGTTCACAGATGGGTCAAAGAGAACATGCACAGGGACCATTATTCACGATAACGTTGTTATCACAGCCGCACACTGCTTGTTAGTATTTCGTTTCATAGTAGCTTCAAATCTCAAAATAAATCTGGCTCAGGCATTCGTCACATTTTGTTACTATCGCTTATGAATAAAGTAGCATACTTTAGTATTATCTAATAAGCCTTTATGTGACAAGGCGAGATTTATTATGTAAATTTACACATGTTTAATTATAAAATCACCAATTTATTTAAAAAAAACTGCCAAAATACCCATATTTATTATTTCTCGACTTCATCACCCACTGTTGTGATAATATTTGTCACAGCAGAGATTATTCTACCAGTTTGACTGACTGCTGCTGAAGGTCTTTTGTTGCAAGAGGCAGTGTCAAATATTCTACCGCAAAGCAGTAGTGTCTTTTGGATTACTGTGTTTGGGTATGAATGGCACTGTAGGCTAGGGAAATTACTGGGCAAAGGAGATTTAAGATCTAATATCTCACTTGCCATCAGTTGAGCCGTATGCTAGCTTACCAACTTAATAACACAAAAAACACTAATGAAATGTAAAATATTTGTCACAGCTCAATGGAAGGTACGCAGCCAGAGCTCACCGCGTCATTCGTCGTTATAGGCTCAAAGAAGATGTTCGATACTGGCTACGAACAATATCTTCCCATGGAAAGAGTTGTAGTTCATCCAAATTACAGTGGTTGGACAGCGGACCTAGCTTTAGTTTATACGTTTGCAGGAATGATGTCTGATAAACCCGGTCGGATAGTACGTTTGGCTAGTGAAAAAACTAGTACGGATTCTGATATCACTGTTTTTAGTTGGGGACGATGTAAAGAAGAAGAGGTAATAATAGCGAACTGTGACTCTTTTCCTTATTCATTACTTAATAAGTTCACCGTTATTATATTTTCCCGTACAGTCGTTTAGCTCTATCAAATACCACTGTCTTCTTTCAGTGTCTAATTTCTTATATAATTGGTTTTCTACTGTTACTGTCAGTATATTTGCTGTGTTTGTTTATATTAATCTCAGGGACTACTGGTTTGATTTGAATATATTTGCATTAGATGGCGTCTTTTTGTTTAGGTAGGTTTTATACCATTACGATACGACTCTTTGATATTGGAATAACCCTAAGCGTCGATCAATCAGGCAAAGTATATGTAAGTCGATAACGCAAAGAAATTCGAACGACGCGGGTACGACGCAATGGAGTAGTAACGCAGACTACGAAACAATCTTAAATCATCTTTTTGATGAGATTATTGAGATCCTGTACACACCCTAGTTCTTAAATAGGCACCAGAGAGCTTTTGCACCACTCTTCAGGGATCACCACTCCTTGTATCAATTCAATATGAATAAAGTGATCAAATTTTTAATATTCATATTAATATTGATAAATACCTATTAGTTTAACGAACCGCCGAGCACCGATCTAGGTAACTTGTACGCGTTAATTTCCGAAAAGTATTTATAAACATTGACCCAATTTTATCTGTCACTAATCCAAATTCCCAATTTCTCTTCTACTTCTACGAGTATACTACCAGATCCAATGGGAAAGCTACTGCTTTCACATTTTTCATACTTTACCCTGCTTTTTTCACATCATCAACATTGACTTCTTTTAATTTTATACATTTTAATGAAACTTTTTCTTTCATCATCTTTTATAGACCTAATTTGGTTGCCATGCTTGTTTTTAGAGTACGATGACTTTATCTACAAGACAAGAATCGCCTCCTGATGACTCCGATGAAAGCGTTAAAGACAGTGTAAGAAAATTCAATACTACTACTTTTAAGTTACGTTAGTAATCTTATAATTACAATAATTTACAACTTCATCAATGTGAAAAATAAGAGTCGTAACTAAATTACATCAATATCTTGAATTTAAAACTTTAAATCAAGGCGCAAAATTTAGTCTCAGAACTTTTCAGTTTCTGATTAAATCGTTTATTATTAAAGTTATTAATAATGACAGGACACGTGGGAACGTAAGAAGCGAATAAACAGACATATACACCGTGTATTACTTTTATAAATTATATATATTATATATTAAAGGCATCGGGATGTGACGAGCCCATCGCCCGCTGTTGGGATAACCTCTCTCACAACAGAGATTATTCCACCAGTGCAATCAGTCACACTGGTGGTAGGTCTTTGTTGCAAGAGGCCGGCTAGGTCGGCTAGGTAGGCAGTGTCCAATATTCTGCCGCCAAATAGTAGTGCTTAGGCACTACTGTGTTCCGGTTTGAAGGGCATTGTACGTTAGTGAAATTACTGGGCGAACGAGATTTAAGAACTAATATCTCGAGGTTGGCAACGCGTGAGTGGCACCTACTAATGGTGCTGCAAGCGCTCATAGGCTACGGGAACCACTTACCATCAGGTGGGCCGTATGCTTGTTTGCCAACTTCTAACATAAAAATAAATAAATAAATTATATATAATAATTCAATATTTTTGTTTCCAAGGTGGAAGAAACAGAAAATAAAGGAACATACAAATCAACGTTCATGATACCTAATGATTCAGATGGTGAGACAGTACGTTCTGAGATTTACGTCCACAATTTAAAATTTTTAGACTTATTACTGTTCCTATTAACATATTTTATATTTTAGTCTAAGGGGCCAGCATACTTTATCATACAAGGTATGATACAGGTATGATAAAGATTCTAATAACGCACTTCGACAGCGAATAAAAAAACAAAAACGACGCCCAAAAAATTCAAAAGTGCTGGAATCTGATTCAATCACAGAAATAAGAGGTACGAGGATGACTGGAAAATCGTATAAAAATTATTTATCAGGTGAAGAAACTAATGTAAGTACACATTCTTTCTTACAATTTAATCCTTTGATTAATTTTGTAAAGCCGCCGCAGATTATTCGGATGGTGACAATAAAAAAAATTAATTAATTAAATAGGAGGAACAAGTGCAAAGTAAAGAAGATAAATACGAGTATGAAAAAACAATTACGCAAAATCGTGAACCAGATGTTAAAGAAGTAAGTGTGGTGTGAAATTCTATAATAATGCTAATATAAAAAATGGTTTGAAACAGCCATAAATCTTTGTACAATATTTTTACCATTTATTAATTTTTGTCTGGTATTATGTATCACGCTAGTGTTAGCAGTCCCATAGGCAAAAACTAAAATTAAAAGACCCTAAAGGCTACCCTTCCTCGAACTTACATAATATAAGGACTTATTTTTAACCTCGCGGAATTTTTTCCATGGATTTGTCGAATTTTATCGGGCTATTGTTTTAAACCCAATATACATAAACTCATTTCATTGTGTTTTCTTTTATTCGATGCTTGTGAAATATTACACTAATTAATTTCTTCACATATTTTACAGATGATGCTTTCATATAAAACAACTCTTGGAACAAAATATGATGAAGATATAAATAATGGAATTAAGCGTAAGCGTAAAAAGCAAAAGCGTCGACCAAAACAAGAAAAAATGCGGGATTATTCTGAACCAACTAAATTGAGAAAAACAAAGATAACTACGAAATCGTATAACAGACTTTTATCCACTAAAGAAAATGTTTGATTTTATTCGTATTATATATTATAAATATTAAGTATAAGTTACACAATAGAATAATAACTTAATATTAAATGAGTTTGCTCATGACCCTATCTGGCCTATACTAGTATAGTATAGTTATAATGAATTTGGGCATAGATATAAAAGGACCTTATAGACGGTTATAGGCTTTTTGTTACGAAAACACAACTTGAGGGTGTGAAATAAGGGACGAAATGTCTGTGCCCCATACAACCGTATGGGGAACAAACTATTTCTATATTGCATTAAATGTGCCCAATTAAAAAGCTAAGCTGTTATTAAAGCGGGCAAAGCCGCCGACAGAAGCTAGTATTAAAATATAAATAATTATTAAAATAACTAACTATTAAAATGATAACATCCATCCATCTTTTCTGTATACAAAATGCTAAGATATAATAATATAGTCGTACAAACGTCGGTTATAAAGCCCAAGTAAATTAAATACATATTATTATTACTCATGCTCATTTTAATCACGAGAACTTATTTTTAGCGTTATCGACATGGTGTAAATTCTTATGAAAATTTGTCAGATAATGATAGCAGAGAATATCAAACGATTCGGGAAAAGAAGACCGTGAGTTAATATTTATTTTTCTGAGTGTCTATTGCTGTTGGCCCTAGTGGCTTTGACAGCGTCACTGGGTTCAGGAGACTTCGGCCGGTAAAAGATTGACAGCCCGCGCGGGAGTCAAATTGAATCTCCCTCCTGCGAGGTCTAGCCTAGGCTTGGGACGTCATCGGGAGGGCAATAATAGTATACCAACTTATAAGACAAAACAATTTTTATTTTTTTTTATCTGGCTCCTTTGACTAAATTAGCACGTAGCAACTTGTTATTATATTGTTCATACAATGTTTTTGTATAATTATACTTTGTTGGAAGTCCAATAAATAAAAATGAAATACAGTCTCCCATAAATCACTTAAATGCATCGATAAAGTTGTAAAAGTTGAAATACAACATTTATTTACATTTAAAAATGTACAGGTATAATTTCCGCAAAGTAAATATTTCTTCTGATTTTTAAACAATATCACAATCTCGACGTATTCAATGAATGTGTTATAATATTTTATTTCCAGATGGGAAATATTAAGCCGGCCAAGTGTGTGTCGGAAATGTCCCGTACAAGACTAGAATTTATAAGAAAAAATGTCCTGAACAACATTTCTTGTTTCTTTATCTTATTTAATTTTTTTATTTAGTCAAAACAGAAATTTACATTCTGTGAAAATTTTATACTCTACCTCTCGACCTATTAAGGTTTAACAGCATAAGTTTTAATAATAAGGTTCCATCGGCACCCCTTGGCTAATGAATCCTAATAAACACCATTGCGTTATTGATATATTTCATGAAAAAACTTCTGGTTGGCATAGTGATGCGAAATTGGGTACGTGTTTTCCCAGCAAAGTCTAGTTAGTGACCAAGAAGAATCGATGGACTATAAATATAATTGTAGCTATTTTTTTCGGAAATCGACAGCATACTTCAACAATTGAAGGCTCCACACGTAAATACAAAGTCATATGTAATCATGACTACTAAAATAATTAAAAAAACTTGTTCTACTTTCAATTTAATAATTTTAAAAATAATAACAGTTTCAAGACATAATTGATATGCTCATTCATGATTCATGGGATAGGAAACCTGTTAAGGATGGGAAGAGAGTGGGAATACATAAGTAAAACTACACATGATTTAATGAAAAGTTTTTATAAAAAGTTAATTAAAATATTTCTTTTTAGTCTAATCATAAACAAGATATTAAAACGTCAACTTATAAGGTTAAAAGAAAGGAACGCCGAAAACCACACAAGATTGTATCAGAATTTAGAAACAATAATTGGCGTAGAGTAATGGGTGACCAAGTAAGAAATTCCTAAATAAACTAGTGTAATACTGAAACAATCACTCATAATAATGGACGCAAATAAGCAATACCATGTCAACCCACACCACCATACCATGTCTCGAATGTCATTTCGAGAAAAACGCGTTTGAAAATTTTTGAACAACTTGCTTTATATGATTTTTTTAATGTATTGGTGAAGTTTATGGCAATTTTAGATTTATGTAAGTTATTATACTTATTTTCACAAAAATAAGTATAAAAACTGCATATTTCGTATATAATATAACCCAAAACGTTTAACACAATACATAAATGGCATGATAAAAAATGGCTATTTTAGAAGTTCTAAAGCTTAAAACCCAACAAATACTAAAGAAAACTGTTCTTTAGCCATTTACCAACACTTCTGTTCAACTCATATATAACTCAGTTTTTTCAATTTTGTGGGTTGACATGGTATTGCTTATTTGCGTCAAATTGAACCATGAAATTATCGATGACATAAAATAATAATATGTTCATAATTTTTGACTGAAATGAATGGAATTTTATTAAAATACAATAAACGAGCAACAATGTTACAATTTCACTTATTATATGTATTTTTATAAAAAATAACTTGAGTTTTACCTTAAGAGAAACTTACAAAAGTTTTTGTATGCATATTTTTGTTTTCAGAAAAATAAATTAATAGTTGAAGAATTTGGATTCGTAAACACACAAGCATGTACAAAATTAATACAGAAAGCAATGCCACCTTTGTATAAGATAGGTATTTTATATGAATTATTTTTCAGTAAATGCAGATGAAAAGCAAAATTTGAAAAGAAATACTAAATGTTTTGCATAGTAGCATTATCTTAACCAATAAAATGTGCTTTCAGATAATCCAAATGAAATTCTTTGTTATTCAAGTGACGATCATTACATAACTGAGGTGAAGTTTAATATTAATATGGGTTATTTTTTAAAGAAAATCAGCAATTGTATTTAAAACAAAGTTAAGAAAATTTTCAGGAAGATGCCGGAGCACCAGCGATGCGACTCGGTCGACTAGTAGCTGTTACAGTGGGTGGGATAAAGTTTGAAGGAGAACATGTTGCTCTCGGATTGAAGATAGTGTGTTTTTGCTCTTGGATAGCAAAAAATCTACCGTAAGGCAACCTTTGTCTGATTTTTATCAAAGATTTGACCATGGTTTTTTTTGACTGAAAAACTAAGATTATTTTAAATTTTATGACGGTTAACAAACAAGCATACGGTTCGCCTAATCGCCGTTGATGGTAAGGAGTCACCACAACCTATGACCGCTTGCGATACTTGAAGTATTACATGCGCGTTGCCAACTCAAGTGATTGGAGACAGGGGAAGGGGGAGAACAGAGAGAGTAGAACACATTCGGCCTCCGGCGCTCTCACTCGTCGCACGATACGCAACAGTAGCTGCTTATACTATTACCTGGCGCCGATTTTTTCTGAGAGGGTAGTACTTCCCCGATCGAGCCGGTTCATTTGTGCTGGGTGAAGCATGGCTGTGCTATCATGAAAAGATAAGAAATGCATAATCATTACACTAAAGATAATGAATAAGATGGTGTTTATGGCTGTAAACTATTTACATTTCAGTAAAGACGGTACCAACATCCAGTGTTGCAAAAATTGTTGTGAAGGAAAAGAAGATATCGACTACCATAATAACGAAAACCATAAACACTCTTACAAAAAGAGAAAATATCGAAATAAATAAATAAAGAGTACTTTAAACTATTGTTTTATATTATGTTGAAATAATGAACGCCTAACAATACAACAATGGTAATGTTCTTTACAAAAGGAAAACACAAAAATATATAAGCATTTCTTATTCGATACTAAAAAACCAATGATTGAGTAAATAGTAGACAATTTCAAAATTTTCATTGCGCTAATTACATTTATTAAGATTTTAATTCATTTACATTTCACATTTGGAATACTATTAAGTACAATATTTTTTTAATTTAACCTTCTTGCGCAACTTGAGCGATTTGTGATAAGAGTTTATCGTATGGATTCACGTCACCGACATGCTTCATGTGACATGTTCAGGCAGAATGATTGACTGATGATTAAATATTACTATGTTATAGTGTAACAATAATAATAATCTTTTGCCGCATTAAATTTATTAAAAAAGCTATTCCCCGTAAAGCTGAAGGCATGTGGCTGCTACGTTTACAATTTTTTCTTCTTTATTGGCTTACAACCTAAATTGGCAATACAAGCAATATCGACAGCGGTCAGTCGCTAAAGTTAATCTATGAATGTTTTCAATCGCGGTTTTCAATGTTACGGACAGTCGGTAAAAGCCAATTCGGACTTTTTCTGTTTCCAACTATTGTTTTTGTATATGCGCTAAAGGCTTATACGGACAAAACAAACAAAGTTGCTGACGATGTGATTTGACATGGTAGTAAAAGATATTTCGTGATAATGTCTATATCTCCTATTTTAAACTTGACTCTAAATATTTCTTTTAAAGTTAAACAAAGTCGGTTTCCATGTCTGTATGAATTACTGCTAACTCTTTATAAGCCACCCTATGAATTTTTATGTTGTTTTCACCTTTAGTTATATAATTTTGTCATGATTTATTTAATTACGTATTGTATAGTTGCAGCCTTATGCGATGCGAGGGCGGATCGCTGATCGACATAATATATAAATAAATTATAAACATGACTCAATTAAGGGATACCAGGGTAGTATCTGTTAATTGCGTCGTCCGTTAATTGTTTTTGGGCATTCAAAAAAAACATATAATAACAACCAGCTAAACCGAAACAAATATCTATAATATGGTCAATAAAACAATTGGCTAAAACAGGAATCAGATTCACGACCGTCAGCGTTGTAATAGCACTCGATTTTATATTTTTACTAAGAAAGCTTATAAGAATTTCTTTTTTCATCTATAAAGGTCAGCTTAAGAAGCACTAAACTAAATCCCCTGAAATAAAAACTTTCACTTATTGAGTTAAATTGTAATGGCCGAACTAAGCTAGCCTTTAATTTTTATTCTTTAATCCAATTTATATTTAGTTGGAGTTATTACTAGTTCTAAATGTTAAATTCAAGTTAAATAAAAGAATTCTTATTTCTTATAATTTTGAGGCCACCGATCGTGGGTCTGATTCCCGTTCGAGACAGACAAGCCTGTAGAGAATTATTAATATGTCATGAGACTTGGCAAACAAGTATAATTATGTTCCGCCTGTTCACCTTTCATAGGTTGTTTTAGGTGCTTACGGTTGTGATAAGCGCGTTGCCAACCTAAGGGAAAGGAGGGTAAAAAGGGAATGGGATATGGGGCCTCCGGCGCTCTTGCTCGTCACACAAAATGCAACAGTACTGATACTGTTACATTTCGACGATGAAGTAAATAAATAAAAAAAATCTGTGAGAAATTTTACTTACCCGGTCGAGCCGGCTAATATTTTGTGCTGGAACGAGCATGCCTCTACTACTACTACTACCACCTTGAAATATAATTATAAGACTAACGTAAGAAAGTATTTTATTAGTATAGTTCATGAGATCCAGCAAAAACGTCAAAATATTAAGTTTCTTGAATTTTTACTTTTTTTACAATTTATTTTTGTAGCTATGTTGTTTTTGTAGTAATTATTACAGCTCGTGAGACTCGGCTTGCTGACAGACGTACGGACGGACAGAGAAGGCTTAATAATAGGCTTCCACGAAACCCTTTGGGTACAGAATCCTACAAAAGAATTTTGATATTGATTCTTCGCTAACATTTCAATTTCCGACGCCATCGTGACAATACTCTATTACATCAATGTTGATAAAGACGTGAAGCATGAAAGAGAAGTCACTAAACTGGAAAATGTACGTAAAAAGGGATCTCAATTTCTTGCATGGGGACATTTTAACCCAACTTCCTTGGCATGATTTTCTTTTACTTTATATATACAGCTAGCAACCCGCCTCGGCTTCGCACGGGACCAATGTAGGTATTTATGTATATCGTAACTAATTATATAATGCTCTAAGGTGAGCCGCGGCTATCGATGGGCTATTTATAGGCACACGGCACGGCTCGACTGGGGAAACACTACCCTCTCACAGCAAGCCGGCGTAAAGTAACAGAGCATTGTTGTGTTTCATGTGCTGAGTGAGCGCGCCAGAGACCCCATCTCCCACCTCTTCTGTTTCCTTCAAATTCCTTCCTTCCTATTCCTTGGGTTGGCAATACGCATGTGATACTTTAATAAACACAAGCGTTCATAGGTTACGATAACTGCTTACCATCAGGCAGACCGTATGCTTGTTTGCCAAACGTCATGAAATAAAACATATATAAACATTTATCACTACGTTAGTATATGTATTGCGTGTTTGTTAATATGTTATTCGGTACAGGCAATTCATTGTGATTAGGCTTGGTTGTCATGTACAGATACTACGTTGATTCAATAGTCACGAAGCTGCTGCCAATAAAATTAAGCATAATGAAATAACATATTCTACGTTTGACGAATTGTGACGCGGCATTTACGAGTTAATTAATATATTACCTACTTGTTTAATATAATAATATTATAATGTATTAATGTCTGTAATAATAATTATATCAATAATTGAATCATGTATTGTAATATATTTTTTATATCATATTGGTGGCAAGCTTGACGACCGTTGTGGTGTGCTGATGGCGAGCCTTCTTTGAGCCGTGACGCTTCTTTCAAATTTCTTATTCGCACAGGCAAGCTGCGGGCAAAGGCTAGTAAGAAATATTATAATGACGGTTTGTGCAACAAATATTTTTGTAACAATAACAAAATACTTTGTTATATTTTCAAATATTATTTCGGGTACAATAATTATAAAAATTTAGAATCCAAAAAACTTAATGTGTTGGTACACTAATTAAAGCTTTCATATAGTTTAACAAGTGTAAACAGACTTGGTTTGAATATGGCTTGAAGTAAAAACCTGCGCCCGTAATTATATTTTCGAAACAGTATACCGTAATGATACAACGTGTAGCGTCGTTTTTCAAAAAAGGCGATACGTGAGGCCTTTTACACACAAAAAGCTAACGCTGCAGTTTGTGGAAATGTTTGAATTTTTCATTTCAAATTCTGCATTTTTAAGGCTCAATTTTTTTACCATTCATCGTTATCACATTAAGTTTTATGAATAGTAGAATACCGTGCATGTGCAATATGTTATTATATGTTTGTACAATAATTAAAATTAAGTAAATGTACGGAAATAAATTGATTCTATAATAGAATATATATCAAACAAACGTTCGACCCCGTTTTGCGAGAGCACTGAGGTCCTTTTCACACGCACCGAAGTCGCGTCGGTCACCGAAGAGATTTCTATTATCTAGAGAGTCTCCATTGGGTCCCGTTGACGTTCCCATCTTTTCATGTTTCTTCAACGTGAAGCCGGGTACCTATAGCATAATTCCTCAAGAAAAAAAACAATGAACTTTTCCAACCACTGTTTTCATAGATGCATGCTGCTGACCTAAGCGGTAGGGGAGGAGATAGTAGGAGGGAAAGAAAGATAGGGTAGGAGTTTGAGACTGCAGTGCTAACATTTATTCTCACACTAGCTGTACCCACGGCTCCGTTCGCATTATGTAGTTTTTAGGTGATCCAACATTTTTCTGGGATAAATAGTATCCTATATCTTAATCCAGGTAATAAGCTATTTGTGTACCAAATTTCATCCATACTTGTCCTGGAGTTGTGCGTGTAAGATTAACAAACGTCCATCCATCCATTCAACCTTCACATTTATAATATTAGTTAGGTTAAATATTGTCACGGAAATAATTTAAATAGCAAATTCTAGTTCTTAGTTTCTTTATAAGTCATATTACCTGAATCCAGGTCAAGTTGGTTTATACAGCTAGTCTACAATACTCGTGCAAATGTACTAGGGCATAAGATTTTAATGAGTACGCCGAGCCTAATAGATTAAAGGTAAAACCTCTTCGACGTCCATGATAATTATAGTCCTTAAAAATACTGAGTATAATTAATTTCTTCTAGAAAAATACCGCTATTGAAATTTAATTCATTGATTCGTTTTATGTACAATTATTCGATCAATGAATCAATATCCCAATTTGTACTCTAAACAAAAAAACGGTATGAAATTTAAAATAAACTATCTGAATATTGTTTTATTTACAAATATGCTTATCGTATCGTATAGAGCATTTAATGCGGGAATCTTATTTATGGTGTTGACTAGCGAATTGTTGGTATAAGGACGCAAGAACAAAATGCGGTTGCCATTTTGTTAATATAGACACTAATAAAAGTTTTGATAGACACATTCTTACTATTCTTTTCTTTTAGGTAAAAACCAGTGTATTAACATAGCATTGACAAATAAAGCATTAAATCTTATTTTCATGATAAGGCATTTTTATGTTCCAAGTTTTGTTTTGCCGACTTTGTGGTAGCGATCCTGCCTTAAAGCCACAAGACGCGGGTTCTATTCGGACTCGGAGCAAGATGTTTGCATTGACCATACAGGCAAATGTTGCGGTCTGGGTGTGTTGGACCTTGTCCTTGTATGTGTTTCCGGACCCCCGACACAGGGTACCACTATCCTAATATGCAGACTCAACGGCCCCCCAGTGTCTAGCGTTTATTTATTTATTTATAATATAAATAATGTTGAGCTATAAACGAAGTTGATGTGAATCAATTTCTTAACTAAATTGATATTATTTTTCATCCCATGCAAAGAATGCGAAAAATATTTTAATTTCAAGTGCTTGACGGCCTCAAACTTATACTCAAATACAATAATTCGTTCGAAGGTTAACACAACAATTTTCGCTATTTAATAACCTTGGTTATTCCAGTATACCAAGCGACCCTGGAATTTCATAACGTTCTTATTGAAACGATAAAGTTACACAAAGGTTTACTTAAATGTAACGTAAAAGTTAGACATTTATGTTTTCACGTGAAATAAAATATCTTATGTTATGTATGTTATTAAATATTATGTTGTAGGTCCTTGCTATTTCTAATATGAATAGACCGACTCGATAGAGAAAAAACACTGTCAAGTTTCTTATAACATTGAATTGAAGAAATGCGTATTCGTTTCATTCTGTCAGAAGAGTGCGACCACCACACTAGTTAACTCAGTCTATCTCTGTCTCACGTAACACTTATATGCGTTTGATACACGAACAAACAAACCGGCAAATTTGCTATTTTAAGCTTTCAGCTGGCCGCTATATAGGCATTTTTTTCTGTATGATCAATACAAACATCTGCTCCGAGTGGGAGACGAACCCTAGACCAGTGGCACTTAAGGCAGTTTCGCTACCACAGAAACACAACGTCGTCTAATGGTTTAGATTCACAATTGAACCCAGTAGAAGGTATTGCCTTTGGCTCAAATTTCCAAGGCAGGACAACATCTGCCGGGCCCGCTAGTAAAACAATCATCATATTGGAAATTATATTCGTGCTAAAATTTAAAATTATACATTACCTTTTTCTTAAAATTATTTATTACTTGAATAAATTTTGAAAATAATATTTTCTGTGGACAATAAAAGCGGGCCGTGGATATACGAGCACGTGACACCTTAAGTACGATTTATTGATGTTCCTTTTAAAAGTGTGAAAGTACGATAAGCTTTGTCGCATTCCTTCAACGAATTATAACTAATGTCATATTACAAGTCTACGTTGTAATTTTAAGAAGAAGAAAGTTTAACTATCGGCGTCGGGATGTGACGACCCCATCGCCTGCTGTTGGGATAACCTCTGTCACAGCAGAGATTATCCCACCAGTGCAATCAGTCACACTGGTGGTAGGTCTTTTGTTGCAAGAGGCCGGCTAGGTAGGTACCACCGCAGTGTCAAATATTCTACCGCCAAATAGTCGTGCTTAGGCATTACTGTGTTCCAGTTTGAAGGGCACAGTGGAACACAGAAAAATTACTGGGCAGAGGAGATTTAAGAACCAATATCTAGAGGTTGGTAACGCGTGAGTGGCACCTACTAATGGTGCTGCAAGTGCTCATAGGCTACGACAACCACTTACCATCAGGTGGGCTGTATGCTTGTCAACTTGTAACATAAAAAAAAAAAAATTATCATTTTCATAACAGAGCAAATTACTCGAAAGGTAATTAAAAATAATTACAACCTAAAACAAACCAAAGAAAACACGTCTTAACTTCTGTCAGCAGTCTCTTCTTCTTCTTAGCATTTTTCCCGATATTTTATTTACCGAGGGATTTTGTTACTCTTATACGGATTCGACTATTTACTAGTTTTCACACAGAGCGATTGCCATCTGAGCGGAGGTCAGGTCTGACCCTAAGGGTGAACCAGTAACTCATTTGATGAAAGCATATTGTTTATCAAGAGTTGACGATTATTATTAGATGTTATGTCATAACAACCGGAACCGACAGCGTAACGTGCTCTCCGAGGCACCGTGGGACAAACGTCCAGAACGAAACATATATTTGTAAGATCAAGACAAACATCTGCCCGAACGGGACTCGAACCCGCAACCGTCGAGGCTAAAGTTGGAATCGCTACCAATACTCCACAACGGTGTCTTTTGTTAGCAGTCTATTTTTTTTAATTAAATTAAATATACATTTCTTTGTAAATTTTTTTGTTAATGTAATTAATTATTAACTGAACGGTGAAAGATCTGGACTGTCGTATTCCCAAAGTGGTTTGCGGTGCTCAAACTGATATAAGAAAAACTATTAATACAAAACTGCTGAATGCTTTTTATTTAATCTGTGACGGTACTTTTAATTCTTCTTATTCTATAATATTTATCTTTAAAACAGTTACTTTAAAACTGATTTTATTTCATAAAGAATGAAAATATAATAAATAATATAGCAAAGTTTTTACTGTGTTATTTTTATATTATTTGAGATTACTATAGATAACTTGTATAGGAAATTTAAACTTAACTTTCATTCTTATAAATTTTATAATCACTTAAAAATAATAAAATAGTATTATAATTATAAATCATATTTGTAAATATAATATGTATGTAAGTCTATATTTTGTAAGAGACAATAATTATGTATGGATTTTTTTATTTTTCTTATTAAAAATTGGGAAAATTGTGAAATGCACGGCAACGGTTTCAGTTTACTTTTAGAGATAAACTAACCAAGTAAGAAGTTCACTGTAGTGATAAATATAGCAGTTAAAGGAAATAGATGGCTCGGACTAAGGCATCCTGAAGTTTAAGTTGGTCAGGATGTAACATATTATGGCACTTAGTGAAGTCACAATTATATGGGAGAAAATCGTTTATATTGAGGCAGCCGAATAGACTTTTCTTTTCAGAATTGAATAAATAATCCTAACTAATATTATAAATGCGAATGTGCGTTCGTTTGTTTGTTTGTTTTTAGCTTGCTGCCGCTTTCACACCTGAACGACGCTAATAGTCGAGTGCACCCACTGATCTGTAAACGATCGGTAGGTTAAACAGCTTTAGGCGCGAACAGTCACTAGATGGGTGATCGCATAGTGGTATTTCAACCGAGCGTCTCCGTGCATCGGAGGGCACGTAAAAAGTCGGTTGATAAGTCAAGTCAGAGGCCTACGGGCGACCTGAACAACTCTAACACTAGGTTGGCCACTAACCACTCGATAAGAAGAAGTAGAAGACACCTGAATGGTGGAATCGATTATGATGAATTTTGATTTAGATACAGTTGGGACCACGGTGGCGGTTGTAGGTAACTTTTTGCGTGAAAACAAAACTTAAAGAGGGTGAAATATGATATAATGATAAAATTTTGTATGGTAAATCAATAATTTTTATATGACATTAAAGTTATTCTATATTTCCGTATTTTAAACCTTATTCACCAAGGCGAAGCCGTGGCCAGAAGCTAGTATACAAAAATAAAAAATTAAGCTAAATACAGGCCTAATCTGTATCTAAGTTTTTTTATTTATTAGGTGCTTAAAAATGCTTTAATGATTTGAAATGTATAATAAAATCATACAGAGAAAAAGACAGAAAGTAAGAAAAAAACTTTATTTTTAATTTTCACGAATGATAACTCGGCTTCACGCGTTTATTGGAAGCGTTATATTTTTAGCAGGATGTTAACGAAATCGCACAATTTTGTGGTTCTTAAAAAGCGTAGTCATTTCCCTTTTCTGTTTGAGTGAGCTCTCATTAATGAGCTCTTACGCCAGACCTTTATAAGTTAATAAAATGCTATGCTATGATTAAATAATTATGCTTCATTAAGGACTTTAGAAATTCTTAATTTTTTTGGTGATGCAACGATTTTATATTTAATCAAAAATACAATACAATAATTAAGTAGTTGTTACAATCTCAACTAACCATTTAGCCATTCACCAAGATGTTTCAAATTATTATGTAAATAAAATATTTGTATTTATGAAATATATTAAATAAATCGCATATTTGTAATAAACAGGGCTGGGCAAAATACATGCCTTGCTTTAATTGAAATACAAATTACAAAATACTGTATCGCAAGTAATTAAAATACGAAATACAGAATACTTTTGAGTAAGGTATTTGAAATATAAAATACAAAATACAGTATTTTGCTATTTTTAATTTAAATACGAAATACAAATTACAAAATACAAAATAAGTAATCTCGACCAGCACGGGCTGAAAAGTAGGAAAAAAGTAGAAAAGGTATCAATAAAACCAGAGTTTCCTTTCATGAACACTATATTCTTAAATGTAGTCAGATAAACAGTCTCTTGTTGGAGAGTGAATAAAACCTGCAAAGAAAACAATCTTTGTACAGGTCCTGATGAGCACAAACTTATGTTAAATGTATTTTTATATAAAAACGTATTTTGAAGGTTCAAGTATTTGAAATACTAATTACAAAATACTTCGATGTCAAGTATTTGAAATACGAATTACAAATTTCACTTTTAGGAAGTAATTGAAATACAAATACCAAATACGTTTTTGTATTTCAATTACGTATTTTAATTACAAGTAATTCAAATGCTGCCCGACCCTGGTAATAAATAATAGTGCGTCAATTTGGTCATTTGACGACCCACCGAAGCAGTGTAGCCAATTAAAAGATACATTATCTGCAACGTCAAATAAAAGTAAATGAAGAAAATTGACCGGAAAGATCTTAAAGAAAGAATAGACTTATATTTTATATATTTTTTATGGTATTCTAAGAAACTTACCAATTCAATTTGGATAAAAATGCGTTTATTTCCTATAAACAAGGTTTTAAATGTAGAAAAAGCAAAATGGGTGAAATGCACGGTAGTATGTTGTGTCAAACTGCCATCTGTTATCTTAAATTGATTTCTCAGTTCACTAAATAATAAATAAAGTAACGCTACACACTCAACGGCCCCCATTAGGATAATTATATCCTGTTTCGGGGGTCCGGAAACATTCACAATGACAAGGACAAACACAACCAGACAGGAAAACATGCCTGTACGATTAATACAAACATCTGCTCCGAGCGGGAGTCGAACCCGCAACCGTCGAGGCTTAAGGCAGACTCGCTACCCACAACGCCACAACGGTGTCAAGTTCACTGATTATTAAATGAATATATTGTCTATTCTTACTAGCAGCGGACTGCCATTTTTCATCATTACTAAACTTCAGACTGAGGAAATATAAAAAACAAGGGAAGCCAGTTATTGTTATAAATTTAAACTAATAGGTAATATCCCGAAGGTCTCAATGAAACATCATCTCTTTTTTAAATCTGTTATCAAATATCCGGTTTCCTTCGGAGGAGAACTGGGTTATGTTGAACCGTCATAGGTTACCGGTGTCTTTCGTAGAACGCACTGCACTGGTCAGTCCAATATTGCAGAAGATGGTACTACCTCTATGTTCTTCTCTTCTAAACGACAGTCGGGACCACGCCCTCCGAGTGCTTTGTTACTCATGACCCTATTTATTACCTATTATAATTTCATAAATGAAATTAATATGGAACTTCATTTTATAAAGCCTTACGAAATTAAATCGGTATCAAAGGAACTCTCATTAGTGGTAGGTAATTAATATCGCTTTGTTTGGACTAAAATGGTATTTTTTCCTTTGTGTTACATATAATTTAATGTTAATCTAATTTAGATGTTGCGGAAACCAAAGAAATATTATCTTCCGTTTATATTTTGAATGTATCTTTGATTAACATTTATCTGCTATTACGTAAATATTACATTAAACAGATGTGAGTTAGCTAAAAATCAAATTTAGCAACGTTAGCGTATGTGTACATTACAAACTTGATACATAATTAAATATCTATAATGAAATAAGTAAGTTCGTACATAAGAAAATGTTTATATAATTCATCGTGTGGCCGAATGAAAGTTACCGTAGCATATTATGTTCACTAATATCAGCAGATCATCACCATAGCTCACTATTACCTGAAATCAGTTATCAAAATGCCTCATCCTTTTTTACTTTTGAACCTCTGACGTCATCATTTTCTGAACGAAACGCAATAGTAGGGAAACATTATACGTCAATATTTTATTAAACATTTTAAGCTAAATAAACAACTACCATTAATTATCTACTTACTACTCATATAATCTTCTTCATCCTAGCATTATTCCTGGTATTTTATGTAACCAGGATCTGCTTATTACTCTTATCCAGATTTGACAGGTTACTAGTTTTTACATGGAGCGATTGCCATCAGACCTCCGCAAACCTAAGGGCGAACCAGTAACTCATTGGATAAGAGCAATTTACTTATCAAGAGTTAACGATTATTATCAGATGTTATTGATAATAACCGGGACTGACAACTTAACGTGCTCTCCGAGGCACGGTGGGGAGACCCACACGGACAAACGTGTTACTACTTATATAATATCATAAAGAAAACTACGATTTTATATTGTATAGAAACATATCGAATAGCTCTTGTTTTATAAAAACAATCCATATTATCCGAAATTAATCTTACATCATTTTTCCTCCAACATTTTTTGTAGTCATAAATCAAAGAGGCCGATAGATTCTGAAAAATATATTGACTATAAGGAAAAATGAGAAAAGAAAATTTTCCACAATTTCTTTTCACAACTTCGCCAATGTAATAGACAGTGTTCCACCATTATCTAGTATTTATTAGCAATTGGTAGCGAAAATCTTTAGAAATTCTTTCGCCTTATTACTGTCTGAATTTCGATAGCTGTCTTCCGTCTAATTTGAACCTTAAATATATCTGACATTGAAAGTGACTTGTGCGACCTTTCGTTTATATACTTCAATTATTTAATAATGATAATTTCAATATAAAGCGTTGCTCATGTCATGATACTTTAAACGACGAAATTCAATAAATAACTTTATTATATTGTGTAATTATTATTGATATTCAAATACGATTAATCGCTTTATCTAGTAAAAAAATTAAATAATCAAAGTAACAAAATAGTATTAACTATTTAAAACTGGTGTAAAATTGACGGGATAACTTAAAAAAGAACTAACAGTTTAACTAATGCGTCCTAAGCATTCCAGACAGATCGATTACCCTTGTCTCACTTATCTCTATACACATTTTCCTTTTCCATAAAATGATTTAGGACAAACTATAAAATACTTTGCAAATCAATTTTTACATTTATACTTGCTTCCTTTAAATGTAATATATACTGTCTGAGTCAATACTGCTCATTGATTCGTAATCAATTATTAATGGGCTTAATTCAAAGAGAAAATATACCAATGTAATTTATATCAAGTCGCTTGGAGATAAAAGTTCTATCAAATTTAAATTGTTTTAAGTTTACATTGCATGAAGTAGCTTACATAATCAAGCGGAAACAAGCACGAGGCTCACCTGATATTCAGTGATTACCGCCACCATTAAACATCTACAACACTAGAGGGTACGCAGGTTCGTTTCCAATCTATAGCAAGCAACTGGTTGTACGTTGGCTGACCTAAAGCGCGACGAGCAAACACTTCACGAGTTTTTCACCATCTAACAACCACCACCACCACCACCACCACTTGCCACCAGCAACAATATGTATAATATGGTAAAAATAAGATGTTATAAAACATACCATCTTATTCTTTTAATAGGTTACCGCGTTGAAGTCTCAAACTCAAGTATTTCAATATTAATATAATAATAATTCGAATAAATATTTATAAGTAAAGTGTAATAATTCACTACGTAATATTGTTACGGGCTGGGGTTCACAGATTTGGAAGAAAACACTTGATGGCTCTAAATGGCTTTAATGAGATCTTCTAGATTATACAACAGAACTGCTAAAATCACAGGTCAATTGTAGTCCAAAAGAATAGCTGAGCTGATATTCTTCGCTCGTTGCTCGGAACTGAATGACTCAGTCGACCCGCCGGGTCGCTGCGGAGCACGGATTCGAGAAAGTTCCGTCCACGGAACGCTATACGGCACTTTTCGAGAGCACATCTTTCTAGAACTTATGCGAACGAAGCAAATAAACAGAAAGAGCAGCAATCGATTTTGAACCTTATACCCTGGTGATAAGTTTCACCGTAACAATATGTATAACCATGTCATGTAAATAGATATGTGGTCCAGACAAGCAATTGTGATTAGACTTGATTATGGTATATGAGAATTCCTTTGTGCTTCAATAGTCAAGTATTTGCTGTCAATATGTAATTAAAATTAAGCTCAATGAGACCACATGGTCTGTGTTTGATCAATTGTGACGTAACATTTACGGTTAAATTAATACGCCCATAATAAACTTGATTGAAATTGTTGGAGGGATTAAAAAGTAGAGTAATAAAATGTAACTATTATTTATATTTGTTATGGTTGGCAAACAAGCCTACGGTTGGGACGGTTAGCAGACACAGTTCCACATGGGCACTGCCCACCCCCAAGACATAGGAGGGAAGGGTTCAGAAAGGAAAAAAAGAAACAAACAGAGGCGTTGAGAGATTGGGACTCTGGTTAAAAGTTGGCAAACGAGCATACGGCCCATCTGATGGTGAGTGGTTGCCGTAGCCTATGAGCGCTTGCAGCACCATTAGTAGGTGCAACTCACGCGTTGCCAACCTCGTGATTCTTAAATCTCGTCTGCCCAGTAATTTCACTAGCGTACAGTGCCCTACAAACAGGAACACAGTAATGCTTAAGCACTACTATTTGGCGGCAGAATATTTGACACTGCGGTGGTACCTACCTAGCCGGCCTCTTGCAACAAAAGACCTACCACCAGTGTGATTGCACTGGTGGAATAATCTCTGCTGTGACAGAGGTTATCCCAACAGCGGGCGATGGGGTCGTCACATCCCGACGCTGGTAGAAACTGGTGCTCTCAATCCATGGGCGATCGCACGAAACGCAATAATATTTAGTGATACTGTTACTTTACGCCGTTTTTTTGTGTGAAGGTACTTCCCCGGTCGAGCCGGCCCATTATTGCTGGGATGAGCATGGCTCTACTACGACTACTAAATATTTATTTTACCGCCGTCAAGCCTTTATTTCGCGATAAAAGATAACCTTTATTCTAAAGGTCTAGTCTATCTCTGTATCAAATTTCATCAAAATTAGTTCAATAATTTGCGAATGAAATTAGTTCAAAGCGTAACAGACAGGCCTAATTTATAATGTTATACTAGTATAATAGTAGGGAATTATGATTGAATATATTTTAAGTATTCTCTTGTGTTACATGTTTATAATTATGAAATGCGTTTTACTTTTCTTCTTCTAGAAATATTTAAGATTCAAAATTAAACAGAAATGAAAGACAACTTAATCCGGCTCATCTGGGATAAGAACTTGGTTACATAACGATCTTTTCAAAAGTTTATACCTTAATGACAGTACAACGTATTTAAAAAAGATATAATGTGACCTTTTTAGGGTTATTTACTCAAAGATTATCAACGTAATCTTTTTACTACGCCTCCGTTGGTCAGCGGACTGGACCTCACGAACGTAATAGGTAGAAAGTTTTTCACGGCTTATGTTTTTCGGTTGCCACAACAAATATAAAAAGCCAATCAGACATCACAACAAGATAATAACACATTAATTACATTTTTTAAAGTAATATATACATTTTAGTTTTTAGTTTACTAAACAGCCGTGTCTGATTGCGACTTATTGACAAAGGTAACGATCGGGCTGTTGTTGTCCATCCCCCCTGTTGTGTATTTATACAACAAACAACAAGAAATACTAAAAATGAAATAAAATTTGAAAATAAAGGGTTCTCCATACAAGAAACTTGACTTTTTCTGCGGTTGTACATAATTCTTTATTTGCGAGTTCGTTTATTATAGATTTTTTGTTTCCTTTTTACCAACCTTTCGAAATAAAAATACACAATAAAAATGTTAATTCAACAGTGTCAACAAAGCACTGCATGGCGTAGTATGTGTGGTCAAAATATAATTAAAGTATAAATTAGTTAAATTCATATCTCATTTGTAATATGTGAAATGTGGCACAGTGAAATATTAATCATCATGCTGTAGAATGAGTTAAGTTGACACCGTTTTGGAGTTATGGGTAGCGAGTCTGCCTTTAGCCTCGACGGTTGTGGGTTCGATCCCGCCCGCACAGATGTTTGCATTGATCTTATAAATATCCGTTTCGGTCTAGGCGTTTGTCCTTGTGGGTCTCCCCACCGTGCCGGAGAGCATGTTAAGCTGTCAGTCTCGGTTGTTATCACATAACATCAGATAATAATCGTCAACTCTTGATTAATAATTTGCTCTTATCCAATGAGTTTCTGATTCGCCCTTAAAGTTGTGGAGGTCAAAGGGCAATCGCTCTGTGTAAAAACTAGTAACCTGTCAAATCCAGATAAGAGTAATAGGCAGACCCTGGGTAAAAACTCGTATAGTACCGGGAATACGAAGCTGTAGAATGAGTTAAGCCAACATACTTGCGTTATATTTTACTTATTTTCTTGGTGATAACGTTCTATAAGAAATCCTCATAATTTTTAAATTTCCATTAAAAGCTTAACTAATACAAGATTTTTTAAACTAAATGCCCTTTCTAATAATTGCAATGCTTAAAACAATTGACTTAAATTGGCATGGCTCTACGGTATACATGTCATAAAACCAAATAAACCTAGAGCATTACTTGTATTTTGAGTATTTTCGTTCTATATTTCCAGCGACATTAATCTACAATACTGAAAGCATAATATACTTACCGGTAGACTTATGATCTTGTCGCATAATTGACGATAATGTGACGCAGCGGTAGCGAACCTGCCTTTAGCGCCACGGGTTTCGGGTTTGATGCCCGCTCGGAGCAGATGTTTGTATTATAAAGGTATGTATCCTTGCCTGGGTGTATTTGTACGTGTTCTTGTGTATGTTTCCGGACCATCGAAACAGGATATCACTATCCTAATTGGGGCCGTTGAGTGTGTAGCTTTTATTTTTATTATTATAAAATTTCTTCTTTCTGTTCGTAAAATGAGTTCAATCCCTTTTTGATCTCTTTTTCTCTTTCTTAAAAAAAAAAATTAAAAAAAAAATCGTGCTCTTAAACAGCTCAACCTCGACAGAACAACGAAAAACTGCCTCGGGTTTGTATTATTGCGAATTGTAGTAATTCCACTAAGGTAGTAAATATAAATAGAACCGGCGAAGTTTGTGTTGGACCACGTACAAAAAAGAGTTTAGTGGTGCTTCAACGGTAGCACAAGTAAATTGCTTTTATAATTATACTCAAAATGGCGTACGACTAAAACATTCCATATATCAAATCTTCTTTTTTTCTTCTTCCTAGCATTATTCCCGGTATTTACCCAGGGTCTACATAAGTAGACCTTTCTATCTATCTAGTATAAACTCACTTTTCTAATTTGGCGGGTTACAAGTTTTCACACAAAATATGACCTCCGCAACCCTAACGACGAACGAGTAACTCATTGGATAGGAGCAAACCTATCAAGAGTATACGATTATTATCTGCTGTTTTGATAACAACCAGGTCCGACAGCTTAACGTGCGACTCAAAGCAGGATCACTTCCAGCACGCAACAACGAATTATTAAAAAATATAGATTTTAAATTTCTGTTTAAATTTTCTTAGAATTTTCAACCTCATAATGATTTTTTATTCGGAAAAGCATCAGAACTTTTGCGTATATTTCTCACATTTTTGATGATGACTTATTTATATAGCATTAAAGTGAAATATCGTATAAATATCGTAGTATTTTCGTTATTACATATGTAAATTACGTAAAAACAAAAAAAAAATCAAATTCATGATTAAAAAGACCTACCATTAGCTGCCAATTTATTACATTTATAAAGGAAAATTTCGTAACGAACTCGTAAATAAGTCGTGTCACCCTTATAATTTGCTAAACTGATTTATTCTGAAGTCTAACGCTGGAGTCGGCTTGGACATTTAACCTCATTATAAACTAAGTTATAAGGTCCGTTTTAATTTAGTTAAGTTTGAAATTAGACGATCAAAGATCTCTCTTCTTGAACACAAACTTTTCGCTACAATATATTGAATGATGCTAGCGATACTTGAAGTATCACATGCGCGTTGCCCACCCTAGGGATAGGAGCGAAGGCATGAGAAGGGAAGTTATCAGAAGGAAAAAAGGAAGGGTGTAGAGAAGGTCGGGTCACGAAATTGACCACATCGAAACAGTGCTCTGTAACTTTATGCCGATTTTCTTTGATAGGGTAGTAGTTCCCTGGTCGAACCTCATTTCTTGTGGGAAAAATATGGCTCTATTGTATTTTTAAATTATACTTCTATATTTCAGTATATAGTAATTCGTTATATAATACTTGAATTTAAATAAACCTTTCACATTTCTCTGTACAGAAATAAGCTAAGATATTGAAATATTTACTTATACTTGCAAAAAAGAGCTACTTAAAATATATAATACAGACTAAACTAGAAATTGGTTTGGTTTGAAACCACATAGGTATAAATATTAGTTGTATATGTCTGTGTGTGTGTGTGGATTTTCCACACTGGAAACAATAAGATTTATGAATATAACTTTTCCGAGAGTAACTCGTATTTTTTATACTATAGCAGCAGTTCTCGATTCGCTCGCATGGATACAGAATTGTTTTGTTTTTACAGTATGATATCCTTATTCTTTTTAAGCTATTGCATAACTTCTATCGTGGGCTTTGAACGCGGTGACCTAATCAAGAAATTCCGTAACGAAAATAAAACCTAACACCCCCCACAAGAAAAACTATAGCAAATACCTCAAATACATTTAGTATTGGAAAATGATCTTTAAATAATACGCTACCATTATCTTTAAATAATAATACTTATAATAAAGACTAAAGTGCCACAGGTTTTTTTTAAATAAAGATAGCCTAAGCTATTCCTTATAAGATTAAGTATCTATCAACAAACCGACAGACAAAAAAAGGTTGTTTAATGCTTTTTAACATCACAAAAAGAAACTTCAGCTCACTTTGAATAGATATAATTATAATAAGTATATTTGGTTACTTCGCATTCTGCACTTCAATGCATCGCTATTCATTATCCGTCACGAGGGCATGAAATTGTCTTCCAGGACCTCCCGAGGTTTTAAATTGAATCTTTATAAAAACAAGTATACCGATGAAACCCAATAAAAGAGTTCGTTTATGTTGCAGATGTTCATGGACGGGGATCAATTGCATCGACCGCTCGCTTGACTCACTGAGCAAAAAGATTACTTAGTAATATTTTGCTTGCAATAAAAATACTTAATTCTTTATAGCTAGATTTTATTTATAAATACAATATTTTTAAAGATGGTATAATATTCTATTTAATGTCGAATCCATAACGAAGCCTCAATAGCTCAACGGTATGGCCGACTCCACTCCGTTAACGCGAGAGTCGCGGTTTCGACCTGACTCTCTTGGGCTATTGTCGTACCCACTCCTAGCGCAAGCTACAAGCTTATTTGGATGGGCAATAGGAATATTACTAAGGCCTTGAAAAAGCATTGCTAATATTCTTAAAAAAAAAAGATTTATGTTATAGCTCTGACACAAATGTAATGATCCCAGTTAGCATAAGAAAGCAAATACGTACGTATTTGAATACCCGCATATATTATAAATATATAAAGGTAAATTGTAACCATAATTCTGAATAGCTTAAATACGAGTAAGATTAATTATAATTACGGTACGCTGTTATTATTCATGCAGTAATTCTCCCCTTGACAAGAAGAGGATTTCAAACTCACCTAAATACATGGCTAAAATTTAATGTTTTTGAAGATAACGAGACTCAGGGCTTAGGGGAAATTAGGATAACAGATTTTTTACTACAATTTTCGACCACTGACTTGACACTTACAAAATTATTTTAATATTTTGTTTACAATAAATGTTACAACATATTTACAAATCAATACGATCTAAAATGACAAATAATTACAACTTTACAAATCATGTTCCCGGCGAATGGTGGCAAGAATGTTAGCTGAATCGTAATCCTCGTTTTTTGGGGGAAAAATGAAACCAGCCCTTCTGTTACGTGTGGAAGCAAAGAGTCCAAAAAATTGTTTTTGAATTTATATATATTTTCCATATCCGAGGAGAAATAGTTTTAGTAATGTAAATCCCTTCGATATATACATAATTATAGTGTACTGATTTATTATAAGGTTCTGCGTATACTTTTATCCGGATTGGGCGGGTTACTAGTTTTTACATGGTACGATTGGCATCTGACCTCCGCAACCCTAAGGGTGAAGCAGTAAGTCAATAAAATTATATAAACACAAATAATAAGAGAAAATAACTTATCAATAGTTTATCCATCAACGATTATCATCAGATGTTATGGCAACAACCGGGACCGATAGCTTAACGTGCTCTACGAGGCACCGTAGGGGGACATCAAATATCTGCTGTGATCGGGATAATCGAACCCATGACCGCCGAGGCTCAAGGCTCACTACACACCGTAATAAATAAAAAAACGAATAATCAAGAGGAAAGCTTAAGATTATACAATAGCAATGCCGCCATTAAATTCAGAGTCTTTCCAAATTTCTTATTTACATAGCCAGTTCAACACGATCTGCCTTAATCAAGATTGGCGGACAAATAAGCTTTGCCCCTGTTCCCGGAGGATTTCACGAAATCCGCATAATAGCGAGAGCTCGGCTTTCGGTCGTGGTCCAAGAGAAAGCCTTTGCAATCGATACAATATACGCTTCAATATTATTTGGCTTTCTACCGTATACCTGCTGCTAGCAATATTGAAAGCTATAAAAATAATTTATTTATTACTAGATTTTGCCCGCTGCTTAAGTATTTTTATAGATAAGGAACCGTCTCGTTCCTACGAAACGAATTAATTACTATTTATTTGAATGAGTGTTATTTATTATGATTTTAAAACAAATAGTTGTTAAATTATTGTTGTTAAAATCTAAATTGCTATCATTGTAGATTTTGTATATATGGAGCCATAGAGTAATAAAGTCCTAAATTCATAGTTCCATAGCATTTAGAGGTCTATAATAGCTGATATTATGTTCTTGTGAAATAAAATTTTGACAAGAGCGAACATAAATTTTCACGAAGTGTCAGATACAAATTTTCTAAGGTTCTTTGTCATAATTTGGTTTTGACAGCTCTAGATATTTATCACCGAACGAAATCTATAACATTTTATACTTAATAAATAAATAAATAAACGCTGCACACTCAACGGCCCCCATTAGGATAGTAATAAGTAATTAATGTGCTATAAAAACGTCTTATTTTAAGCATTTGTATATTTATGTCTACAATACTGTAAGGACCTATAAAACTTGTTATAATGTTAAAAATATTTTATTTTAATGTTAAAAACTCGAAAATCGTTACGGCAGTTAATACAATAAAAGAAAAGTAAACATTTTTTGACCGTATAGAGTATACTTTCAATGTATAATATGAGATAAAATGCAATACACAAAATACATCTAGCTCCGAAAACAATTTTCATACCCAATATAACCGAGCCCGGTGTATCGACAACATAATCCTTTTATAGCCTTCATCGTTACTGACCCATTTTCATTATACGCATTACGTAGCGTGTGTTAAGCGTCACGAATTTAACACTAATGATAATGATCATAATTATTACCTTTAATAAAATAAAGATCTGTAAAAAATATGAACAGGCAGTCTAAATATATAAAGTCCCTACGTTTAAAAAATAATATTTCTCCGTCTACTCGCTTTTTCGTTTCTTCTTCTTCCCAGAGTTATTCCCGGTATTACACGAGTATTTACCCAGGGTCTGCTTATTACTCTTATCCGGATTTTACAGGTTACTAGTTTTTACACAGACCGATTGCCATCTGACCTTCACAACCCTAAGGGCGAACCAGTAACTCATTGGATAAGACCAATTTTTCTTATCGAGAGTTAACGATTATTATCAGATGTTATGATAACAACCGGGGTAGCTTAACGTGCTCTCTGAGGCGCAGCAGCACAGCAGCACAGCAGCACAGCGTAAGGTTCATTATCATCATCATCATCTGGTTTCAGTAAACAAAAATGAATGGCTTGTATGAAAAATGCATTTAAAAGCGACCGAAGAGTAGCATATTATAATATGACCTTATTATTGTTTATTTGATAAATGTTGATTTCTTTCGTAGAGTCAGTACGAAATAGTCAGAATTCGACGATGGTGATAAAATAAGATCATATCGTAGATATACCGGTCATTAAAATAAAATTAGATTCCATGAAGCTATAAAAGATATCGTTTACGAGTAATAGTACTACTTCATAATTTTTATCATAATAAAGATCATGCTTCAATAAAATAATGTTAAAACTGGTGATATATAAATGTTATTATTAATTAACTAATAATACGTTTTACGTATTAATTGTTGATGATTATATACCGTAGCGACATCGAAATTAATAAAGCTCTAATACATTCTCAATATGGCGAGTTTTAGAAATACTACATTATCAGTAATATGCACCACGTTCAATTGTTAATTATTAGCTCTCATAATTTCAAGAGTCCTTGATCATATCATCATAAAATCTCAAGAACCGGTTAGTAACTATACATCATATAAAAAGTCAATTTAAAGTTTAAACCATTACCTAGTCATTTCACTCCAAAGACAAAAAATCATAAACATGACATTAGTTAAAAGTCGTGAAACTCGAATTCGCACTACGAAAGTCTTTCATAATTCCCATTAAATTTTCTTTACCTGGAAAGAGATACGTAACATAAACTGGGATATCGTATGATCTTAGTAATGAATGCAGAAAATAATATAACGTAAATTTTGTCTTATGACAAGTTCATTAGCTGGACCGAAAACTGAAACAGTTGACGTAATTCAGAGCAATCAGTTTGTAACATAATTAATAAAGGCGCCGCATTTTTTACACAAATAAGGCTATCAAGGATACGGATTGCCTGATGGAAAGAAATTATAGCCAGTGTCCACTATTTTTTTATACAAACAAACATGTGTACAGCCCACCTGATGGTAAGCGGTCACCGCAGCAGAACGCTTGCAATGCCAGAGGTATCGCATGCATGTTGCCGACCCCTTAAAAACCTTTTCAACCTTCCCGTTGAAGAAACCGATACTGTACTATCTGTACGACTATCCAGTAAGTCAAAAACATCGGCATCAACATCAACCAGAGGCATGAAGTGCGCTGTATTGGACTGGAGAGAGTAAAAGAGGAAGTAAAGAAAGGGACAAAGGGACCAGAGTTTGGACCGCTGGCAGTCATTTCATCATTCTGTGTAGAGCTGACCCAACGACCAAACACATGCATTACATCCAGTAAAACTATGATAGAACTCTGAGGAACAACCTTCAGACAGAATCGAGGGTTGTCTCTTCTTTTCGGGTGGGTCTGGGGAATATTTCTTTTATTTTTGGACAGAAAAAAGTCTTTTAAATTTAAATAGCTAAGCTGTGAGTACATAAACCGTTTAACCGTAAAGCCCATCAAAATCGCGAACCCTTTAATGATTAAAATAATATAACAAAGGAAGTCATAGCGCTTTTGTTCATTTTATAAAGCCTTTTAGAATTAAGTACAAGCGTAAACTCGTCTACTGACAACAATGAACGCTGACCCGCGTATTTTATAACGTCACTAACGATATCCAGTGGTTTTTCTTCAAAACGGTATTCATTTTTACTCCTCATTTTTATTTTATGGTGGCAAGGTATGTACTAACTTACTAACTTCGCCTGTGCTGTATTAATACATAACACAAAACACTGCTGGTCCCAAGTCCGGAAGGAGGGTTCATCGTTAGGCTAACCACGTAACATGTTAATTGTGAAGTCCAAAACGAGAAATTCCGGATTGCTCAAAACTCGATGACTTAGGCATGATATAAAGTGGGTAAAACGTCTGAAAGCCCGATCCCAGCAAAAGAGACCAAGAGAATGGTCCAGAAAACGATGGAAAGATTGTGTTGAAGAAGATCTGAGAGCAATAGGTAAATGGACAGCTTGGAGAACAAAGGCCGGGGACAGAGTGAAGTGTAGAACTATCGTGGAAGGAAGGAAGGAACCCACAAAAAGTTGTAGCGCCATAGGAAGTAAGAAGTAAGGTGGCAAGGTATGTGCCACCGTATGGCATCACCTTCACCTTTGAATTGATGACCAAATTCTTGTATGTCATGTCGCCTAAACAGTCCATAATTTTAATATTAATGAGGTGTTTTTGGATCTCAATCGGAGTTTGTTTCGCCGGCTCTTCTCAGGTAGAAGTTTAATTTTGAAGCCGGTGGTAGAATCTGACTTTCAATAAATAAGAATTTTATGTTGCATAAAAATATTCAACATTATCAACAAAGCACAATGATGTATAATACCATATTTCAATTAGTACACATATAGATATTGTATAATTACCAACTGAGATGTTCATCTACAACATGTTACTATGGTTGATCCCTTAATAGGTCAGTTGCCTTCATGCGTAGATTACATTGTTAATACTATCTCGGTTATACGGCTTGTTAGCCTGGAAATATTGTTTTGGGCTCAGATGATATTGATTAAATGATGATTGAAAATTTCTATGTATTTTTATTAAATATTATTAGTATTTCTGTTCAATTTTTGTTGAAGTACAATTTTATTTTATACTATTTGTTTAATTGCTTTGTGGGTTTAGTTCGAGATTGTGAATGTATATGTAATGTGTGTGTATATGTTTTCAAATTGCTATATTTGTGATTAGCATAATGTTTGTAAAAAACATTCGGTCCACCTGACAGTCATTATAGTTTCCCATACGAGTGGGAAAAACGGGAGGAAACGGGATTTTCTCACTATAAGTACGGATACTGCTTGTTCACGTATACGTAAATTATTGAAGTAGTTACTTGTATATTAAATTTATAAATTCGTTTTACATTTAAGTAATTCTCCAAGTGTATTTATTGCTGGACATACTTATACACATCGTGTATTTTACCAAGCATTTGTGCTAAGAAATGAAATTTAGGCCTTAATCGAACCATATCTAACTCTGCAACAGACTTACGTATTAGCTTACCAATGAATCAATTTTAAGCAATTATGATACTTTCATAGTTTTTCTTGAGTACTAAAGCAGCATCATAGAGTCTGGTCGTTTGCCGTTCGTCCGGAAAATCCCCGAACGGAAGCGAGAGCTTAACGGATGACATCATTCGAGGAACATGGCGTGATAAGCGACCAACGATTTTTGGCACCGTATACTGTAAAATCTAAACTGATTTCCATAATACTGGATTTCAATTTTAAAACAACCAATATAGCAATGAAGTAAAAATACCAATGTAATTAAAGTTTCATTTAAAATATGGTTTTATAAATAATTTTAATAACAAAAGCTACACACTCAACTGCCCCCATTAGGATAGTGATTTAGATACTGGGTCGGGGGTTCGGAAACATACACAATGACAAGGACAAATACACCCAGACCAGAAAACATGCATGTATGATCAACACAAACATCTGCCGAGTAGGAATCGAACCCGTGACCAGTGTCGTTTAAGGCAGGTTCGCTACCGCTGCACCACAACGTTGAATAATTATGTTTATGTTAAATCGTATTTTAAATCGACATTAGATTTGCTTTGTTTAATTTTACCGTCTGCCGATACGAAATAATATCAAATTGAGGTCGATTTTATTTTGTTAATTATACTAAACTAATCATTCTCCTACAGTAGGTATTGATTGATGTTTATAATTATAATATAGTGTTATATTGTGCCGCCATTCAAAGTCATACCGTGATGCTGCTTAGTTAGCTTATTCTTAAGATTATCGCGTTTAAAAAAGGTTTACATTTTTAGCTTAGCTTCATCGTTATATTAACAGCGTCTGCAATATCTGTGCATCACTAACCTATTCTTATCAAAACTAATATCCGACAACATTCTGTTGGTTCTACTTTTATCTTAGTTTTTAATAAATTTTATTATACTATTAATATTTTTATGATAGCTTTCTAAATTTTCTAGGTAAAATTTTGAACTACAATTTTATATGATAATTTAAAATATATTCCTGCAATTTATTAACAAGACCGAGTAATGCGCAAGATATAACTTTTGTAGCGGAAGAACATAAAGTGACTCAGAATTGTAAATGCTGCTTTATTACCCTGAAAAGTTTTTTATTGTGCATACTATATTTATAAAATAATATTTTTTGTAGTATTATTGTTATAATACTACAAAAAATATTTATTTATACATTTATTTACGAGAAACATTACAACTTATTTACAGTTCTTCTTCATCTTAGCATTATTCCTGGTATTTTATTTACCGGCGTCGGGACGTGACGACCCCATCGTCGGCTGTTAAGATAGTCTCTGTCACAGTAGAGACTATTCCACCAGTGCAATCAGTCACACTGGTGTGGTCTTTTGTTGCAAGAGGCCGGCTAGGTAGGTACCACCGCAATGTCAAATATTCTACCGCCAAATAGTAGTATTTAGGCATTACTGTATTCCGGTTTCGAAGGGCACTATAGGCTATTGAAATTACTAGGCAAAGGAGATTCAAAAACCAATATCTCGAGTTTGGAAACGCGTGAGTGGCACCTACTAATGGTGCTGCAAGCGCTCATAAGCTATGGCAAACGCTTACCATCAGGTGGGCCGTATGCTTGCTTGCCAACTTGTGACATAAAAAAATAAAAAAATAATAGAAATATACAAATATTATTGTAAAAATAAAAGGAGAAATTATTTTCAAAGCAAAGGCGGCTCCATCATCAAAATGAAATTTGTTCATCCCGGGTTTACATTTGTGGCGAGTATTTACAGTATTTTATTTTTTACAGTATTATATTTTATGTGTGTGTTTACTGTACATAAGGCAAGCTTAGAATACTTGCTTTGATACAAAATAAGCAAGCTTCAAAATAAAGGAAAAAGTTATGTTAAAACACATTAAAAGTGCCATACTTGTTGGTCGTTTCAACCGTATTAAGCGCCTCTGATTTCTTTTACCTCTTCTCTCGTTACCGTCTCTTCTCACTTATATCACTTCGTTGCCCTGCAAGCCCTAATCCATACCATTATACATACTTATAAAAACTTAGAAGATAAACTATTTTGTCTTGTATCACACTAATAACTAGACTAGACATACAATACATTTGCTGGTGGAAACGCAGCTAGCGTTTAGGAGGGTTCATGATACAACTCTCTGAACGAGACATACGAGTTACCGCGCGAGAGGAACTTGGCTATCAAAATGTGTTGCTGGCTCTCGGACGCTTAAGTTTAAAATTAAAATGCAAATTTTTTACCTTATCACAATGTCATAGCGACCACACAGGAAAAAATATTAAGCGTGTTGTGTTCAATTACTTCCGAATAGCCGTCATTACCGTCTTATAATTATTTGTATTGTTAGTAATGAAGAATAGAATTTAAAATAGGTACTACCAGCGCATAAAAGTCGTATCCAATTTTACTTGTGTATGTGAGTATTAATATATCACAGTTCACTGTTTATCCAAATTCAATTTACGTGTTAAACTCCACTTGTTCCATATTAATTACTTCAGTCACACGATCTCAGTTTCCAACAACGAACTCCATTAGATTGCGTGTAATAGAAAACTTTGGGAAGCCACACAATATATTGCCTACAGGGTTCAAGGAGTTTTCTGACTTTTAATGGTGTCACGTTCTTAAACGTAATTGACGCTGCTACATTGGAAATACGAACATTAAGTTGTGTTTCGGAATTTCGTTGAATAAGGTTAAATTAACAATTCATGAAGTTTGTTTCAAACTATTTTATAAACTTTTGTTGTTTGTGTGTTCTTCTTATAAATAATAATGATTTTAAAAGCATTCAATTATTTCTTGCTGATTTTGCTGTCGACCTAAGGGGTAGTAGAAGAGTGAGGGAAGGAAGAAATGGATGGGGAAACAGAGGTGAAGAATTTGGGTCTCCGGCGCTCTCAATTCTCTATAAATATTGGTAATTCATGACGATTCTGTTTTAAAAACATTAAATCCCTTCACGAAAGGCGTATATGTTATGTAGCATAGTCAAAGCTCTTTTTCACAAACTTGGTTAAAAATTGGAAACGCGCATAACGAAACGAAAGCACCGCATAGCATTATAATCTGCATTATCTCTGACCTACTTTTAAAACCATTTACGAACATGTGGTACACGAATGAGTTTTTGTATGAGTATACTCGTATCATTATGTTTATAGCACGGAAATGATAACAGAACGGAGAATCGCAGGCATTATGGCGGCATATTTTTTTTATGATCTGCTTTAACAGTTTGTTGCGCCAATACGATGCTTCTGTTCGAGATAATGTCTTGTTATTTATATCATTACTGGTACTTAATGTAAGCTACAAAATGTTTTATTATAAGAAATAATTGAGTGTTAGTCTATTTTCCACATAATTTATAATAATGTAGATATCAATGATTTGTTATTGAAAACTAGCATTCGCTAAGTACTTTATTTAACTCGCAATAACGTAAGTATTGTATCAAGAGAGAAATGAAACATTTGTAAGTAAATAATATTCGAAAAAAAGCATCTGCCCCAAATATCACGGGTAGACCGATTTTGATGTTTTTTTTTTTGTGTGCACTCCGATGGATTCGAGAATGGTTTAAACAATTTGACCCAGTAGAGGGCGCTGCTATCGGGTCTCACTTTTTCTTTCATTTTTGAGGCAGGACAACGTCTGCCGGGCCCGCTAGTGACGTATATACATAATTTATAAATTCATTCTTTGACTATAATAATAATAATAATAATAATAAACGTTGCACACTCAACGGCCCCCATTAGGACATTAATATCCTGTGTCGGGGTCCGGAAACATTCACAATGACAAGGACAAATACACCCAGACCGGAAAATATGCTTGCATGGTCAATACAAACATATAATGATCCGAGCGGGAATCGAACCCGCGACCTGTGGCGTTTAAGGCAGGTTCGCTACCGCTGCGCCACAACGTCGTCAAACGTATTATAGTATGTTATAAATCAAAAAAACCCATTCTAGGATATTCCTGTTCAAAAATAACGAAGTCGGGTCGAATAACCCGAGAGATAGCATGTCCCGGACTGACGATCATTAAAATGAAATTAGCTTTGATGTTTCCATTCCATCTTCGAAATAATAATTTTCATATAAACTAGATCAGTAGTCTAAGATTTGTGGAGACTTTACTTTCCTTAATATGGGTTTCTCACGAACATTACACTTACAACGAAACGCGCATAGTTCGACGGTGATATGAAAATGATAATAAACGATAGACATTCAACGGCACCCATTAGGTTAGTAATATTCTGTGTCGGGGTGCCGGAAACACACACAATGATGAGTAAAAGCACACCCAGACCCAGAATACAATTTTTGTTTTTTTATGTAAGAGGAGGCAAACGGGCAGGAGGCTCACCTGATGTTAAGCGATCACCGCCGCCCATGAACATCTGCAACACCAGAAGGCATGCAGGCGCGTTTCCGACCTTTAAGTCGTTTCCGACGTTGATTCGACAGAGTGGTTGTGCGAGGAAGAAAATGTCTTCTAAATCGCGCTGTTATGGATTTCCAGACATCGAGGTGGTATGGATTGAATTTAGAGTTTTGTCGCGATGTATTGAAATGTTTGTATTGACCATACATGCCTGTATGGTCAATACAAACATGTGTTCCAAGCAGGAATGAAACCCGCAACCCGCGACGCATAAGGCGTCAATATATAATATTTTTTCTATATCTTTGTCCGAAGTGACTGACGATCCACCGAATATTATTGTAGTTCTTGAAAGAGTATAAACGAATAACATCAGAATGATGACGTGTTTCTTATATTATACAACAAAACGAGATAAGAAGCCATTTAAAATACGTAAGAATTCATAACATGCACTTTTCTTCCCTTATCTTGATTATTTCTTTGGACGGCATCCAAGTGAGGTCGACAATGTAAATTTGATAGTCAAATTTAACGTCTTTATTTATACAAAAATATTAAATTCGATTTTTGTATTTAAGTAAGAAATAAGATATAAAAAATTGAAAAGAGAATTATTACAGAGAAAAGTAATAGAGTAGCTATTTTTTTTCTATAAAATATTGGTGATGCTTTTCAAGTCTTTACTAATATTCACATTTCCCATCTTTTTCCCATCTTTACTAATATTCATTTTAGTTTATGTTAGGAGTGGGTACGATTAGTATCGAACCTGCAAATCTCGCGTTACAAGTCGGCCCTTCTACCGTTCAGCTATTGACAGTATTGCCTTAGTGACAGTATGGTTTTTATTTTCTGGCTATATTCAACTTTATTATCAGATAGATATGTATAGTTACTTTTATAGGTAAAAAAAGATGTTTAAAATTATTAAAATTTCTGCCTTCCAAACTTCAACACAATAAGAGAGACAAAATTAAAGTACAAAACTTTCTATTCCCAACCTTATTACGGTTATTTTTATACAAACACCTTTACTAAAGCAATAATACCACAATTAAAGGCGTCGGGATGTGACGACCCCATCGCCCGCTGTTGGGATAACCACTGTCACAACAGAGATTATTCCACCAGTGCAATCAGTCACACTGGTAGGTCTTCTGTTGCAAGAGGCCGGCTAGGTAGGTACCACCGCAGTGTCCAATATTCTGCCGCCAAATAGTAGTATTTAGGCACTACTGTGTTCCGGTTTGAAGGGCATTGTACGCTAGTGAAATTACTGGGCGAACGCGATTTAAGAACTAATATCTCGAGGTTGGCAACGCGTGAGTGGCACCTACTCATGGTGCTGCAAGCGCTCATAGGCTACGCAACCACTTACCATCAGGTGGGCCGTATGCTTGTTTGCCAACTTCTAACATAAAAAAACGATCGTAGGTTTGGTTTCCGCTTGGGGCAGATAGATATATCGATAGGATCCAAATAGATTAATATCTTAATCGCGTAGTTGTGTACCTACATTTCATTATTAAAAAAGCAGTTTACTTTAAACAATAATCTGAGACTTGGTTGCTCCTTGTGTATACACAAGATCAATATCCTCAGAAAATGCTTAAGATAGTGTGCAGTGTCTCAAAGTGGCGATGCAATTACCGCCCGAGGCGTTTATTTAGGGGTTCTGTATATCTTGGTCTTACTGAGCAAAGTGACTTATTTGTTTACATACTTAAATCTGTATGCAGACAAAAGATTATAGCGTATAAGGAAAATGCTTGACGCTGATATTAGTTTGCTTAAGCCGCTGGAAAGCTTTATCCTCGTTATAAGTATGGGAATTATATTCTTCGAAAGAGATAATTGGAGTTAAGCTGGTGTTAATGATTACTGAATCGCTTTGATTGAAGTTAAATGAAGTGTAACGTATTCATAACGTGTCCATACAAGATGGCATTTTGGTATATGATTATGTAATTAGGTCATGATAAAAAAATGTTCAAAGTTACTGCTTTTTGATTGATTCTTAATTATTAAGTTTTCTTTGAATGAGCTTATTCATCATTTTAATGAAATATTATGAATCAGCAGAGATTATTCCACCAGTGCAATCAGTCACACTGGTGGTAGGTCCTTCAGCAGGGGTTATTCCACCAGTGTAATCAGTCACACTGGTGGTAGGTCTTTCAGCAGCGATTATTCCGTCAGTGCAATCAGTCACACTGGTAGGTCTTTTCTTGCAAGAGGACGGCTAGGTAGGTACCACCGCAGTGTCAAATATTCTGCCGCCAAATAGTAGTGCTTAGGCATTAATTAGTAGTTCCTGTTTGAAGGGCACTGTAGGCTAGTGCAACTACAGGGCATAGGAGATTTAAGAACTAATATCTCTAGGTTGGCAACGCGTGAGTGGCACCTACTAATGGTGCTGCAAGCGCTCATAGGTTACGGCAGCCACTTCCCGACTGCCGTGTGCGCTTGCATGGGAAGCGCTGGGGGGCTTACCATCTCGCCCCCTCCGGGACTGAGCTCCGCTACCAAGCGGAGCCATGTGATTGTCAGGTCGCGTTGGTTTGTTCTCCAAGAGTTCCCGTGACCTGACAAAAACACTGAGGTCGGCCACCGAGGAGGTTTTAGTGGGTCCCCATGACGTTTCCACCTTGTCATGGAACCCCACATAACCCGGTTGTTCCTCCCAAGGACGCCGGGTATCTGGCAGTAGATTTCCTCCCCGACAACAAAAAAAAAAAAAAAAAAAACGGCAGCCACTTACCATCAGGTGGGCCTTATGCTTGTTTGCCAACTTATAACATAAAAAAGCTAAGTTAATTAACATGACGTGTATATTCTGAATTCTGATTGCAGAGTCAATGGGTTGGTTCGACCGGGAAAATGAAGGTAGGATCAGACATAATATTGTCTTAAACTTAAAAGCGACAACTGGCGGTGCAATATCGCACCCTTTTTTATCCTCTCCATCTTTTTCCCCTGCGTAGTTGAGTTTTCCATCAGAGGGAACGCTTTCCATCAGACAAGCCGTACATTTACTGTCCACCTTTCTGATAAAAAAGTATTATGATAAATGTTACAGCTATATCATAAATCCTTAGAGCTATACCTGTATTATAGGTTCGTTTTATGCGACAATAAAAGTTTTTAAGTTAAAAAATTATGTACCAACTGCATATTATATTCTATTAACTAAATTTTTATTATCCAAACATGATAACCGTTTTCTTTTATTAAAGTATAAATGTAAAACAAACACAATTTTTCTTAATCATATGAAAGAATGAGTAAAGCTGTTTACTAAAAGTACACCTATCTAACTTTGTGCACGAAATTCTTTTACATTTTGTTGAAACTTCTTTAATTTCGGAATGTAAATGAAATGCTTAAGTTTAACTTTATTTGAAATAAGAAAAGTTTTGAAAACAGTCATGGAGTTAAAATGCTTACTTATCCAAAATTATATAGAAAATTACTGTGGTGCATAAACATAAATTACAATTTAAAAAATTTATTATTATTTTTTATCGATTTCACTATTTATTTGGTATTATTTATTATTTAATATTTATTGTTACTATTGTCATGGTTTCGTAATTAATGTGCATTAATTTTCTCACTTTTGTAACTGTTTGTTGGCCAATCACAGCGGTGCTGGGATGATGTAAAATTGGCTGGAAAATTCGTTGAAGGGGCGCGAAAAAGGGTGAGAAATGGGACTAAATAGGAACTATATTACTATATATATAGGAACTATAGGGAATAGAACTCTACACATTGTGCATATCTATTCTTCTAATATCTATTCTATATACTGTGTTTTTTTATGCTTATGTCACACAGCTTAGGCTTTGAAAGCCAGTTTTTAATTTAATACTGAACAATTAAATTTTATTTTAATACTGGATTGTGTTTTATTTCTATCACTCAACTAAAACATAGTAGGTTAATAATTAATAAACGATTTATTTTTAACTTATTTTATTAGTTATCAATGTGTGCACATTTAACAAGTAGCTTTAAATACGTTATTTATACACTTTATGCTAACATTTTAGTATGTATTTAATACATTTACAAAGTCGAATATAAAGTCATAAATACTGGAGATAGCTCCTATAATATTTTATGAACTCGGATATTTTTATAAGTTCGCAAAGATTAACAATTTTGCTGATGGTATCAATATACAAATTGAAATAAGAATTATTAAGCTTTTTGTCTGAAATCAAAAAGAGGGGGTTATTACCTCGGCTGAATGTAGTTTTTGTGTTTTAAGTGAAATATGCGCTGTGAAATGATAAACTAATTTTGATGATCCTTTTTTGGATAGGGTATCCATCCAAATGGTCCCATACATTTTATGACGATCCGATCAGTGATTTATAAAGATACAGAATGATACTTATACTTTGAGTAGTATATCATTCTGTAATAGCTAATTATCAGCGATCATTTTAAGAATTGTATTGTATGTATTAACGCGTTACACGGTACGCGTTAGCTGGTTAAAATCGGTTGACAGCGATAAGTTAATAATATTAATTCTATTTAAAATCGTGTTTGTATATAGCCATTATTTCATTAACGTAACTAATCATATGGTCTAGGAGGCGGTGAAGATCGACCTTCACCTAACTGATAACCATTATAATGAGACACATTTCTGATCAAATTTTATTAATTTCTTAACACGCCTATGATATCTTTAATGAAATTAATTTTAGTAAATTTTTTGTTCATAGCCTTCTTTTGATAGCCGAAGAAATTTCGTTTTCAACTGATAGATTTTTACATGGAGAATATGCCTTCTTAGGCTGGCTGATTTTTCTGTTCACGGCTACTTGGCAAGCAGATATGAATAGGTCAGTAAATATAGGTGACGTCACCGATCTGATTACCAATGAAAATTGGTAATAGAAAAACTTAACAAAAAAATTAATTATAGGCGTAGGCTTGCTTGCAAAAATCCGTTCATGGAATATGATTGCCAAGCTTAAAGATCTTTGACCCAATCAAAGCTATCAGCATGTTTAGAAATCTATAAAAAATATATCTCATCCGGTTATCAGATGGGTGAAGGTCGTTGTTCTACCTCTCTTTACCTAATACAGAATGCAATTAAGGTGACAATTCTTTTTAATTTATTGCTCATACATTTATAATGTTATATTAAAATCATACACTAAAAGGATATCAAATAATATTTAGTTATGGTACATGTATGAGAATGCGAATTTGTAACTCATTTACGAATATATATTTCTAGAAATATAATTCTTATAATAAGATAAAAATGCTATTTCTCAGATAATATTTACAGACCTAGGGAATTATGTTTACAGTTGACATTGAACAGTATAATACTTATTTCTACTCGTAATTTGGAAGCACACAGAAATAATAGTAGATACGTATTATATCAATACACTTTTATACAATAGAAATTTATATCGATTACTACTCTTAGCACAACGGATACAATATTAGTACTTCGGAAGCATAGAAATCTTAATAAAAGGTATCTACTAGAAATTTTAAAAGTTGCTTATTACTTACGACACACGTGTCAACGTCTTGCCGCTAGACTTCTCTGACGCATGCTATCAATACTACATACGCAGAGCACGAGGAAAGTTTTCCATTTCATTGTTACGTGATTTCATATCACTCCAGATTTATTAGCTTACTCAGCAATTGTAAGCAGCGACGATAAACGACAATAAAGCATGCTCGCACCGCTTGTGGCTCATAGGTCACAATTGCGGCGTAAAGGTCCACGGATATGCAACTTCTATTATCTTATTATTAAGATTTCTCCGTTCACAAGTATAGTAGGCAATTTATATTAAAATGAATTAATTTTTTATTGAATGATATGTTAATTTTTTTTAAATAATATTAAAAAAAATATGCTTGACAATTTATGACAGTTTCTAACAACAAAATCAACAATTTTAATTTATTTCTTACTTCATTTATTATACACATTTTACATTTAATTTTTCTATTTTTCATAAAATCATTATAATTTGCTCTTAGAAGAAAAATCATCACACCAAGATATTTAATAAATAATATGTAAAAATATCCATTACATTTTAGGAGAACAACATTCGTTGTACTTCTATTCTTTGATATTTTTATAGATGTGAGGATATAATTCTATTTTGTTTTTCTACGAAATCAATTTCAACAATACTGATTTAATATTAAATACTATATTATACAATACATCGAAAAGCATAATCATGTAATAATCTGATACTAGAATACTGTCTGAAGATTTTGAAATTATTTTTGGTATTATATTAATTTGATCAAACATCCAATACAGTTGAATATTTATAAGGTAGCTAATAAATAATTTAACAGAATTACGATTTAATTAATTTAATTCTAAAACATTAATTTGAATCTGTATGAAATTATGTTGAATATTTATCGTTTAATCTAATTAATTTAATTTATTCGATTTAGATAAAATAAATATTCAGTTTTGTTAAAGCGAATTCTAATTTATATCGGGTTTCATTTACTTTTAAAAGTCACTTGATCTGCCAGCAAATAATTACATTTAATTATCTTATGGAATAGCGAACGCTTCTCAGATTTAGATTAAATAGGGGCCACGACTAATTAATTTAATTTTTACTTTACAATTTTCTAAACTCGCGTTTGGTATTATTGTATTGATTTATATTATTATGTTAAATAAATAGATACAACGGTTATCTTATATATCTAAATATAATAAAATATTTATTTATATCTTACAAAGTTATGTACATAGGGTTATAAATTTTAAATCTCCGTTAAATACTTTTAAAACTTTTTTATGGCACAAATAAAAAATACGGCATAAATCTGGCAATCTCGTTTCATTTTTAAATCAGGTCATGATGTGACAGCAAAAAAGAACTTTATACGGCGTCAATATTTCCTTTTATATGGTATACGGTGAAAACATTTTCTCTCATCTCGTTTTATCTTAAAACGCACTTGGAATAAATAATTTATTGTCAACCTTAGACCCTCTCTCATCTTCCCGATTCCATACCTTTGTTTATTCTGGACCTTATGTTGGCTAAGTTGTTGAAGATATGTTTTATTTTCTAACATTTCTATGCACATATAATACAAGTTACAAATTCAAGTTGTTCACGTTATCGGCGTACAAGAACCTTCATAACATTTTAGGCCGGGTTCACATGTTCCTCTAAAACCGCCGCAATCCTCTCCCAATGTTCTTGCACACACTTTACAGCATCTGTTAAAAATAAAGTTTAATTTATTTATTTTGGAGCTTTTTTTTCATAAGTAAACTGAAATTTAGTAGTAATAAGGAATTATGGATCTACTACAATTAATAATGCTTTTTTTTTGTTGCGAAAACAGTTTTTAGAGTTTGGGATCACGTTTTTTAAGCTGCCTGCCATACTGACGTATGTCTTATGTACAAAGAATGCGTCACGTATTCAGCATAGTAACGCATTTAGAGTGCTGCTTAAGCTACCTCTATTCTGCGGTAAAATGCGGTCATTCGGCAAATGTATGTGCATGGAAGCGTGCACTAGTGTTATAAGTTTCAGTTTTGTGTATTTTTTACTTAGATAAGAATAAGTTTCTACTAACATATTTCATTATTGTGGTCTACATGAAATTAAAGCTAACAGCTTTAGAGCTAGCAATATTTTTTATATTTATAAAACAAGGCAAACGAAAAAAGTAAATGAAATATTGGAACGGCTATTTATATAACAGCTATTTTCACACAAAGAAGGTATCTCTTTCGTCAAACTTGCATAGCACTAATTATTTCTCTATACGGCCAAAATGACCATTCGAGATAGCTATTTTTAGACACAGGGGCATTATTCTATACATAATCAAATAGGTACTTAGTGACACCTCAAACTAATTACCCAAAAAATAATAACATTTTCTAAGACTAGTATCTAAGAAATAAAAATTGTATTCAGGCTTCGATATATTGAAATTTTGTATGTCTGTAATTCGATTTTTATTTAATTTCTAAAATTTCGAACAAATGAAAAATACCAACCTGCACGGATCCCACACAACTATGCCTAACCCTGGACATCCACTTGGTTCTAAGGCCTCACACTCACTAGGATTGCACACACAGTCCCATCCCCGCACCGCCCCCGCCACCACTACCAGCGTCACCATCGCCAACCACCTGATCATACTGTTCACATCACATAACGCGATCGCACTTTATATTGTCCTTGTTGAAGCTTTACACATTGTCCTTATTAAAAAAATTCACATTCTGAAACAAAAAGAAACAAGCGATATAATACTATTAATTAATAATACAGTTTACTATAACATATCGAGAAAAGCTAACTAGTCACAAATAAAAATGCTTGGGGTGGTTCGAGACAGGGTAGGGTGAAAAAGCCGGTCTCTTCCATGGCAACGGCGTCGGTAAACTCAGGTAGTTCATTTACTAATAGGTTCATATATACTATGAATTAATATTCACGTATTCAGTTGTTATTTAAATTTCTGTGGTAACAAACAAACGTATGAGATAAGCGTGATAATATAAATAAGTTGTCAAATGCTGTGGTAGTATATGAACGGTCGCAACATCACTAGTATTACCAGCATATTGCTGACCCGAGAGCGGGTAAAATGAACACTCCACATAGAAAAGTGAGCGACAGAAGTGATGTCAGTTTCTGCTTTCGGCGGTTTCACTTATGGAACGAAATGCATTATACAACTACTTCACATTATTAGGAGAATTTAGGTCAGAAACAATATTCAAAATTGATTCACAATTAGATGATATTGCAAAAAACGTAATGAAAATTCACCTAAGTGATGAATTTCATTCTTTTGGAATAAAGTCATAAAAGCACTTATTATATGCTTTCTATTTTCATTTCTTAGGATTGGCAGAAAAGAATTACGGTGAATAGAATTGCTTTAGGGCCTTCCAGTAAATCTTATCAAGCAAATCTAATTAGGTTACTATATAAGCAATTCCGTCTCTCTCTTGATCTTTTATCTCAGAATATAGGATCCAGGATAAAGATGGCTGCGCGTAATGGATATTAATTTAGCGTGCAGAAATCAAAACCATTAGTTATGGTAGATGGAGAAAATGATATTATGGATAAAGATAATATAATACGAAATAATACCATTTCTACCAATGTTCTGAAGTAAAACAGAACTATTCAGGACTGAGAAGAGGATTGGTTGTTTTTGTACAGTTAAGACTAGACAAACACTAAATGAAAGACCGAAGATGATTATTCAAAACATTGTTTACTTAAGACACAAAAAGAACTTCAAAAAAATAAACTAATAACGATTTTCAATCCTTCATGACGATAGTGAATTTTTAGATATATCTTTATTTAATATAATAATATATTCAAAATCAGTGCATGAATTATAGTAAACTTGAAATTTTGCCAAGTTAAATGCACAGTTTGTAGTTAAGATTCGTTTGAATAATAAATATGTTAATCAGGTTCCTACGATGCCAATCTAATGAGACCTACTTTGTGTGTTATATTATTAAGTTAGTGTAACTTAATAATACATGACTATTAACATAAAAAAACCTTTTTGAAAGACGTCCTTAAATAAGTATGTTATCACAACAATAAATCTATACTTAACACAACATGTACTATTTAACATATTATTTGATTCTTGGTATAAATAGATACATTAACACAGCCAAGTTTAAGACCGATAATTGGTGAAAGATGATTAACACCTGCACCACCTGCTATACTTGGACCAAGCAGACACGATCCTCAGTCATGAGAATACGACTAAGAAGAAATAAACAATATAATTGTAAAACTATCAAAATTATCATCGCCAATTTTATAAAAACACCATTGAATTAAGTTAATGAAATTAATTTATTTATTCTAATTTATATTTATTTATATTATTCATTTTAATCACAATATATATTTTAATAGATACAAACAAATATTTGACAATTTGCCACAAAACATATCAAGTTCGGAATTATTCTCTAAGATTGCGTTGAAAGATGACAAACTTCTCGGTATTGGAGAATTTTTGCGAGCAATTGTTCGACTTTTTTTAAAGGCGTCGGGATGTGACGACCCCATCGCCCGCTGTTAGGATAACCTCTGTCACAACAGAGATTATTCCACCAGTGCAATCAGTCACACTGGTGGTAGGTCTTTTGTTGCAAGAGGCCGGCTAGGTACCACCGCAGTGTCCAATACTCTGCCGCCAAATAGTAATGCTTAGGCACTATTGTGTTCCGGTTTGAAGGGCATTGTACGCTAGTGAAATTACTGGGCGAACGAGATTTAAGAACTAATATCTCGAGGTTGGCAACGCGTGAGTGGCACCTACTAATGGTGCTGCAAGCGCTCATAGGCTGCGGCAGCCACTTACCATCAGGTAGGCCGTATGCTTGTTTGCCAACTTCTAACATAAAAAATAGAAAAACTTGGTGATACCGCGAAAAACTTGTGTCGACGGGCCCGAAGGTACTGACTGTGCATCGATATAGCCATGTAGGATTTTTCACATTCTTCTAAGCTGACCGCAATTTCGCCTTACTTTTAAACCTAAATGTCTTAACAAATATTTGGTCGGATAAAGAAAGGGGTAATAACCGCTTAAAATATCGAGTTGTCACTGCTACTCATAAAGTAGAAAGTTGTAGTGACTGCTTTCTTTAAATGCAATAATTTTATTGCATTTTAAAGATGCAATGATACGATTTTTTTTAACTGAAATTATAGTAAAAATTTACAGTCACGTACTACTCTCTGGAGGTATACAGTTTAACTCGATTGCTCACAATCAGTGCGAGTGTAACTGTTCAACACACTGAAATGCAGCTCACATAGTAAGCTCTTTGAATAGTAATTACATTACATGGTAGCTTAATGAGATTGCGTGTTGTGCTTATATGTAATCAATGGATTTTAGCTGTTAATTAGATTTTAAACAATTGTAACATTTATGAATTAATTTTTAAGTTAAGCCATGTACTTATTATTGGGTTTATTAATTTTGTAATTGTAGAGTTTGGCGTGACCAAAGCAGATTTACTCTCTAATAGACAACTTGAAATAACATCGCCCTTATAGGCTACGGTTACCGCTTACCTTGAGATGGGCCGTGTGTGGGCCATATGTTTGCTTGCGTTGGCAAGCAAGCATGTATTGCATTGGCATATTAGTATTGTTCCATTTTGTTGTTTGAGTCCGAGAAACATATCCTATCTTCTTCTCATTCTTTCTCATCCTTCTTCTTTTTATGTGAATAAGTTAGTAAGCAAGCATACGACCCACCTGTTCGTAAGCGGTTGTCAACACTATACATTTTGTCACTCACGCGTTGCCAATCTCTAGATATTGGAACTTGAATCTCATCTAACCAATTTCAGTAGCTACAGTATACTTCAAACCGAAACAAACAAACATACTGCTTTGCGGTAGAATAACTTACACTGCGACGGTATCTATCTGGCCGGCCTCTTGCAATAAAAGGCCTTTTACCATTAATCTTGTTATACTTCAACACAGTTGCAACGACTCTGTCAAATATTTGGAATCATAATGTTCAATTTAAAGCACTGTGAAATTAAGCCAAACAAAGCAATTTAATTTCGAAATATCCTTGAATTGAATTTCCGTTTTGTATCCTATTCAATCAAAGTTCGGAGCTAAATAAACAAGTTTACACAATCGTCTACCATTTTTGCGCGATGAGAATCTGTGGGAGCAGTCCAATCAGTACAAAAGTGCACTGTGAAATAGCTGGCTTCGCGTTTCCTCTCGAGTCTAGACAATAACTTATTTTATTACCTCCTACTGTTTGATTTCAGTTTTATAGCAAAACTTTTGTGAATTTATTTTGAATGATATTATAAAATCTTCTTATTGGAATCAGTAAGAAAATAGTAAAATATTTTGTAGTCAACTTATTTAGTGTATATAATTATAGCGCGATTGTTTTTATTGTTAAATAAGGTAATTATCTTATTCAACAAGCATATTATATCGATTTTATGTTAATGACCTTGTCATGTACACTTATAATCAACGAAAAACTACAAAGTATTACTTACTAACTCGATTTACTTTATTTATTTTCATGGTTATTGTTTGCCTGTTTTAGCCTTGACTGCGTAGCCAGGTAGGGGAGAGGTAGAAAACTGAGACCAGAACGTGAAACGTGGGTTATTGTGTTGTAGGTTTCCGTACCCAAAGGGCAATAAGCAACGAACCCTATTACTAAGTTTTCGTTATCGGTCCGTCTGTCACGATGTTGTATCTCACCAACGGTAGTAGTTAAAAAGTCTAAAGTTTCACAATGGACAATATAATTTGTATTTCTGTTCTCACACTAAAATTAACACACACTAAAACATACTAAAAATAAAATAAAATTTCAAAATAGAGGGGGCAACTAAAAAATAAATTTGATATTTTTACTCTACGATGGTACGAATTCCTTTATATCGATCGATTCATCCATTTGGCCGTTTTTTTTTAAACACACCAATGATGTGATGAATGATATATTATCACTACAGTACCTACAACAGCTTTCCATGTGATCAAAGCACATAATTTGCTAACAACCTTACAAATTAATCCCGTAGATTAAATTCAATACCATCTTTCAGAGAAATACGATTACGGAGACAATCTGATCGGAATAATAGCTTTTCTGATCCAATTTCAGAAATAAGACTACTATATTGAGATATGTGATCAAGTGGATATCAGATAATTTGTTAATTATTTTTTCCATTATCTTTCTCATTATTTACTTATTTGTGCCATTAGCAGTACACGTACTTACTTCTAATATAAGCCATATAATACTAGCTTCTGCCAGCGGCTTCGTCCGCTTGACCAACGATTTTATTACAAAATCTGAACGCCCTTTCCTCCCTTTTACAAACTTTGTATGTCATATTTGGACGCAAATAAGCAATACCATGTCAACCCACACGAATGTCATTTCGAGAAAAACGCGTTTTAAAATTTTGAACAACTTGCTTTATATGACTTTTTTTATGTAAGTTATTTTACATATCCTTTCTCTAGACTATGTACAACATTTCATTATAATCAGTTAAGTAGTTTTGGCGTCAAAGCGCAACATACAGACAGACAGACAGATATACAGAGTTACTTTCGCATTTATAATGTTAATAAGTATTTTATTTTTATACATAAAGAAAAAACTTCGGTTCTCTGTTGTAGAATATGCTTACATAGGAGAGTGACGTTTGGCGCACTTAAAGTTTATTTGGGGAAGAAGTGAAGAATGTTAAATTTCATGATATTGTTTTTAACTCCGGGGGCAAATGTCTACTCCACCTGATGGTGAGTGGAGTCCACACGTGAAGGTGGCTAATATGGTTGCAGAAGGCGAACTGCACTAGCCACCCTCGCCCTGCCTACCCGCAAAAACTCTCTTCACGCCTCGTTTGATGGACACCAGGTTGTAAGCAGGGAACACGTGTACCGGTGGCGGATATATAATAATAGCAAATATTAAAACTGACTGTCAAACACGCGTCTGACATTTAATCTGTCTATTCATACAAGTAAATCATAAGTTTATAAATTGTATACCGCGTCGACAGGGCAACGGGATAGCAATGGTTTTTTTTAATTCGTCAACTATATAATAGTTTTATAGGAATAGCAGATTTTCCATTGTCTAAAGTCCCGTTAAATCAGTCCTTTCATAAATTCGCCGAAACAAACAGATACAACAATTTTAGAAATTGTATTTTTTTTATATAAGTACAGTAAATTCATATGCATTTAGTGAAAAGCTAATAATTTAGAATTACAAACAGACACTCTAGTTTTATTTATTTGTATAGATCTCTTAACTATAATGTACGTTAGATTTACTGGAATTCGTGTAAATCTACATATGATATACATACATACATTGTACACATAACAAAGTTACAACAGTAACTCCCGTAACTCAAATATAGTAATATAGTGGTAGTCACGTATTCAAGTTCCTTGTAATCGTGGCTCAAGCAAAACTAATGTTGCAAGTAGTTCCCAGTTCCCGTGATCACAGTAAGTTATACAAAGGGCTCGTATTATTTACAATGAACTCTGCCTATTATCCAAGTAATGGTTTTGGCAAATTGCTGATAGAGAAACTTGCTCACTAATAAATAGGCGCAATTTGTACACCCGGGTGTCGGCCTCCTAAATTGACCTAGATGAACTTTATCAACTCCGCCCAGCATTTAATTTATTAATTAATAGTTACTTTGTTCTGAATTGTAAACACGTTCAAACTTAATTTGCCATGAATACGACAAGACCTTGTTGTAATTGGGATATTGATCATCGTGATTGTCTAAGCAAATAGAAAGCCGAACCGAGCTCTATTAAGTTATATTGATATTGACAGCCTAAATTTAATAATCGGTCAGAATTTTGCATATAATTGTATTTATTTTGTATATTATTGTTTTGTATGTAATTTGTCAACAAAAACTACTTTTTTGTTTGTATAAAAATATAATATAAAAAGAAAGAAAATATTTTTATTTATTTTAAAGATTTAAAAATAAAATCACGATGATAATAATTAAAAATTCATAACAATCGGAACCGACAGCTTAACCAAGAAACGGTGGAGAGACTAACAAGGACAAACGCCCAGACCGAAACAGATATTCATAACAAACACCTACTCCCATCGGGAAACGAATCGCGACCGTCGAGTGTAAAAGCGCACAGCACGCCACATCGGCTGTCTTAAGAACCCACAGATTAAAATATTAAGTAAGAAAATATAAAAGAAATTAATTTTTAAAAATAAAATGACTGCTGAATTAAAATTTATTTCTGAACTGAACGATAAGACTTTTCAAGATAGTCAAATATAAATTCGATATACATAATGACTATTTTAAACTGAGTCCGTATTGTTTGCTTATTTGATTTAGACATAGATCTAACCTATGTGAAGTTGGCAACCGAGTATGCAATAAAAAAATTTATGTTCACCATTCGATTGTACCACGTTTGTACCAGATTGTACCACTTTTAAAATCGTTTGTACCTCAAAGGTGTAAAAGTTATGGGGTCCGAAATTATAGTAGAAAACGAATTTTCGATTTCAGGATTTTTGATGATGGCATCTAAAAGAGTATCGTTTGTACCGGATTGTACCACCAGCAGAAATAAAAAAAGTTAAGGAACACATTTGCCCGTTACTTATATTCATAACTTATGAAAATCGAAAAATTCGAATAAAAAATTAAAGAAAAGCGTTTCGATTAATATCATTGAGGTGTAAACGAGAGAGCTATGGGTACAAACGATACGAAGATAGTCCTATAAGGTACAAACGATAAGACCTAGGTTTTGTTTAGCAAATTGATGGCTAATTTGAAAAAATTTGATTAGCCGAAAAAAATGCTTTCCAAATCTTATTCCGTTGATTTCTTTAGAGTAAACACAAGATATCTAAGGGTACAAACGATACGAACCAAGTCCTAAGAGGTACAAACGATAGAACCTAGGTATTGCCTAGCACATTAACGGCCAAATTTAAGGAATTTGATTAGCTGAAAAAATGCTTAGTAAATGTTATTCCGTTGGATTCTTTTCGGCTTAAACAAGACATTCAGAAGTACAAACGATAACAACCACGTTCTAAGAGGTACAAACAATAGAACCTAGATTTAGCCCAGCACATTGAAGCCTAAATTGAAAGAATTTGATTAGCTGAAAAAATGATACCAAATCTTATTCCCTTAGTTTCTTTACGGTAAACAGAAGATATCTATGGGTACAAACGATAGGAACCAAGTCCTAAGAGGTACAAACAATAGAACCTAGATTTAGCCCAGCACATTGAAGCCTAAATTGAAAGAATTTGATTAGCTGAAAAAAATGATACCAAATCTTATTCCCTTAGTTTCTTTACGGTAAACAGAAGATATCTATGGGTACAAACGATAGGAACCAAGTCCTAAGAGGTACAAACAATAGAACCTAGATTTAGCCCAGCACATTGAAGCCTAAATTGAAAGAATTTGATTAGCTGAAAAAATTGATGCCAAATCTTATTCCCTTAGTTTCTTTACGGTAAACAGAAGATATCTATGGGTACAAACGATAGGAACCAAGTACTAAGAGGTACAAACAATAGAACCTAGATTTAGCCTAGCACATTGAAGCCTGAATTGAAAGAATTTCATTAGCTAAAAAAAATGCTTAGTAAATGATATTCCGTTCGTTTTTTTACGGTATAAACAAGATATCTATGGGTACAAACGATAGGAACCAAGTCCTAAGAGGTACAAACGATAGAACCTAGATTTAGCCTAGCACATTGACGGCTAAATTGAAAGAATTTGATTAGCTAAAAAAATGCTTAGTAAATGATATTCCGTTCGTTTTTTACGGTATACACAAGATATCTAAGGGTACAAATGATTCGAACTTAGTCCTAAGAGGTACAAACGATAGAACCTAGATTTAGCCTAGCACATTGAAGCCTAAATTGATAGAATTTGATTGGCTAAAAAAATGCTTAGTAAATGATATTCCGTTCGTTTTTTACGGTATACACAAGATATCTAAGGGTACAAACGATAGGAACCTAGTCCTAAGAGGTACAAACGATAGAACCTAGATTTAGCCTAGCACATTGAAGCCTAAATTGATAGAATTTGATTGGCTGAAAAAATGCTTAGTAAATGATATTCCGTTCGTTTTTTACGGTATATACAAGATATTTAAGGGTACAAACGATAGGAACCAAGTCCTAAGAGGTACAAACGATAGAACCTAGATTTAGCCTAGCACATTGAAGCCTAAATTGATAGAATTTGATTGGCTGAAAAAATGCTTAGTAAATGATATTCCGTTCGTTTTTTTACGGTATATACAAGATATTTAAAGTACAAACGATAGGAACCAAGTCCTAAGAGGTACAAACGATAGAACCTAGATTTAGCCTAGCACATTGACGGCTAAATTGAAAGATTTTGATTGGCTAAAAAGAATGCTACGTTAATGTTATTCCGTTGGTTGCTTTGCGTTAAACACAAGATATCTAAGGGTACAAACGATGCGAACTTAGTCCTAAGAAGTACAAACGACAAAACCTAGATTTAGCCTAGCACATTGACGGCTAAATTGAAAGATTTTGAATGTCTATAAAGAACCTTTGTACCTCTTAGGACTTGGTTCCTATCGTTTGTACCCTTAGATATCTTGTATATACTGTAAAAAAACGAACGGAATATCATTTACTAAGCATTTTTTTAGCCAATCAAATTCTATCAATTTAGGCTTCAATGTGCTAGGCTAAATCTAGGTTCTATCGTTTGTACCTCTTAGGACTAGGTTCCTATCGTTTGTACCTTTAAATATCTTGTGTTTAACGCCAAGAAACCAACGGAATAACATTAACGTAGCATTCTTTTCAGCCAATCAAATTCTTTCAATTCAGGCTTCAATATGATAGGCTAAATCTAGGTTCTATCGTTTGTACCTCTTAGGACTTGGTTCCTATCGTTTGTACCCATAGATATCTTGTTTATACCGTAAAAAAACGAACGGAATATCATTTACTAAGCATTTTTTCAGCCAATCAAATTCTATCAATTTAGGCTTCAATGTGCTAGGCTAAATCTAGGTTCTATCGTTTGTACCTCTTAGGACTTGGTTCCTATCGTTTGTGCCCTTAGATATCTTGTGTATACCGTAAAAAACGAACGGAATATCATTTACTAAGCATTTTTTTAGCTAATCAAATTCTTTCAATTTAGCCGTCAATGTGCTAGGCTAAATCTAGGTTCTATCGTTTGTACCTCTTAAGACTAAGTTCGAATCATTTGTACCCTTAGATATCTTGTGTATACCGTAAAAAACGAACGGAATATCATTTACTAAGCATTTTTTTAGCTAATCAAATTCTTTCAATTTAGACTTCAATGTGCTAGGCTAAATCTAGGTTCTATCGTTTGTACCTCTTAGGACTTGGTTCCTATCGTTTGTACCCTTAAATATCTTGTATATACCGTTAAAAAAACGAACGGAATATCATTTACTAAGCATTTTTTCAGCCAATCAAATTCTATCAATTTAGGCTTCAATGTGCTACGCTAAATCTAGGTTCTATCGTTTGTACCTCTTAGGACTTGGTTCCTATCGTTTGTACCCTTAAATATCTTGTATATACCGTAAAAAACGAACGGAATATCATTTACTAAGCATTTTTTCAGCCAATCAAATTCTATCAATTTAGGCTTCAATGTGCTAGGCTAAATCTAGGTTCTATCGTTTGTACCTCTTAGGACTTGGTTCCTATCGTTTGTACCCATAGATATCTTGTTTATACCGTAAAAAAACGAACGGAATATCATTTACTAAGCATTTTTTTAGCCAATCAAATTCTATCAATTTAGGCTTCAATGTGCTAGGCTAAATCTAGGTTCTATCGTTTGTACCTCTTAGGACTAGGTTCCTATCGTTTGTACCCTTAGATATCTTGTGTTTAACGCCAAGAAACCAACGGAATAACATTAACGTAGCATTCTTTTCAGCCAATCAAATTCTTTCAATTGAGGCTTCAATATGATAGGCTAAATCTAGGTTCTATCGTTTGTACCTCTTAGAACTTGGTTCCTATCGTTTGTACCCATAGATATCTTGTTTATACCGTAAAAAAACGAACGGAATATCATTTACTAAGCATTTTTTCAGCCAATCAAATTCTATCAATTTAGGCTTCAATGTGCTAGGCTAAATCTAGGTTCTATCGTTTGTACCTCTTAGGACTTGGTTCCTATCGTTTGTGCCCTTAGATATCTTGTGTTTACCGTAAAAAAACGAACGGAATATCATTTACTAAGCATTTTTTCAGCCAATCAAATTCTATCAATTTAGGCTTCAATGTGCTAGGCTAAATCTAGGTTCTATCGTTTGTACCTCTTAGGACTTGGTTCCTATCGTTTGTACCCTTAGATATCTTGTATATACCGTAAAAAACGAACGGAATATCATTTACTAAGCATTTTTTCAGCCAATCAAATTCTATCAATTTAGGCTTCAATGTGCTAGGCTAAATCTAGGTTCTATCGTTTGTACCTCTCAGGACTTGGTTCCTATCGTTTGTACCCATAGATATCTTGTGTTTACCGTAAAGAAACGAAGGGAATTAGATTTGGTAAACATTTTTTCAGCTAATCAAATTCTTTCAATTCAGGCTTCAATGTGCTAGGCTAAATCTAGGTTCTATTGTTTGTACCTCTTAGGACTTTGTTTGTTGTGTTTACCCTAAAGAAACCAACGGAATAAGATTCGGAAAGCATTTTTTTCGGCTAATCATATTTTTTCAAATTAGCCATCAATTTGCTAAACAAAACCTAGGTCTTATCGTTTGTACCTTATAGGACTATCTTCGTATCGTTTGTACCCGTAGCTCTCTCGTTTACACCTCAATGATATTAATCGAAACGCTTTTCTTTAATTTTTTATTCGAATTTTTCAATTTTCATAAGTTATGAATATAAGTAACGGGCAAATGTGTTCCTTAACTTTTTTTATTTCTGCTGGTGGTACAATCCGGTACAAACGATACTCTTTTAGATGCCATCATCAAAAATCCTGAAATCGAAAATTCGTTTTCTACTATAATTTCGGACCCCCATAACTTTTACACCTTTGAGGTACAAACGATTTTAAAAGTGGTACAATCCGGTACAAACGTGGTACAATCGAATGGTGAACATAAATTTTTTTTATTACATACTCGGTTGCCAACTTCACATAGGTATAGATCTATATACACTGGAAAGGTCAAACGGTAGTTGAGCAGCATTGTGTATATTCAGTTCCGTTAATTTGGTTCCTAATTTAGGAACAAAGCGCCACAATTAGAATCGTGTTAGTGGAACACAGTGGAAGAGCATCCTAACAGCTCTAATATGGTTCTTATACGAAAATTAAAAGCAATTGAATCTGAAAATGAAAAACAATTTTCAATATGTAAAAGCATTTCAAAAATGCTAATTAGTAGCAAAATTGATTCTCATAGTTGACCGGTTTGGTTTGGTGGTTGGTAATCTAATGGAAACGTCATTGATTAATATCGCTCTGGACAGATTTTTGTATTCACCATATAGAAATTTACATATTTCGTTTTCGGCGTTTACGTGTTTTCGGATTCCTAACATTCAGGGTTACAACTGTTGGGCGTTTAGAGTTTATATGTTATTTGTGTTTCAAAGAGTTTTGTTCTAAGTCCGATAAGCGATAACCGATTAAATTTTTTTTATTATTAAAGCCGAGGGCTAAATAATTCTCCTCCACCTAATGGTAGTTAAACCATACGCGAAGGTGGCTAATATAGTTGCAGAAGGCGAACTGCATTTATTTTTTATTTATTTTTGTTTTTACTCATAATACGATTTTCTATATGACAGCTACTAAGAGAATATTCCCTAAAATCGGCAAAATGACTTACACACGCTTATTATTTTATACGTTACGCCTAACGAATAAATTGTTCATGCCAAAAACTACAACATGAAAATGAACAAACAGTTCAAAACATAGTTATAACGTAGATAATTATAACGTAGTATAAATGCTATATTTTTAGTAAATGATGCTAAGCGGTTGCCGTAGCCTATGAGCGCTTGCAACACCATTCATTGGTGTCACTGACGCATTGCCAACATCGAGATATTGGATCTTAAATCTCCTTTCCCAACTTATTTTACTAGCTACAGTGTACCAAACCGGAACATGCTTTACGGTAGCTATTAACTTACGAAGCTATAAATTAAATCTCATATTTATGCTAGCCTTTAGTAGTGAAATAAAAATAGCGTGAAAGAGTATTTTCATTACTCTTATCCTGATTAATAGCCTAATAGTTTTTTATATACAGCAAGGGTGAAACTAGAAACCCGTTGTCGACTAATTACTAAAAACCATTACAAAATGAACGATGAATGATTAACGATATTAAAATTATGTCAAGGGAACCAAACTTACAACATCCAAATTGAAACCAAATGGGCTAGAATTAATCCTGCAACTATAAACATTACGCAATAATTGTTGGGTTGAAATACTTATAAAGACCCACTAGTGCTATGAACTAAATGTAGGCTAACATAAATACAATATACATTATAATTACGACAGTGAAGGTAAGGATGTATTAATGCGGTATTAATCACTTAACCCCTTAATCTCTGCTTGCCGTGTGGGGTCTTGTCATGCCATCAGATAATTAACAATATGAATTGCCTTTACGTTTACAAGATTTGTTACCAAAATTACTACAGCCATTTTTAACGACATTAAAAATATCCTCATTACGATTCTAAAGCGATTTTAGAACGCGATAAAAATTACATATAATGAAAATTCGAAAACTCTTTTTTTATTTTTGTGATCAATATTGCTATAATCAAACTAAGGATTAGTATCATTATATTTATAATAACTGTGAAAGTTAGAATGTTTGGATGTCTGTTCCTCAACCAAAATCAACGCAAAAAACGGCCGAACGGAATTAGATATTTGGCATACAGGTAGTTTGTTACCTGTATTAACACATACACAGAATAATTTTTGGTCCATGTATGACTACCAAAAATGAAATACAGGACTTGATATTTGTCATAGACGTGTCATCACTACGTAGTATAAAACAAAGTCGCTTTCTCTGTCCCTATGTATGCTTAATTCTTTAAAACTACGCAACGGATTTTGATGCGGCTTTTTTAATAGATAGAGTGATTGAAGAGGAAGGTTTATATGTATAAAAATAGTGGAGAAAAAAACTTTTTTGAGGTTTCTTTCTAATGTGATGTCGTAAATAATTACATTTAACGCGTGCGGGCCACGGGCAGTAATGAATAAATCAAAACTACTGGATCGGCTTTAATCATTTTTTCAGTGAATGACATAGGTTATATATTTTATACCCGTGCGAAGCCGGAGCGGTCCGCTTGTATAGAATAAAAAATACTTGCAGACAGTCTTCGGCAATCAGCATAGTAACTAAATCGACGCTAGCAAAGCCACGGCCATTACTAGTTGATTTTAATTAATAATTAAGTTTCCAGTATTATTGTTTTCCAAGTTTATTATTATAATATAATAATATATTGAAAGGATTCCTTAAAAAATGTAATATTTGATCATGTATAATCAAACCATATTATTGAACGTTTTCTACGAAATTCAATTTATTTTAATAGCCGCTGATAAAAATAATCGTATTACCCTTTTCATCGCCCAGTAAATCCCGTGAGAGCTTCGTGGCGGTTAACGTCTATAATAATAATCGAAAGGTAAAAAATATTCATTCCAGTTTTATATGAAATATCTCCTTACCATGCCCATAAAATGTACCATGGAAAGATTGTGCTTACGCTCAAGAACAAGCACATACAACAGATACAAGGCTCTGGCTTTTTGTTACGCATTGAAGTCATCAGTAATTTGGCGATTTCTTTACCTTGTTTCTTTTTCTAAGCAAATTCTTAGGTTTATACTGTACTATATTTTTCTTAAAGATCCAAGTTACGTCTAAGTAAAATTTGTTTAATAGGGTAAGCTGCCAAAAGGCTATAATCTTTTTTAAATAGTCCAGGGATAGATGAACCTGCTCCACCTGATGGTAAGTGGAGGTAAAAAGCAAAGGCAGCCAATACCATTATAGGAGGTGAATAGCACCAACCACCCTGTTCCTGGCTCGCAAGATACAACTAGTTATACGCTAGCTGACCTTGAAATCCGGCTGACGAGCAGTCACTTCTAGACTGCAAATCAAACAGATATTTAAGCCCTATCATCAGCAACATATAGTAAGAGCTACTTTATAAACATACATATGCTGCTTGCTATGTATATATAGAACACAATAAGTTCTATATTTTATAGTAATAACGAGCTATAACAAACGAAAATATAAAGTTAGAAATACGAAATTCGGTTCGTGTTCTTCTAATGACAGGCAGTTTTCAGCGGTGCCGCCAGCTCAATTTGTTTGGGAATTATATTGAAATAAACGTTGATTAAGTAATACAAATGGAATACTTGTAAGTAAATGAAAACGGATTAGCATGTATGTTTGAAATAATAATCAAATAAACGACTCACAGTCAAAGGTCCCTTTAATTATGAATAAAATCCTATGATAAAATACAAAAGCCACAAAAACTTGTATCATAACCACCTACACAGTTTTAAATTATTATTTGTATGGCCCATACAAATATGTTTTCAGCGATAATCAAATTTATCGGGATCAAAACGATAGTAATACTTCTGCCCTGTTTTATAATAATTTTGATTTATCTCTAATTATTAAAAAAAGTTAACCTATAAAATGAAAGCGATTATAAGTCAAATACTTGTTATTTATATTAAACAACACAACATAATTAGATTTTTTTAATAAGAAATTTCATTTTAGGTCTATTATAGGACGTTTATGTTGCACTTCAATTTAATTTTTTTTTCAATTCAAAATGGGTAAGTTTACGGTGGAGCGAGCTTACTCATAAGAAGTCTGTGTATTCGCACTTCAAAGAGGTTTAGGTTGTACGCGTTCGGAAATACAGACGCTGGAAGAACATTCCACTATGCGCATTATAAATTAATAGCAGTAGTAAAATTTAAGCGTTCGTGCCTCGGAGAGCACGTTAAGCTGTCGGTCCCGGTTGTTATCACATAACATCTGATAATAATCGTTAACTCTTGATAGGTAAATTGGTCTTATCCATTGAGTTACTGGTTCGCCTTTAGGGTTGCGGAGGTCAGATGGCAATCGCTCCGTGTAAAAATGAGTAAAATTAGTAACCTGTCAAATCCGATAAGAGTAATAAGCAGACCCTGGGTACATAAAATACCGGGAATAATGCTAGGATGAAGAGTAAAATGTAAGCGTTATTTTAGTCTTTCTTCTAAAATAACTAAATAACCAACCTTTTTACTCGGAGTCTAATTTTCTAACCATAACGATCCACCTACATTGAAAATGATACTCAATAAAACCTTCACGATCTGTTGTCGCAATAAAGTTTTGTTTTATTACTTGGTTTACGGTATTTCTATAGTCCGTTAAAATCTTTCACAGATAAAGCTTAAGATATTTAAATGACAGGCTATTTATTATTTGGTTGAAGAAAATTCAGAATTTAAGTTTATTATGGATTTTTAACTTCAATGGTTGGCAATCAAGCATACGGTCGGCCTTATAGTAACTAGTCCCCGTAATCTATAAACGTTTGTGTTACTTGCAGTATCACATACCAGCTTACCAACGCGAGGGATAGAAGGGGAGGATGAGAAGGGAACAGACTGGGTTGGAGATTGGGCCTCCAGCGCTCTCACTCATCGCACGAAACGCAACAGTACACTTACTTTACGGCGATTTCCTGTGAAAGGGTAGTACATCTCCCGTCGAGCCGGCCCATTTTGTAATTTCAAATTTGGAGGGTCAGGTGTCCGGAAACATACATAATGATAAGGACTAACACAACCACCCCCGGAAAACATGCCCTGTCAATACAAATATCTGTTCCGAGCGGGAATCCAACCCGCGACCTTTGGCGCTTAAGGTAGGTTCGCTAACGCTGCGTACGTGCGTACCGTGCGTCGTCACCGTATCTCTATATGACATTTAAGAAGATACATAGAATTTGTATACAGGTCAAACTACAAAACTCTTTTAATGCCGGGAATAAACGCTCCGGCTACGAGGAGTAATATGTATAAATACAACTTTCACTACTTAGGTACTTAATTTTGTTTAAATAATGTCTCTGTTAAGTATTTACCAGACGAACTTCAGCCATACAAATTCAAATGATAATTTGAATTACGTAAACTTGTGAATATTTGGACCCAAATAAGCAATACCATGTCAACCCACAACATTGAAAAAACTGATTTATATATGCAGAAGTGTTGGGAAATGGCTGAAGAACATTTTTCTTTAGTATTTGTAGGGTTTAAAACTTCTAAAAAAGCCATTTTTAATCATGCAATTTATGTATTATGTTAAACGTTTTGGGTTATATTATATACGAAATATGCAGTTTGTATACTTATTTTTTGTGAAAATAAGTAAAATAACTTACATAAATCTGAAATTGCCAAAAACTTGATCAATACATAAAAAAATCATTTAAGCAAGTTGTTCAAAATTTTCAACAAATGGTATTGCGTATTTGCGGCTATTTATCGTTGCCTAAATGAAGTTATTGCGAGCTTAAAATAGATTTCTATTGGGCTCCTCTTATTACCCTAACGTGTAGTGTGAAGTTGCGAGTGTAGTGGTGGTATGAAGTGAAAGACTTTACGTATAAAATTTATTGACGACGTTGTGGCGCAGTGGTAGCTAGCCTGTCTTAAGCGCCGCAGGTCGCGGGTCGATTCCCACTCGGACAAGATGTTTGTATTGACTATACAGGTATGTTTTCCGGTCTGGGTGTGTTTGTCCTTGACATTGTGTGTTTCCGGACCTCCGACTTAGGATATAATTATGATAATGGGTGCTGTTAAAAGAAATGAGAAGCGGCTTTTAAAAGATTTGAGAAAAAAACATTGATAAATTAACATTTTAGTATTACTTTAGCAGACTTATTTGATTTTTTTAAAGAATGCATTTTCCAGTCGTTACTAATAATCCAATTGCCCTTCTAAATACGCTGGCAGCTTGCGTTAAGAATGGGTAGGACAGCACTCCTAGGGGCTCAAAAGAGGGGGTGTCAAGCACCCACAGCTTTCACGATTGCGCTATTAAAGCTTCTGATAATTACCATGTTATACAGAAAATCTTAATGGTCTTGGTTTTTTCCAATCATGCTTATATCATTTGAAACTAGACTTTCGTAATGAATTTTAATATATTTAAGACTCTTTAAATGCAGGCTGTAAACTACTGTCCTGAATATTTTAACTTAAAAAATCGATTCCGTTATAAGGTCGAGGACAAACTTTAGTTACCACGGTCGACAACATACAATTTAATATAAATATTTTGCGGCATAAGTGCTCTTAAAGGTTAGGACGACCCTTTTAATAATAAATCAGACGTAGGACGTCAAGATACTAGTACAACCTGTAACCAACGTAGTCCTGTCGTTTGTATTTAAGCTTTTCATTTATTTTCTTTGATTTCCTCGTTTTCAAATGCGTAGTATAGATTTTACTTAGTACTACTTTATTTGAAAACATTTACTTTGTAATTTGGAGAGTCAATATCAATTGTAGTTGATCGTATATTATGTGAAAGAACTTGTAGGTATATGTTTTGTCATTTGATTCTTTTTTATTAGGGCGGTTATAGGACAGCGTTTTTTTCGAGGGTCTAAGGTCGTTTCAGCATACGAGCTTACGCGCGCATTTAATTTCGCACGGGCTTATTCCGGCGCGTGTGCTCGAACTGATAATGGCAAATGTCATTAGCATATTAGTCAATTTATTTTTTTATGTTAGAAGTTGACAGACAAGCATACGGCCCACCTGATGGTGAGTGGTTGCCGTAGCCTATGAGCGCTTGCAGCACCATTAGTAGGTGCCACTCACCTTGCTAACCTCGAGATATTAGTTCTTAAATCTCGTCCGCCCAGTAATTTCACTAGCGTACAGTGCCCTTCAAACCGGAACGCAGTAGTGCCTAAGCACTACTATTTTGCGGCAGAATATTTGACACTGCGGTGGTAGCTACCTAGCCGGCCTCTTGCAACAAAAGACCTACCACCAGTGTGACTGATTGCACTGGTGGAATAATCTCTGCTGTCACAGAGGTTACCCCAACAGCCGGTGATGGGGTCGTCACATCCCGACGCCGGATTCAAATAAACATAATGCACTTATACGAGGTTATAAGTTCTTTAACGCTCTTACGAGTTGCGTGAGCCGTAAAAGGTGCGACTAAACGCGCTTATACGCTCGTATAAAACTCTGGTCTGAAGCCATCTTAAGCCTTAAAAATTAAATTAAAAAGCATGAATGCCAGGTTGTTTCGAAGGTCGGTTACAAAATGAAGATATCTATGAAAATTACCTCTTTCATTATAAATTAATCACTATGGCATTCGTGGAAACCATACAAACGATCTATGTCATTTTAAGTACCGAAGTTAAAAACTATGATTGGATTGTTGATGGTTTTTATATAACGTATAATATTATAAATAACTTCACGTCTGACTAGAAAAAGCTGACTTATGGATATTCGGGGTCATCGTAACGATATTTTCCGATCAAAAGACCAACCCTTTTGAAGCAAGCCACGGTCCATAGCGCCTTTGATGTTCTTTATAAAAGTGAAGGTCGTAATATTTTACTTTTACGGAGTTATTTCTTGATGACCTTTCAACATTATTCGAATATTCGTAACAGTTATATTTACACTCAAAATATGTTAATGATTATAATGGGTTAATTTATATTCCAATATATAGAAAAACGTTAAAAACGATAGAATATAAAATCTTTTATTAAAAAGAATTGCGAAAATTATGAAAAATATGCATTTACGAAATTATGGCGAAGTGTCTAAGCAAAAAAATGAGTTAATTTAAAAAGTTATATCTCAAAGAATTATTGAAAGGATACATTATTTAGATCACTAAAAAATTACAGTGATCAAATATTTTAAAAAGTGATTACATATACCATATTTTTGCTTAAAACTTTACAACATATTTACAATTCAATACTAACTATATTTACAAATAATTACAACTGTAAAAATCATGTCCACGGGGAATGGTCCCAAGAATGCTAGCTGCATTCCCCCACTGAATCGCAATCCCAATTCTTTGGGCGAAAAATGAACAGAGCCTTTCTATCACATGTAGAGACAATAAGTCGAAGTGTAATATCTTTTAGAAATTGCTTCGCACTATTTGTTTATAATATACATTCAATTTGTGAACTACAATTTTCTCATGTACTGTATACAATGAAGGTATAAATACTTATGTATTTGGTAATATTATATCCAGCCTTTCAAAATGAAGGTTATTTTATTTCATATTTCTCTTACGTTTGTAAAAAAGTATTACGAAATAATATTGCTTTTTAAGTTCGCTAAACTCTTAAAGGAGAGCTTGAGTGAAATACCCTAAAAATTTAGACTTCAAAATTAAACTATTTTCACGTTATAATAGTTCAAATATGTATATTATTCAAACAATAAGAGGCAAATATTAATGAAATGAAATAGTTAGTGAAGAAATATCGTATTATTGATATTTCTTTTAAGCTAGCATCTGCATGTGACTTTGTCCGCGGCGACCTTAGAATGACTCCAGGGAGAAATGAATCATTTATAAGTCAATAATTTGGTATGAACCGAAAATTTTGCTGGATAAAAAGTGTAATAATTATAATATGTGTTAGTCTAGATAATGAGCTATCTGTGTACTTCATTTAATTCAAATTCGCGCAGTCGTTTTTACGTTATACGTTACGTTAAGACTTTCATTTAAGAAAGTAACATTTTCCAAGTAATTTAAATATAATTAAAACTGTACAAATTATGTCCACGGTGGAAAGAATGCTAGTTGCATTTCTCCGCTGAATCACAATACCGATTCTTTAGCCGAAAAATGTACCAGCCCTTCTGTTGCCTGTGGACGCATTAATCGGGGTGTAATATCATTTAGGTATTGTTTTGCACTAACGCTCCATGGCCCAAGTATTTCTACTGGAAACGGAACAACGATGTAATTTTGGAATAAGTGACGAATACTTACGCCACTTACCGCTTTTTTCAGCGCACCGGCTCCCACCCATGATACTTTATAATAATTGTATTCTAGACCGTTAATTACAAAACACATGATTCAAAAGCTGTAATACATATACCACAGCTAGATGAATATTTCAGACGTCCAAATACGTAATTCGAGAGACCGGCGTGTGTTATGTCAACCTGCCTGTTAATATTAAAATATGCAAATCACAGCATTACCATATACTCCAACCTTTTTCCACCGAGCCCTACGTAAAATGCACTTTACATATTAAAATAATGTATCGTTGAATAATATAACGTAATTTTATTATATTGTTTATGCCTAACCATCAATCTGTTTATACTCTTATCCTGATTCGACCGGTTACTAGTTTTTACACAGAGCGATTGCCATCTGACCTTCGCAACCCAAAGTATGAACCAGTAACTCATTGGTGACAGCAAATTACGTATCAAGAGATAAGGATTACTACTCGATGTTATGATAACAACCGGGACCGACAGCTTAGCGTACTCTCCGAGGCACGGTGGCACCGAAATAGATATTTATAACAAAAAGCAGGCTCACTATCAGCAAGCCACAACGATCGTCCACATATGTTATCATCAATATTTGAAAAAAAGCTATTAATGCAGCATATAAGCTGGAGAAAAATTTACATATATATATATATCACTACATAGTATAAAACAAAGTCGCTTTCTCTGTCCCTATGTATGCTTAAACCTTTAAAACTACGCAACGGATTTTGATGCGGTTGAGTTTCTAATGTGATGTCGTAAATAATTACATTTAACGCGTGCGGGCCACGGGTAGTAATGAATAAATCAAAGCTACTGGATCGATTTTAATCACTTTTTCAGTGAATGATATAGGCTATATATTTTATACCCGTGCGAAGCCGGAGCGGGCTGCTAGTATATATATATATATATATATATATATATATATATATATATATATATATATATATATATATATATATATATATATCAACCCCAGCCAAAGTCAAAAACCTGACTGACATATCAACCCCAGCCAAAAAGCTGATTTATTTCACAGGTGTTGTTGTAAAACGTCAAGCAATAAAGAAAGATTTTTCGAAATTCAACCTTTAAAGGGTAAAAAAGAGTTTGAAAGTTTGTATGTTCGTCATTATAGAAACTGATTTTTGGGCAACAATGAATATATAAAGAAACACGTTTTTTAACATTTTCTTAAATTCCACTTCTGGAGGCGCAAAGTTTGTATCAAAATCGTTATTCACGCTGGCGAAGCCGTTTGCGGAAGCTAGTTTAATTATGGGTCTACACAAAAAAAATAAAAGCCAATTTCAACAGCCCACTGATATTTTGTTGGACTCTTATACTTCCGATTGAAAATACTTTATACCTGGGACTCCTGGGAGTCAAACGATCATTCATCAACAAATTTATTTGGGATCAAACCAAAAGTTAAAAGACCGGAAGATTGGTTCACAGAATCATTAAGATTGGTTCAGAAATAACGAAAATATTAATGACATCCGTATATAATTTGTACCTTATCCCTTTTCCAACTCGGTTAAATTAGTTTTCATGAATGCCATGGGCGTAGCCAGCATTTGGCTTAGGAGAGGGCAAAATCTAAATTTACGGTCTAGAGGAGGTCAAAATGACTATGTTTTTCAATAGTTATTAGTTCAATAGTGATGAATGCTATAATCGAAAAATAAATTATTCTTTATAAATTTAAAAGAAATCAAAATTATAATATGGCATACTAATTATTTAGAAAAGGCAAGCGGGCAAAAAAAAAGCCACAAAGTTTTAAAAGAACATCAATTAACTTCTGCGGCGAAACTCGGCTTTTTCAAATTGTCCTACTTTTCCTTTATATAAGTTGAGTGACTTACGCTATATTTAAGAACTTTTGATTACATAGAATCCTTATTCTATATCTTTTCAAATGGTAGTAATGACGTCCTTTTTTATTTGATTGCGTAATATTTCATTTAAAAATATAGTCATCATCATAGGCCTTTTTCATCTATAAAAGACATTTCATTTATACAGCTTCCGTTTGAGACATTCGGCACTTACGAAGATGGCTTGTTAGACCGATACAGGAGCGACAACATCGGCCATGACAGACGAAATTTGAGGCTGGGACAGAGACAGCTGCCCGCTGGTGGTAAAAATATAGTATTTACTGACATAATATAGAATAAATATACACTAATTTTATTTAACATTTCTTTTTAATAAAATAAAGTTTTTATAAACTTTATTATATATACATTATATTATAAAGTTTTTGCAAGATTTAATTATGATATGCTTTTTTAAGACATTACCCATATTCCTATTGCCCCTTCAAATCAGGTCGAAACTTGAGCTAGGAATTGGTACGACAATAGTGTGACGGGGTAAGTATCGAACTTGCAACTCTCGCGTAAACGGCCATCTGCCTTCTATTGAGACTTTAAAGCCTGATTTATTATTGTAACAAATTAAATTGTAACTAAGAGACTGCAGTTTTTTCGTATATACATACACATTTTTATATCAAAATAAATTGAAGCCGTCGGCGCAGTGCATATTATAACAATAGTGTTTCTTTAGGTTTTTTGAATATATGTCGCAAAAATCTCTAGATTAGAATCCGCGTGGTTGCTGTTTGTAGCTGCCATGATAATTTTACCAATCAGTGCGCCGGTCGACACAGGCGTTGCCTCCTAAGAAGGCCATCCATGGTGTCTCCAATAAAAACGCACAATGACAGATACCACGGCTGTCAACATTACTTTACTTGATATCACAGACTACAAACGATTTCGTCTATATTGTAACATGATATTAAAAATAAAGTATTTGTAACACACACAAAAACAAAAACTTATACACACACACAAACACACATATATACGCACACAAAACGCAGAAACCTAAACACACAGTTTGGATTTGCCTTTTGTATTTCTGACACACGGGTAACACCACTTCAGGAGTCAGGCTACTTTTTATATTATATATGTAATAGAGAACAATAAAGTATTATTATTATTTCTATAATTCTTGTAATTGCAAAAGCGAATTATTATTATTATTCTTCTTGCTTTAAGCTTTATGGTTTGCTTTTCATAATCGGGATGTCGGCAACAGTGAGAACAAATCTATAACAATAGTACATTAACTCAAGTCGAATCAAGCCATCCAAGTCATCCGGTACACTTTGTATACTCTCGGGAGAATTAGTGTTAAATACAAAGAGGTCGAATCCCTTTTCAACATAGGTCTTGTAATATTCACGAAAGCTCAAGTCTTGTTGTAGGAATAGCTGCTTTGTTATGTTTCTTCCTTTCCTAGAAAACTCGCAAAAATTCTTTGTACGAAGGTTGTAAGCACGATATTCACCATGCCACGTAATGTCATTCTAAATCACATAAATCGAAATAAAACTGAAAGTTATTTCCATTTATTAATTTAAACAAAAGAAAATCTGAAACAATACCTCCAACGAACAGCCAAGATCTTCTGAATTTCAAAATATTTCACAAAGTAAACTAAAGCCTCATACGTTATTAATCAGTTTCAGAAATAACTATCTCATATAAAACTTTAGTGTAGCCATAGCTTAGTATAAACATCCATAAGCAAAGTCAAATTAAAACCGCTAAGTTGACCAACGTGCGACTTAGTCCCCCGAGAGAGATAAAGCTAAGCCCAAAGAGGTTGGGTCTCACGTGAATAGCCTACATTATTTACGACGGCTTAAAACTCCGCAGTGGTAATTAACGAAAGCGTTATTTACGCTACAGCTTACAAGACTGAATTTAAATAAATATCGTTTGTTATAAACCAATATTCGAACCTATATTTAAATAATGAGAAGATTTTGTTTAAAAAAACTATAAAAAAATTAAGATATACCTTTTAAATCAGCGGTAATGTCATTCCTGTGTAAACAGTTCACAGAACAAACAGCACTACGTTATATAATATACTCGCGAACGTACGTTTTATTTCACGGAGCGTCACGTCCAACCCTAACAACGGTCAGAGGGATACTGTTTCACGACTCACGTCACATCACTCGAGCTCCTGAACAGCCGTGTGAAATGCGCAAGTCACGCGGTACTAACTTATACCTACTTCTGAAATTCAAATTGTTATTTATTCTCTTATTATGTAGTGCACACGTACCGAACATATAATGGCTTTGAGAGATAGCATATATAAGCGTCTTTTATGACGTTTACGTCTTAGAAACTTTTGTTCCGCGTTATAAAGCTATGAATCTAAAATTTTTTTACTGTATATTTGCATTTCTGTCTGTTATGGTTTTCTTTATACCATAATTTTAAGACTTTAATGTTTAATACAGAATATGTACACATATTCATATTGGTTATAGAATCGTGAAAATATAAAATTATACAATTTTGTTTAATGTAAAAATATCTTTTTTTTTTTCAAAGGTTTTAATGCGATTATACTCATAGTGACATAAATCTGTACAAACATAGTACATTAATGTTATGAATTTGAATGTCGAAGTAATTTGAATTTTTGGTAATATTAATAATGATAACTTTTCAATATTAGGCCTATTTTATGTGTGTAATGATTTTATAAGTACATCCTTTTCAAAATTCAATATTATTTGCTTTTTATTTCATAATATATTAATCACCAGATTGCTCTAAGTACGAATATAGTAGAGATAGAAATATCATGAAATAAAAAATAAGATATTATTTAACTTATATGAAAATCAATAACCATTAAAATATCTAAATCCTCCTCCCTAAACGCATGATAAAACGTAAGAATTTAAATAATCGGAAAACACATTTATAAAAGTTAGAGAGTTAATCTCTAAATCTCAAAAGCCAGGAAGACTGATTTCAATAATAAATATAATGTACAATATTTCAAATGAAACTAGTAGACCAGTATCAAGTTGACTATTTACTGCGCTCGCTCGAAGCGTCCGAGTACTGGCCAGGAAGACTCGAGAAAGCGTGCTCTGAATAAGTCTCATAGAGCGGAACCGGCTAAGCCTCAATCTCGAAGTATAAAGCGTGAGCAAATTGGATAAACATCGAACTTCATAAAATAAAATATAAATCCTCTAAATTCAACAACTATGTCTTTTATAGAAATAATTTCCGTTATAAAAATATCTTTTTTAACAATTTATTGACATATTGACGACGTTATGGCGCAGCGATAGCCAACCTACCTTAAACGCTACAGGTTGCGGGTTTGATTCCCGCTAGGGGCATATGTTTGTATTGACCGTACAGGCATGGGTGCCGGTCTGGGTGTGTTCCGCACCCCCGACACGGGACTTAACTATCCTAATGGGGGCCATTAAGTGTGTAGCGTTTATATACTGTAATGTATGAATGTGGGGAGGAGGTTATGTTATCGGTAAGGTCTCGCAGAAAATCGGGGAAATATAACAGTTTCAGTACTGTTGCGTTCTTGCGTCTCTCTTAACGCGCATTTAACGTCAATATCAATATGTAACATCCAAAGTACGAAGGACATTTTTTGCCACTGCCACTTTGTACTCTCGTTATAGACAGGGTGTTCAATTTCATATCTTGAAATTCAAGTTGCGGTTGCACACAATGCGGCTTAAGAAAATTCCAGATGTTGAATAAGCTGCCGAGGTTTTCCCATAGGACTTTAATATGGAGTTATAACCGCTTACTATAGGGAAGGTCGTATGTTTGTTGGTTATTATAATTATTATATTGTAATTAAATAAATAAATAAGAGAGAAATATTGTATACGAAATTCCAGTTTCTAAGAATATATTTGATTAATTTCCTTTTTTTTTATATGAAGATTTTACCCTTATTAGCAGATAAAAATCAATAAGTTATGTAAAAAAAGTACACAATCATAATTGCATTACTCTGAAAAATAAATGTTATCCGTTTAAGTGATATTAAGAAGAAACACATTGATAATCTTACAAATCATTTGATATATGTTATTCATACATTAATAATTATAATCATTACTTTAGATTATTTCAAGTTCTTAAATATAGTTATATCCTTATTGACAATTTTGAAATGTAGATAACCCATGTATGATGTAGACTCTGTGACTGACTAGTGCGAACATATGCCGCATTAGAAATATAACGAGAAATCGCTACAAAAACGATGCCAAATATTTATCTCCGAGATAAGATACAGGCAATAACACCATTTTGTTTATGTTGACGACGGTCCAAGTCCTGTGGGATCGTCGGGTTCGATGGAGGTAGTGGCTTACAAGTATCGAATGGGTTGACCATCCAGCTTAGCTTGACCCCAATCTCCCCTCTCATCTATAATCCTTACAATGTAAAAGGGGTAGCCATTATTTTTGTTGACAGTTCTCTGTTCGTTGGATAGAGAAGAAATGTGTGAAGCTTATCCAGTGTGCCCACGGGGAAACGCGTACCATAAATATCTATAGTTTGATAGCGTAATAACAGACCGTTAAGGGATTTTCACGACGCTTTGCGTAGTTATAAGTATAATACTTAATACTAGCATCTGCCCGCGACTTCATCCGCGGTACCTAATGGCTCTAGAAAAAGAGTCAGTTCTAAGTAAATAAGATACATCTATACCGCATTTCAAATTAATACGTTCAGTAGCATTCTGTAGCGGTTTGTTGATAATTCTACAGGAACCTTACATTTTGCCGAGAGTATCTTATGTGTTAATAATAAGACAACAATGTATAATCTTAATCTGCAATCCCAATCCGTTCAGCCGTTTCTGCGTGATTGAGTAACAAACATCGAAACACCCAAAGGTTCAAATATTCAAACTTTCACATTTATTATGTTAATAGAATTAGAAGCCGTATTTTTATTGTTGAAATAAATTCCAGTTATATTATACAAGTTATTTATTGTTTATTTATGCTTTTAATAAAAAAATCTTCAAGTCGATTAATTTAAATAAAAAGTATATTTTATTCGAAAATGAAGGTGCGAAGCTATAATTCCAGTATCGCTCTTTCGTTAAACGTTCGCGCTCTCATAAATAATATAAAAAATAGAATTTAATGAAACGCAATCTCTTTAGTGCAAACGCTACTTCAAAAAAAGTTTTAATTGGAATCGAATCGCCATAATGCTTTTAAGTAAAGCGTAGTCGAATATAGTTTCAGGAATAAATATAATTATTAGAAAAATTCCTTTGAGCTATGAAGTGATAAAAAATTTGAGACGAAATTCTAATAATTTTAAAAAGGAGCCTGTTTCTTGTTGATTTTTATTTATTACTCTATAAGTTATATGATATTAATGCCTGGTTCATCATTCATAGGTTTGATATATATATTTCTCCCAAACAAACCAGTGACCAGTCTTCCGGGACCAGTCGCTGCCAGCGACGACCGGAGTATATACATTGCTTGGCAGGTCACGTGCTGGTTCGACCTGCGTGAGATGTCGTAACCTGTCACTCGAATAGAGGTTGGCTAGTACATTTTAGTAGGTGATCATGAAGCCCGAGAAAGCCGGGTATCTGGTAGTAGACATCCTCTCCGTAATACAAAAAAACAGCTAATAAGCTTACGGCTTGCCGGTCAACGAATGCCAGTTTTTAATACTAGTTGCATGTCTGTTGCCGACCTAACGGCTGGGAATAGAGGGAGGAGTTAGAGATTTAAAAGGAAAAGGAAGTGGAAGTTTAGGCCAACGGTGCTGTCATAAAATAAAAATTAATTAAAGCAAATATTCTCTGACAGGCTAGGTAAAAAGAAACAAGGTAAATCTATTATAATAACACTAGCGGGCCGCTCCGGCTTCGCAGGGGTATAAAATATATTATAGCCTATGTCATTCACTGAAAAAAATGATTAAAATCGATCCAGTAGTTTTGATTTATTCATTACTGCCCGTGGCTCGTACGCGTTAAATGTAATTATTTACGACATCACATTAGAAAACTCAAATTTTTTTTCTCTTCACTATTTTTATACATATAAACCTTCCTCTTCAAACACTCTATCTATTAAAAAAACCGCATCAAAATCCGTTGCGTAGTTTTAAAGATTTAAGCATACATAGGGACAGAGAAAGCGACTTTGTTTTATACTATGTAGTGATAATAGATTTTAATTTTAACGACATTTTACATTATATTTTATGATTGTTTTTAGATGAGCTATTTTTATATGTCACATACTTCAACCACGTTAATATCCTTATTCAAAGAACACATCCCTTACTGTCTGGGAAATTGCCAAGTAATTAGCCATTCACACGGAAATTGTATGGAATTACTTCCGCTCTTCTCTGGCCTCCATCTTACCTATAATAGGATTTCAGTAATCCTATTGTGCTGTGGGCAAAGTGATTGTCTGAAGTTATCCATTATTCTGTACATCGATTAAATAAAAAAAGGAAAATGGCCATTTATATAATACTTAAGTTTCTATATCATTTTATTAAAGTAAATATCATTATATAGGTTGATATTCTAGATAAACAACAAATCCTTTTTAAGGTTGATATATTAAGATTTAAATAATCGAGTAAAATAAAACATTAATTGACGATTGAATGACGACGTTGTGGCGCAGCGGTAGCGAACCTGCCTTAAACGCCACAGGTCGCGGGTTCGATTCCCGCTCGGAGCATAATATGTTTGTATTGACGATGCAAGCATATTTTCCGGTCTGGGTGTATTTGTCCTTGTCATTGTAAATGTTTCCGGACACAGGATATTAGTATCCTAATGGGGGCCGTTGAGTGTGCAACGTTTATTTATTTATTTATTTATTTATTAATTCTAATTTGTAGATATGTTTTGTGGAATTATGAGGTTGTAGTTGTTTTTACTTTTTACTTATCTTCTTTGTATGTAAGAAAATAATACTATAGGATTATATCTGTTTGGTCCCGATAATATAGGCAGCCTAAGGCTGTTTCAGATTAGCGTTATTATTCGTATTTAAACGGACGTCTTTCTTTTCATCGCTTTTAAATAACGCACGTGTTTATTCCGGTGTGTACGCTCAAACCGATGGTGGCGAGTGTCAGTAGCATATTCATTGCGCTTTACATTACGCGCTTATATGAGGTTATGAGCGCGTCAACGCTCGTACTTGTTGCGCATGTAGTGGAAGGCGCGCATATACGCCACAAAACGCGCTTCGAAAACGAGCTTATATGCTCATATAAAACGGGGGAATGAAACCGCCCACACAAAAATCCATTACGTTGAAATCCACTTAAGACAAAATCAAAATATTAATTAAGCACTTAAAAACCCAGAAGTACTTACCTGGATTGTAGTCCAAAACCTATTAAATTTTCTACCCATTTGCTCATCTCAGCTCTTAGTATAATGACGTAATGTTTATATTTTAAAAACATTTTACATTATTTCCAAGAATTATATTCAAGGAAATTACGCATACAAAGCTTAGTATGAAACTACGGTAAAATAATAACATATCTGATATTAAAACACGCGCGCTTTGTGGTCTTTAGAGAAATGCAAAGCGTATTCTGAAACTAGAATGTATTTTTCCACAAAGATAACAACGTAAAAATCTTTTCTCGAAACAATAATATTGTGAAATTTATCTTTTACGAGTTTTCGCTGAAATATTGCTTAGTCTTGTAAAAATATACCGTTATTTTGGTGATACATTTTCTTATTGAGATTCTGATAATCTTAGTGAAGTGATGCTTTTTGTTATTTTAGAAAATGTCTTTTATATATATAAAAGATGACGATATTCTGTACGGTGAGAGGCACTTGCTCTCTTGAGCCGAAAATTTTATGGCGAAAATAGAAAGGGTGTGCTATTACTATAATTATTTGGTTTAGTATTTCGTAATCATAATAATTGATTAATGAAAATTAAAAACAATTAAAAGTTATTAGTATTTTGTAATACCATCCTTTGTTCGATACCCTCTTTTTAATATTCGCCACATATTTTTTCACAGACTAAAAATTTCTAAAAAAAATGCCTTTATACGGTAAAAGTATGGTACGGTCGCGGCAAGATTTTGCGGTATTACAACAAAGCCTAAAAGTAAGCCTGCCTTTTTTGATTTTCAGATTTCATTTTTCGCACAAAGGATTCATTTTTGGTACCCATATTGTATAGCACACACTTTTTATTTTATTAGCGTTCTATAGTGCCTCATATTTTTAGTTTCAACGAACAATAGCGCTCAATAAATAGCGATTGATGTTAAATGAATTCTGTTAAAGCTTTTTTTAATGCATAAGCAAGCGCTTGGCTGTTATCGCACCTGATGTGAAGTGATGATACAGCAAAAGATGGAGCGCGCTTGCCTAGAAGATGCCCATTCACTCTTGGTTTGAAGGTAGCTGTACATTGTAGGTTATGGATAAGACGGACGTCGGCAGGGTATTCCAGACCTTTGCGGTGCGTACACCTTTAAGATGACTCCCATTTCTGTTGTGAAAAAGTGACGGGGGAACCTAATGAAATAGTTCTTGAGCACACTGTCCGAAATATATCTTGTAGAATACCGCCAAACAGGCAACCTTACGTTGCTGTTCAAGGCAATGGAGTTTTGCATTTACCAATGTCTTTAAATGTTGCCAATGAGTCTTCTAGCCTGACAATCTACCGAATCAAAAGCATCAAGCTGGTACTTGGCAGAGCAACATAAATGGAAGCAGTACTCCACGACACACACATACATGATATACATAGTTACAACACATTTGATTGGCAGCAGTACTCCATACACGATATACGTAGTTACGACACATTTGATTAGCAGCAGTACTCCATACACGATATACGTAGTTACGAAATATTTGATTTGCAGCAGTACTCCATACACAACATAGTTACGACACATTTGATACAGCAATAAAGGTAGACTTTCGGCCATCGGACTAATATAGTCCTTTTGTCCGGACTGTCAAAGTGTATCATTAAAACTTCAACAATTCGGCTTCGGATTTCACTCGTAAATGTTTAATATTTCAAGCAAAATTCATATGTAAAATGCCTAAAATAAAATAGCATTTAGTAACGTAATATTGCTATGGATGCATAGTTTTAGTATCAGATTTGATTTATCTATTTATTTAATTGAAGAAGACTTTGGTTTTACGAACAAAAAATAACCGGCGACCCTTGTGAGTTATTTCATTTTTTCAATATTTTTAGTGCCCCTTGTTAAACGGATATTAAATAAAAAATCATATTCTTTTAATGAAATTATTAAAATAGTTACGTAATTTTAATACTTTCACAATTCATTTTACACGTAAGCATTACATATAAAGGTACATATTTTACTCCTTTCTTATAATCGATTTATAGAATTACTTGATATTCAATTTTGACGACACTGTGGCGCAGCGGTAGCGAACCTGCCATAAGCGTCATAAGTCACAGGTTCGATTCCCGCTCGGAACATAATATGTTTATATTGACCATTCAAGCATATTTTCCGTTCTGGGTGTACTTGTACTTGTCTTTGTTTGTGTTTCCTGCCCCAGACACAGGATACAACTATCCTAATGGGGGCCGTTGAGTATGAAGCGTTTATTTATTTTATTTATTTATATTTCATCCCTGAATATTCTTTAGAATTATAAATACATTAAGTTATCATCACTAAGGTGAGGCAGAGGGTGCTAAAGAAAAATATGTATATACATAGTCATGATGAAACCTGCTTTCGTATACATTAATTCATACATTATCTTGCGGGCGAGCGTTTCAAGAACGTGAAGAACCCCAAGTCCTAGCAATGAGTCGTAAAATTAATTAAATAAAACGCTAAGGATTATTCTGTACGAATTGCAGAGACGTGCAAAGCCCCGGCATTACGTAAAGTGAGAACGCCCCGATTAGTTATATTTGTACGTGCCAGTTGTATATATAAGTAATGCAGAAAAATATATTTTTGTATTTCCAACATAAAAAGGCCTACCAGATAAAAGAAAACATACCTCAAGGTAATTTAACAAAATCGTGCTCTTACATTTCCTACCCAACCTACCTCTTTCTATTTCCCATCTCAGGATGTAACATACGATGATGTCTATAATATATTAAACACTATTTTGTAGAGTTTTGGTGTAAAAAGTGATATTATATTTGGACTGGTTTTATAAATAAAATAAACAGACTATAATCGCTTAAACTTTCACTATAACATAAGTGCACAGAAATATAGGTTATTTTTAGAGGCAGTAGAGCCATTCTTCTCTCAACACAAAAGTGCCTGCTCGACTGGGGAAGTACCTACCCTCTCACAGAAAATCGGCGTAAAGTAACAGTATCAGTAGTCACTGTTGCGTTTCGTGCACTGAGTGCGAGCGCCGGAGGCCCAATCTCCCACGCCTCTGTTCCCTTCCTTTTTTCCCCTTCTTATTCTTTCCCTCCTGTTCCTTGGGTTGGCAACGCGCGTGTTATTCTTCACATATCTCAAGCGTTCATAGGTTGCGGTGACTGCTTACCATAAGGCGGACCGTATGCTTGTTTGTCATGAAATAATAAAAAAAAATTGGATGCAGTAATCGTGAGTGATACTCATATAATTTGAGAAGTTGCGATCTATATTTCGGAATATAGTTATTTCAAAAGTTATTACTTAATATACACCCAAGTTAAACTTAATGGAATTGATATCTTTCTCCTATTTGAAGACGGTTAAAAACCAAATTTGATTTTATCACCTTTTAAAGTAAAGGAAATTACATTTTTATACGCTAGAATTCTTTGTACATTTAGATAAGTACTGTAGACAAAATGTTGTAAAAATGCTAATCGTGCAATATCCCTCAGAAAACACACCGACGGCCGCTTACATAAAAAGGATTATTAAAAACGACAGGTGTTGTACTCCAGCACGTGACGGGAATAATTTCAGATTTATTACAAAATTTAATAACCTATATACGAAATTTATTATTAAACTATGTATATTATAATTCTAGTAACTTGAGCCGTTACGTCGCTTGCAATAATGTAATCGATATACCGGATGGCCTCTAAAATGTATTTTTTTTTACTTGGGAACAGCACTTTTTTTCGAACAAATGTTGCTCAATGCCGTTCTATATACCCCTGACAATTTACTGAACTGTTATGAGCAACTAACCTAGCCTACCAAACAAATGAGATAAACTTGCATCTTTATCATTGCTCATTTATAAACGGAACACACTCAACGGCTCCCATTAGGATTTTTTGTTATGTTACAAGTTGGCAAACAAGCATATGGCCCACCTGATGGTAAGTGGTTGCCGTAGCCTATGAGCTCTTGCAGCACTATTAGTAGGTGCCACTCACGCGTTGCCAACCTCGAGATATTGGTTCTTAAATCTCGTCTGCCCATTACTTTCACCAGCGTACAGTTCAAACCGAAACACAGTAATGCCTAAGCACTACTATTTGGCACCAGAATATTTGACACTGTGGTGGTGGTGGTGGACACCTACCTAGCCGGCCTAAACAAAAGACGTACCTACCAGTGTGACTGATTGCACTGGTGGAATAATCTCTGCTGTGACAGAGGTTATCCCAACAGCGGGCGATGAGGTCGTCATATCCCTACGCCGATAAATATATAAATTAAAGATAGTTATATCCTGTGGCGGGGGTCCGGAAACATACACAAAGACAAGGACAAATAGATTCAGAACGTGTCTGCATGGTCAATATAAACATCTGCCCCGAGCGGTAATCGAACTTGCGATTTAGCGTTAAGGCAGGTTCGCTACCGCTGCGCCACAACGTTGTCCAAAATTTATAATATTAGATAAGAATCGTGGAAGGTTTTTATTTGTTTAGAGTTGTAACCAAAAAGGGTTTAAGTACTTTTTCTGAAATATCTCTCATAATTCTTCAATAACTATCATAACAATTTGGTTACATACTATTTAGCGATGAAATACCTAGAATATTAATTCAAATATTAGGAAAAATTTATAAAATTAAAAAGGCTTAAGGAAAGCATCAATTTAAATGCTAATGCAGGGCCGGGTGGATCAGACAAGTGACTGACAAGGTCACTTCACTGCCCTCCGAGGTGCCCTAAGCGATCCCTTGAGCATTAAGATATTATTCTTCTTTAAGCAATTATATTTATAGCCCCTTCAAAGAAACATCTAACCAATTACAAGAAACTTAAGTGAATATCGTCTCGTTTAGGGGAATTTTTAAATGTTTTTTACTCTTTGTAACATTTCTACAGAATTATTCGAGTTTCTTGAACAAATTTTAGGCTCTTTGATTTTCATAGTAACCTTTTACTTTTTTTAAAAGACATTAGAATACATAAATATGTGTAACAAATAATTATGTTTCACATTTTCATTTGTATATAATGATCTAAGTATCGCTTAATATTTTAATTACGATGTCCCATTATTTAATATTATATAACCTTTTGATCTAATGAGAAATTTACTTTCAGTTATTGTAATTTTTTCTTTATGTATTCATACTGTTCTTTAAATAAACGTTACAAAGCGATACCTTTATATTTTTTTATTATAAAAGAATGATTAAGATATGTAAGAAATAATCTTTTCCCTCTAAGGGAAAGTTTTCAAACAGAAAATTGCAATGAATTTGTAGTATTTGTTTTCATACGTTTCTCCCGATAAGTCATTGCCAAACTGCCAAAATTCCTACTCCCTTTTTCTCATACCCCATTCTACGTTACGAACTGTAAGAGTCTATATATAGTCTAATAGAGTATCTTCACATAAATTCACGTTTATGTCTTTAGTGTTATTTGTCAACTATTGAACATTATGAACATAGCAGTAGTGTGTTTTGCATTTCTGTCTTTCAGTTCACTTGCGTTTCATATTTTATATACTGAGCGTATAAAATAGATCTTCTCAATAAATATTCACTTCCTGGGTGTCTTTCAAACTTCAACTCTTATTGCAAGAGGCCGGCTAGGTAGGTACCACTAGTGTCAGATATTCTACCGCAAAGCAGTAGTTTGTCTGCATTATTCTGTTTCGATTTGAAGGATTTAAGAACCAATATTTTGAAACAACGTAAGTGACACCTACAAATTGCATACGCTCATAGACTACAACAACCGACTTCAATCAGTTGGGCCGTGCTTGCTGTATATATGTATATGTATGTATATGTATGTCAATGTGATAAAAATAGTCAACGTGATAAAAATAGTCGCATAAAAATAGCATTGGAGGTAACGCAGAAAATATAGAACAATATTTAATAAGCTTTCGAAATATCTACGAAAACAGTACCAAAATTAAAATTCATCGTGACATTGTAAACAAATCTCGAAATATAGCCTTAATAAATATCCGCAGTGAGAGTCAGCAGTCGTGTGATTTGTGACTACTATTTATGGGTAAAAGTTCAAACAAAACAACTAACGTAGTTCATCGAAAACAAGCCGAAACATTTGATTCTAGTTTCAAAGAGCCATTTTTCAATATTCTCTTGAAATGAAAATGTTATTAAATCTCTCAACATGGGATTTAGTATATTTTTTAATATATTTTTAGTAAACATTTTATCATACAATATGTAAAGCTCTTGTTTAGCTTATCTATTTTTTTAAAATGAAAGAAAAAACTGCAGATACCTTTGAATATATAAAAGTAACAATCTGTTAATGTCATACGGTTGGGCAAAGTCCTCCTCTCTTGCTAAGCAGAAGGATTTGGAGCTTAATCCACCACGTTGCTTCACTGCGGCAGATATATGAGTACATGTTTCTGAATGAGTTGAATACTGAGGTGCTTGCCTAGATTTGAACCACGGCCCTTCGGTTAAATCTCGGCTTTTCGTTGAATGTAATAATAATCATCGAATTAGCTATAAAGACGCTTATAGCCGGGTGCGCTCACAAGTAAAGATCGATGGGTTAAGCAACTTTAGGTGCAGTCAAACACTAGATGGGTAATCGCATAGTGACATTTCAACTGAGCGTCTCCGTGCTTCAGAGGACATGTAAAAGTCGATCCGGGCTGTTATCAATTTGATTTGATTTAATAGTCGAAAAGTCAAGCCAAACGCCTATACGGGTGACCTGAACAACTCTGACACTAGGTTGGCCACTAACCACTCGATAAGAAAAAGTAGAAGCTAAAAAGTCTTATTCCTTATTTGAACATTCTCTAAAATTTGTTAGGAATGAGGGCTTATTACAACTAAGTAAAAGAAAACCTTTATATTCGTAGAAATAAAACTTTTCTATTCAAGGACTTCGAAACTTTATCAAAGAACTTTAAAACTTTTGGCGAGAAGGCAAAACCAGTTGGCAAGAGTGGAGTGTCGTCATGAAATAAGCAGAGCATAAAATATATGGGAAATGGTTTTTAACATAATATGAAACGTAATACTTATACATGTCACGCGGAAATCCTTATTTTTTATGCGATATAAATTGGCAAGCCAACTTACGGTCCACTGATGGTAAGCGGTGATCTTTACCTATAGGCACTTGCAATAACATTTGTAGATGTCACTCACACGTTGCCAACCTTGTGATATCAGTTCTTAAATCTTCTTTTTCCAGTAATTTTACTAGTTAGCGTCCTCTTAACCGAAACACAGTAATGCAAAATATAATACTGCTTTGCGGTAGAATATCTGACACTGCCGTGGTACCTACCTAGCCGGCTTCTTGCAATAAAATAAAAATAAAAAGAGAGTTATTTCCATCCAACGTCCGCAAATCTAAGGGCGAACCCGTTACTTATTGGATCATAACTACTATAAGTTAATTATTTATTATCAGATGTTATGTAGTAAAAACCAAGACCAACAACTGAACGTGCTCTCGGCGGCACAGTAGGGAGGCCAACATGAACCAGCGACCGCGACAGGCTAAAGATGGGTTCACTACCAACGGGACACAGCCGTCGTCAATATGAAGTATTCACCGTAAGTTACCGAAACTATATTATGACTACTGTAATAATAATATTATGAATTGTAAACGTTGCTACAACATACATACATATAATATATAAAAATACCACGCGCTCAAAATGTTATTCCCAATTTTGTTTCAGATATTCATGGTCATTAACGTATTTTCAGAGTGTCAACCAAATACGTTTAACTGCAGTGTAATTAAATGTCGTTGTAGCAGATCGAAAAATACTTATTAAATACGTTCATTATTCACAGAATTATTCGACACTCAGCGTTTTTATTAATGAATTTATTTATGTACTCTTATTTCTGGCGCTAGAGCTACAATGCCCGCATGGCTAGCTACCGCTATACGTCATTAAAAACATCATGAAATGACTGCTCGTCAGCAGGATTTTGAGGTCAGCCAGCGTATAACCAGATGCATCTTAAAAGTAACACTGCCCATCTGTGTTCCGGCTCGTTTACCCCCAAACATTAAAAAAATTATGAATAATATGTTTTATAGCCTAATGGTAAGTTATCGTAGCCGGTTATGTTTTCTTGGAACACCAGAGGCATCACCACGTGTGTTATTAAAGATGAGGGTAGGAGAAGTTACGGTGGTTTATCGCTTCGGCTACAAATAATCGTCGAACGAAACGCAACGTTGAGAAAACTGCTACCTTACTTGCATACTATGTTACAGGCTTCTTACCCGTATATTTATGCCTATAGTTATAAGATTCTACCACAGCCACCACACATTATTCAGCAATTATTCGTTTTTGTATAATATATGTATCTATAGTTCGGTATTTATAATACGTAACTAATAAATTAGTTTTGAGCCAAAGTCGACAAGCAGATGTAAGCTCTCTCTAAAAAGGGTTTTACGATTATTTCAATTTTGTAAACTTAAGTGTCCATAAAAAATTCATTATTGTGAGACTGTAAAAAGAGTTTCAGTGGTAATAGTAATATTTTGTAACCAAAGCCATGACAAGAGTTAATGAATTTAGGTTTTTGGAAAATATTAATTTGGAACACATTACACACAGGAGAAACCACGGGCACGTCACTTGAAAAATTTTTTATAAAGACTAATATCTGGTAAAAGCCCGGCCGGTTTTCCAGCGTCGGGACGTGACGACCCAATCGCCCGCTGTTGGAATAATATCTCTCACAGCGGAGATTATTCCACCGGTGCAATCAGTCACACTGGTTGTAGGCCTTTTGTTGCAAGAGGCCGGCTAGGTAGGTACTACTGCAGTGTCAAATACTACCACCAAACAGTAGTGCATTACTGTGTTCTGATTTGAAGGCTAGTGAAATTACTGGGCAACGGAGATTTAAGAAGCAATATCTCGAGGTTGGCAACGCGTGAATGGTACCTACACTCATGTGCTGTGCATGATGTTGCAACTCAAATGCTACGGCAACCGCTTACCATAAGGTGGGCCGTATGGGCCGTATGCTTGCTTGCCAACGTCCAACATAAAAAGTTTTTAACATTTTTTGACTGCAATTTTCTTAACATATATATCGAAATAGACTATCTGATATATAAGATTGGGTTAAAGGATTAAATATATTTTCTCAAATTCACAGTCGTGCAATCAGAATGTATTTTGGAAGATAGGTATACTGAATAGTTGATTGTGTTTGCCTTCCAAGCGAAACTCGCCAGTGGTATTTGTTATATTTAGTACCTTTGAGTTTTTAAAAGCATACGTGTATTGTTTACGTACCGTAACGAAGCTAAGGTACTGCAAATATGTACACGTGAATAAAAAGCTGATTGAAATATGTATGTAACTAAAAATAATATTGCTATAGTTTTATAACATAGATGGACACAACTGTAGTATTCAAAAGCTAAATATTTATTTGAATAATTTTACAATATGTGTATGTTTTAAAAGTATCGAATTGGGAGTTATTAGATGGAAAGTTGGTAGCTGTGATATAGGTTTTTCCGAAGTACCTACTGTTGTAGTGTGGGTATTTTAAGAATTTTTGTAAGGTGCACTGTTTACACATTAAATTAAGTTGTCTTGAACTCGAGCAGATTGTTTTATTTCATAAAACACAACACCTACCTCAAGCGCTACACACTCAACGCCACCAATGAGGATAGTGATATCCTGTGTGATACATACCGAGAACGAAAAAAATGAATGGGAATACGCCGACCTTACTTGCATAATCTGTTACAGGGTCTTACTGCCCCCATATATAATACCACACACCACCACATATTATTCGAAGAGCACGTTAACATTTGATAATACTTAACATAATCATTAACTCTGCATAGGTAATTTGAATTTATCCAATGAGTTACTGGTTAGCCTTTAGGAGTGCGTAGGTCAGATGGCAATCGCTCCGTGTAGAAAGAAGCTAGTAACGCGTCAAAGGAGGATAGGGGTATAAGCAAACCCTGGATACTGGGAATAATACTAGTTAAAAGAAAAAGACTCGTAGTAATGATATATAAATTAATATAGTGTGGGAGTTAAAATGTGGATATAATAAAAAAAAAACATGGTCATTTTCTTATTCCAATCTAAATGTATACGTAAGGTACTGTCACTTGATACGGCTGCAGCCATTCATCTGTAAGTATCAGGGGAGAATCGACGACCCTTTTTATATTTATTATACGTATTTCCACCTCTAACGGCCCATTGAGAGAGACATAAAGGCAGGATAAGCGCGCTCATTAGATGTTCATTACAGAATATAACTCAAATGTACGAGCGAACGTTGCACTTCATAGCGAATTGAGATCTCATGGATATGAGATCCATTTGCTGATACTAGCTTGATGTGGGTGAAATAATAATGTTATGTTAGTGTTGTGCTCAATTAAAATGAGATCGAAAATTATAATTATAAAACTGGTCAAGTTTGTGTCGGACTCATACATAAATGGTTCTATACCATCGTAGAAGAAAATACCTCAAATGTATATAAAAAAAAAAAATCATAATTAATTTTGAAATTAAATATGTTGTTATTATTTATTATTATGGTGGCTATAATAATACATATTTTTACTTTTATCTATTACAGTTCATGACATACAGATCTTCTTCTTATCAAGTGATTAGATAAAAAATGTATTATGGCAGTGTGCCCTTTATTTTTTAATGTTATAAATTTTTAGTATTTGTTGTTTTAGCGGCAATGGAAATACACATTCCGAGAAAATTTTAGTCCTCCAACCGATTACGGGTCTTGAGATACAGCTCGCTGACGGACGGACGGATAATGGAGGGTTAGTAATAGGTGTTACGCTTTGGTACGTAAAAAATCACGTTTCAGCAGAATTCTTCTTCCTAGGTATTCCCGGTATTTTACCCAGGGTCTGCTTATTACTCTTGTCCGGATTTGACAGGGTAAACTAGTTTTTAGCGACCAAGCGATTGCCATCTGATTTCCGTAACCCTAAGGGCGAACCAATAACTTATTTGATTAGAGCAATTTACTTATCAAGAGTTAAGGAGTATTAACGATTACTGTCAGATGTTATGTAAAAACAATCGGGACCGACAGCTTAACGTGCTCTCCGAGGCACGATGGGACAACTATTTGAATAACAATAATTTTGATTTAATGGGTCCGAAATTTGTCGGTACCTAAACCAATTGAACGTGAGTTTTAACAGTTTTAATAATTTAACTGTGTTGTCATTTTAAAATTATCAACATAGCTAGTTATATGAAAAATATCCTCAAATTTTATATTCTCATCAGATTCAGTATAGCAATAATAATTTGTCTCATAAAATCTTTAGTATCGACGTTCCTTATTCCCGATGGTACCCAGAAACTTTCATGCTGCAGTGCGCAAACTGCTTAACATTCCTCTGCCGCTCTGCGTACAATAAATTTAACTCCAAAGGCCCGTCGCTGTAAATTTTGCAGTATTTCTTATAAATAATTTTTAATTGAACGTTCATTTTAAACAATATTTCATTGTTTCCAAGCTTAGGAACAAAGGATTTTAAAATGCATTTAATTTCAGCTCATTTCAATTTATAAATAAAATATATAAATTCTTATTAATATTATTTTTCTACTATAAATGTAAAGAATTAATTGTGCAAACTAAAAATACACTTCTATGAATTTGAATTTTAAACTGTCCACCCTATTATTCTAAAATATATTATTACGCATTACCATTGTTTTTGTTTTATTTTTTATTTCATGACGGTTGGCAAACAAGCATATGTTGTGCCTGATGTTAAGTAGTCACCGCAACCTATGATACCTATAAACGCTGGTGGTACTTGAAGTATCACCAGCGTGTGATCAGGAAGTGTTAGATTGAGCCTCCGGCGCTGTCACTCATCGTACGAGAACCAGCAGTACTCTGTTACTTTACGCCGATTTTCTGTGAAACGGTAGTACTTCCCCGATCAAGCCATTCCATATGTGGTGAGAGAATGGCTCTTGTACTATTGAAGTGTACTGTAGTGATATAATAGCCTACAGTCAATTTCATGGCACGCTTACGACGATTCTCGTGTCAACACGAGAAAACGGAAGAGAGGATAAGACTTTTATATTATCCTATTTTGTTGTTTATTATTATTTAAGTTAAGTTTCAACATTTTACTTATTTTAAAATAATTATTTTCGAACATTGTTTTCATTAAGTTAATTTTAAGTTTTGTCAGGAGTGTATTTTATAATCTATCAATAAAATTATTTTTAGTTTTATTCTTATAAGACAAGATGAAAGATAGAGGGTGGGTTTAGAGTCATAAACTTTGGGTCCATGACAATGTAGAACTTCTCTAGTAAGCTATTTATGTTGAAAACAGCCCTTATGTTCAAATAAAAAAAGATTTGTTACTAAAATAAAGCTTTTCCTTCATAAATATTTATATTTCTAAAAATAAAAAAATGACTTATTCACAAAGTTCATATTATATACCCTTAAAGTTTAGGGTTATCTCAAGATAACCACAATGGAAGTACAAAATATTTTCCTGGGACCATTCTCGACTTGCCTTTCTTGACCCTATTCCATAGATCCTTCAGAGCGAGCCTATTTAACTTGAGATTGAGGGTGCATTGTGACCCTAAGCTCGGATACCATCTTAAGCTCTTGACTCGACGTTTGATCCGACAAATTTTATGCATAAGCGTTCCTAGTGATTTATGTTCCCCAAATAAAATCTTCTTATTAGGTCTGATTTGATTAATCTTGTTATTTTTTTTTATTTCATGATGGTTCTCATTGTTATAGCAACTCATGCACCATTAAAGCTGTACAGTTGTGGAATGCATTACCTCGTCATGTTAGAATCTCTGAATAAATCTGGGATATTTAAAAATCATCTCAAGAAACATTATCTGGCAATGTAATACATATAATACGTTTATTCAAGTAATTTATGTTATAGTATGTATTTATATTTGAGTATGTATGTGTTTATGTATTTGTGTATTTTATGTTTATGTATTAATATGTACGTTTATATATGATAAATAAATATGTTTTATATAATTCATGTAAATTTTATATATATTTTAAGAATTTATTTTAACTTGCACTAATAGCCTTTCTAACTATAAGCTTTGTTTTATATAAAGGTTGCCTGTAAGAGATCACTTTGAGTGATAAAGCCGCCTTTGTATGGTAAAAATTATTTTTATATAAAAATTTTGGCAATTTAATAAATTATGTCATATTTTCTCTTGTGTACAGTGTTATATGTGTGTGTAGCTAGGCATGTGTGCGAGGGTGCCGCCTCGCCTATGACAATTAAGCAGTGCGAATATAGCATCGGTGCGTTTCACTTGTTTCCGATATAACATACAGTAATAAAATGGTTGGCTAACAAGCATTAAATCGATCGTACAAGCGATCCGCCTAATGGTAAGCAGTCACCGCAACCTATGAACGCTTGCTACGCTTGAAATATCTAATGTGCGTTGACAACCTAAGGAATAAGAAGGGAAAAAGGAAAGGACTAGAGGATGGGAGATTGGGCCTCCGACGCTCTCACTCATCGTACGAAACGCAACCTTACAGTTACTTTACGCCGATTTTCTGTGAGGGTAGTAATTCCCCATTTGTGCTGGGAGAAGAATGGCTCTGCTACCGTACTTTTTAATAAGATTACTATCTAAGCGTCTTATTTATTATTACAATTTATAATATAATTACTCATTACATCTTAGTAGAAGATGGCTGACTAAATAACATCTTGCTAAGTGCTTGTTATACGTGTAAAATACACGTCAAGCTTCACAAACTTTAAACTTGTTAAGTCTTAGAAACACTAAGTTTTAGCATCAAGTTTTCATTTTGCTAATGTAAATGACTATTTTATGGGGCGACATATTCGCCCATTTCATATGTTATGTACAATTTATTCCATATGTTGGCACCTACAATTCTATAAAAGGTCATACATAAGTGTTATAAGGTTCTCATAATTCGAAAAGTGATTATTGTAACAGTTCCATTATAATAATCATTTCAAATCTTTTAATAGAATTAGACTTTGAAATATTGCCGATAAGATTGTTATCATTAAGTGGACAAAAACGTTCTTTATATTCCCTAATAGTTACTCAGCTTACAAGAAAAGGCTTTTAGAGGTTGAGTGCAATCGTGTATTAGTAAACGCAACCCTACTTAACAATTGAAGAAGGGAGGGAAACAAGTAAATTTCATTCCTGATAGGTTGTATTTTCGAACATCTTTGAAGGATTTATTTTTAATAATTTAAATAAATTTTATTTTATAGAAAAAAAACTTTATTTTACCTGACTGCCAAAGGAGGGTAATGTTTTTCGGGCGTATGTATGTTTTTTTTTTTTTGTTAGAAGTTGGCAAACAAGCATACGGCCCACCTGATGGTAAGTGGCTGCCGCAGCCTATGAGCGCTTGCAGCACCATTAGTAGGTGCCACTCACGCGTTGCCAACCTCGAGATATTACTTCTTAAATCTAGTTCGCCCAGTAATTTCACTAGCGTACAATGCCCTTCAAACCGGAACACAGTAGTGCCTAAGCACTACTATTTGGCGGCAGAATATTGGACACTGCGGTGGTACCTACCTAGCCGGCCTCTTGCAACAAAAGACCTACCACCAGTGTGACTGATTGCACTGGTGGAATAATCTCTGTTGTGACAGAGGTTATCCCAACAGCGGGCGATGGGGTCGTCACATCTCGACGCCTTTGAAATGTATGTCTATTTATTTGTGACGATCTACTTCCTAGGCTCTTTGACGAATTTTAACACATAGGGTGTCATTAGATTCGTCTCAGTTGTGAGAGTGACAAAGTGTATTTTATGTCAATACTAGCAGCCCGCTCCGGCTTCGCACGGGTATAAAATATATAGCCTATGTCATTCACTGAAAAAATGATTAAAATCGATCCAGTAGTTTTGATTTATTCATTACTGCCCGTGGCCCGCAAGATTATTTACGACAACACATTAGAAACCACAAAAATAACAGTATTTTTCCACTATTTAATGGATGTTATTCTACATTTAAATCTTCGTCTTCAATCACTCTATCTATTAAAAAAACCGCATCAAAATCCGTTGCGCAGTTTTAAAGATTTAAGCATACATAGCGATATAGGGACAGAGAAAGCGACTTTGTTTTATACTATGTAGTGATGGTGAGAAAAATATTATTCTCTAATAAATATTACAATTGGTTTTTCGCTAAAATTTGATGATGGTTTCATGTAGAACTTGACAAAATAAGCCGAAAAGTAAGACCTTTTTCCCATTCCAATATTTTCTATCTTTTGTGGTTGGTATAAGGTATGTATAAATATGTATGTATGGTCGTGCATTGATATGACACCGTTGTGGCGTTGTGGGTAGCGAGTCTGCCCTTAGCCTCGATGGTTGCGGGTTCGATTCACGCTCGGGCAGATGTTTGCATTGATCTTACAAATATTTGTTTCAGTCTGGGCGTTTGTCTATGTGAGTCTCCCCATCGTGCTTCGGAGAGCACGTTAAGCTGTCGGTTCCGTTTGTTATCATATAACATCTTATAATAATCGTTAACTATTGATAAGTAAATTGCTCTTATCCAATGAGTTACTGGTTCTCCCTTAGGGTTGCAGAGATCATATGGCAATCGCTCCAAGTAAAAACTAGTAACTTGTCAAATTCGGTGAAGAGTAATAAGAAGAACCTAAGTGAATATTCGTTTAGTACCGAGAATAATGGCAAGATAATATGTAGATTTAGATTTGTGAAAACAATATGAATGAGAACACATATATAATTTTTTTTTTAATTGAATTTAGCAATAATCCTATTAAGCCAATTTTGCACGTTCCTATGCGGTAACGTAATACCTTTTTCAAAGCACATGTCACACAGCACATCGTTTGAAACGAGCAAAGTCTGGCTTTCTATTTGACATGGAGGATAAAGTGCTTTCCCGTTTGAGCTAATGTTGCGAGAGGACAGTATCGTAACAAAATATTAATTTTAAATGCATATTAGTTACATCGTTAATAATATAACTATGTATCAAATTTAATATAATTCAATATATGTATTGAATAAGTGAGCTCCGATGTTAACATGTATGTATGGGGATATATAAATAAATTTCTCGTTTACAAATAATAATAAAACATACAATATACGTACTATGTACTGTTACGAAAATGTTACTTAAAACATTTTGAAATAAAAGAATATAATTTGGAAAATAAAAATAACTATATTTTTACGTTAAATATTTATGACAATATGTGTAGTGTGTAGTATTAATATTGTACATACATTTATTTTTAGAAAACCTCCAACTAAGCTAATTATATCTTGTAGACAATAGAAATTTAACACACTATTAAATTAACTTTCTGAAAAAAAAATATAGCATTGTGATATTTATTTACAACCAAAATGATAACATATTTAATATTCAATGCTAACTATATTTACAAATTACAACTATACCTTAGACCATATAACATCTAAGAACTGGACAAATCATGTCCAACGGGGGATGGTGGCAAGAGTCCTAGCTGCATTTCCCCGCCACTGCTACAGGCAGACATAAATTTCGCTAATTATATTACATACCTACAGACTTTTGTTTAAAAAAGTATCATTACGTATCAATAAAAAATCAACACGAAAGAACATTAAGGAAACATCTTCAAGAAATAAAAATTCATTAATAAAATATCAAAAGAAAGAATTATTAACGAAGTTATAAAGCGGACATCGGAATCGTTAAAATTTTATCCGGCAACTAGAGAAAGTTTGAAACGACGTAAGAGCAATGGGACCTTGTTAAACAACAACTTCTAAGAAATATCGATAAAAAATTAATGGATACCGTACTTTTTGTGCCAACACGACATTCGACTTTAGTCGATAAGTGAAACTTGTGCGGCGAAACTTCCATCGACTTTTAAATGGTACAATTCTCTTCCGTTTTTAGTTTTTTCTCTTTTTAGGCTCAAAGTAATATTACATAAATAAAACCACCCAGGATTACCACCAGGATTTGCTTTTAAATTCAAAAGCAAATCCTGGTGGTAAGATTGTTCTTTCTTTCTTTTCTTTCTTATCGAGTGGTTAGTGGTTAACCTAGTGTCAGAGTTGTTCAGGTCGCCCGTATAGGCTTCTGACTTGACTTATCGACTGTTGTCAAATTGTCAACAGCCGGGACCGACTTTTTACGTGCCCTCCGAAGCACGGAGACGCTCGGTTGAAATACCACTATGCATAAATAAATACCCATCTAGTGACTGACCGCGCCTAAAGTTGCTTAACCTACCGACCGGTCCGGTTTACCGATTAGTGGGTGCACTCGGCTATGAGCGTCTGTGGTAAGATTGTACTAAATAAGCATACGATTGTGTGATGCTTGGCCTGATATGGAAACCTATATTATGCGCTCCTTGGACCGAGTTTAGCTAGCCATGAGTGGAGCACAGAACTCGGCAAATACCGAGCTGGACCGTTCTGCGTTCTTCTTCGTAACCTGTCACACGCACTGAGCAGGCTAACGATAATGTTTTAGTGCGCTCCCATAGCAAATTACCATCTTCTGATAAAACCCGTCTACTCTCCTCCGGAAACCAAGTATGAGGTAACAGTTTGCCTCCCCTTTACTTCTAACGCTCACAAAATTATATACGCAACAACTTTAACAAGGTACTTTACCTTAATTTCATAAGTAGTGTTACCCTGAATTCATACTATACGGGGAAGGATTAAAAGTTATTGGTAACTTTATGTGAATAATTATTATACGTATTATATTTATTTGAATTTGGGAAATTGGACTGCTAAGTACTACCCAATTATATTGGCTTATTAAGGGTTACATAATTTTTTCTAAGAAAATATGTCAACAACCCTTATAATTTTATAGTATGTCCTGCAACATCATTTGCAATAACTTTTTAAAGATACTAGTGCGGTTGTCGTAGTTGCAACACCATTGCCAACCGTTGTCAACCTCACGCGTTGCCAACCTCAAGACATTAGTTTTTCGATAAATAATAAATAAATAAACGCTACACGCTACGCTACGCTTCGCTACCGCTGCGCCATAACGTCGTCGAAATCTCCTATGCCCATTAATTGCACTAGCTACATTGTCCTCCAAACCGAAACACAGTAATGCCAAATACATTACTGCTTTATGGTGGAGTATCTGTAGACCCTGCGGTGGTACCAACCTAGAAAATGACATTTTCATTCATAGTAATATTACAACCTCAAGTTCACGAAAAACTAGAATTTCAAGTCATTGAACCGATAAAAAATAAAATCCAAAACTCGATGCTTTCCTATATAATATAAGACATTCGTCTGCTATATAAGTATTTTATATATTCCCGCTACCAGCATAATATGTTTGTATTGACCATGCAAGCATATTTTTCGGTCTGGGTGTATTTGTCCTTGTCCTTGTATGTGTTTCCGGACCCCCGACACCGGATATCACTATCCTAATGGGGGCCGTTGAGTGAGCAGCGTTTATTTTTAAAAAAAAAGAAATATACATATTTTCATATCCTAACCAACTTATTATAACTCATTTTTAATAGAAAATAGAAAATTGGGGAAACCTTTGGAGAAATTTATTTATGTGAAATAATATTAAGCAGATGGAGAGGAAAATTGATGAGATCTGAATACTTTTTAAAGACAACTTAGTACCGATGACGGATGATTGGCTGGTTATAAATACAGAGCATTTTGATACAAAGAATCGGAATATTTTGACGAAAGCAGTCATATGAAAAAAATGAAAGATTTATATTTGGTTAAACATTCAACTTTTATATTTTGTATATTGAGCGTAAAATACGTTTCAAATTGTGGTATTTTGTTCAACGTGGAGTATTGACACCGTTTTGGCGTTGTGGGTAGCGAGTCTGCCTTTAGCCTCGGGGGTTGCGGGTTCGATTACCGCTCGGGCAGATGTCTGCATTGATACATTGATTTTTGATCTGGGCGTTTGTCCTTATGGGTGCCTCGGAGAGCACGTTAAGCTGTCGGTTCCGATTGTTATCACATAACATCTGATAATAATCGTTAACTCTTGATAAATAAATTGCTCTTATCCAATGAGTCAGTAACCGGTCAAATCCGGACAAGAGTAATAGGTAGACCCTGGGTAAATACTCGCATAGTACCGGAAATAATACTAGGAAGAATAACAAGATTGAGTATTATAGAAAATACAAATAAATTGAGTGACTTTGCAGGTCACGCAAGTGTACAGCGTACACAATTACTTAGTGTGATAAAAATGACTTTGCATTTTACCACGATGAGATACAATGGGGAAAATTTATATAAGAATGGTGGAGAAATAAATACCATTTTATTTACAAGCTGTAGAATAAAAATACTGTGATTTTCCGGAAATTTATGTAGCACTTAAAAAAATTGAGGATTTTTTTCACCTCTAGTAAAATTGATATTTGATATACCCACCAATGAAAACAAAGCAATGCTAGAGTAGATTACTAACCGAGTTAAATCCAACACTTCAACAGAATAGAACTAATTTCAAATGAAATATTGCATTAAATTTGTAAGCTCAATAGGCGGGCTTAATGTATTACCTTCCATCTATCTACGCCTCTCGGACTGAGCGATCAAAATGGTTCACTACTTCTACAAATTACAGCACCCTGGCCGCGAAACGTCAGATAATTCGATTTTACCTTCAAGATTTCACACACACACACACACACACACAAAGACTCATACGGATACTTATAAAATCTCATATTTCTGCCACATTAACTTATGCATCATTACATAAGCCTACATATATTTTATAGTTTTGTTGTCTTTAATAGTTTTATTTATATTTAACATTTTATATTCCTTCCTAGTTTTTGTTTTTCTTAACCCATAGTACACATGTGGCTTACTGCTTGTAATTTATACGGTATAGAATTATTACGGAACGAAGTTTCCTAACACAAGTAAACTCTTTGCTTAAAAGGAAACGCCAACCACAACGATGTGTAGACTAGATTACGAAATAAAGTTTGTTTTATTTTTTATTTATATTATTATTTACTCATATGATTAATTGCTATTTGGAGCCAATCTAAGGTCACTGCGGTCAAAGCCAACGGCTAATACTAGTAATTTAATAAAGCATAGAAATCGTTATATTTATTTGTTGTATAGAATATGTACATGTACGTCTTGATGGCTAGCATTCATCCACAACATGTTGCTAACAGACTGGTCATTGTAATATGAAAATATATTAAAATTTCATAAATAATTTTCTATCATCCGTTTTACGACAAGAAAATCTATGAATATGAAATTTCTAGATTTTATTTATGTTATAATATTTTATGAAACTTATAGTTTTCATGTTATATTTGGACGCAAATAAGCAATAGCATGTCAAGCAACAAAATTGAAAAAACTGAGTTATATATGCAGAAGTGTTGGTAAATGGCTGAAGAACATTTTGCTTTAATATTTGTAGGGTTTTAAGCTTTAAAACTTCTAAGAAAGCTATTTGTTAATCAGGCAATTTATGTATTATGTTAAACCTTTTGGGTTAAATTATATACGAAATATGCAGTTTGTATACTTATTTTTGTGAAAATAAGTAAAATAACTTACATAAACCTGAAATTGCCAAAAACTTGACCGATACATAAAAAACAGTTATATAAAGCAAGTTGTTCAAAATTTTCAAACGCGTTTTTCTCGAAATGACATTCGTGTGGGTTGACATGGTATTGCTTATTTGCGTCCATTTATTACAATAATTTAAAGCCGAAATGGGTAGGTAGAAGGGCCGGCTTTGCTCCATTAACGCGAGAGTTGCAAGTTCGATCCTGACCCCCTTGGGCTATTGTCGTACCCGTAAGCTTTGAGCTTATTTGGAGGGGCAATAGGAATATTAGTAATGCTTTAAAAAGCATTGCCAATGGAAAAAAAAAATGTTCCATAAATCTTTTTTAAATGCTAAATCTAATAATTAATAATTATTTATTATAAATGAAAAGACGAAAACAAAATGAAATTTAATTAATGATTTTAAAAATATTTTTTATTATACTTATATTCTAAACAGTTTTAATATCCTTTATAGCCTACGTCAATATATCGTGTCCAAATGCGACAGAAATCGATCAGTGTGAGAACTGTGCTACAATAACGACCTGAATAATGTATCACTAATATTCGTCATCTGTCGTCAACATCCGTTGTACGAATACTGCAAATAAAGCTCACGCTTTCATTAAGCGAATAAAAATGAGGCTATTTTGAAATTTGTTTATCTGAGTTCTTTATTATTGTAGCTTTGTACTTTATTTTTTTATATAAATGGTACTATTACTGTTTAATCGTTCACTAGAGGCTCAATTTTTATTTGTATTTTATAAAAAAAATATGACTATCTTTTTAGCTTTTAATTTTTGAATAATTTCATTAGAGTTTATATACCTAATTTTTTTAGATTTGTATATTATTACCCCCACTTAAAAAAAGGATGCTTTTAATGAGTGCGAACTTCCAAAACGGAATTTTTAAATTTGGAAAATTAATTCGTAAATATTATTATTTAGGTTAGAATACTGTTATACATATGTTATACAATAAATGCTTGAAAACAATAGGTCAGCTAACCTAAGGTAAACACAAACGAAACGAAATATTTTAACATTCTTTATTTGAATTGTTCATTAACCCTCAAGTTTGCCTAACAAATCACACTGTTGGTAGGTCTTTTGTTGCGAGAAGCCAGCTAGGTAGGTACCACCGCTGTGTCAAATAGTACAGCAAAATAGTAGTGCTTAGGCATTACTGTGTTCCAGTTTGAAGGACACTGTAGGGTAGTGAAATTACTGGGCAAAGAAAATTCAAGAACCCATATCTCGAGGTTGGCAACGCCTGAGTGGCACCTAGTACGCTTGCTTGCCAACTTGTAACATAAAAAAAATACATTATAACAAATTATCAATTAAAAAAAAAAGACAACAAAATAGTTTGCCAGAGAGCAAAAGGTAAAAATGAAATTCGAATGGCTAAAAGTTCACAGGCGTACTGTGTCAGTGGATCAGATAGATTTGGTCGATGGGATGCGCCGTGTGTCTCCATAAAAGGTTTATGTTCCGTGAAGCGAACGGCATTCCAAATACCTGATGTGTGCATGTTTCTACAATTCATGGGATTTTGTGGTTTTTAATTGCAATTGTGTTGCCTTTTATTTTACGAAATAACTCACATAGTGTCGACGTGTGCACGTTGTGATGTTTTATTCAACGAGTGAGAGAGAAAGAAGAAATTCTCTACTTTCTCCCCCTTTTTCCCCTTCCTATCACATGCATCGGTAACACGCATGCGAATGCTGATTTTATTACGGCAATAAATGCCGTTTACGGGGGTTTCAGCTTAGAATTTTTTTCAAGCTTTTTAAAGAGCGGGCCTATACGCTCGAAAAACGCGCTTCCACTCACGAACGTACAAACGCACATACAAATCACCCTTAGTGTAGTTATAGCTGAGTTCTTCTGACCCGGCCCCTCCACCGTTGACGCTGTCAAGGCCACTAGGGTCAACAGTAATAGACACTCCAAAAAAAAAGTAGTTTAAAAACCTTATAACAATATTTAAAATATTATTGTATATCATTATTTTAAGATACAAAAAAGCATTTCAGGATAAGCTTGTTTCAAACTATCTCAAATACTTTATTAAGATAGTCTAAGTTCATATACAACACGTACGGTTGCAGAGATTGAAGAGGGAACGTGACCTTTTGTAGGAAATAAGAATATTCAGTAAAGTGCATCTCTCCAGGCATTGCATTCCCGAGACGATTTATGAATATAAATAAGATGATATCGATACTACAGCCATATAAATTGAATTTCAGTACGTGTCTCATAAGATTCGAAATGAATGTATTGAAATAATTGACATTTTGCGGAACAAATTCCTTATTTATATTTTAGTGGTCCGTGGCCAAATTGTTTTAATATTATAATCTACAAGATCAACCTATACGTCTATATCACAGCTGTGTTACTTAGACTAAATTGAAGATGGGATATTCTGGGATGTACAACTTCTTCTTCCTAGCAATTTTCCCGGTATTTTATTTACCCAGGGTCTACTTATTACTCTTATCCGGATGTGACCGGTTACTAGTTTTTACACGGACAGATTGTCATCTGACCTCCCCAACCCTAAGGGCGAACCAGTAACTCATTGGATAAGAGCTATTTACTTCAAAAGAGTTAACGATTATTATCAGATGTTATGTGATAATAACCATGACCGACAGCTTACGAGCTCTCCGAGGCACGGTGGGGAGACCTACATGACAAACGCCCAGGCCGAAACAAAAATTTTTAAGAAACATCTGCCCGACCGGGTGTCGAACCCGTAACCGTCGAGACTAAAGGCAGACTTGCTGACGCTCGACAACGCCACGACGGTGTCAATTCTGGGATGTACAACATTTTAATAAATAATAATAATAATAATAATAATAAACGCTATTCATATATATAATAAAGGATATTCATATCCTGTGTCAGGAGTAACACACAGAATGACAAGTACACAAACTAATATTTGTATAGCGCTGTGTTATTAGGGTTCCGTAGCAAAATAACAAAGACGAAGCCGTTATGATTTCCTCATGTCCGTCTGTCCGTCCGTCCGTATGTCCGTCTGTTCGTCCGTCCGTATGTCATAGTCATTTAACTCGGAAACTATAGGCTCTAACTCTACAAAATTTAGTAAATAGGTGTATTCCGTGAACTGCTACACAATTTTATAGTCACATCTTAAAATATATATGAAAATTAAGATTCTTCATCATGAAGCATCGGAACCCTTTAGTTTCAACATTGCGTGGTTCACACTTGACTGGTAATTTTTTTAAAAATAATTTTACGTGAAAGTACAAAAAATATCATTTACCTATAGTATTACATGTCACATTAAATGTATTATCTTATTAAGTACATTAGCTTCTAACTACAGTACATTCATTAGCGTAATTACTGTGACAATGGCATTTGTAGATAGAATCTTATCGTGTACAGTGCTACAACTATGTACTGTGGTTTTATTTCCCCTCCGGTACGCTACGTTTGATTAACGACCAAGACTTGCCCACAATTTATAATAAAATATTAATTTAAAAATTTTTGCATACATAAAAATCAGTTTAGGTTGTTGGGAAACTTATAGTGATAATTAATAATAAATATTAATAATAGCTTTTATTGGTCAAAAGTTTCGTTGTGAATTGCTGGTGGCTATGGTTGGGATTTCAAAAACCTGAGTTACAGGCACCAGCTTTTCACCTCTATATTAATAAATATTAAATCATATATATAATTTTTAAATAAAATAAGTACTAGCATCAAATTTAAATTATTAGTAAGCACAAAATAAATAGAAAAATTAAAATAATATAATTATAATAAAGGATACTAATATAACTTCGACAAGATTATTTTCTAAAGAAATATTTCAATAAGAAATGCATACCATATAAATAAAACCGGTTCTTCTTTACTTTTGGCCGGCAAATATCAATACTTTTTATTTTGGTTCTATATTCAGTTTTTATTATACGAAGACGGAGAAATATAATAAGTTCACTTGACTCAATCAAGGATTGATGTCGTTTATACATATTTTATATCACGTCAGATAATCAATCGAATACATTTTTTAACGTCACAATGATAGTGAAATTATTATCAATCTTCACATGGCATAAGAGAGGAAAAGAAATACATATACCTGAGACCATTTACAGGTCGAACTGAAAAACTCCCTCTAAGAATTTCTTCCGCTACAAAGAGAATCTTTCTGTTATCTTTTCATCACAAACCAGTCCTAAGTAAATACAGGAAAAAGCTAAGTACGTTCCTTACCGATGAATTTGAATATAAAAAATAAATGTAACCAATCAAAAAATATACTCGTATACTTTTTTAATAATACTTTATATTTTCTCTTTTGTGTTATTTTTTGTTATTATTACGAAGTCTTGTTTTAAAATCATGACAGCCTTAAAAGCTCCGTATAAATCTGAAAGCTGAAGGATAACCGGGTACTGAGACCCGGCCGTGAAAAAAGGACAACCCTGATGCGGGTTCAAAGTTGAATTCATGCTTTCGGCGAGGCCGAACCATGGCGGCATTCTAATCGATGGAATAGCCCCACGAGGTGAGCGCGTCGGTTGTCGCCGGCGCACGTGCGAAACAAGGGACCTCGTATCCGTCTTTAGAGTTCTGCATCTACGTAAGCCTTTATGAGATCATATAATATAATGGTCCAGATTTAGTCGTAGCTCTGCTTTCATAGAACCCCGTATTATCGTTTAACTCTACACAAATAAAGTAAATATTATTTTGCTTCGGTAAGGTCATTATGAGACCAACTTTATGGAGCACACAAAATTGTTCCACCATCAGTTGATGTTGATTCAGCCTCATCGTCAATCCTTATTTCTTACGATACTTAATGTAACAAAATAAAATACATAGCTTCAAAAAATTTATTAAAATTTCATAACGTAACACCCGACCGTTGTGGCGTGCTGGTAGTTAGCCCACTTTGAGCCTCGACGGTCACGGTTTCTATTTCCGCTCGGAGCCGATGTTTTTTATAAATATCAGTTTCGGCCTGGGCGTTTGTCGCTCTGCTTCGGAGAGCACGTTAAGCTGTCGGTACCGGTTGTTATCATAACATCTGATCATAATCGTTATCTCTTAATAGGTTATATTATTTGTTATTATTTAATGAGTTACTGGTTCGCCCTTTGGGTTGCGAGGATCAGATGGCAACCGCTCTGTGTAAAAACTAGTAACCTGTCAAATGAGGATAAGAGTATAAACCGACCCTGGGTAAATAAGAAAAAAGAAGAAAGTAATAGAAAAACAGACAAACGTTTTATAATAATTATGTTTTGATTAGTGATTGGCCAGTGAAATTACTGGGCAGAGGAGATTTAAAAAACAATATCTCGAGTTTGGCAACGCGTGAGTGGCACCTACTAATAGTGCTGCAAGCGCTCATAAGCTACGGCAACCACTTACCATCAGGTAGGCCTTATGCTTGTTTGCCAACTTGTAACATAAAGAAAAGATTCATTTTGAAATGTTTCAATTACAAATATAATGCTAAATATAATATTCATAAATACATCCGCGTAGAGTTGTGTACTACGGGAATGGATCACGTTAGGACTATTACTTGGTAACAGATGCGACCTCCGTTACATACTCTCCATCAATTTGAATAAAGTCGAGTCAAGCAAGTACGTGTTACGAAGACATAATATTTTACGAGCATTCCGATATTATCCTTAAAATCTTAAGTGCTTACATATTTTATAAGAAAATTTACGTTCATTTTATAATAAAAAAAGCCAAGTAATAGTACTTGAGAAAACTCGGATCAAAATGCTTATGAATTTAAAACTACTAATATATTTCGTAAACGTGTTATTGCATATAAATTACAATCAAAATTATTCTTTGCAAAATATAGGTGTAATTTTTAGTTCTGCGTTGTATATGACTGATGTCAATTAATTTTGTGTTCTTTTTAATTCGTTATTATTTTTAAAACTGTTAAGATTCTTCATAACCTTACCATCACCCATTTACGCCTGTTTTTTCGATTTATCCAAGGCATTTGACCTGGTTAATCACGATATCTTATGGCAGAAATTAAAACTCACTGGGATGCCTGAAGAGATCAACAAGATTTTCTAATTTTGGTATAAAAATCAGGTTAATGTTGTGCGATGGTCAGAGAGCTACTAGAGAGCTACTTTCAGGCCAGGGGAAAATCAATTCCATCTATTGTAACTGCTATCAAATTACACGGGGTTCCACTAAAGATAGTTGAATGCTTTAATAAATAAATAAATAAATATCTTGGGCATATCGTATTCTATGACTTGAAAGACAATGCAGATATTCAGAGAGCACGCAGGTCTTCGTCTGTTAGGGCAAATATGATTGTTCGCAGGTTTACTCGTTGCTCAATGCTAGTTAAAATAACGCTTTTCAGAGCTTACTGCACCACATTTTACCCTTGCAGCCTTTGGGCAGACTGTACGCGGAAACAGTACAACGCCCTGCGTGTACAATCTAACAATGCTTTCAGGATGCTAATGGGTATGCCTCGTTCTTGTAGTGCATTGGGGATGTTTGCCGAGGCGTATGTGGACTGTTTTTATACCATTATACGAAAGCGGTGCACATCGTTGCTGCGCAGGATTCGTTCCAGCTCAAGTGGGGTCCTGAGAGCATTTGTTAATAGATTCGATTCTTTGTATGTGAACCACTCCTGTCGGATTCACGTGCTGACAAATTAATCCTGTCTTCCGTGAAATAAGTTTTAGAAATTACTAACAAATAGGCGTAAGATACTTGTATTACTAACAACATATGATCCATTGTTAGTCGAAACAAAGTTATTATTATATATATTATTATATAACCATGCTGCGGAACCCTTTAGTTTCAACTGTGCGTGGTCCACAACGCACTTGACTGCTAATTTTTTTATATTAAGTTTTGCCATTTATATACATTTATTTATTCATCGCATGAATAAGGATTAATAATGAGTTAACTTTACATTACGTTTCCAATATAAGAATAATTAATTTCTTATAATTTTTAACCATATTTCATCTTCTTCAAGTATGCATGGTAGATTGGTCTATAATCCACAGGTCAAGGGTGTTTGTATTGACCATACAGGCACGTTTTTCGGTGTAACTATCGCAATCGGGGCCGTTGAGTGTGTAGCGTTTATAAATCAAATAAAAAAATAATCATAATCGGCTAGGCGGCTTAAGTCTAAACACGTAACAAACAAACAAGCTCACTTTCACATTTTAAATACTTACGAAAAGTTAATATTTCTCGTAAAGTAATTAATTTTTTTGTATAAATAAATAAACGTAACACACTCAACGGCCTCCATTAGGATAGTGATATCCTGTGTCGGAGGCGGGAAACATTCACAGTGACAAGGACAAACACACCCAGACCGGAAAACGTGACCCATATCTGGTCGATATACCTAATATTCGAACTATAAGCTTTCGTTTCTCATTCATAATCCGCATGGCCAGGGATTGGAGTGCTTTTCCGGCTTCTGTATTTCCGAACGCATACAACCCGAACCCCTTCAAGGTGAGAGTACATAGGCTTCTCACGAGTAAGCTAATTCCAACGTAGACCTCATCCATGCCTTCGCGCTCGATGGAGGTCCAGAGCTTACCCATTTATGAAAAAATTATAAAAACCCCAGGAATCGGATCCGCGACCTGGGGCGCCTAAGACAGGCTCACTAGCGCTGCGCCACAACGTCATGACTAAATTTAAAAGGGCTTATTTTTAACGATATTATTATACACGTTTGAATAAATCGTTAGCATACTTATGTTCATTGGGATTATTCCTGAATTAATTGATAACACTCGTTGATTAGAAAGTTTATATTGCCAGCCCTTTTCGGCTTAGAATTAAATTTTCGTGTACTCTCTACGTAATCTGTTTTGCAAACAGAATCGTGTTTTATGTTCCATTATGATCGTATCATTCATGAGGCGTATGAGTAAATTTTCTTCTCCATCCAAGCAATTTTCCCGGTATTTTATGTACCCAGGGTCTGCTTATTACTCTTATCCGGATTTGACAGGTTACTAGTTTTTACACGGAGCGATTGCCATCTGACCTCCGCAACCCTAAGGGCGAACCAGTAACTCATTGGAATAGAGCAATTTACTATCAAGAGTTAACGATTATTATCAGATGTTATTGATAATAACCGGGACCGACAGCTTAACGTGCTCTCCGAGGCACGGTGGGCGACCCACACGGACAAACGCCCAGACCGAGACAGAAATTTTAACAAACATCTGCCCGAGCGTGAATCGAACCCGCAACTGTCGAGACCAAAGGCAGACTCGCTACCCACAACGCCACAACGGTGTCGTATGAGTAAATTTTCTATATATAGGTAATTTTGTAGGATACTTATTACTTATATTCTTCTTCTTCCTAACATTTTCACGGTATCCAGGTCCATTATTATATACACGGTATTCCAGGATCTTCTTATTACTCTTATCCGGATTTAAACGGATATTAATTTTGTTTATGAGTTGAGAGACGACGTTATGGCGCAGCGGTAGCGAACCTGCCTTAAACGCCACAGGTCGCGGGTTCGATTCCCGCACGGAGCATAATATGTTTGTATTGACCATGCAAGCATATTTTCCGGTCTGGGTGTATTTGTCCTTGTCATTGTGAAAGTTTCCGGACCCCCGACACAGGATATAACTATCCTAATGGGGGCCGTTGATTGTGCAGCGTTTATTATTATTATTATTATTATTAACTAGTATTATCAGATGTTAGGTGATAACCACCGGGACTGACAGCTTAAGTTGCTCTCCGAGCCACGGTGAGGAGACCCACAAGGACAAACGTCCAGACTGAAACAGATATTTATAAGATCAATACAAACATCTACCCAAGCGGGAACCGAATCCGCGACCGTCAAGGCTAAGGACTCGCTACCAATATGCCACAAATTATTACTCATGCTATAAACTGTATTTTAGATTACAATTTTCGTTATTAATATTTAACATGAGCTACTTATATTACTTAGTTTTTCCAATATGAAATTTGAAGCTTAAACTTGGGTCTTGGTAGGCCTGACAAAAAACTGAGTTAACTTAGCCTGTTAAACATCGAGTTTTTTTACAAAATAGCAACGGTAGTGATATGATTTTTTTTATATCATAATAAATTTTCACTAACAAATGTGAACAAAATTTTGATATCAAAATATTTATATATTACAATTTATTAAAGTATTTTCTACCAGTTCCAGAGTAGACTTTGGAGATTTAACCAAATCACGGAGATAAGTTGAAGATCGTGAGAGTGGCGATTTCACCTCGGGGCTAATAATTTCAAATTGGATGGTTAAAGTTCTACAGATAAATGGAGCACCCTGGAGGCGATTATTGAATTTCATCGACCTCACGTTGCCTGTTCAAGATTACACCCCATTGATTGCGAATTTACGTGGTAATAATACAAAACATACATATAATATATGAAACGGGATATATAATAATTGTTTTGAGGAGAATAGAAATTATATTTGGAGGCAAATAAGCAATACCATGTCAACCCACACGAATGTCATTTCGAGAAAAACGCGTTAGAAAATTTTAAACAACTTGCTTTATGTGATTTTTTTAATATATTGCGTCCATTTAACGCCCTTATCACCTTTTTCTCTGCAATTATAATAACGTAGAATACGTGCTCGTTAGTTCACACACGTGGTCTACATAGTTTGTTTAGTTAAACAAACAAACAAACAATTCTTTCGCTTTATTATTATGTTGCTGTTCCACCAACTCACCGTATCACATCGCCCGCCCGCGCTTTTTTCTTATTGCTCAGCTTCTATGCATCGTATCGTGATGTTATATAGCCTTCTTCACGAAAGGTTCTATGAAATGCATAGTAGTACAGCACCAGTACATCGAGAGATTAGCGCGTCTAACAAAAAAAAACAAAAATCTTCAGCTTTATAAGATAGGTATATACATATGTTCGTTTCGCATCGCCCGCCTGCTGTTTTTTCTTATTGCTCAGTCTAAGTATGACACCGTGATATTATAAATTCTATAGCCTTCTTCACGAAATGCTATATCAAATGTATGTACAGTACCAGTAGTTCCAGAGATTAGAGCGTCTAACCAAAAAAAACAAAAATCTTCAGGTTTATAATATAGGTATATATATTCATATAGATTTATTAATAAAATATATTTTAATAATATATAATTTCCACCTTGTGATATTTTGAACTGAATGCATTGATATATGTATTGGTTTACTGAATATTTGCTAATAGCAATCATTTACATGTCAAACGAAGCCTGTTCTTAGCACAAAGGTGGGTTTATTTTTAGTCGTCAGCGACCTTTAGAAAGAGCTTTTTTATTCAATATTCAATGGCTTTTCTTTGAGGGTAAATATTTTAGATGTCTGGAATATATTTAGTTTCGACCAACAATCAATAAGATTGCGTTAATATTTATTTATTCTGTATATATTAACTGGAATTAAAAATGGAAAATACTAAACAAAAAATTGTATCTTTTATTTATTTTTATTTTTTCTGACTGCTTTGACAAACGATGGCATTAACTAATAATTTGTCCAGTTGATTAATGTATTACCTAGAAAGTAGGAAACTTTATGACGTCAGTTGCTTTAATAATAACCGCATGCGGACGGAAACACTTTGGAGAGTATGCAAAGCTCATTTGAAGTGGGATTCTAACTCAATCACTCCACCTAAAATTTTGTAACTTAGACTTCGATTAAAAATATGAGATGTACAAGCACTGAATTGATTTTATTGTCCTATCTGCACAATAACTATAACTATCACCATAAATCTTTTTTTAATATAAATCAGATAATATTTTATCGGATAATTAATGTAAGTTACATTTAAAAAGATTAGTTTTTATTATTTAAAAGCATAGTTTAAAAGCCTTTTATTACAATTGTTTTATTGGATGGTTACTTTTTTATACATACTAATCTATTTGAATGTAACTTACATCAATTATCCGAATGTGTTAGTTATTTCATAATTATTTATTTCTTAATATAAATTCAAACTTAATTTTAACGACATAAAATAAGAATTTTCATGCCATTTTAAAAGTCGTCGATGAAATTCATAACACTGTCAAAATCCTTTTAATATTTTGTTCATATTTGATGAGCCAAATATCAACATTTTAATAAGCAAAATTAATTAAAAGCAAACTTGGGTCTTCAATTTTATATAATTTAGAAGGTTCTACGCCCTTTCAGGCCAGCCAGTATCAAATAGTTAAAACTTGATGTTTGTAATGATAATAATGGCAAGCCAACAAACGTGCTTTTTGTGTAATTGACAGAATTACTAAAAAGACGATACTCCTGAACATCGATTACTAATTTTTAATAATAATTTTATAGATATTTACCGATTTATAATAAAAGCCTAAAAAGCTCAACGGTAGAAGGGCCGATTGCGCTCCGTTAACGCGAGAGTCGCGGGTTCGATCCTGGCCCCCTTGCCCCTTGCCACTTGCCCCCTAGCCCTTGGGCTATTGTCGTACCCACTCCTAACGCAAGCTTCGAGCTTATTTGGAGGGGCAATAGGAATATTAGTAATGCCTTGAGAAATGCATCACTAACATTCTTTAAATATATATATATATATATGTCGGAGTTTAATTTATTTATCATATTAAAATATAGACGAAAGAGGTCGTAGTTTTAATATAAAGTAGAGCTGGTTGCTATTGAAATCTGTCGTATCTGTCATGGTGCGTTTTTATTAAAAGGGAATCATGGATGGACGTATTTTTGAGGCACTGATTAATAAAATTATTAAGGCAAATACGAACATCAACCACGTATATCGAAATTTAGCGAATTCTCCGACATATATATATTTATATCTATATCTGACATTAAATGCTTTTCATAATGAAATTGAATTTATATGGATCCTACATTTGCGAAAATAAACTGGTGGTCTACATAGTTTGTTTAGACATACATACACATTAAAACAATTTCGATATTGCACTTAAAACCATAACAAGTATTTTTTTCTATATAAATAAAGTTTATTATTATCAGATTTACCATACACACTAAGGTTTATGAAAATAATGAGCAATAGTGGATATTGAATAACACTATTTCAGCCTATATTATAATGCCATTTTGTAGGAGTCAAGATGTCTCTAGAAGCTTGGAGAGCACTCATGTGACGGGATATTGAAAGGGTTTGTCAACGATTCTAATTGATTCTTTTTTGCATTGCATTATCATAAACAATATTAAAAAGATTTTTGGATTGTCAGATAGAACTGTGTTATTTTCTATACAGACAAAATGTCAAACTCGCTGCTCCTTCGTAATTTGTGACTAACTTCGTTTCGTTGTTTTTGTTTTTGTTTTACATTAAATTACTTATGTTTAAGTATGAATTCACTACTTGATTAAATTTAAGGAATATTTCGCAACCGACTATGAGAAATTATGTGTACTATATTTGTGTTTTGTGGATTATTCCCATTTCATCAACATTCTAATTTGTTGTTAATTGATTTTAAGGATAGTCAAACAAGTTTATATTACAAACAAGCCATTTAATTTCTTATATATTTTTTTATCTGTTTAATTATCTACTACTAACAAATTACTACTATTTTTCTACTTTTAGCAACGGTCTGTAAGTTGTAATTGCGCAGTCATTGTTGTATATCCAGCTATACAATGGAGAAATACAATATTGTGAACGGTCGAAGGGCTGACTTCGCTCCGTTAACACGGGAGTCGCGGGTTCGATCCCGACGCTAAAAAGAAAAAAGGTTAGACCACAGACGGCACTCTTTTGAAATATACTAAATATCACATAGAAACAAAAAATTTAACGAGCTAGTTCATTTCCAAAACTCATTAATTTTCGTTATCGTTATTATCAATAAAAGGAGGATTTCATCACGTCAATATAAAGCCTGGTTGTTGAGCTCATTTCAATTAATAGCGCTCTCATGAGCGCCCCGCTATGAGAGCTTCGTTTAGAGCGTTCATTAACTATAAACTTTGCTTTTACGTGTTTCATTTCTTTTATGAGTTCGTAATTAAAAAGTAGTGTTTACTTTGATCAATTAGTTCAGAAACAGACAATCACTAGTAAGTCTCTGTCATTAACATTAATCTATCTATAGAAATAAATAAAATTGAAGTGTCTGTTTGTAATTCCCAATTAAGAGCTTTTCACTAAATGCATATAAACGTATGTATATACGGTACTTACATAAAATACCGACGTGTTTTCCGGTCTGAGTCTGGGTGTATTTGTCCTTGTCATTGTGTATGTTTCCGGACACCCAACATAGGATATAAGTATTCTAATGGGGGCCGTTGAGTGTGTAGTGTTAATTATTTATTTCGTCTTTCTGTCTTCTATCCGTCTGTCAGTCTTTCTGTCTGTTCCGGCTAATTTCTGAAGCGGCTGGACAGATTTTATCAGGACTTTCAATAGCAGATAGCTGATACTATAAGGAATAACCTAGGCCTGTATTTTAGAAAAAGAATTAAGAGCGAGTGAAGCCGCGGGTGTAGCGAATTAGTTTACATAATTAGTTACATATTCCATTTATTATATTTAATTTTAAAATACTTGATGCTATACGAATTTTATTTGACGTAATAAAACGAATGTGTTGGGGAGTTTTCATCATTGTCATTCCAAGTTTTTCTTCCCGGAAGATAAACCAGCTGCCCTTCATAGGCCATTTGCGTTTCTCCCAAATTATGAAGACGGATGGCGCACCATAAGGCGAAATTTTATCAGACTTATTATTCCCCTTCTTTCACTGGAAACAGTATTTAACCTGATTTTCGCTTTCAAATTAAAGTAAGTAAATAATATAATAACTTAACAATTGAAGTGGATGATCGTAGTCTGAGAAATGTCCTATAGTGATAAGCAGAGTGGCGTGATGACTTTTACCTACTACCTATCTTATATGTGATAATTATTATGTTTAGCTTTTAGTATATTATCGACGTTGTGATGCAGCGGTAGCGAACATGCCTTAAGCGCGGTCGCGGGTTCCATTCCAGCTCAGAGCAGATGTTTGTGTTGACCATAAAGGTATGTGTTCCGGTCTGGGAGTGTTTATCAAGGACATGGACATTGTGTGTGTTTCTGGACCCCCGACAAAGGATACCACCATTCTAATGGGGTCTTTCGAGTGTGTGTGTCGACATATCATATTCAAAAAAAGAAATTGCTATCGTGTCACAAATACCAAAATTATTCAAAATTTTTCCCTGTAAAGATTTAAGTATTTGTATTTCTTTGTTTGAGAAGATTAGTAAGCTGTATAAAGCCTATCCATAATGGCGTCACTACCCAATAAACATTGTTATAGCAGTTGTACACAATAAGTAACAATAACGCTAATGAAACAGTAGGGCAATCAAGAGATTGAATCTTATATCTCTATGTTAGCTGCGTTCTCATATGTTTTATGTTGAACACGAATACTCGACAACTGTTATTACCACTAAAAATATTTCTATATATAAAATGTTTTCAAAACACGTCACCGTTGTGGCGTTGTGGGTAGCGAGTCTGCCTTTAGTCTCGACGGTTGCGGGTACGATTCCCGCTCGGAGAGATGTTTGTTAAAATTTCTGTCTCGGTCTGAGCGTTTGTCCGTGTGGGTCCACCGTGCCTCGGAGAGCACGTTAAGCTGTCGGTTCCGGTTATTATCAATAATATTTGTTAATAATCGTTAACTCTTGATAAGTAAATTGCTCTTATCCAATGAGTTACTGGTTCGCCCTTAGGGTTGCGGAGGTCAGATGGCAATCGTTCTGTGTAAAAACTAGTAACCTTTCAAATCCGGATAAGAGTAATAAGCAGACCCTGGGTACATAAAAATACCGGGAATAATGCTAGGATGAAGAAGAATTTTTTCAAAAGCATCTAATAGTCACTTAGATGATTTACAGCAATCATGAGTAGCCTATATTTTTGTTCTAGACCTCCTAAATCCTTGGTCTGTTTATATGAAAATATAATGTGATTTCCGAGGTACAAGAAAGCAAAAAGAACTATCCTAGTTAGGCAACGAATTTACTGCGTATCAGACACAAAAAAAACATTCGAATTACTACTTTATTTAACTTATCTACATAATAAATAAAAAAAATTAAACATTACAATGCATTATTACAACAATTTATTATTTTTTATTTATTTATTGATAAACAACAAATGTGTGTTAAAAATAAATAACATAATATCTGTATAATATTAATAATTATTTTGATTACTATCAATTTTGTTTCAATGTTATTTAATTTCATAAAATGATTTGTATAACTACCTACATTAATATTACTTGATTTTGTTATAAATAGTGATGCATTATAAATAAACCGTCATTATTATTGTGAAACTTGAGCCGGGCGGTTACTCTGTCCATTGAATATATATTGTGATTCAAGTATCATTCGCTTCTTTCGCTATCCTGACCCACCTTCTGCTTCATGTGTCAATGTTTAAATGAAATAAAAGAGTATTAACAGCTCTATATACATATAATCATCATTAGAGTAACATGTACAGTGGAGTAATCAAGATTGATAATAAACCGCTTTGATATTCAAAGTTGTGCTGATGTTCTCTTAGACCCCTCTGATAGGGTATCTTGACCGCTACATGACGTTGTAATGAGCGTCGTTGCTTCTAGATAAGCCCTAATGATATAATTACTTTATAGTTAGCTAAATTTATGGCGAGGAATAAGGTAATTATAAACAACTAGCATCTGCCCGCGACTTCATCCGTCAGACTTCAGGTGACTTCAGAATTGGGTCCAGAGTCTGTAAATAAACATCACAACGTGTAGCATATTTTTGATAATCCCATAGGGACCAAATATTTTACCGGGATAAAACGTATCCTTGGTGTAAATCCAGGAAACATAATTATATATCTTTGCCGAATTTCATTTAACTCCATTCATCCAAAAACACAAAAACATACACATTTATTATATTACTAGGGAGTAGGATAAACACTGCCGTCCAGAATTACTATAAAATTACTATTTTGTTTATTATTAGAAAACAATGAAAAATTCCATAAACTATTTCTTGAAAATTGAATAAATTTATAAAATTCTTTCGAAGAAATGTCAATATTCGCTACATAGCAGTTCGTTCGACGTATGGACAAATTCGAAATCGTGAAAATCCGTTAATCCCCATTTACGATTCATCCCGTTTTCACCACTTTACACCACCACTTTCACCACTTTACTTTTAATCTCCTTCAGGACATCTTAAGAGTTAGCATTTTATTCGACTTAATTTCATTATACAAATCAGCATTTTCCGTGTCTATATGTGTTTTTACTATACATATAATGTTTTTACTATTAAAGTCACCATTTCTGTATATAAGTAAATAGATAAAATATACATAGATACATGAAATGTTGCAGGCATAATAAAAAAAAATCAATTGTAATTGTGGTTGAAATAAATTTAAAGCTAATGTGGTGAAACCTTCCAGTACTTTTCAAATGGATACCCACGGTGCTATATATGTTTGTATATTCAGAAAAATTTAGAGTTTTTTATTTAATATTGTGCTGGTTTTTGAGAGATCATTATATTGGCACATGTTTGGCGTCTATAAAATGGCCGGCATCCAAAATGATCAAAAACATATAAAAGACTCACATGGTACAAGTAGCAATTGGTCAGTAGAAATCTCATGGCAAAAACAACGATGTAGAACGAGTCATTTGCCATTATAAAAATAAGTAAAATAATTTGATAGGAATATATAAATTTAATAAAGCATTAGAATCAGGTTAAATTTAAAATACTTAATCTTTCACGGAAAACACGGTTCTAGAGACGAAAACAAATACATTGACGGAGTCGTCCATCCGATACAAATATTTGAATACTTTTAAGGAAACTACTTCAAATCTTGATTTCAGTCTCCGAGTATTTGCAGATACCTTCCTTGTGGGTTTGAAACACCATTCCAAACTTAAATATTTACTTAGTTCATCCCGTACCTTAAGAAAATATCGCCAGCTGGACGTTTGCAATGCTTTTGACAAATAGAATTCGATGATTAAAGTCAATGTGAGTTTTGGCATTGTTTTGGAGAAATTGGAATTACGAGTATGTTAGACCAAGAAACCTAAGGTTGACACTGCTTAATCCATCGGTAATATATATTGTAAAGATTAATGATTTTTAAAAATCACAATAAAAACTTCAAACTTTGTTATGCAACGTCGACATAATATTTATACGACTACATAATATATATACTTACATAATAAACTTTATAATTAGGTAGTAGCCTGAGCCTTGAGTGTTTCAGTTCGAATGGACCGGCTCCACTGTGGGAATATTATTATCAAACAGAATAAATATTCTCTTTGGTGATATTAAAATTATAATATAATATTATTCTGGATCCCTACCGCCCCCTCTATGCCTCCAGCGTCCACACGGAGGCGTTATCGCCCACTTTGAGAAAGATTGCCTTAAATTCTCACTCTCACTCTTGTGGGAATCCAAAGTCAGTCATCATTCTTCCAGTGTATAATAACAAAATTAATTTTATTAATGTTTTGATATTATGGTATTATAATTATTAATAGACATATTCCCAAAAGTTTTGACCCTGTTTGAAGCCCCTTTATTCATCATTAATATTGCGTCTGGTATCGACAATTCATTGTTATGAGTAATGATCCATTGTCATGTGAGTGTTACGCAAAATATATATTATATATTTTTTTTATTAAGTAAAATTTTACGTGTTATTTTAGATGCTTAAATAAATTTATCTATAATATCAAAACCAACGATTTAAATATAACCTACACCTTAAAGAATAAACTATACAATGTGTTATTTTATAGTTACGTACATAATATGTAACTGTAACTAGACGAGAATACAACTGATTAAAATATAGCTATTTTTTAATATTTACCTTAATGCATATCTAGAGTACAAAAAGGTTAGTACTATTTAATCGTCTTAACGATGGATGACCTTTTGTTAAATTAAAGAGAAAATCAAATACGTATGTGAGTAACCACCGTTCTCGTCAGACCGATGTAACCAACCGACAAAAGTAAGGCGTCCTAAAGCACGTCCTGCAAGACCCTGACGATAGGATTACATTAGAAAATGCCCCTTACACAGCACAGACACGCACACAACACCGTTCTCGCCGGCAAGGACTTTGTTTCGCACGTCGCGTCACGCTCACACCGTCGGGTGAGTCTATCGTATAGAATGCGCTCGGAGCGCTGCCTCCATCTCCGATGACGTCCCTAGCCGTGGTTCGGCTTCACAGGAGGCACCCTAAGGACGGAATCAAATTTGAGCCCCCGTGAGGGCTGCCCCTTTCTTACGGCTGAGTCTCTGTACTCGGCCCCCCGTCCGGTGACGCTGTCAAGGCCAGTAGGGCCAACAGCAAACATTCCGAAAAAAAAACCGTTCTCGTGTCAGAAATATTCAGGTCGTTCATACAGATGTTCGTCTTTAAAGTCTTTTTTTTATGTTACAAGTTGGCAAACAAGCATACGGCCCACCTGATGGTAAGTGGTTGCCGTAGCCTATGGCGCTTGCAGCACCATTAGTAGGTGCCACTCACGCGTTGCCAACCTCGAGATATTGGTTATTAAATCTCCTCTCCCCAGTGATTTAGGCTATTGTATAATTAGTTTATTTGTCTCTTTACAACTAAAATAGAAACCTTGTGCTTCAAATAAAACATTTTGTGGTAGTACAAAGTTTTTAGATAAAGTGTAATCTAGTGCGGTGTTGCAAATAACAAAGTCCAGACAGTTTCTTGTTTCACCCCGGAGCATTAGAGACTGATTAACAACCACGCGTCGGAGTCTTGGCAGCGATTTTTAACTAGTTTTTTTGCGGTTTAGAATCGTACAGAACATTCTTTTGCCTTTAATGTTTTAATGTGTATGAGAAAACTTTTTTAATCACAGTGATTAGTCTCTTCAGTGAAGTGTGTACAAAATACTTCACATACTCTAGTAATTTAATACATAAAGAGACAATATAGTTAAGATAATTACAAAAGTAACATCAGAATTAATGAAATTCTTCGTCCGAATTGGTCGTTCGAATTCGTCTTCTAAGTTAAGGATTATTTATGAAGAAAAGTTTGGAATGATAAAAGAATACCGCGACCTTGTTAAGCAAGAAATTCTTAGTAATATCGATATAAAAATAATGAATTCGTATTTTTTATTAAATAGGACAATTGACTTTAGTTGATTATTGAAAGTCGTGTGGCAAACTTTCCAAGAATTTTGAAATAATATTTTTTGTGTTCTTACTTTCTTCTTCACAAAGAAGTGTACCCTTCATTATATTTATTATATAAAATTTTTATATATATTTATTTACTAAGCAAAAGAAACCATCCAAGGTTATTTTAAAGCTATAAGAGGGGATACATTTTTATGGAAATAAGAAGCGCCTATCTTACCAAAAAGGGTTGTGAAACCTTACCATCATTTTTGAAGACATTCCAAAACATATTTTACAGGCAGTGATTTTTTTACTTTCCAATTCAATCAATTTTACGATATTGCATATCACAAATTGTGATGTATTGAAGTTTCTGGGGAGTACTCGAACAGTAAATGAAGCAAACCACAACATGACACGTCAGGTGGCATGATACCCGATTACTTAGCTAGGAACCTCGTTCACATCTAAATTATCGTAAGCCTTCTAAGTACGAGTAGAACCAAATGTAGAAATCTTGTAAATTACTGCTATTTGCTACTAAATTATGCCACGGCAAGCTTATGAAATATATTAAGAAGACATGTCGTCCCCTTCAGTATACGTTTTTTTGGAACAAATATACACTAAGGTAAAAGATTTTATTGTAAATAATATCATTCATCTGTAATATAAATAATTTTGTTCAAGTAAGTATTAAGGCTTTCATATTCCAAAAGATTTTGAAATTATATTTTATATGCATTTATACATGTATTAGTACCACTACTCTCTTGATTTTTCGGATTGATAAGGTTCCAAATTTTTCAAATTTCAAATATTAAGCGTTTGTCGCGCGTATGTAAATTGGTATAATTTTGACTGATTACGCCTAAGCTATAAGACATTACTTCATAACCCCAGTGTAATTAATCGTGGAAGCCAGATTAAAATTTTAATGTATTTTACATCCCAAATTAATTACGAAACAATAACATTTGATACATCATTTAATAAAACAACGAATTTAATTATCTTCGTATTCTCGTTTCGTAATTCGCGAAATTAAGACTTTTATAATACGCAATTTCAATTTGTGGGAAATCTAATATTCTCTTTAATTTGGTGAAAGTTTCGGGTATAATTTGCGAATTTATAAGGTCACCGAAGCCCTAATGGACCACAATGATTAAAACTTTCGAATTCAACTAAGTTTTTTAAGGATTAGCGCATTGTTTTTCAATGTTTATTAGATAATCGCCGTAGCTTGCCACGATTGAATTTTGATTATATATTTTTTTTAATACGCATAATGTAATTCAAAAATATGTCTTTTTATGTCATGACGGTTGGCAAACAAGCATACGGTGTGCATACATGTGCAGTCACCGCAACCTATGAACGCTTGCGGTACTTGAAGTATCACAAGCGCGTTGCCAACCCAAGGAACAGGAGGGACGGGATGAGAAGGGAAAAAAGGAAGGAAACAGAGGGGGTGGGATATTGAGTCTCCGGCGCTCTCACTAAGCGCAACAGTACCTAATGATACTGTTACTTGAAACTGTGAAAGAGTAGTACTTCCCCGGTCGAGCCGGCCATTTTGTGCTGAGAGAAGCATGGCTCTACTACCGTAAAAATGATGAATGATGAGTCGAGTCAGCTTAACGGGTCAGCAATAGCTTAACGGTGCAAGGGCCGACTTCGCTCGTTAACGCGAGAGGCGAGGGTTCGATCCTAACCCCCTTGGGCTATTGTCGTACCCACTCCTAGCGTAAGCTTCGAGCTTATTTGGAGTGGCAAGAGAAATATTAGTTTGCTAATATTCTTCATCAAAAAAAAATATATATAAGAAATACCCGAGTTTGTTTCGCCGGTTCTTCTCGGGTAGAGGTTTAATTTTGGAGCCGGTAGTAGAATCTTGACTTTCAACAAATAAGTTATATGCTTTTTACGTTGAATAAAAATATTTGATTTGATTGATTTGATTTGAAAATATTGAAAAATAGTTATGTATCGCTAAGATGACAAACCTGAAAAACTCTGACACTAGGTGGGTCTTTTTAAAACTAAAGGGAAAGTGTGATTTTAATAATTGCTAAATACAAAACTTTATATAATTGCATGAAATGCACTATGGAAGAAAAATGAAACTATGAAAGTTTCTATTTCATTGAATCAAATTTGCCAGAAAATCAAGAACTTTTTCTTTTGTATTTTGTTTTTTTATATTTCAATATTGACGCCGCAAGCATAGCTCGTTTATATATCTGAATTTTGATACATGAACTGAAATGAGTAATTATTGGAAAGTTTATCTTTTCTACGGTATATTTTCTTACATTATTAAGTTGGGATATTATTTCATCTTTTAATGTTATTCTTAGATTATATATCTCTATATCTCTTATTAAAAAGTATTCTATTCTTATTTCACTCACTATTTAACTATTGTGTCTGATCCATGGGTGACTTATTTTTGTTGAGTTTAGTGTTGTCTAAATAACCAATTTGTTCTTATTAATAAAAATATCTAATACTTTTTGACATTTTGAATGAAGTCATTCATTAAAAATGTTGAGATTATTATTTCATGTCGGAGAATCTTACTTTATTATTTCATGTCGGAGAATCTTACTTCATCTCAGTCTGCCTGATGGTAATCATTCACTGCAACCTATGAACGCTTGAAAAACTTAAAATATCACATGTGCGTTGCCAACCCAAGTGATAGGAGAGAAGGGATGATAAGTGAAAAAAAAGGGGAAATTATGGGAGATCACTTCACATCACTTATCGCACGAAATGTGACAGGCTGTTAATTTACGGCGATTTTCTGGGAGAGGGTAGCACTTCCCCGGTTTTATTGTATTCATAACAACTCACGAGCTTCGAACGCCAAAAAGTATGCAAGATTAGATAGACATTATGTAAAGACAAATGGTTTATCGGTAACCTGCTCCATTTGAAGTCAATTTGAACTACAAAATAATTAGCAGTCAAGTGCGTTGTGGACCACGCACAGTTGAAACTAAAGGGTTCCGCAGCATGGTTATATAATAATAACTTTATTTCGGTCAACAATGGATCATATGTTGTTAGTAATACAAGTATCTTACGCCTATTTATTAGTAATTTCTAAAACTTATTTAACCTAAGACAGGATTAATTTGTCGGCACGTGAATCCGACAGCAGTGGTTCACATACAAACAATCGAATCTATTAACAAATGCTCTCAGGACGCCACTTGAGCTGGAACGAATCCTGCGCAACAACGATGTGCACCGCTTTCGCATAATGGTATAAAAACAGTCCACATACGCCTCGGCAAACATCCCCGATGCACTACAAAAACGAGGCATACCCATTAGCATCCTGAAAGCATTGTTATATTGCACACGCAGGGCGTTGTACTGTTTCCGCGTATAGTCTGCCCACACGCTGCTAGGGTAAAATGTGGTGCAGTAAGCTCTGAAAAGCGTTATTTTGACTGGCATTGAGCAACGAGCAAACCTGCGAACAATCATATTTGCCCTAACAGACAAAGCCCTGCGTTCTCTCTCAATATATGCATTGTCTTTCAAGTCATAGAATACTACATGGCCAAGATATTTAAAGCATTCAACTCTCTTTAGTGGAACCCCGTGTAACTTGATAGCAGGTAACACAATAGATGGAATCGATTTTCCTCTGGCCTGAAAGACCATGCATTCGCTTTTCTTACAGTTATAGACTAAGCCATGACGTTTGAAATAGTTCTCACAAAGACTTAGGAGTTTTGCTAACCCACAGACAGATGCACTCAGCAGAACCATGTCGTTTGCGTAACTAATGTTATTAAAACAGACTCCGTCAATATGACATCCGACGCGAGTGCTACTGAGCGTCTGTATTAGAGCATTCACATACAGATTAAACAACTTGGGTGAGGTCAGGCCATCCTGCCTCACCCCACATTCCAACCTGTAAGACCTTGAGTAGCTCTCTGACCATCGCACAACAGTAACCTGATTCTTATACCAAAACTTAAAAATCCTGATGATCTCTTCAGGCATGCCAGTGAGTTTTAATTTCTGCCATAAGATATCGTAATTAAAATGCCTTGGATAAATCGAGAAAACAGGCGTAAATGGGTGATGGTAAGGTTATGAAGAATCTTAACAGTTTTAAAAATAATAACGAATTAAAACCGACCGCAAAAATAAGTTGGTAATTTCATAGTAATTATTGAAAGTAATATGAAAAACAAAGTTATGGGAAAAACTCATATATCTCTTAAATTTATAGACCTATCTTCTTCAAACTAAATGTGGATGAAAGTTCATGTGGTATTCTAGAAGCTCAAATTTTTCCAGAATTTTAAATCCCATAGTTCAAAAGTTAGAGGGGGACACGATTTTTACGACTTTAGGAGCTAATATCTCAACAACTACTGGCTTAATGAAAAACTCAAAATCAAACCTCGTTATCATTTTAAAAGAACTATCCAAAGATATCTCACACGTTGCCATACGTTGAAATTTTTTTCAATCGTCAGTTACATGTATGGACTGCTACCCTTAATTCATATATATATTAAGATTTTATTACAAAATCCTTGTGCGGTTCATGGAATACACCTAATTAGTAAATTTCGTATAGATAGAGTCAATGGTCTCCGAGTAAAATGACTGTGACATACGGACGGACAGACGGACGGACGGACAGACGGACATGACGAAACTATAAGGGTTCCGTTTTAGCCATTTGGCTACGGAACCCTAAAAACATCATTATTATGTTGAGAAATGTCAAGACTGAAATAAATATTACCTGTTATGATAAATTATTCTATAAAAATGAATATTAGATCGAAAGGGCGTGCTTGAAGAGCCGAGAGAAAAATTGGGTCATAAAAAGGAAATCTCTACGCGGAACGATGAGAGACGACCCATTTTCAATTACAGCTTCACGTGGTTCCTGTATTTCAAGCTATGATTAAATCTTATGAATTAATTTAATATTTTTTACTTAGTTATAGTTCGTTAGTGATGTTAATTGCTTGACACATTTAAATAATAATGTATTTTGAATTCATCTGTTAAATACATGTTAAAGTTATTCATACTTTAAAAATATGCCGACTTCAAAACTAAAAAGCAAAAAATAAATATTCTTCTCATCAGAAGTTGATGTCATATTATGTACCGATGTTTTACTTAGCGCCAATTTCTGTTCAGAAAAAATAATTGGAGTAGTTTTGAAGTCAATTTTTTTTTCTATAAATTTTGTTATATATCAAGGTGTCGGTTCATAGCCGAGATGGGCCAATGGATAGAAAACGTAGAATTTAGCCAAAAGTCGTGGGTTCCAAACTGGGCACTTCTGAGTTCTCAAGTGCTTAATTTGTCTTTCAAGTTTACCTCGTAATTAAAGCTGAAGGAAAACATCTTAAGGCAACCTGCATGTCGTAGGATAAATTCTAAGACATAATGTATATTCGCCAACCCTACAAAAAATGCTTAAAAGCCCGCTTGTCTAATTACCACGATTTTTTTAAGAATATTAGTTTTGCTTTTTCAAGGCATTATTATAATATAATAATAATAATAAAACTTTTATTTCAGACCAAAGTGAGTCCATATAAATATAAATGAATGTTAGTATCAATATTATTCGCCTATGTTAGTAAAATATTAACCTAATTACACTTTTTAAATATATTGTAAAAACTAATTCAGAGTTTACTGCCGTCTGACGTCCATGTGTGCACGATTTCAAACCCTCCAGAACGGGGTATCCAGCTTATAAGCCAAAGTGCTGAGGAGGGTATTTTTGCTGCTTACTAGCCTACTCATGATGGACGCAGCACGTTTGTGCATGATCGTATAGAAATCATCCACACGAACATCCGAAAACATGGCTGAAGCACTGCAGTGTCGGTTCCTCCCAAGTACCGCCTTCAGCACATTGTTATATTAAACACGCAAGGCGCTGTAGGTCCGCCGCCCATAGTTGCACCCACAAACTGCACGTGTAAAAACTTAAAAAGATTGGAAATAAGCTCGAATAAAGTTAATTTAACTTGGGTCGGCGCTGCCACGCCAAGTCGCTGTCGTCATTTATTTATTAACACTCCTATTACTTCTCTAAATAAACTCGTAGCTTGCTTTAGGAGTGCGTACGATAATAGCACCAAGGAGGTCAGGATCGAACTCACAACTCTCGCGCTAACAGGGTGGAGTCGACCTTTTAACAGTTGAGCTGTTGAGGTGAAAAACTCGTGAATTGAATGCTCTTCAGCCGTGTTTCGGGGTCAGTCAGCGCATAGCCAGTGGCATCTCGTGGGTAGACAGACAATAGAGTAGAGTTTGTAAAAAAATGTACTACGTCTGTATATGTTTTTCTAATTTTTATGTCCATAATTTTACTTACAGTTATTATTATATGACTGTTTTTTTTTCAGAGAAAGAAAAACTCACTTCGAAATGATTTACAATTCTTTTCCTCTTTGAGATTGTAATCTTAATGAGTAGTCATTAGCGGCAGAGAATTGTTTTAAAGTGAATTTTACCTTTTTTACTGGCCAATTAATTTATGCTAACTTTATGTCCGTGTTCTTTTATTTATTTATATTTTGATTATAATTTATAATGAGATTTTGCGTTTATTAATAATAAACAAATAAAAATTAAAATGAAATAGTTAATTTGAAAATAAATTTTAGTTTTTGAAGTCGCTTGTCTGTCGGTGTTTTATATACTTTACTTTGGGGAGTGTGCTGATGAGCTACATAATTTCATAACAGCATCTCTGTTATTCCACGTTATGGTGAAGCGGTAACGAACCTACTTTAAGCGTCACAGGTAACGGGTTCGAGTCTGGCTATGTTTGTCCTTGTTCTTGTGTGTTTCCGGACCCTGATACAGGATATCAATGTCGTAATGGGGGACGTTGAGTGTGAAGCGTTTATTTATTATTGTTATTATTATTCTACTATCAGGATACTAGGCAGACTACGGTATAGCACTCGTATCTGGTCGACATATCATTATTAACAACATTCATAAACAACATTCCCAATATAGCGCATACTCATTTATAATGGGAAGGCCTGGGAGTGAAATGCTCTTTTGTGTCTGTATTTTCGAAAGCATACTACCTTAGCCTCTTTCAGTTACACAGTACATAGGCTTCACATGGGTAAACTCGCTTGCCTGTAGACGTCACCTATGCCCTCACGCTCGATGGCGATCATGACATTATAAAGTATGTATTATATATTACTCATTTTTAATTAGATGTGTATTAATAATTGCATAAAATTCTGAAATGATATTTAATGATAATAGATGCCTAAAACGACCTTTAAATTAAAAAAGCTAGTTGGTAGCGTTATAAAAACCACGTATAGTAAGAATAAATTGTTGTTAAAAGCAAGATAAATGTAGGTCAAACTTCCTGTCCAGTATTTAGGAGTATTGTTACCCATTTTAGCTCTGTTTTAACATAACCCAGCGTGAAAATTATGTCTCACAAAAATCTTTTTCCCGCTGTTTTTGTATAGCATTATTTAAATACAATTTTTAGCGCATCATTTATTAAATGGCCAAGTTACTCTGAACCAAACATTTATTGTATTTGAGACTGAGTATTTTATATATAATTTTACGATCCCGTAAAATTATAACGATGGGGGTTCAAAATCAGTAAACAGAAAAAAAAACCATAACACGTACTATCAAATAAAGAAAAGTCAATATTTTCACTTACAAAAAGTTTATTCAGAAAAATCAACGGATAAGTAGGTCTCTTTTAAAATTAAATCCTTATTTAATTATTTTGCAAGCAAAATCTCTAGTTTATTAAGACAAGACAAGGAGGCAGACGCTAAACAATATACACTTATACTTCAATCAGCTTTTAAGGTTGCTTAGAGAAAAGATTTATCTTTAAATTTGAAGAATCTTTAAATACAATCTTATAATTTAATTGTGTATTCATTGGATATATTTTTTCTGATGATCTAATTGTTTCACAATTCTATGATAACAACTTGCTTAGATATAATTATTACATTATATAATTACTATAATATATTTTCTTAAAATTGCCTAATTATCTATTTTATCTGATAATATGAAAATAATCCCCTTGACACCGTTGTGGCTTTGTGGGTAGCGTGTCTGCCTTTAGTGTCGACGGTTGCGGGTTCGATTCCCGCTCGGGCAGATGTTTGTTAAATTTCTGTCTCGGTCTGGGCGTTTGTCTGTGGGTCTTCCCACCGTGCCTCGGAGAGGACGTTAAGCTGTCGGTCCCGGTTGTTATCACATAACATCTGATAATAATCGTTAACTCTCGATAAGTAAATTGCTCTTAACCAATGAGTTACTAGTTCGCCCTTAGGGTTGCGGAGATCAGATGGCAATAGCTCTGTGTAAAAACTAGTAACCCGTCAATTCGCATAAGAGTAATAAGCAGACCAATAAGAGTAATAAAATAAAATACCGGGAATAATGCTAGGACGAAGAATATGAAAATAATGCATACTCTCTTGGAAACTTGTAGCAAGAGACGCGATGTATACATTAACAAATTCTGTTTTAAAACATAAAAACGGGTGTTTAGAATTCCGGTAGCGTATATGTTAAGAAATCACATTTCAATGTCATGTAATTCAGCTGTTAGTGACTTATTATATTTGTATTTATTACATAGTTATTATTTATTACACTTATCATTTATTGTTTACGCCATCTTCAATTAGCCTTCACGGGAGCTCAAATTTAATTCCGTCCTTAGAAGGGACGGTCCATTCAGGTGCCTCTTGCGAAGCTGAACCACGGCTTGTGGAACTTAAGACTGTACTTTTTTCGTGTGTTATTATATTCATTTCGGACATTTTATTTCGTGTTCATCTGCTAAAAGGTACACTACACTTACAATATTATACCTGGCATATAATATTTATAGCTTGGGAAGGTTTGTGATTACTACCGACGCAATTCGAAACGCAGATTATTGCGAATGATTACAGAAAGGGTATCCTTTGTTTAAGAAAGGTTATAAGGCGTGTTTTGTTTTAAATTTATGTATGGAATTAATACTTCTTGTAGCATGAAGGGTTGTTTATACATTCTGTGATAAGAAGATATTGTTACGGTGAACCTTATCACCGGGAAATAAGGTTCAAAATCGCTTGCTACCGTTTCTGTTTATTTGCTTCGTTCGAGTAGGTTCTAGAAAGATGTGTTCTCGAAAAGTGCCGTATAACATTCCGTGGACGGAACTTTCTTGAACCCATATACCACACTATACAAGCGGCCCGGTGCGTCGACTGAATCATTCAGTTCTGAGCAACGAGTGAAGAAACTACAAGAGATACAATAAACACAAACAGATACAAAAAAAGTGTTCATTTCCAAATTCGTGAACCCCAGCCTGTAACAATATTGTTAAGATTAATATGTTATATTTATGCTTAAACCTAAATCAAAATATTTAAACTAAATTTTAATTGTAAAATTTATATTTCAAAGTTGAACCTGAGAATGTTCCAGAAACTAAAATGAAACATGTTTTAGTTATGAATTTATTCATAAAATTTCCGCTTTGAAAGAAAAATTCAAAGAACGCCAATAATCTACAGCTTCAAGGATTCATTTCCAGGATTTTTCTGTTACAATTTATTTCAATCTACTTTTAGGTTTTTCCAATATTTTTTTATAAACGCTACATACTCAACGGCCTCCATTAGGATGGTTATATCCTCAGTCCGGAAACATACAAAACTACAAGGAAAAACACACCCAGACCAGCACTCATGCCTTTCTGGTCAATACAAACATCTGCTCCGAGTAGGAATTGAACCCACGACCTGTTGCGCTTAAGGCAGGTTCGCTACGCTACAATGTCTTATTTATACGAATATTATTTTAATGGTGTTAATCTTCGATTGGTATGAAAATCAATAAATTTTAGGGTTATATAAATAAGTGGTTGCCGTAGCCCTTGAGCGCTTGCAACACCACTAGTAGGTGCCACTCACGCGTTGCCAACCTCGAGATATTGGTTCTTAAATCTCATCTGCCCAGTAATTTCACTAGCGTACAGTGCCCTTCAAACTGGAACACAGTAATGCCTAAGCATTCCTATTTGGCGCCAGAATATTTGACACTGCGGTGGTACCTACCTAGGTGGCCGGTTGCAACAAAAGACCTACCACCAGTGTGACTAACTGCACTGGTGGAATAATCTCTGCTGTGACAGAGATTATCCCAACAGCGGGCCATGGGGTCGACACATCCCGACGCCGTAAAATATTTAGCCCAAAGGGGTTAATCGTAGTCCTTCCTTTGTCCGGTACCGTAAAAATAGTGTGTCTGCATCGCGTCGAACGGTTCGTTGGTTTATTTTAATTAATTATTGAGTTTAGGAAACAAATTTAGCATCACAGAATTAAAAGCAACAATAAAAAATAATATCGGCAACCTTCAACCAGACGAAATAAAAAATCTATTACATCTACGAAAATAGCATTAAAAATTAACAGGCTACTTTAAAAAAATATTCTAGTTACTATAAAATTTTAAGAATTTCCTCTAATTCTTGGAGATTCCATAATTAGGGAGCCTAGACAAAGTCACATTTAACTATCCATAGCGAAATAAGATAATTCCGCAACGTACGGAAATTATAAATAAGTAAATAAAGGCTGCACACTCAACGGCCCCCATTAGGATAGTAATATCCTGTGTTGGGGGTCTGGAAACATACACAATGACAAGAACAAATACACCCGGACCGGAACACATGCCTGCATGATCAATACAAACATCTGCTCCGAGCGGGAATCGAACCCGCGACCTGTGGCGTTTAAGGCAGGTTCACTACCGCAGCGCAACAACGTCATCATAATAATCATAAGCGTCGTCGTAATAATAATTGGCATAAGGTTTCAAAATACCAGGTAACCTAAGTATAATGTTTTTGTTAGACATCTCACAAGCATATTCGATTTTCGAAATGGACTCGAATGAAAAAATTACAATGCGGTCTTGACTTAAAAGTATACCCTTTCAAACAACAAAAAAATGAATTTTTAAAATCGGGTCACAATTGACGGAGAAATCGGTAAACATACAAAAGAACATAGAACCTCCACGTTTCATGTCAGTTAAAAATAATACAATATTATTTATGTTGTGAAAATACGTATTAAAAGCCCTTAAGATCTATTACAGAAACAAAATTTGCAAGAAACCAAATCCTCAAGGAGAATTTTCACATCGATCAACGTCTATTACGCTTACAAAACAAAAAATTTGAATCCTTAAGGCAAACCGAATCTGTCAGTTCGGATAAATAAGTATTTCCTTTATTTATATTATTAGGTAAGAACTTTGTTATGTTAATTTTTGTTACATGAAACTTTTTCTTTATTTATGTAAATAAATACTGTCTACAACAGAAGATAACGTTCAATAGAAGGTAAATGTGTGTATGCGCGTGTGTATCGTGTATCTTACAAGCAAATAAGCACACGACCATGTGAGTGCGCAGCCGGGTGCACTCTCTGTCTCGCTCTCTCTCTGTCTCTGTCTCTTTTTATCATCTATTGAAATATACAGATTTCATTTCGAAAAACGTTCGGAATTGAAGAACAAACGTGAGGTACCTTGTTCCTGGGTTCCGGGGTCCCCTGACCGCATTTAATATTTCATTTGTCTATTTTTATATTTTTGACTAAACAATAATATTAAAGTATCTTATTGTATCGAAACGCTTGAAATATTTATTAGTGTTGTATAATTTTGATGACACCTGTGATCATCACCTCTTGGTGATGATCACAGGTGCTTCACATTAACCGATAGTACTTTTTCGAAGCAAATGGACTACTTACTTTAAAAATATATTCAATTCCAAAATGTTGATGCTTTTAAACAAATCCTACTTTTCTTTTCCTTTAATAAAATGTATATTCAACTTTGATAATCCTTTAGAAATACCTACGAAGTACGAGATGATATAAAATGGAATCAATGGCAAGGAAAAATGGATTTCAATACATATTATAAGCGAAAAATGTCATTATACTTCTTGATAATGGGTGACTTCACGCAGAATAATTTCGGAATGTACGAGATTCTTAGAATGTCTAAGAACCTTAGACATTACATTAATCTCGACGATGGAAATCAATCGAAAATAATATATGATATAAATTTTCTGTTTTAGAAATTTTTTATCTTTGTTAAGAATTTATATATTATTTTTTTTTTAGAAATAACTGTTAATTATATTATTATAATTAAATTTTAAGTGTTGAAACATTTTTCTAGAGAAAAAAAAAACAACCATGTGGAGTGTTATGTTATTGGTCACCAACTATACAGTATGAATACGAAATCAAGGCATGGTTAAACAAAAACTAATCTAATAAGAGCTGCCAGCTAGAGATAAAAAGATAAATCCTTTCAGACAAACTATACCAAACCTTGATTTCGGTTTGAATATTTGCTGATACTTTCAATGCTGGTTTGGAACACCATTCCAGACCTAAATATTTACCTACCTCATTCTATGCCTTAAGAATAACACTTCCGGAACGCTTACGTTTGCTACTTTTACTAAATAAAATTCGGTTCTTTGTCATTGTACAAGGAACTTCAAAATTGGAACTAGTAATGAAATACTTGAATATGTACCTAAATAATTTATACTTATGATCTGCAAATCGTCAATATATATTTACAGTTTTTATATACATATAAGTGGAAGCTTGTAATTGGCACTGCTATGAATATTATTTGTACATTTGTTAGTTATATGTGAGCTGTAAGCTTTCTGTAAAAATAAATAAATAAATATATTTACATGTTATTGTAAAATAAATGATTGTGATTAATATTAATTTGTGAAAAGACATTTACATATTTTTTAAAGATTATTAGCCATGCTTTTTCAAGGCATAATATTCCTACTGCCCTTCCAAATAAGCTCGAAGCTTGCGCTAGGAGTGGGTACGACTATAGCTCAGGGGGTCAGGATCGAACCCGCGTATCTCGCGCGTTGGGCTATTGAGAGTATATTACAGTCATGACATGCATCTATCATAAAAGATAAAATACTCAAAATAAAATAATAAATACAAAGAAATATCTATTTAATTAAATATAAGAAAAATGTAACGTAAACTATAATTGTCAGAAGTATCTGACATTTTGAATAACTTGGTACAAAATAATCATGAGATAGAATTTTTTTTTTTTTTTTTTTCTTTATTAAGGAGCTTTTTCGCTTGAGCGAATATGCCGCTCCGTATATGATTTAACAATTAATAATCAAAACTATTAAAACAAAAACAAACTAACTACTACATAATATACTTAAAAAATATATAATCATCTATTTCTGATGCCTTGACTTACTAGGGTTAGTATCATCTTGGCGTTATTTGAATGTGGGGCAGATAGGTAAGAGTTACACAGTCCAATGGCACAATTATTAAATAACCGTTTTCTAATATCATTGTTTCGGACACATTCCATTAGAATATGAAATGCATCCTCATTTTTGTTGCATACTACACACATTGGTGAGCTTACTTTTCGCATCAAAAAGGCGAACTTATTCAATGGAATGTGTCCGGAACGCAGACGCATCAATAGAACGAGATCCTGCCTACATAAAATACTATTATCGATCCACGGCGAGTCCAGGGGCTGCGGCTGAATCGTTTTGTACCAGATACCTTTATCTCGTGAGCGTACGTCAAAGTATTCTTGCCACTGTTTTCGACACATATTCTTTATTAAGTGCAAACAGTCACTATATACAGGAAGTACCGGAAAATCTATGCCATCACTGCATGCTTGCTTAGCTAATAAGTCGGCGACTTCATTGCCGCTTATACCTACGTGAGAGGGAATCCATTGTAAACGAATATTTTTAGACCGAGAGTTAAGTTTCAGAATGGATTTTAAAATTGTGTAAGCAATCGGGACGCCTCGAAAAGTCGAGGTACACCGAGCTAGATGTTGTAATGCACTCTTAGAGTCTGTAAAGATGACAAATTTTTCATAATTAATGGTTTCCACGTATGACAAAGCTTCTGCGATGGCAATTAGCTCAGCAAGCATAATAGAAACATTACCATTGACTTTCAGTTTCACTTTACAGTAGCCAGTTTCATCAAAAAAAGCGGCGCCGATACTATTATTATGTTCTTTGGATCCGTCAGTGAATAATTTGTAATAACCGGAATAAGTTGATATGATTTCGTTGCAATAGTTTAGTAATTGTGTTGAACTATAATCTCGTTTAGCTTTCGTCAAAGGATCAATATATTTAATGATATTTTGTATATTAATGTTATGAACCCAGGTATTTAACGAAAACATTTCTAATATGGAACTAGAGTATACTGCAGTATTTTTAAAGTGTTCGTGAAGAGTAAGCAATAATGGTAATTTCTTTCCCCTCCAATAGTAACTATCTTTTAATTCAAATAGTTCCTCTATAGATGTTATCACGGGAGAGCTACTAAAGGATCTAGCTTTTAAATAAAATTTACCGGCCAAGTAATATCGACGTAGTTTTAGGGGTTGCAAGTGAAGCTCCACTTCCATGACGTGGATCGGCGTTGTCTTAATAAAACCACCTATCACTCGCATAGCTTGGTTTTGGACTTTGTCAAGCTTGAGAAGATGCGTTTTACAACTACTGTCAAACAGAAAACTTGCGTAGTCAAGCTTACTCCGAATCAATGAAATATATAGGCGTCGTAGGTGCTTTGGATGTACTCCCCAACCTGGACCTGACAACACCTTAAAGAGGTTTATCTGGTTTACAACTTTCTGACACAGCACGTCTATGTGTTTCCCCCATCTCAACGAGCGATCAAGCCATAGACCCAAATACTTCACCGAATCCACAACTTCTAATCTGACGTCTTCGATTTTTAGATTAATTATATGATTAAAGCGTTTTCTGCTTCTAGTAAATAGGCAGACTTTACTTTTAATAGGGGATGCGTCTAATCCGAGAGTAATTAAGTGAGACGAAAAACAATCTAGTGCACTTTGTAAGTTGAGAATGGTTTGATTTAAATTACGGTTGCTATTAAAAAGTACGAAATCGTCCGCGTATTGACAAATACAAACGTTCTGCGAATTGCGTATTTCTCTACATATTTCGATAGTAGCAATGTTAAATAATATAGGTGACAGGGGGTCACCTTGTGCCAGACCCTGACTTGCATTTCTGCATAAAGTAGTACCATCAACTTTAATTCGAAGGTGTCTTTCTGTTAAAAAATTCCATAAGTAATTACATAGTTTTACCCCTATATCTAATCTATCTAAAATTTTTAACAAAGAGTTAATATCCACGTTATTGTAGGCATTATTTATATCAATGAAACATCCTAGGGAAAAATATTGTTTGCTATAACCTATTTGGATCATGCTTGTAAGATAACTTAGGCCGTCTAAACAAGATCTAGTCTTTCTAAACCCAACCGTATAATCAGAAAATACAGATTTATTTTCCAAATACCATTCTAGGCGTTTTGTTAAAATCGAGTGAAACACCTTGCACAAGCATGATATAAGGGATATTGGTCTTAACGAGGATGCTGAGTTTTGACCTTGATTAACTTTAGGAATCGGTATAATCTGTATATCCCTCCACTGTTTCGGGACGAAGCCGTGCGAAAGAATCTTATTGTATAATGCCTGCAATATTTTTTTACCAACATCCGGTAGGTATTTTATCATTGAAAATGATATATTATCGCTTCCAGGTGTGGTATCGGTGGATTTTATAGATTTTTCAATTTCTTGAATGGAAATCGGGATTTCTAACATGCAATTGGATGATGAAAATTCAGGTTTATTATAAGAGACAAAATAGGGAGTTAGGCTACATAATAGTAAATTAATACGATTTTTATCTATGAAGGAACAATTAGTAGTATGGTACCCTTTAAGCCACTTCATTCGTTTCCACATCTCGCTAGCCGAAGAGGTGTTATCTACGGACGAACAAAACCTTTGGAAAGATAGACTCTTTTCCCGGCGGATCAGTTTTTGGGCAAAACTAATTTTCTCTTTAAGAATCTCTAAATTGTTGGGTGTTGGGTTTCTCCGAAAGATTTTAAGGGCTAGACGGCGCTCGGCTACGGCCTTGGATATTGTTGCATTCCAATAAGGTTTTGGAGAAAAGTGTTTGGAAGGATTTTGAAGAATCTTAGAGTAAGGGATGCAATTATCAGCCACCGAGTTAATTTCACGAACAAAGGAATCGTACGCAGTTTGACAATCTTCTGGTATATTCCAATTAAAAAAAATAATCTCGAGATAATGTTTATATGAAATCCAGTCAGCTTTTTTGAAATTTCTCCGTACAACAGGTGCTATTCTAGAATGGGATTCCGTTGAAATTTTTATAATTAAATGATCACTACCCAGAGTCTCGTTGGTGACCTTCCAGTTAAATTGCACGGCTATATCAGTTGAAATTAAAGTTAAATCTGGAGATGATTCCTGTAATCTACAATCAACTGTTTTTATTCTAGTCGCGGATCCATCATTTAAAGTAATAAGGTTAAAATTTAGTAGTGAGTCGAATATTTGAATTCCTCTTGTGTCTGATTTATATGACCAAGAACTATGGTGTCCATTAAAGTCACCCACCAATAATGTATTACTATTACAGAAAGAGAATAATTCATCCCAGTCTCGCTGTGAAGTTTGAATTGAGGGAGGACAATAAATAGAAACAATATTTTCAATTGGGGCACAATTATAAAGTTTGACATGGACTATTTCAATACCTGCGTTAGATATAGTTGATTGAACTTGATGCGATTTAATTGAATAATGAGTTAAGATTGCTACTCCTCCATATCCGTCTAACCTATCTTTCCGAAATGTATTATAACCACTAATTTTTAATCGTGATTCTTGGTTAAACCAAGTCTCACTAAGTGCCACGATATGAATTTTTTCTTGTGCTAAAAATTGTTCAAGAGGTATTAACTTATTTTTTAAACTTTGGCAGTTCCACTGGACTATGTTAAGCTTACCTTTAACTATAGGCACGTTATCCATAAAGATCAAAAAGTAATTTTATAACAGGCAAATCACTTAAATACTTCGCCAATAATGATACTAACCACTTTATAGAAATTTTCGCGACAGCTATTAATTTATCAAAAAATGGATCTTCCTCGTTTAAGAGTATAGTTTTAATCATATTCAAGAGTCTTTCGAGGGAAATGTATTCTTCTTTTTCTATCCTCTTCTTATTTTTGCTTTGGTTTGACTTTTCTTCACTAGTTTTCTTTAATAAATTACCCTCACCATCAGAATCGGAGAAACAATATTCCCAATCATATGCTAATCGTTCGTTGACTGGCTTTTCGAGAGTACGTTTCTTACATTTTTTAATTTTCTTTGTTTTATCGATGTCACTCCCATCACATTTAGCAACTTGCTTCGAGGAATCTTGAGGGTGAGGCTTGGTTTTGTCTGTAGTTAAAGGTGTCCTAGCTATCGACGCGTATGAGTATGCAATTTCTGAAGTAGGAAAATCAAGGCCAAAAGTTGCTTCATTGACGTTCGGACCCAGTTTAGGAACAGTATGATTCGTCGATCTTTCGTCTATCTCATATATTGATGTCATAATATGTTCCGTTGATTCTTCGGCGACCATCGGGGATTCCTCTGGAACATACATAGTCAGTGCTTTTTTATATGAACAGTTAAAATCTGACATAATGTTGCGGATTTTTTTTTCTTTTATATATACTGGACATCTCTTGCTTAGCGCGAGATGATTTCCAGTACAGTTAACGCATACAAAAGTTGTTGCCTCGCAATTTTCATGGCTCTTACTGCACTTAGGGCATACTATTTTTTTCCTTGGACACATCTTCCTAGTATGGCCAAACTTCCAGCAATAAGAGCACTGCGTGACAGGAAAAGTATACGCATCTACTTTCACGCGAATACCATGAACATACACAAATGCTGGTAGGGAGGGACCTCTAAAACATATCTTCACAGTCTCACTATCTATTCGACTTGATCTGTCTTCTAATCTACGTGTCAATCGCTTGACTGATAAAACCTCATAATCACAAGTAACACACTTTATGATCTCATCTTCTTTTAGTTCTAGTTCCACATTCCTAATCACCCCATACGATTTGTCAACGTCCAGAGTTCTGTATATTCTCCAGCCTTTATCTTTTAATATTTGACAGTTTACTAATTTTTGCAGACTGGCTTCATTTTCAAAACGAATTAAAATCTTAAATGAATTTATATATTTTATTTGTACAATATCCTTTATATCATTGTCCTTCAACGACCGTGCGAAAGCAAATTGTTTCGGCAATTCATCTCCTGATGTGACATAGACTTCAAATTTTTCCTCCGACGTTAATATTTCTAACTCACTTCCTCTTCCGGCCTTATAACGTTTGCCACCCTTTCCTACTACCGTCCAACTATCGTCCTCTTCGGTAAAATCTCTTCTGCGCTTGCTCATTACATGCTGCTCTGTCTCATTTTCCTCTAATCTGTCTTTAACGCTGTCCTCCGGTAAGTTTGTATACATCTCTTCGTCATTCGCTAGTAAATTTTCCTCCATAATTGATACCGTGCACTATCAAGTGAACCGCACACACTGCACGCAAGCTGTATTTACGGTCTTGATTTAAATAAGACGGTAAATAAATCAAACATTTTTACTCCGTATAACCGAACACACTAACGCTAACGTTTCAACGACTCGACCGTTCGCCACGACGTCCGGACGAGGAGTGTCGAGATAGAATTACCGATAATATCGTCTGTGAATAGAATATCATCCTATCGTAATTATATTAAAACCGTAACTAAATATAATTATGATTTGATTACTTGTAAGAAGATATTAACGTTATCTCTGGAAACTTAATTAACCTTCATGAAAACTGTAATAAGGTTTCAGATAAACATGTTTTCATAATGATCATGTCTGCTAAATATTTTCAGTTCCACAAATTGGTCGTTGAAAAATAAAGAGATATTAAAAACTCTTTTTGATGACGTAGTGGCGTTGTGGGTCGCAGACTCGCTCTGCCTTTAGCTTCAATGGTTGCGGGATCGATTACCGCTGGTGCAGGTGTTTGCATTGATCTTACAAATATCTGTTTGGGTTTGAGCGTTTGTCCTTGTGGGTCTCGGTCCCGGTTGTTACACATAACATCTGATAATAACCGTTAACTCCTGATAAGTAAATTGCCCTTATCCAATGAGTTACTGGTTCGCCTCTAAGTTTGTGTATGTCAGATGGCAATCGCTCTCAATAAAAACTAGTAACCTGTCAAATCCGGACGAAAGTAACAAGCAGACTCTGAGTAAATACTCGTATAACACCGGGAATAATGCTATGTTGGAAGAAGGGTTTTTTTAACGAGCCAATATCATCATCTTAGGCCTACAGCCCAGGGTGAGCCTTAACCTGGTCCAGTAAGTTTCTCCAGACAAATCTATTTATGGCTTTCTCTTTCAAGCTTCTGACGTCAACTACTTTGAGACCCCGTACAACGTCATTTAACCGTGTGCAGGCATTTGGTTTGTCGTATACTAATTGCCTCGGCAGTCTCGTTTCGCCCATCCTAACAATATGTCGTGCTGATCTTATACTATTTTGATAGTCTTCATGATGATATTTTGCAGAGTTCGTATAACTCATGGTTAAAGTGTCTCCTCCCTAAGTCCTTTTTTTGCATAACACCGAAAATTCGCCTAAGAATTTTACTCTCGAAGACAGGTAAACGGTTTTCATCTTTTTTTGCTGATTAATCAAGTCTCAGAGCCATTGATGAGTATAACATTATTTTGATATATTGTAAAAGGATTTTGGAACAAAAACATTCAGGCCGAACGACCGAGCCAATATGGATTCATAATAAAATAATGTTAGGTTAAATTGTATTATCGTGCTTTAAGTGAATTTTGCTTAGTGGCAAGCGGTCACTATAGCCTGTAAACGTTTTAATACCAGTAGCAACACAATCACATCGAGCACAAGGACCCAATAGAGAATAAACCGAAAGAAAAAGCCCTTTTTTTGCAAATCCGGGAATCCCACTCATCGAACGAAACGCAACAGTATTGATATTGTTACATCACGTCTAAATTCAGTAGGAGGGTAGTACTGCCCCGGTTGAGGCGGTCATACATGCTGAAAACAGCAAGGCTCTACTAGTTCAATAAAAAATATACAAATTTCGTTTAATCTTCCACTCGTAACATATTTGCATGAATTTTCTCTCTCGCCATTCCCATGTCACCAGTCAAATATTTATCATTCGAAATGACATGATACTCAAGAAATGCTCATATCAATTTGCCTTTTTGCTCAAAAATAAACTGAGAAAATTCACTGTTTTCATTTTGTATTTTTTTTACAACACCATTTTTAGTCAGCGTTATTTTTGGTGACGTCAATCTTCCAAATGGATTCCAGGTGAATTTTGTTTGTTGATCAATCAACATGTCGCTTGTCAAACAAGCCTACGGTCTGACTAATAGTAAACTGTCACCACAACATATGAACGCTTGTGATACTTGAAGTATCACATACGCACTGCCTATCCAAGGGATAGGAGGAAAGAGATGAGAAGATATAAAAGGAAAGGAACAGAGGAGCTGGGAGTTTGGGCCCCTGGAACTCTCACTCATAGCACGAAAAGCAACAGTATTCTCTTACTTTAAGCCAAATTTTATGTGAGAGGGTACTTCTCCGGTCGAGCCGGCTTGCTTGTGCTAGGAAGAACATGGCATATATTTCGAATATAATTGATTTTATAAATAGCCTATTCATAATTATGTACCTTAGGTGGTCCATATACCCACATCAATATTATTGCGCAATAAAATTTAAGCTTCCTCTAAATTTTATGTATTGCAAAACATTATTGAAGGTGTCCATACACCTTGAATAATATTTTAATTATATGCCGCTGTAGGCGTTTCAAATAATCTTATTAACTAAACTAAATCTAATGTTGAAATCATGATATTACAAGTCCGAAACCAGTCACAAAACGACACTAGACCGATAAAGCTCAACGTAACAGCAGCAGACGTAACTAACTTTACGTAACTGTACATACATGTAATATATATTTAGTTTTATTACCGAGTTTATTGTGGTCATAAACAGCAGAGGATGTTTCATAAATTAACAGACAGACGAACACCAACTTGCTTTAAGTGTTATTGATGTTGTTAGAACGCAATGCTACTAAAACAAGATTAACATTGCTATTTTTATACGCGAAAAATAGTTAGAAAATAGAATACTAGCTGTGCCCGCGACTCCGCTGGGAATGTAGTTTTTTTATGATCCCTCAGGAACCCAATATTTTTCCGCAGTAAATAGTATCTTATACGTTAATCCAGTTAATAAGTTACATATGTGTGTACCAAATTTCATCAAAATCTGTCCAGTAGTTTTTGCTTGAAAGAGTAACAAACATACATCCACTCATCCAAACTTTCACATTTATAATATTAGTTAGATAGATTAATTATTATCAGTGTATTTTTTTTTAATACTGCAATGCTAGCAAAGAAACGTAGGCCTAGCGTGAACCTTAACTACTATCGTATAGAAAAATGAAAAAGTAGTAGTGTCACATGCGTGCTGCCCACCCAAATGGGTAGGATCAGGACAATTGGAGGAGGAAAAATAAAGAGGACGGAAATGGGAGGAGAAAAAGTGTTACTTTGTAAATATTATATGTTCGAGAGAGGAGTGAACACTAAATAGATTCTTCTAGGGTCAATACCACGCATGTGACGCTCACACACGAAGTTGTGTTATATGCGATATGACGGCTATGGTGACCACTTTCAAAGGGTTTTATTATCTTCTTTTCCCAGTATTATTCGCGGTATTATATTAGTATTTACCCAGGGTCAGCTTATTACTCTTGTCCGGATTTGACAGGTTACTAGATTTTACACACAGCGAATGCCATCTGACCTCCGTAACCCTAACGGCGAACCAGTAACTCATTGGATAAGAGCAATTTACTTATCAACAGTTAACCATTATTATCAGATGTTATGTCATAACAGCCGGGACCGACAGCTCAACGTGCTCTCCGAGGCACGGTGTGGAGATCCACAAGTCCCACAAGGACAAACCCCCTGACCGAAACAGATATTTGTAAGATCAATGCAAGCATCTGCCCGTGTGGGACTCAAACCCGCAACCGTCGAGGCTAAAGGCAGACTCGCTACCCACAACGCCACAACGATCCGGAGCTATTATGTCGTGGTGTTAAAATAAATATTTTTACTAAGTTACGTAAATATATCTTATTATTTTTTTTCCTCTTTTATAATACTACCCACGATATACGACATGAGTGACGCCTTAAATTATGTTAAGGCTTATAAAACGTGAGGATGTAATTTTTCTCTTCTTTTTAGTACTTGATTTATGTCACAATATTTATTTTTTGCCGCGTCTAAAAATTCCCACGCTATACCATAAAGTAACACATTATATAATTTACGTACATTGCGCATATCATCCTGTCGTAAGACAGCGATAATTTTGTTTTTTTACATATACGTAAAAAATTACTTTCTGAAATTCTAAATTACAGAAAATCGGCATAAAGTAATACTGTCAGTAAGTACTATTGCGGTGAACGAGTAAGACCGCCGGAGGCCCAAACTCCCACCCCCACTGTTCCTTTCCATTTTTCCATTCGCATTTTTTCCCTCGTATACCTTGAGTTGGCAACGTCCACGTGATACTTCAAGTATCGTAAGTGTTCATAGGTTGCCCAACCCAACCCAACGAACCACCGCTGTCATAGTGGAGCAGGTTCTCTTTCGAAATCAACCATGTCACCACACCATCGCCGTATTAGACAGCCCTGAAACCCCATTCCATTCCAGTCCATTGGGACTAATTTTTTATTGAGGTGTTCTTACTGACCACCGACCGGGAACAAATGCCCGGCAAAATCAACCAATAGGGGTCAATAAACCAATAGGAGGCCAAATCAACCAAAAAGGGGTCCTAGGGACCACCGATACTAATAATTGAGTAACTTACTACACCCTAATTAAAGTGTCCAATAAACACTCCTTTCAATGCCCCTACATAAAATTTTATTCGGAGTGTAAGATTATGCCTTCTTCTATAAAACAAAACACTCTTGATTTATGTTATGGTTACATTTGTCTCGGCTCGGTAATTTTGTCGCCGCGATGTCAGTCATAAGTGACAGTTTGAAATGCGAATTTTGGTGATGGTGACGTCATAATAATACTTAGTGTAAGTGAAAACTGAATTCTCAAGTTACATTACTTTTATTAGGTATTAGATAACTTTAGTATAATCATTCTACTTTTGTTGTTTATGTCTTGCTTTGTACTTTATCGGGTAGATTTTATGTAACATTGGGCAATAATAAGTTACATTATAATTTTATTGAAATAAAAAGTACTAAATTTCTGTACGAAAACAATAGTTTTCATTAGAATCTTTAAAAAGTATAAAACAAAGTCGCTTTCCACACCTATCTTTATTTTTGATTAACGAATTTTGAACGCAACGGATTTTGATGTGGTTTTCATTAACACATAAATATTTTTAATGTAAGATATTATATTACGTATAATATATATATAATAGTACCTAGATCAAAAGGACCGCCCGTTTTATAACCTATATATACATCAAGATATGTAGGAGTAGAAATTATTATTTTATCTTATTCATATTGAAGTTGTGAAACTATAGAAACTTTTGTCGACTTTGTAAAGACATTGCCGTCAAGACTAAGAAGTAGAAGTGTAAGAAGACTAGAAGGTATTCATTTAAAGCTTTAATTCCTTTACAATACACATCTTCAAAGGATTCAATTCTATTTCAATTCTTTGAACATTAATTCCCGATCTTAAAACTTGTTTTGAAATTTTATAGTATTTTAATTAAGTATTTAATTATGTGTGTATGTGTATTAGATATCTGTTAATAGATATCTAATGTAATATACTTAGCAAAAAAGTAGCATTTAGGATAAAAAATCAAAATCAAAATTATTTTTATTCAATTAGACTTAAAAAAAAGTACATTCAAAAGTAAAAGTCAAACGCTACCGACGGTTCGGAACGTTGATTCTACTGAGAAGAACCGACAAGAAACTCGATAGTTTCTCTTTTCAAATACATGTTTTTTTTTTTTTTTTTTTTTATGTTAGAAGTTGGCAAACAAGCATACGGCCCACCTGATGGTAAGTGGTTGCCGTAGCCTATGAGCGCTTGCAGCACCATTAGTAGGTGCCACTCGCGCGTTGCCAACCTTGAGATATTAGTTCTTAAATCTCGTTCGCCGAGTAATTTCACTAGCGTACAATGCCCTTCAAACCGGGACACAGTAGTGCCTAAGCACTACAATTTGGCGGCAGAAAATTGGACACTGCGGTGGTACCTACCTAGCCGGCCTCTTGCAACAAAAGACCTACCACCAGTGACTGTATTATTTGTTATAATCGTATTATTTGTTACAAAATTTTGTTGTTGAATGATATCCATAATTCATAGGCACTGAAAAAAAAATTACGTCAATTTCATTTTCGTGATTTATAATTACATATTTACCTCGACGCCTTTTTCGATAATTAACAAGACGAAGACAGAACAGACATTAATATCGCATTTGAAAAATAAATAAATGAATTTACAAAATATTTAACAAAAAAAAATCGGTACCAAAATTACAGATGATCCCGAGGGAGATCTCAATCACTGCGGATAACGAGCTTATTTGGGACAATTTTGTCGACAGGATTTAGAGACCCTGAAGATTGAATTCTTTAAGGATTTACATAAACATCGCCGCTATAATGCTATTAAAATAAATATGCCTATGATAAAATAAAATTATAATATTTTATTTTGACGAAAGACTTTAACTCCTGTTGAAATAAAAATCGTTATGATAAAAAAAACCGTAATATGCTATAAACGTTAAATCATCTACTCTTTGATTATAATGAATTGAGAAAAGTTTCCACCTAATCTATCATATATTATATTATAAATGATGTTTCATAAATATGATTAATATTTACTAGACAAAACATTAAAAAAAAAATGTATATAAAGTGCAGATTCGAGACAGCTTTGTGAAATGAATTGAAATCTATATCTATACAAATATATAAAATTGAAATGTCTGTTTGTAATTATAAATTCACAGCTTTTCACTTTAACTTCATCATTTTTTCCTTCAAATTTTTGTCTGTCTGTTTGTATGGTTTAGGCTATTTCTATTTTAGAAAAAGAATTTGAGTTATATGGAATAAAACAAAATCGGTACAGGGCTATCGGTGGTAAGAAATACATGAATGCCTAGAACACTACTTCTTGGCTGTAGAATATTTAGTACCTACTTAGCTGGGCACTTGCAACAAAAGACCTACCCTCAGTGTGACTGATTGCACTGGTGGAATAATCGCTGCTATGACAGAAATTATCCCAATGGGGGCGATGGGTTCGTCACGTCCCGAAACCGGTACAAAGACACAAGACACGATTACATCATAATATTATAAAAGATATATTCTTTAAAAATGTGTTTATTACAAATCCTTCAATATAATCTTGAGACATAATTATAAAGTATTCAAGAATTTATGACTCCACTCCGTTTACGCGACAGTTGTGGGTTCGATCCTGAGCCCCTTGGGCTATTGCGCTCCAACTAATCACTCCTAACGCAATAGGAGTATTAGTAATGACTCGAAAAAACATTGCTAATATTCTTTATGAAAAAAATTATTATCAAAGACATTGTTTCAAGTAAAACATAAATTCAAACAAAATGAAATCTCTAGTATAAAGTTTTAGTTGCAATTGTATGTAATCAACGAGGAACTATTTCAGTTTTATTCGTATGCAAATTCCTTTCTCAATTAGGAGTCCGTGCTTCGCGTGCATTTCTCGCTTATTTACATAAGTGGATTGCACTCTTGTACCGCTCACGACGTTGCACTATCTTAGGCACATACACTGTTTTCGGTTAGTAACTGTTTTATATTTTTCACTTTTACAATTTAGTGATTTAATGTCAAAATACTTTTATCCTCATTTTGGGTACAAATCGTTTTTTATTTCATCTTCAATTTAATCAAGACACTCGCGCTCGTAAGAAAAATAAATATACTATACAAAAAAAATACTTAGGAACATAAATATACCTTACTCATGGAAATACAAAATATACAGACGAAGAAGGTAAGATAACCTAAAGGTTCACATTTTACCATTACTCTATGCTGTGTAACTTACTAGTTAGTTCCTACTGAAAAAGGTAAGTCATTGATAAATTAATCGTTAATTACTTTTATTATTACTACCGCTAAATACAACCACTACTGCTGCTCCTATATCATAATGAATTATGACACCGAATAAAACAAAAATGCAAATTTTAATGATTTTGTAACATATATTACGTGTATTATTGTTAAATAAATAGATTCAAGACTGTGTCTAACTAAACCATTTGTGTCAAATGTTTTCACAGTTCACGGTTTTGCATAAAAAGTAAAGGAATTGACCGGTTTAACGACACGACGAGGTCCTTTGTCAAGTCTCGACGCACGTCGGTGGTGCGATGCCATCATTCCCGATAACGTCCTAACCCGCCAGCCTCGCAGGAAGCGAGCCCTTGGAAACAGAGGGGGTGCGAGGTTGGGCCTCTGGCGCTCTCACTCATTGCATGAAACACAACAGCACCTAATGATACTGTTACTTGACGCAGATTTTCTGTGAGAGAGTAGTACTTCTCCGGCCGGCCCTTTTGTGCTGACTGAAGCATGGCTCTACTACCGTTTCTTTCACCATTTATTTAAAATAAAAGGTGCTACAAAATTATTAATATCACCGATCGTTTGTACAACGTAACAGCTTATAACTTTAAGGGAAATATTCGACGTACTCGGCACATAATATCCGGGGTTTGACAGGACACGTTAACGACCTTTATATAGAAGACCCTTTTAACAACAAAATAGCCTTTCAACTCACCTTTGTTGATGGGTATTTAGCCTTTCTAATTTGTAAAGTTTTATACGTAAATATTTTATGTCCTTTTATAAAGTATGCCAATTTCAGCATTTTATCTATGAAGGAAATATAATAAATTACTCATTCCAGGATGAAAGATTACATATAATGATATTTTAATATTCTGGAGCCAGATGAAGTTTATATATATAATGTTATTTCAATTTCGTTTGTCCAAAATATGAAAATATTGTGAAAAAGTGTATAGGGATTTTATTCAATCTCAGCAAATGAGTTTTACATATCGCGTAAAAGGCTAGATAAAAAATCAACATTTCATTACATTATGGGAATGGACTATCGAAAAAGGTTTGCTTGTTTTCGTAAAATTGTTTTTTTTACCAGTATTTTTTATAGAGTTCGACTTTCTAGCAAACAACACACGATATAACTAACAAAGCCAAACCCTATAGATTTTTACTACAGAACTCTTATACCATATGATAAAAAATAAAGCGTACATAATATCGAAAACAACAAAAAATCTAGTGAAACTCGGACTCATGCACAGTTGCACATATGCAAGCCATACGAAATCGTATTATAAGGTTAATTCTAGCAATAACTAAACATAATAAAGTCAAATAGGTTTTTTAATGTTATTATGCTGGCAAGCAAGCGTAAGGCCCACCTGATGGTAAGCAGTCGTCGTAGCCGATGAGGGCTTGCAACACTATTTGTTTGTATGTGACACGTTGCCAACCTCAATGTATTGGTTCTTTGCCCAGTCATTTTACTACCTACAGTGTCCGCATAATCGAAACGCAGATATGCCAAACATTAATAGTATATAACTATTACTTTGTGGTGAATATCTGACAATGTTGTGGTACCGACATAGCCTAGCTATATAGATATCTTACAACTAATTGCTGGTGGTCGTTGGGATCCAAAGGTAACACCTTTCAAATTTGAATTTTCATTATATGTGCCTCAAGCCGCAGCGTAGGCACACCTCCCTCTGCATGGACCGACAACACAAGGAAATCGGCGGACGTCACTGAGATACAATTGGCATTAGATTCTTCTCAGTGGCATCTTTTATATGAGATCTATGTCCTGCAGTGCACCAGTGATATTATTATAGATTGGTGATGACTACGATATCACAACTATTTTAATTTTAAAGCAAAAGCTTAATTTTATTTATAGCAAACATGATTCAATTAGCACTCTGCTATATTCCTGGTTCATATTATAAAATACACCTACATATATGTCCTGCAGTGGACCTCTAGAGATTGGCGATGACTTTATCACAACTATTTTAATTTAAAGCAAAAATTTAATTGTATATACAGACGTCGTTTACACGTACGTACTCTACTAATTGAATTATGTATTTATTAAATCAATTGCATATTATGTGTGTAATATTTTTGTATAAAGATATTTTCAATAATGTGCCCGTAGTAACCGCTTATTAATAGCATAAAATAGGAACTTTGTAATTAACTTACAGCCGCCGGTATTTAATTTTAAACTATTCAAATGGGATTTCGGTAGGCATTTCAAATAGTTATACGGGTTAGATTATTCAATTGAATAGTTTTCATTTTGTACAACATAATTGTACTTACATTGTTTTAAATTAAATTACTAATACATAATGAATACAATTTAGTAATATACATTATATAAAAATACTCATTTTCTCTTTAAGATATTACGAGATCGTATTATATTAATTTTATTTATAATTAGAAATATATATATTAATTATTATGATATGATTCGGTAACGTGATTATATTATGATAATATAAAAAAGGTGTAAAAACGCCGAAAAACGTTAAAACTATATTTCTTTGTATGTATATCTTATTTTCGAAATCTGATGCAGATTTTCCAGACAGTTTAAAAGTGTAGAATAAACATAGCACTTGCGTGCGAATTTACTAGAATTTGTCATTCTCCCTCTAAACCGAATTTCACAAGATATTCAAAACATGTTAAGTAAATTTAAAATTTTCATACACAAACAATATTGCTAGCAACATGTCTCGTCAGATTGTGACTTTTTTACATCTTTTTGTCAGAAATTAAAGCTACATTTATGTAGAACTTATGCCTATTTTCGTATACTAATTATGAGTTTGTTGTTTTATAATCATAATAATATAATAGCGGGAAATAATAACGTTATTCTTACATTAAATCTAACATAATCTTTAAACACGTACTAAAAAGCGAGCGATTTTTGAAGCGACATGCTGGCGACCTCAGTTTACTAAACTAGTGACGCATAGCAGTCGGTGTGCATGAATACCAGTAGAGCCAACAGCAATACACATTATAAAAAAAAACAGATCAAAGCCTTCTATAATTATTATAGATATAACAAGACACTCATTCTCCTCACAGAATATGTTGAATATTTCCTTCCATAGCAAGTCTGAACGAATGCATCTTCGAAGAGGTAGTCTTGTATAGGTCCAATCATACACCTACTTACAGCAAATTGTTCAAAAATTCCGATACCCGTTCTCTGTTTTCAATTTATTTCGAGTCCCTTTGTGTGGAGAGATCGCGTTGAGCTTCAATTTCACTGCACTCAATATGTCAGAAGCTCGGGAACTAGTGTTCAAGGCACCTATTCTTTGCTCTTCGAAAAGCGTTGAAATAAATAATAATTCTAGGCAATAAAATAAGATTTGACTAAGAAATTTCGCTTATTTTGATTCTAGAATAATCACAGTTTCTTCGGGATATTTTAAAAGAATAATTTAATTTATAATTACGTTTTTAAACCAAAACCCTTCTAAAATAATTTCCAAAACACCAACTAGCAATTTGTACATTATTAAGGTTTTAAATTACTTTATTTCTATGATCCAAAACCTATTTCATTACATTTGATCAAAAAAACCTAATAAAACTGACGATCCATGAAATTAAAAGTCAAAGTAATTACTATAGTAGAAACAAAATAAAAGTCTGATAAAAGCTACAGTACTGTTCAAAGCGCAATATTTTGTTTAATTATTAACTTTAGGATTTTCGTTATATACTTGGACAAATGAAATATCGAACTTAATATTATAAATTTGGAAATTTATTTGAATGCATGGATGTATGTTTCACAACTTTATTATTTACACTATGGCTTTCACGCAAAAACTACTGGACAAATTTGGATGAAATTTGGTACACATATACCATTTTATCTGGATTAACATATAGGATGCTTTTTATGCAGGAAAAATGTTTATCCAAAAAATTTATAACACGAGTAGAGCCGCAGTCACAGGTAGCATTATGAACAAAAACTGAAATGATTAAAATATTTTTTTAATGAATAAGCATACCATATTTAATATAATACAAAAATAAATTACTTAATCATGGTAAACATAAAACGAATGAAATATTACACTTAATTCATTCAGAGTTCAGAATAGTTAGGAAATTGAAAATAGGTCATTTTTCACGCTTTAAATATAAGTAAAATCCCTACCAAAATTTGTAGGGAAGCCTACAAAGATGAGTTGTAATTTTACACGCGTGATAATAAGTCGTGTAATTAAATTACAAAACCGAATTTTAATATCGTTTTTCTTAAATATTTATTTTTTATTTGTCTGGGTATATAATTTTTCACAGTTTATTATCGTTAAGACTGACAAAAGGTACAAACGCAAAGGTTTCAGTTTAATTAAGTTATTTGGCATTTGATTTTTAATCAAGAATAATGTCTCTGTGTATGTAAGAATATTTATTCTTCTCGTGTAGTTTTTTTCAATGGAAAAGCCAACACCTTTTGATAAAGGCTCAGTTACTTTAAATAAACATCCTATTAAATTAAGGGTAACGGTTCAGTTTTGATAGTGACCGCATCAAAGAAAATATTTATTCAGTTAAGCTTTAATAGTATTTATTTAGGACCAACTCTTAATCATAAAATAGCAGGTGAGATGTACCACTACCTTTAATACCACCTGTAGTAAGTTTACATTAGTTTTGTGAATTTGGTCCGTAGGCTTAGTTTCCTTTTAAGAGAAATTTGGTTTTAAAAATGTATGTAATTAACATATCACAATATTGATGGTAGCTTTAATAAATTAAGGTAGGCACATCGTAAGCGCGGGGATGGCTGGACGTCAGTGAGGCGACGGCTGGCTGTAATCGCAAAGACAGCAAAGCTAGCTAGCACCGTTTTCGATTCTTATTTTTTCATACAAATAATAGCCGGCGCCGGGTATCCTGTAGCGAAATGTATGGGCATATATGGCCAGCTTTCACACGTACCGGCGTAATATTGCTTGACAAGCGGTCTCTGGGTCTACGCAGAATTCACAACTCGACGTGCTACTTAACTTAGCTACTTGATTCAAAATTGGGTCGTGTGAAAGCGAAATGAGTTACCGGACAGTCAGCGCCGGCACGTGTTAATTGAGAGTAGCTTTAAGCAGCCGATATATTTATGGCATATTTAGGTAACGGAACTGTCCGTTTTGGGAACGAGAATTTGTAAGCCCCTGTATATTCAACATAAGATAAAGGAACGGTTTACCCATAACATATTTCACTCACGCATGCAGCCGACAGCGATTGGTTCAAAATTGCCTGCGGTTGTGCTCAATCACCGGGGGGAATAGTCTGTTAAATAATTTTGATTGCATAGAGAACTGGTTTTATTTAGTTTGATTGATTTTTTACTGATTTAGAAATGATGCCCAAAAGAGGCTCTCCGAATTCGTCTGTTTTTTTCCGCGACAATTTTTCGTTTGGTTTACAATCATTGATAATATATTTTTTGGATAGGGTTTGATTTCAGGATGATGGCAGCTATGTTTTGCGATATACTAACACTTATACTAAGCTATGTATATATATAATAAATAACAACAAACGCTAGACACTCAACTGGGAAGTCCGGAAATATACTCAACAAAAAGGTCAATACAAATATCTGGTCTGAGCGGGGATCGATCTCACGACCTATGGCGCTTAAAGCAAGCTACCTCACTGATGAAAACTATGATGATATATAATATTAGGTTTCTTAACAAATGCCCAATGGTACAAACTCAACTTAAGCCCAACTCAAAATATTCTTTATTCAAATAGGCTTTTAAGCACTTTTGAATCGTCAAATACAATCTGTTATGTCCGTCTAAGTGAAGCTACCGCCGATTCGGAAGGGAGATTCTGCAGAGAAGTAATGGCAAGAAACTCTACAGTTACTCTTTTCAAATATAATCACATTACATTTGTCAAATGTACAATATATCGCGCATGAAATTGGAACATAGCATACACTAGTTAAAAATTGTGGAATGAATTTATTAATTTTTTTTCTTCTATATTTGTAGTCTTTATTTTGATTTTGTTTTTAGTGCACTATATAATTACTGTTGTTGTTGTATTATACTGTGTTTTCAAATAAATTCTTCTTTTTTTCTTAATATGATTATTTAAAAAGTGCAATTATATCAAAACTAGCTTGCTTTAATTAACTAATTGTATTCCAATAGAAAAATTAGTCTTGATTCTTATTATTTTGTTTTACGATATAATATAAAAGATGAATTATATATGGCAAAGCTGTGAAAACGAGTTAACGAATACATTCAGAAAATTTCCTCGCCAACCACTGACATAATAACGTCGAATCTAGCTTTGAATAGAGTAATTTTCGAATCCAGTCAGTCCAAAGGTTTTAAATTAAATAGGAGGTCTAACTTCTAGGAATAGTTACCAATGCGCTAAATTAGAAATGTTCAAAACCGTTCAGTTCAGTTTTATTAACTTTCAATTTAATTATAAACTTCCACGAAAATAAGCAGGTTCTTTTATCTAGTATTAAGCTTGTGATCATAATAAATCAGAAGTCGTTGAAAGAAATAACAAGTGCGTGTCGGATTTGAACATAAAAGGTTCCACCACAGTAGAATAAAAATATCACGTTTTTTGCATTTGTTTAATTTTGAAAATAATTTCTTTTAATTATTTTTTATTATAACGTCCATAGAAATACACATTTTTGCTTAGCAATGGGGTTCGGTTATCAGCTTTTGGGTGCGGAACCCTAAAAATCTACAGTGATGATATCTCTGACTTATAATTATTTACATTTTGTAACTTAACAAAATTATAATATAGTTTACCTGATAATAATAATGATAGTTTATTATTTAAAAAATAGTCACTTGTAAAACCTTGTTTTCATATGAGATAAGCTTCTTCGTCCTAGCATTATTCTCAGTATCTACCCAGTGTCTGACTATTACACTGCACCATTGTCATCTGACCTCCACATTCCTCAACCCTAAGCGTGAGCCTGTAACTCATTGGATAAGAGCAAATTACCTATCGAGAGCTTTTTTTTATATTATTTTTATAAGTTGGTTATAAGTTGGGTTGATGGTAAGTGGTTGCCGTAGCCTATGAGCGCTTGCAGCACTAGTAGGTGCCACTCACACGTTGCTAACGTCGAGGTATTGGTTCTTAAGTCTCCTCTGCCCAGTAATTTCACTAGCGTACAGTGCCCTTCAAACCAGAACACAGTAATGCCTAAGCACTACTATTTGGCGGCAGAATATTTGACACTGCGGTGGTACCTACCTAGCCGGCCTCTTGCAACAAAAGACCTACCACCAGTGTGACTGATTGCACTGTTGGAATAATCTCTGCTGTGACAGAGATTATCCTAACAGATGGGGTCGTCAGATCCCGACGCCGAGTTAACGATTATTATCAGATGCTATAATGACAACTAGGTCCGCGACCGTTGAGGCTAAAGGCCTTGCTACCGACACGCCACAACGCTCGTAGTCTTAGTGAGTAGAAAATATATAATACAATATTAAAAAAATATACAGAAATCAACCACAATTTTATTCAAAACACAAAAAAAACTGCCTTAATTCGATAAAAGTTACAAAAGTCACAAGCATCGCATATTAACGATCTCCGTTGAAAGTTTTCCCAATCGTTACCAAAACTAGTTGAATTTGTTCGAAGCTTTCCCGACTCTCATCATCGACTTTTCATCGTTCCCTCGTTTTGATATCTGCGAACAAAATGTCGACACCCTTTCCTAACTTCGAAAGTTTACAAGATCGACGAATTGGATCACAAACATTTCAGAGTCGTTTAGCTCTTGAAAAACTTCGCTTTTATATTTTTTTTTCGGCAGTAACACTAATAATATATATATATAAATTTATAATTTTCACATTTCGGTTGAATGCATGAGTTGAGAGTTCTATGGAATTTTTAATATTTAATTCCAGAAAATTATCTTTTAATTAACATAGTTAATTATACATTAATTACATATACATTAATTACGGCAGTCGCGAGTAACATGTCTAAACTATAAACATATTTACTTCAGAGATTGCAATTTAGCAAAATTATTTACAAATAAAAACACAAAATATTTATAAAATCTGTACATAACTATCCTAAAGAAAGATTTTATTCAAGGCGGTTAGTATTTCAAATGGAATACTTGTAACTTTCAGTTAATACAATTTACAAGAGTAATTGTTTTATTCTACTTGAGTGAGCTTCTGAAGGTGATCTAGTTAAAACTTTTGCTTTTATATTATGATATAAAGCCTCGTCCCTTCTATATATTACACTTATAGTCAAACATACTAATACGTAATTTGTGAATATAGTTCTTATGACGTAGATTATAAAGGGAAATGTTCAACACAAGATCTTATACGCCCATTTTAAGATTTCTGCCTCCAAGATATTTACATTCTCAAATTTTATTTTTGTCATAGAAAATGTTGTATATATTAGGAATAATTCGGTATTATATGACTATATTTTTTTGCGAAAGGTTGTACGCTTTATTGCCACTTTTATGATATAAAAATACTGAAGTGCGATTTATTAAGAAATTATTTATCCTCGTAAATTAAATATAGTGAAAAAAAATTAGAAGATTTTTCGAAGGTGATGAGAAGTTTCTCTTCGACATTACTCCAGCTGGAGTAATTGTTTATCAATAAAATTATCGCAATAGAGTGAACATTGAACCATAATATGTTTTATGATTTATTTTTTATAATAGAATACGTTCGTAAAACATCACGTACAGTTGCAGAAATTGAAAATGGTACGTGATCTTTTATAGGAAATAAGAATATTCGGTAAAGTGCATCTCTACAAGTCGCTGCGTCCGCTTTACGATTTATACAAAACTGGAAAACTAGTTCTACTTAAAATAGGCTTTCCTACTTTACTTTATCTTACTTAAGTGATTTTGTACATATATATTTATTGTATTATAGTTCTTATATCTGTTAATATTATATTATATTGAATCTTTATGCACCACCTTCCTTTTTTCCGATACTTATGTTTCGTTACCCATATAAGGTTGCCTTGAAGAAATCGCTTATTAGCGATAAGGTCACCTTATTGTACTCGATTTTATATGTCATTATATTTGTAAATTTCTTGTGATGTGGTGTACAATAAAGTATTATAAATAAATTAATTAATTAAGTCGGCTCTTCTACCGTTGAGCTACTGAGGCTTCAACTTTGACCCCAATAATAGCCGTAAGATAATAGTTATTTATGGAAAACATGGTATCTTATGGAATGTGCTAACCTAACTGTAGCCTGGTATTAACAGGTAAAAGCTTTGAAGCAACGAAGTTGAGTAAGAAATATGAATAATAAAGAAAAAAAAGGTAATACTTTTATTGTGTATGCTATAATGATATCGAATCAAGAAGACAATACTAGCTCATTTAAACAATTTTTATAATAACCTAATATTTTTCAATATTTATTTACTCAAAAATAATTTGCAATTGAATCCTTGTAGCATACTTCCTTCGTTCAGATGAGTCCCGTCGGGATGAGGTAGTAGGCGGATTGATGAGAGCGGACTACCATTCTGTACGGGAGTAAAAATTTTTACTAACTATAGTACTAAACGATTATAGGAAAATTGCTATCATCTTTAAGCTAATTTAACATTTTAACGTATTATTAAATTATTTATTATAAAATCTGTTTGACAAGTTCGTTAACTGTGATGCTGCTCTATCTTTTATGAGTCTATTTAATATTTTTTCATTACTCACGCCTATAATACTATGATTTTAGAATAATTTTTGGCATACTTTTATTTTATTTAAAACTAGCTGCGCTCGCGGTTCCGTTAGCGAGATGTGCAACTGACAGACAAAAATTTTAAAAATTGATTTTTTATGTAAGCATTTAGTAAAAACCATTAATTTTTAATAACAAGTTTAAATTAATTTACTTCTATAGATGATATATTAAAATATGATATAGATAAGGTAGTCTGTTACAACATTGTATCAATGCAAGTTACAAAACTGACATAAAATAAAATTAAGTGGCATATGAAACTCAGTTTAATGCTCATAGTAACGGGCTCATGTTGGAAACATACACTCATTTCCAATATCAAGGCATCTCATAACAGTAATAAAAGCAGGTAAACTTGTGTTAACTTTAACCATTACACCCAATATTGCCTTAGCAATTCTAAAGACAAGTTATTTAATAAGTTCTATATACTTTCTGGGTATTAAATTCTCATTCCTTCCTTGTTTTGCCGACAATTTGGCTCGAATCCAGATAGTACGAGTATATATTGCACTGCCAAAACTTCCTCTATTGCATTTTAATATACAACTATTTTATTATTATATTTTCCGTCGCGCCTAAGGAAATGGCTTACCCGTCTTTACGAAAAAAATATAATAAGTTATGTTTTGTACGGATCGGAAGAATCATAGAGTTTTCAATAGACCAGTAAAATGTTAAAAAGGTATTGCACTTTATGCTTTCGACTGTAAAATATTGAACTAAAGGAACTAAAAGGTTCCGCAGCTTATTAAGGAAAAATCTTTTGGAATAAAAATAAATATTAATATCAATAAAATTTTTATGCAATTAATGCAAAAGAATAGTGTATAAAATCGGAATTAAAAAAATTAATTCAAAAATGATAACTTATTAATAGAATATTAAAATGATTATAAAATGCCTATTCTATTTTAATATTGGTTTCATACTTAACTGCAAACAAGCATACGGTCTGCCTGATGGTAAACAGTCAACTGCAACCATGCGATACTTGTTTGGAAATCCACAACAGCGCGATTTAGAAGACATTTTCTTTCTCGCACAACCACTCTGTGGAACCAACTTCCGCCAGCGGTTTTTCCGAACCGATACGACTTGGGAACCTTCATGAGAAGAGCCTATTCTTTCCTTAAAGGTCGGCAACGCGCCTGCATGCCTTCTGGTGTTGCAGATGTTCATGGGCGGCGGTGATCACTTAACATCAGGTGAGCCTCCTGCCCGTTTGCCCCCTCTTACATAAAAAAAAAGTATCACATGCGCACTGCCAACCCAAGGTATAGGAGGGAAGCAATGAGAAGGGATAAAAGGAAGGAAACTAATGAGGCGGGAGATTGGGCCTTCTTCGCTCTCACATGAAACGCAACAATACTCTGTTACTTTAACAAACTTTATGAAGTTTATTTGGTTTTAAATGGTTCTTGATGAGCTGTCAGTTCGAGGTGAAGAACAATTTTTTCTCTTCAACATAACAAATCGTATTAATATTCAATGCGTACATATTATTAATTAATACCTTTCTCTAAAAGGAAATTAATGCCTCATTGCATTGAATATCAACAGGGGGTTATTATACACAAAATTGCACTTAGTTCTACGGAAATTTGGTATTTGTTAATATTCCGTATTATAAAGTAATTTATGGTCTACATAATTCATAAATATAGTCATGGAATCATAATGCATGCAATGTCCATTATCAGCATTTTAAAGCAATGTGCACAATTTACGGTACAAATGAATTTATTAGCATACAAATTCGCTCATCAATGGGACATTGTACTGAATTTAACGTTCGCATTGGCTCATTTACATAACATCGTTTGGTCTCGTATAACGTATGGTAGTGTACCGTATACAACACTTTTAAACAGAATTTTTAAGTCCATATTTAAGATGACACTATTTTAAATTTTGTCATCTCGTCTTTAAATTTATATAAAGACTAGCATCTGACCGCGGCTTCGCCCTCGTGAATAACGATTTTAACAACTCTAACGCCAACGTCATCCCCTCCCCTTCTCTTACCAAACATTGAATGTCATATTTATTTATATCGAATCAACAACCTAAAAATGGTTGGTTGGTTGGATCGTTACATACTGTCAGCTTACGCGCTTACATGAGTGTTTAATCTCGCGCTTCAAAAGGGCAAACCGTTGGTGACAATTAGTGTCGAATGCATTTTTTTTTATGTGAGAGGGGCAAACGGGCAGGAGGCTCATCTGATGTTAAGCGATCACCGCCGCCCAAAAGTTTTTAGTTTGCATGTTATTCACAAATTATTACGCGCTTATACAAACTGAAAAGCGCGCCAACGCTTGTGCGATTGTTAAAAGGCACGCCTATACGCGCTTATACGCTCTTCGTAAAACAAGTTTATACCCTCATAAAGCCCTCTTGCTGCTTGCATAGATTGAGTTCCTAAACATTGCTTACCATGATGCTTATGAATACCTTAAAATTTGTAGCTTTAAATTCTCAATTACACGATGGTATATATGTATGATATTATTACTATTTTCTTTTTTTTTTTTTTTATGTTAGAAGTTGGCAATCAAGCATACGGCCCACCTGATGGTAAGTGGATGCCGTAGCCTATGAGCGCTTGCAGCACCATTAGTAGGTGCCACTCACGCGTTGCCAACCTCGAGATATTAGTTCTTAAATCTCGTTCGCCCAGTAATTTCACTAGCGTACAATGCCCTTCAAACCGGAACACAGTAGTGCCTAAGCACTAATATTTGGCGGCAGAATATTGGACACTGCGGTGGTACCTACCTAGCCGGCCTCTTGCAACAAAAGACCTACCACCAGTGATGATGATTAATATAAAATATTATAATATAATATTATTCATGTAGATTTGAGTGAGGAGACCATGCGTGAGGATCACGTTGGAACTATTACTCGGCAACAGATGCGACCTCCGTTACATCCATCAATTTGAATAAGTCGAGTCGAGTCAAGTGACTACGTGCCGGAGACGTAATTTATTTTAAGATAATTTTGAATTTAATTTTAAAATCTTAAGAGTTTTATATTTGATCACTGTACAAGTATTCAGCAATACATTCTGTATGTAATGCAACACATTTGTTAAATAAATAAGTGTTGTCAACTTTATAAAGTGTATTACGCATCTAAAATTTTTTTTTTTCTATCAAAGCAAGTTTTCAAACAGTGTTGCATATAAAAGAATGAAAAAAACGGTTGTCATTGTAAAATCACATTGGTTTACGTAAAAACGAAGATATCTAAATTGTTTAAAATTTAAATTAAACAAATTAAAGGGCATCATGTTTTTGTATTCTGAATGTTCCATTATCATTAAAAATGCTTGATAAATTGTCGTAAGAAAATCTTTTCCACAACAGCGGTGAGATACTTAAGACGGCACTAAGTTAACAAAGAAAATGAAGCCTTAGAGACTAAAGCCTTGTTCACAAAGCTATCTCAAATAAGCTCGTTATCTGTCCATTATGTTTGAGGTTTCTCGCAGAATTAAAATAAATTTGCTAACAAGTTATGTCTTTAATTTATATCGTTTTTCTTTTAATATATTTTTTATATTTTAGTTTCATTAACGTGCTTTCAATAATGTCGTCTGTCAAACCAGTGTTGAAAGATGTCTTGCTAAAAACATAATTGTAAGACATAAATTTACATTAATAATGTCATTTTAGATTTTAAATGGATGTGGTTAGCTGTTTTTTGCCGTGTATCGTATCTTGTCATTTCAGGGGTCAGCGTGGTGAGTTCGCTCTAGTGACGTTTGCTGCGATATTCTTACTTGTGATTAATATGTAGGCTAGCGCTTGAAACCTGAGGCCAAGTGATGATACAGCCTAAGGTGGAGCGCGCTTGCCTAGAAGCCTATTCATTCTTGATTTAAAGGTAACCAAATTGTAGGTGGTGGGGAAGACAGAGATCGGGAGGGTTTTCAAGACCTTAGCGGTGCGTATCAAGGACGAAAACTTTGAAACCTTAACTAACTTCTCGAAAGTCTGAAACATGTGGCAAAAATGTGAAGGAAAGTATAGTAGTTAAAACAAAGGAAAGATTCTAAAAAAAAACCTGAAGGAGCGCAGATGATTAATGATGATGTATTAGTCTCAGTGGCTCAGAAAACTTCAAAATCTTCAGTTACTTTGCTCATATTGGCCGGATATACCCGACAATCTGGATAAACTGGTGTAGGAAAGATCAAGGGCAGAAGATCAGGGGGTTTCAGCTACCCGTTGGTCTGACACCATCCAAAAAATGACGAAGCTCAATATTCCGTCTGACATGAGAAAAGTCGAGGTCAGAGTTGTGTAGATGAAGTAAGTCAACTTATCATTGAAGACACTTCATGTCAAGCAAGACCTTTAGTAATAAAGCACACGAAGAGATAGAAAACAATTTATATTGCACTTCATTGTTTTGTTCTTTTGATAAGCACTTTTATTAAAGCAGAGATGAAATCTTACAGTCATCTTATTCATTCAGCGAAAAAAATATTAAAATGACCCGAACTCGGCATAATATTGAATGATGTCTATCAGATACAATGGAAAGCAATTGAGTCCTCTATACTTCACATGCCTATTGTTAGTGCTTTTGGTGCACTTAAAAAATAATTCTAGTTAAATTGCGATGAATAAGATAATAAAAAAGTAATTAAATATTCAGTCATAAGAATAATTCGTGCTTAACGTTAAATTGAATTTGTTATTCTTTCAATTAAAAATAAAATCTTATTCCGATTTCTCTGTATTGGGAAATTTTCCCTTGAATAACCGACTGTCTTATTTTATTATAACAATTAGTTTATAATTATATTTTCATTTCATTTTTATTCCGTTATGAAATCCGTTATGACTAGCTAGTTGCTACGCGAAACTACAATTGTTCTCTTATCTCGAGGATGAAGCACGAAGTATAATTAATGATTATACTTTTATATTTTTAAGTGATTACTGAATAAGAGTAATAAGTCAGCAGTCTTCCTGAACCGAGGTCATACCTGGGAACCTACAGGAGCCTATTCCTTAAGAGTGAGCAAAGGACCTGATCTATGGTGTTGCAGAAGTTTATGGGCTGCGTAACTCGCTTAAAATCAGGTAAGCCTTCTGCTTGTTTACACCTTCTGGCATAATATAATACAATAAAGAATACTTTTTCAGAAACCTTACATTATATTAAACTGAAGCGAAAAATGAAATGATCAAAGTGAATAATAAATATATAATATAACATAATAATAACATTTCAATTAAATTTAATTTCGCCGTAATGAAGTTCAATCAAAAGTTATGAAATATGTATTGTATAAAATATTATCGGATATTTTATGTAAATGAAAAAATAAGTTGATATATCTTATACAGTTTTGATAAGTGAGCGTCCATTAGTGACGTCAAATTTTCTCCAAGTGAAAATCGAAGCAATTCGCGAGGCAAATTTTTCTTCGTCGATTTCGTACCTAATTATTTTATGCTAATGTAATCTGAACGATACTTGATAATATTTGTCTGGGGAATTTACCTGCTGAGATCGGACGTCAATGGGCACTTTCGAAGACGCTTTTTTATTCATGATAATTTTGTAGCGTCTAAAATGAGAAGATAAGAATTTTTCGGAACCTTTTTTACCCCAAAGTTTTTTATAAAGGTTCTTTTCTATATTATTATACGACTACTTTAGTCAAACGGTACAATTTCTAGCTTCTAGAATTTATTTAGTTAATAATTTTCGAATACTTGAAATTTCTTAGTGATTAACATAAGTCTAAGGATAAAGATGAGAGTAGGTAGTAATAGGTTAGAAAAAAAAAATTCAAAAGCATTAAGTTGTAACTTGCTTATCATGTAATTTTCTGCACATGCTGCCCTAAAGGTAGATGACTCTTCTCCACCTAATGGTAAGTGGATGTAACGTCCACACACGAAGGTGACCATTGCAGAAGGCGAAGTTTACCATCCACCTTTGCCCTGCCTACCCACAAGATGCTGATGATTATACGCTGGCTGACTTTGAAACTCGAAAACGCTGTTATAGTTAACCAGGCGGACATTTAAAACCTACCATCAGCTAACGCAACCACTAAGTGACAAAATTTAGGTCATGCATATGCATACGTGTCCAATGTCCATGTTGTAAATTTCAGCCAGGTTGATCATTTTTATGAACTCTCCATAACCCAGAGATGAGAATTTGATATATCACTATTTAGTGACTCATCTAGTCAGAATATGATAAGTTACTTAATACCGGACCGGTAGATAATAACAATCTATTGATTGTCATGCTTCCTATAACTGGGGTGCTACCATAAACTCTTATTGCGATTCAAATGACGACGGAAACTGAGACATATTTATATACCTAATATATACGTCATGGTAAATATAAAATCTGAATCATTTTACTATCTTATTAATATTACATAATAATAATAAACACTACACACTCAACGGGCCCAATTAGGATAGTTATATCCTGTGTCGGGGATCTGGACACATACACAACAACAAGGACAAATATACCCAGACTGGTACACATGACTGTATGGTCAGTACAAACATTTGCTTCGAGCAGGAAGGGAGCCCGCGACCTGTGGCGTTTAGGGCAGGTTCACTACCGCTGCGCCACAACGTCGTCAAAAATTGTATCGTAATAGAATTGTTACTAACAGTTCATGGTAGACCCCATGTTATCAAGTGCAGTGGTCCATACCAATCTCTGGTTTATGTAAGCATCAGCTATTGTCAACATTATCAGATTATGGAAATGCATTAACTAGGTAATAATCTTAGATAGGTAATTATTGTAATGAAACGTATTTAAGCTAATGCCATTATTACGTCTAATATCTAATCTTAGTTCTGCTGCTATCTTATTAGGAATAGCATTAATTAAATTGACTACTATAATTTAATACACTAGTCCTATTCTTCTACCAATGGCGCTACAACCCTTTGTGGGTCTTGACCTCCTCCACGATGGTTCGCCACTTCGCTCTGTCCGTCGCCTTTATCCTCCAAGCTGTCCATCTGCCTATTGCTCTCAGATCTTCTTCAACGCAATCTTTCCATCGTTTTCTGGGTCGTCGTTCTGGTCTCTTTTGCTGAGGTATCCACTTTAGTATCGCTTTAGCTGCTCTATTGCTATCCATCCTTTCAAAATGTCCTGCCCACTTGAGCCGCTGTCACAGAACTTCACGATGGTTTCCTTGTTCATAAGCTGTTCCAGCTCATGATTCATCCGTGGTCGATAGACGCCATCGTCATCTCTCGCTGGCCCAAAGATAGACTTCATCACTCTTCTTTCAAAGGTTACCAACTTCAGCTCGTCTTTCTGAGTTAGCGTCCAGGTCTCGCAAGCGTAAGTCACACTAGTCCTATTATTATATAGTTATTATTTTTGTGACCGATTGAATATTAAAAACGTAGCCTTTTTACCTTTCACTATAATTACATAAGTAATATTAATAAAGAAAAATTAAAACTATATCAATATTTTATCAAAGAGAAGTCTGTTATAAGGAAAATATGTTGTAGCCTACATCATTATTTTTAGCTTAGCTTTTAGTCCTCTATGGTTCTAGAATGGTACTTATTTTTGCTTATTGATATGACAAAAAAAAATTATATTGAAAATTATTGTTTCCTATACCTAATTATAACGCACAGACATAGCCTATAAACACATCTTCATTCTAGCATTATTCCCGGTATTTTATTTACCTAGGGTCTGCTTATTACTCTTATTGCCATCTCACCTCCGCAACCCTGAGGGCGAATCAGTAACAAGAGCAATTTGCTTATCAAGAGTTCACGGGACCGACAGCTTAACGTGCTCTCCGAGGCACGGTGGGAAGACCCACACGGACAAACGCCCAGACCGCGACAGAAATTTTATTAAACATCTGCCCGAGCGGGAATCGAACCCGCAACCGTCGAGACTAAAGGCAGACTCACTACCCACAACGCGACAACGGTGTCCATAGCCATAAGCACATTTCATAGTGTTAATTAATGTGAACAATATTTCAGAGTTATAAAATATTGTTCACATTAAATGTAAGTTTTCATAGCAATACAAATACAAGTTAATTAATTTTATAAAATGTTACAATGTGTGTTTACTCAAACGTAAAATTTGGTATATTATTGTATTGAAGGTGATTCTATAACCCAAAATTATTATACAGTAAATTTATATAAATACATACCCAGTTATGGCTATTGTGACACTAACATTATCATAATGTATTTGGTATTGATTTGTAATAACAAGCGTATTAATAATGATTTTATTATGAAAATAATGTAACAATGGCCGTTTCATGTAAATAGCTCAATGGACCGACGAATGGATAGCAAAAAAACGTGGGTAAATTTAATAAAAACTTATATTTTTGCTGTGATGCCAAAATATAAAAAAAAATTGAAATTCGACTAAAACTGCTACAGAAATAACGATCACGTAGGAGGAAGTTTCAAGCCGATTAAACAGCGTATCCAGAACATTACGACCACAGTCATTTTAACTTTTTGCCGGTACTAACCAACAACCACTACCGTTTTACTAAATGTTAGAAGTTTTTGCTACGTAAATACTAACATTAATATTGTTGGCAAAACGTTACAGTTAGAAAATTATAAAACGTCTGATAATAATCATCTGACGGTAATTTGCTCGTAGTCAATGAATTACTGTTTCGTTTTTAGGGTTGCGGAGATCAGATGGCAATCGCTCTATGTAAATACTAATAATCTGTCAAATCCATATAGGAGTAATAAGCAGACCGTGGGTAAAAATACCGACATTAATGTGGGATAAGAAGAGATTTACAGTAATTGCAATTAGTAAAATCCCACGAAATTGTTGTTCAATTTCTCATATTGGTGTACTGTGCAATGAAACACTATGTATTTACAGAGATTAATAGTTTAAGGCTCAAACCGCTTATCTACCACTAAATGCTCCTCCAATTAAGCTAGTTCATTCACATCTAAATTCATAAATTTAAATTAAATACAACAACTTCATACTTATGTTTATAACATACGTGATATATATACGTGTCTGTTTATCTTTATTTTTAAATGAATAAGCTATTTTACGGCAACGCTCAAAGCCGGATGGGCTCACTGATCGATAAACGATAGTCGGGCTAAGCAACTTTAGTCGCGGCCACTCACTGGATAGGTGATCGTATGATGGTAATTCAACTGAGCGTCTCTGTGCTTCGGAGGGCACGTAAAAAGTCGGTCCCGGCTGTTATCAATTAGACATTAGTCGAAAAGTGAAGAGGCTTATACAGGCTACCTGAACAACTGTGGCACCAAGTTGGCCACTAACTGGCTATTTATTTTTATTTATTTATTTAAAAAAGTTCACCAGCAGTTATTACAATGTTACAATGTTAAACTATTTGCAAAAATTATAAACGATCTAAATGTATAACTATATTAAGGCAAACAACATTGCATATTATTAGCGAGTTCTTTAAAAGACAAAAAGAAAGACTTACAATCTAAAACTTATTGTTTTTACTTTATTTCTAAATGAAAGAAAAGATTCTTTAAATATATCAATTTCTCCATTGCACCCATTTAAAAGCTTAATCATTCGAGGTATTGTAGATTTAGCGCCCAGCACAGTACGGCGCAAAGGCACATGCAGTGGATTAATTTTACTACGGGGATAGCGACGAGGAACATGAAAATTGAAAAAGCCTAAAAGTTGTGGACAATCAATGTGGTTACGCAATATTTTGTATAAAAACGTAAGGTCTAAAATATTCCTGCGGACGTTTAGAGATTGCACTTTAAAATGAAGCAATCTGCTGTCATATGACTTTAAACTCTTCCATATCTTTTCAGAATATGCAAGATGCCACATAAAACGTTTTTGTAAACGCTCAATTCTTAAAGAATGAGTCGCATAATGAGGGCGCCAAGCAACACAGCCATATTCAACGACACTCCGAACAAAATTATTAAATAAAATTATTTTTGTACCTGATTTGAAAAAGTTTCTACTTATTCGAATAATATATCCTAACTTTTTAGAAGCCCTCCTGATTACATTGTCCATATGGGACTTGAATGTAAGTTTCGTATCAAGTATAATACCCAGATCATTTATTGTATCCACCTCATGTAACTTTATACCCTTTAACCAGTAAGAAGATGAGATGATATTAATGTTACGTGTAAACTTGATGTGACGGCATTTATCAATATTAAGATTCATACAATTAACTTCACACCATTCGTTTAGATTATACAAATCACTTTGAAGTCGTAAAGTATCATCCATTGATTTAATTACTCGTATGAATTTTAAGTCATCAGCGAAAAGGAATGGAATTGAATGTTTGAATATATTAGGGACGTCATTAACGAATAAATTAAATAAAATGGGCCCTAAATGGGAACCTTGTGGTACCCCTGAAGTTATCTTGTACGCTTTAGATCTAAATCCATTCATAACTACATGGCTATTTTATTTTTTAGCGGATTCATTGTTGCATTTAAAATATTCTTTTCAATCAACTTTTTACATACAAATTTGTAACAGTATACTTTAAAGTAACATATGTACATATATGAAGTTCACTATTTTCAAGGAATAAGGTCTCAGAAAAAGTAATAGCTTCGTGCGGCATCCTTATAGCGCATTTTCTCTCAAAGGCAATGGAGTGTGACTCGTTCAGTTTCCAATTTGCCACATTGTCTCCCGCATGGCGTATCGCTGACGTCAACAGAAGCCAGATAAAGCTGTTAAAGCTTCTTGATGCATCTTCACGATACGTATCGATTCTATCCTTTGTGTATTACATTTTAAAATTATTACATAAATAAAATATCCGGACTGAAATAATGCTGTATCTATAATACTGCTTTTAGAATATACTTTAATTGTGCTGTATCTTTTCACCTAGTATTTTAAAGGGTCGGCTTAGCATTTTTATGCAGATTTTACAAGTGTAACTTGTGTAAAAAAAATTCAAAAATATTACTGTGATGTAAAATGTCATATGAAAAATTATATTGCTTACGTTTTATGAAGATTTTAGAAAATCTTCCCAGATGAGTAGAACGATACGGGTCTATTGTCTTGCTCTCGCTGCCTTGTGCAGAAGACATTACACTTACCAATTATAATTTTTAATTAAATTAAACCTGTATTAATCCTTCATTAATACAGGTTACTAAACGAGCTTAATAGATCAATGTTAGAAGCCACAATAGATCCTGCCCCTATTGGCCTATTGTCGTACCCACTCCTAGCGCAAGACATGAGCTTATTTGGAGGGACATTATGAGTCCTATTAGTTGAAAAAGCATTGCTCGTATGTAATCAATCGAAAAGAACCAATTTTTTGGTAATTTCACTTTACTAATATTTCACTTGATATACGAGCGTCGAATCAAAAAAAATTGTTAGTATTATTTATCTCATTTCATATTTATATTATATTATGTTATAATATTAGTTTTTTAAAGCTAATTTCAACGAACAGAATAATTTCTTATTACTACTTCTTTTTTTTTTCAATTATGTCACAAAAACTCCTAATTATATTCTTCTTCTTATAAGTCTTGAAAAAATTTCATATCAGAGTAATTAGATAAAAATAATATTTGTGAGTCTGTGTGGAGTCTGATGGGAAGGACATCTATTAAAGAGTTTGTAAAAACATAAGAAAAGATGCCGTCATAATGGATTACGGAGCCTCAAAAACAGGTTTACTTTCTCTTTTTTGAACGCCGATCACGTATTTACTATCGGAAACTGTAAAGATACAAAGTTCCCTCAAAGATACAAAAATATTCACAATCAAAGAAAGGAACGGCTTTGCGAAACTTATTCTGTCACTTTTTGAAATATGGATGAGTTGCTATAAAGGTTTCACGTATTCACTACTTTTATATCAGCTACATGTCAAAAGGAAAATGTGAATGAGGGTTTGCAACACCATACATTAGTAGGTGGTACATACCTAAATTAACTCTTGCAATAAAAAACCTACCGGGTTACTAGTTATTACACACAGAGATTGCCATCTGACCGAAAAAGATATTCGTAATAAAAATCTTCTCCGAGCGGGAATCAAACCAGCGTCGTGGCTCAAAGCAGGCTCGCAACCAGCACATCACGGTCGTAATATTTTTTCTATAAAAAAATAATTTTTCTGTAAAATAAAAATACATACAATTTATGTTTAAAGCTTTAAACAAAAACATGAAAAGAATTAATATTTTTTTTATAATTGTTATATTTGTAATTGATTGAAGCTTCAATATAATTAAGTTGATTTATTATGTGTGGGTATGCTGTAAATGAATTGACATAATAAAACAGTTTTGCTTCTGATCTTGAATATGGTTGTATCTTTTAATGGCGACTGAGGAAAATTAAAGTTATTGTAATGAAAATGGCGTCAAATATCGCAAATATTGTATTTCCTGGCCACTTTAACCCTAAGACTGATAAGTGGTGTGATTATAAAGAACAATTGTTGTGTGCTCTCGATGCCGCGGGTTACGATGAAAATAATATTAGCAAAGCACGTTCGTTATTTTTATCTCAGTGTGGAAAAGAGACTTATTCATTAATTGCATCACTGCTGGTCCCAAATCGACCCACTAACGTGGACTTTAAGGACATCATACGTGTTTTGGATCAGTTTTATGAACCGGAGGTTAACGAAATACTACAAGCGGGAAAATTTTATAAACGTCATCAATTACAATGTGAAAATGTGCAAGATTTCGTTTCCGCGATAAGTGCACTCGGTGCTAAGTGTAATTTTGTGGACTTAAAACGTCAATTAAGAGACCGTTTTTGTTAGTGTTAGGAGTGCGTGACGATCGGTTAAGACGTGAATTATTAAAAAGCAAAGATCTAACGTATGAAACAGCGTTACAGATGTGTCTTAATTATCAAGCTACATTTCCTGACCTTTACCATGATACTAACGATTCGAAGCAAACTCCGTTTCATGTTACTGAACCTATGGATATTGGCAGAATAGGCAGATCAAATAGCTGTCAACATTGTGCGCGAGTTCATAAGACTGGGGAGAGATGTCCATTCATAAATGCAAAATGCTTTTACGGCAAGAGATATGGTCAGATTACAAATGCGTGTAAGAAAAGACCAAATAAAGTAAATGAGGTCTCTAAGCCAGAGATTGGCGGTGATGAAGCAGCGTTGCACAGTGAAATGATGATGGGGGTATACATCTGCTCTGAAAGTTATCAACCACCGATAACAGCAGATGTAATCATGGAAGGTGCCAGGGTGAATATGGAGATTGACTCTGGAGCATCAAGATCTATTATATCAGAAAATACATATAAAAAGCTATGGTCTATTCCCCCTCCCCTCAACTCAACCAACATTAAGCTTGTAACATGGACTCGTGAAGTATTAAAAGTGCTTGGACAGATCAATGTGTATGTTAAATTAGGGGCAAAAGGAGCTCGATGTGATTTAATAGTTGTCTCAGGCAATGGGCCTAGTCTTCTAGGTCGAAATTGGTTTCAAAAGCTAAATATTGAAATATCTGGATTGTGTTGGGCAAATGATAAAATAACAAATTTAGTGAAACAATTTCCAGACTTGTTTGCTGAGGGACTAGGAGAATACAAGGGACCGCTAGTTTCTTTACATGTACGCCCGGATGCTTCACCTAAATTTTTAAAAGCTCGGGGAATACCATTTCCTTTAAAGAAACAAGTTAATGAAGAGCTCCGTAGGATGGTGAACCAGGGCATTCTTACACCGGTAAATTACTCTGATTGGGCTACCCCTCTACGCATTGTAAAGAAAGAAGATGGTTCTCTTCGTATTTGTGGAGATTACCGTGCCACTGTAAATATTGCAATTGATGTTGATTCCTTCCCTCTGCCTAAATCAATAGAGGCGTTTGCTAAGCTGAGCGGTGGCCGTATTTTTACTAAGCTGGATTTAAAACAAGCTTATACGCAGTTGAAAGTTGATGATAAAGCTGCAATGCTGTTAACCCTTAATACACCTATAGGATTAATGAAAATGAATCGTTTAGCTTTTGGTGTAAGTGCCGCACCAGCTATTTTTCAAAGGGTGATGTCCACAGCCTTTGCAGATATGGAAGGAGTTGCCTGTCTACTAGACGATATTGCCATAATGGGAACTAACAAAAATGAACATGAGCAACGTTTATATAAGGTCTTACATAAGTTAAATGATATGGGGTTTCGCCTTAATGTTTCTAAATGTAATTTTGCAACGGAAAGTATTACATTTCTGGGTCATATGATTGATGCTGAAGGCTTACATCCAGCACCAGACAAAGTCAAAGAGATTCATGAAAAACCAGCACCAACTAATAAGGAGACTTTGAGGGCTTTCCTGGGCTTGTATAATTTTTATGATAAGTTTTTACCAGATAAAGCTACATTATTAGAACCATTATATCGTTTGCTGGATTCGAAAACGTCTTGGAAATGGGGAGAAACTGAACAGACAGCTTTTGATACAGCCAAGAAATTATTGTCTTCAGATTTGACTTTAGTTGGATATGACTTGGAGAGAGAACTGCTTCTGATATGTGATTCATCGGATTACGGTGTAGGAGCGATTATTGCACATGTCATGGATGATGGTTCCGAAAAACCTATAATGATGGCATCTAGAACTTTACAGAAACATGAAAGACGTTATGGACAAATTGATAAAGAAGCTTTAGCTATAATGTTTGGACTATCTAAGTTTCATGAATATTTAGCTGGGCGACGCTTCTGTATCATTACAGATCATAAGCCATTAATAGGATTATTCAACCCGAATAAACCAATTCCAGAACAGATATCACCTAGAATGTTACGTTGGTCTCTTAAACTAAATGGCTATCAATATTCTATTAAATATAGATCAGGAAAATCTATAGGCAATGCAGATGCATTAAGCAGGTGGACAGCTCCTGTAGCAACCATAGAGGAAAATCCTCTCAGAGATGTTTTATTATTAGAAGAGACACCAGCAGGTTGGAATTTAGATGCAAATAAAATAGCATCTGAAACAAAAAAGGATCCACTTCTACGGAGGGTTATGTTTCATGTACTTCATGGATGGGCTCGTTCAATCCCTGATACATCTTTAAGACCATTTTGGCTGCGCAAAGATGCTCTATCACATAATAAAGATTGTTTATTGTGGTGCAATAGAGTTATTATTCCAGCATCCCTTCAAGAACAGGTGCTAACACTATTGCATGCACCACATGCTGGAATAGTGCAAACAAAAGCTTATGCTAGAGGATATGTTTGGTGGGTCGGAATGGATAAAGAGATTGAGAGAGTCGTTTCGGAATGTCAACAATGTCAAGATGTAAGAACGAACCCCCCAAAGTCACCACAAGCATGGATTGTACCGGATAAACCATGGAAGAGATTACATGTGGATTTTGCTGGCCCTTTTCAGGGTAAAACTTTCTTACTTTTGATAGATAGTTATAGTAAATGGTTGGAAGCTGAGATAATTCCATCAATGAATAGCAATGTGGTAATAACTGTTCTTAGAAAAATTTTTGTTTCTCAAGGAATTCCAGATGTTTTGGTTTCGGACAATGGCAGGACTTTTAGTTCCGGTGAGTTTAATAACTTCTTGAAAAATAATGGTATACGACATTTATATTGTCCACCATATCATCCAGCAACTAATGGTCAGATTGAAAGAGCCATACAAACCTTTAAAAATAAATTAAGGAAGATGTCAGAAAGTAATTTGTCTTGGGCTGAAAAACTTTCCAAAGTGTTGTACTCTCTTCGCACTGTGCCCTGTTCTGTTACTGGAAAGACTCCTGCAGAATTGTTAAATGGGAGGAAATACAGAACAGCAGTGTCTAATTTGCATCCAGATGCAATAACTAGGGATACAGATTTACAACTAGAAACTGCAGCTCAGGGCTCACCAAAGAGATCTTTTACAGTTGATCAACCAGTGTTGATTCGCATGTATGGACCTGGTGAGAAATGGAAAAAGGCTAGAGTAGAGATAGTTGAGGGCCCCAGCTCTTATATGGTGAGGACAGAAGATGGTGACTTGCAGCGTAGACACGTTGATCAAATACTAGCTCGCAAAGTAGTTGAAGCCGGGCATAATAGCCAACCTTTGGACATCTCTAGGCCGCTCTCACCTCAATCAAGTTCTGGTTCAGAATCTCATGATCCACCAATAGAAATTCCTCCCCCTGAGTTGTGGCCAGATATAATTGGAATACCAAATACATCATAATTAAAAATTCAAAAATTTATACGTACTTATTAAGCTAATTGTATGAGGGAAAGATATGTTATATTTGTAATTGATTGAAGCTTCAATATAATTAAGTTGATTTATTATGTGTGGGTATGCTGTAAATGAATTGACATAATAAAACAGTTTTGCTTCTGATCTTGAATATGGTTGTATCTTTTAATAATTATATACAATACAAAATAGTTTAATCAAAATGGCTTTTTTTCCAAGTTAACAATCTTAATTGTAGCATTCATTTTAATTAACAGTTTTTGATTGGCTATTATTCCTAAAGAATGAATTTCTTCTAACAAGCTATTGAATGGCGAAATAATTTAATGTAGTTTAGAAAGGATCTATTAGTATCCTATTTCAAACAACAAGATCAAATAATTCTTCCTATTTGTTAAATATCTTGTCCTTGGATAAAACTATTACAACACATTTCACTAAATAACTTCTTCTTCTTCTTCGTATCGAGTGGTTAGTGGCCAACCCAGTCAGAGTTGTTCAGGTTTCCCATACCTATATGAGTAAGCCTCTGACTTGACTTTTCGACTGTTATCAAATTGATAGCAGCCGGGACAGACTTTTTACGTGCCCTTCGAAGCACGGAGACGCTCAGTTGAAATGCCATTATGCGATCACCCATCTAGCGACTGACCGCGCCCAAAGTTGCTTAACCCACCAATCGTTTACCGATCAGTAAGCGCACCCAGCTTCTTGTAAATAACGTTGTGGCGTTGTGGGTAGCGAGTCTGCCTTAAGCCTCGACGGTTGCGGGTTCGATTCCCGCTCGGAGCAGATGTTTGTATTAATCGTACAGGCATGTTTTCCGGTCTGGTTGTGTTTGTCCTTGTCATTGTGAATGTTTCCGGACCCCCGACACAGGATATAATTATCCTAATGGGGGCCGTTGAGTGTGTAGCGTTTATTTATTATTATTTATTATTATAGTGGACGATACGTAATTAATCAATACGTTGATTGAAACTGATTTTACGTTGCCAAGAAAATGGTGCCATTCAATGTAAATCTCTTTGAGTTCATTTCCAATTTGCAAATTGCCGCAGTGCAAGCTATTCACAGCATTTGCTGTCGTCTATCCTGTCTTCTTCATTATATATTAAGAGCTGCATACCATTAGCCAATTGCTGAACTCATAGGCTACTCATAGACGTTGTAATTTTTACCTTTTTTTCAGTTACTAAGTTGGCAAGCAAGCATACGGCCTACCACCACCATTTGTAGGTGTCACTCTCCCGTTGCCAACCTCGAGATATTGATTCTTAAACCTCCTTTGCCCATTTCATTAGTCTACAGTGCCCTTCAAACCGAAACACAGTAATGCAAAAGACACTACTGCTTTGCGGTAGAATATTTGACACTGCGGTGGTACCTACATAGCCGACCTATAGCGATAAAAGATCTACCACCACTGTGACTGATTGCACTGGTGGAATAATCTCTGCTGTAAGAGAGATTATCCCAATAGTGGGCGTTGAGAACCTGAACCATTTCACAAGATATTTCGACAGTGCAGCAGTAGCGAGCCCGCCTTAAGCGTCATAGTTCGCGTATTCGATTCCCGCTTGGAGCAGAAGTTTTGAACCACGGGCATGTTTTCCGGTGTGGGTGTGTTTGTCCTTGTAATTGTGAATGTTTACTGACTTTCGACACAGGATATAATTATTCTAATAAGGGCCGTTGAGTGTGTAGCGTTTATTTACTTCTTTCATTTCCTAAACATTAAATTACCCTATGGGAATAGAATAATATGTTATTTTGAATAATAATAATAATCATAATAAATAATAATAATCATAATTTGAATAATGTATTTACTAAACAGATCACCACAGTGGTTAAGGTTGCTTTCATGCAGTGGTTAATTAAGCTCAATATGTGTATGGACTTCGTTATGAATGGATGGCAAACAAAACTACATTATTAGTAGTATTATATCATAATAGAAATGTAATATGACGTGGTCGTATTGAAGTAATATTCTGTAGCAAATTTTGCCTTATGTTACTGTGAGTTGTATGAGGAGGACTGCAGTCGGTGTGGACCCGACTGCCGTGCGCGCTTGCGTGGGAAGTGCTAAGGGGCTTACCATGTCGCGCACCAGGGATCGACCCCCGTGGGTCCCCATGACGTTACCATCTTGTCATGGAACCCCACATAACCCGGTTCTCCTCCCCAGGAAGCCGGGCTTCTGGTAGCAGATTTCCTCCCGGTACAAAAAAAAACACATATTTAATAATAGCTAGTAACATGTAGAAACATAATTATAATAATAGCTAGTTACACCCGCGGCTTCTTTACTGCACTGTACCATAATTCTTTTTAAGTAAAAGTAGTCCCGTACTAAAGTCTCGTGAAAATAGATCCAGCCGTTTCAGAGATTAGCCGGAACAAATAGACAGTCGGACAAAAATTTTAAAAACTGCTTTTTTGTAAGTACAGTATACTTTCATATGCATTCAGTAAAAAGCTGTTAATTTCGAATTACAAACAGACACTTCGATTTTATTTATATTATGTACAGACTTACCGATTTGAAAGGAAAAAATCACCAATTATTTTAATGCAGGTATATAATCTGAAACTTCAAAGATTCATTTCCGAGATCTTTCTGTTCCAAATTTTATATTTATCAACTTAATTAATTACATCCTTAACGTTTTTCACTAAATGCGTATTATGAATGAATGAAGTTTGTCCTATGCTATCTCTGAAATGGCAGATAGATGATGTTATAAGAAGTAACTTGGGCTACTTTTATTTTTGAAAAATTATTAGGTTTCCGTGGAATAAAGAAAAATCGGTACACCACGCGAGCAGAGCCACGGGCATAGCTAGTATAAAATAATTTATAGTTTTAAAATTACATTATTTAATATGGCTTTACATAATTTTAGTATCAAAGCATAAAATAACATATTGGAATTAACTACTTAATGATTCCCTCTCGCATGAAACATAATATATATCAAAACTCTTCATTTTACAGGAAGTAATAAATCCATACATAAATTTTACACAAAACATGCCTCATAACCTTTACCAAACAAAGCATAACCTTCCTGTAATCTACCGCAATAATCTGCTTTTCGAATAGAGTTGGCAGTAATCAGACGCCTTCTCAAGATAATATACGAGTATTCCACGATTGATACGTGGTTTCTTAGCTTCTCAATTTACACTGCCGGAGTGCTGTACCCCGGTTTTATGATTTAATACAATATTAATGACTTCAAATACAAATAATGTTTAGTGCTTACCAATGTATTATATTCCTACATATGTCTGATTCTGCTACGAAAGCGACCTTAAGATTTTTTATGTAGGATGTGTAGCGGTAACTTGTTTTAATCAAAACTTTAAGTGAAATATATTGCACCTTTAGGATGAAAACGACGAAACTCAAAAAGCATTTTTTCCGGAATCTACAAGTATAAATTATATATATAATAATATATTTATCCCAGTTATTCACGCTCAAATATGGCTATGTTTGTCATTTTACGCTGGTATCTAAATTTTAGAGTTTTTTTAATTGTCGCGTTTTCGTTCTTAATGCGCGATATATTTTTTGGAAAACTCTGCACTATGAACGGTTGATAACTGATTTTTTTGTATCATAAAAAGAGATAAAAAAGAAGCCTTTGGCCCAGCCTTGGTGGCAAGAATGTCAGCTGCATTTCCCCGCTGAAATATAATGAATTGTAATAAGTGCCGAATACTTACACCACTTAAAGAATTCAGCTTTTTCCGCAGCGGCCCCCATCCGTAACACCATCTGCCTGACATAAGACTGGGCCAATGTGTCAACTCAAGTAGCGTCCCACAAAAAGGCTCGTCCCCTTTCCCGGGGAACCAGCGTTAAACCATTAGGCCTCTTGCCATCATCTCGACTAATTTCACATGGCTCAATAATGGGCCAATGTGTCAAACTTATAACTTAAAAAGTTGAGGTTTTAATTATTCAACTCATTTTCTCTTACTAAGACGTAGCACTAATTTTCAAGTAATAGTAACTTTGTAAGTTATTAAACAAAATAAACCACCTACAGTTAAAGGGTTAACAACAATAAACGTGATTAATTAAATTTAATTTAATTTAATTAATATGACATAAAAAAAATTCAAATATAAAAAGGTAATGAGTTTTTAATATTGTTAATTGCAACAGGGAAAATTTTCTCAGAAAATATCTTGAATTTCTTAGTAAGCGTTCGTTAGCAGCATCAAAAATGATTTCAAAGCGATTTCACAATGCATAATTATTTTTCTCATCATATTAGGTAGATAATAATTTTATTTAACCATTAACATAAATTATTGATTGTTGTAATAATAATTATTATCGTTTAAATTAAAAAAAAAAGAATATTTGTAATGCTTTGTCAAGGCATTACTAATATTCCTATTGACGCGGATACGAAAATAGTGGGTATAAAAATAGCCCAAAGGGTTCAGGATCGAAGCCACGACTCTTGGATTAACGGAGCGGGTATAGAGCCTCGGCCTATAGAGAACAATTTTATTATTATCACAATTCGAATGTTAGACACAACTTATTTAAAACCTTCGGCAAATTTATTGCGTAGTGAAAGAAGCATAATTATTATAATTATATTCATATACTTCGTTAGTGCATATTTACTCGATCATTGGTCAGACTTAAAACATTTATTTTTTATTTATTTTATTATTTATCACACAAAGCAATTCTTATAAAATAATAGCAAGATTTTAAGATAAAAAAGAAATTACTTTCTTAACATAAAACGGCTAATTGACTCATGAAAATTAGCATAATCAAGAAGTCTTTAGTTCGTAACTTAAATGCGGGTATATTTAAACTAAAAGCAGACCCGTATCTGTCATATAACAAGAAGGCAGCTCAGAAAGACAAGGGACCATTCATTCTTATCACAACTCTAAGTTTTTATTGAACGATAACAATAAAAAGTTTTCAGAAATATTAACAGTTTTTAGTAGAACTTTCGGTATACAACATCAACGATAAGATATTTAACGTATAGATTAAGATGAAGAACACCTCTTTCTTATCGAAATTTTTATTTATTTATAAACAATAATATAATTTAATTCTAAATTCCATCCATACCACCTGTCTGGAAATCCACAACAGCGCGATTTAGAAGACATTTTCTTAGTCGCACAACCACTCTGTGGAATCAACTTCCGCCGGCGGTCTTCCCGAACCGATACGATTTGGGAACCTTCAAGAGAAGAGCGTATTCTTTCCTTAAAGGTTGGCAACGCGCCTGCATGCCTTCTGGTGTTGCAGATGTTCATGGGCGGCGGTGATCGCTTAACATCAGGTGAGCCTCCTGCCCGTTTGCCCCCTCTTACATAAAAAAAAAAAGATACGCACAGGTGAATATGAAATGTGGATTTTTAAATATCAATTTACCCGACACGTTTAATAGTGGCAGAGACATGCTCCACTCAGCACAAATGGACCTGTCGACCTGGGAAGTACTATCCTCTCACAGAAAATCGGCGTAACGTAACAGTATCAGTAGGTTTATAAAGATAATTAAATGTTGGGTTTCGATCGATGAGTGAGAGCGCCGGAGGCCCAATCTCCCACACCCTCTATTGCCTTCCTTTTTTCCTTCTCATGCTTTCCTCTTATCTCTTGGGTTGACAACGCGCATGTGATACTTTAAGTATCGCAAGCGTTCGTAGATTGCCGTGACTGCTTACCATCAGGCGGACCGTATGCTTGTTTTGACAATTGTCATGAAATAAAAAAAAATAGAATACATAATACCCAAATATAGTAATTTTTTGTATAATACTTTGGTAAGGATAGTGTATTTGAATTTTTATGCGGTAGACCTACCACTGTTTAACGCTACGCCCAGACCGAACCAGATAATTTATTATAGAAAACATTTGCAAAACAGGCTAACTACCGGTACGTCATAACAGTCGCCCTCATAAATTAATTAAGGTCATAAATATATTGTCGTAATTGTAAGATGTAATATTTTAATATATTTTACATATTTAACAATATTTCAAATAATACTATTAAATTTAATTAAAGTTGTATTAACAAAAATAGCATACTTAATGATATGATTGATGACAATGATTTGTTACAATGAAACTGATTATCAAAAAAAAAATTCTACCTTTATACCTTACAAATTGAATATACAATTAGTTTATTTGATTTGTTGAGACCATTCTTCAAATCATCGTCATAAAATACTTAAAGCAGAATTTAAGAACAAGGCTATATTGTCTAGACAGGAATCGGACTCCTTGTTCTTGACAACAGAATATAAAAGAATTTATTATTTGAATTAAACAAAATAAGTATCTTATCTAAAAAAATCTTAAGAATTTGACTTGCTCTATAACTTTTCTAAAAAGAGATGTTTTAGATAATATTATAGTTTTTTTTTTCGGAGTGTCTATCGTTGTTGGCCCTAGTGGGTATCGTTGTTGACAGTGTTACCAGTGAGGGGGCCGGGTCAGGAGACCTCAGCCGGTAAAAGATAAACAGCCTGCGCTGGGCTCAAGTTGAATCTGTCATCGGGGGAGGGAAAATATAGAGTCATATAACATTTCTTTATTTTAATACAAAATATGAGGTATTTATCAGCTTACTAAATAATAAAAAAAATTTAGAGCGCCATTTTGCCCGTTATAAATAATATTGCTTTTAATTAATGACGCTCTAAAAATTCTATTCAAATAATTCTACACAAGCACAGCGGGAAAACAAAATACATTTTTTTTTTCTGTGAGGCATAATTTTCACAATGAGTAATGTAAAAGCAGGCTAAAATGGGTAACAATGCTCCTAAATGCTGGGCAGGAAGTTCGTTGTACATTTATCTTTCGAAACAACAATTGTTACGGAGTTTTTAAAACAGACGCTGGAAACTAGCTTTTTAATTATAAAGTCTCTTTAGGGTTCTATTATACTTAAACGATTTATGTGTTTTATGTTATTATATTTCTTCTTTCATTTATGTTACTATAACTGATCTAGATTGAAAATATTTGTTAGTAATAAGTAATTTTGGAAAATGTATGTATTTATTCATTTTTCAAAGTAATTACTTATTTTACTTATTTCTTTATCATAATCTTGTATTTTTTACGTTTCTTATTATTGAGTAGCGCAAAATCTAATTTTTAATTATATAGCAAAACATAAACATAAGAGTGGCCAATATACAGTTAACATAAATTAATAATTAAATTAAATAGGTAAATTCACTTAAAACAATTCTCTACGCCGCTAATGAATACTCATTAAGATTACAATCACAAAGAGAACGGAATTGTAAATCATTTCTAAGTTAGTTTTTACGGCCTATTAAAAAACATTCACAATATTATTGTAAGTAAAAATGACAAAAAAAAGTAAAATTTTGCTAAACATGTCATCATCGAACTTATAGATGAGTTACCTCTAAATGAACTAATTACGCGAATAAACATCACTCCATTGCCAGGGATTATCAGCTCATAATAAGTACTCAATTATAGAACTGGGAGACTGCCAACAAGAAAATTACTACTCTAGTAAGCTTTATTACCTTTATAGTTCAACTAAAAATGAGTAAGTACTTTTTAATTTATAAATTTCAAAGTCTATTTTGACGGTGACAGTCTTAGTTAGTGTCTTTTATTTGGCCTGAATTACATTTATCAGGATCGATCAGCATCTAACTGAATGGTTTTGGACACATTTATAAGCATCCGTAAGCACAATTTAACCACTGTTTAGTACTGTAACGTGTTATATCGATAGTTGCACTTATAAGCATTTTTTTAATTTATTTACTACAATCTGTCGCCTTCTTTGGGATATTCAATAGTATGTAGGATGTAGCTTTTGTTGACGTGCTCGGTATGTGACCTGTGTCACATCCGTCCAGCGGTAGCGAACCTGCCTTAAACGCCACAGGTCGCGGGTTCGATTCCCGCTCGGAGCATAATATGTTTGTATTGACCATGCAAGCATATTTTCCGGTCTGGGTGTATTTGTCCTTGTCATTGTGAATGTTTCCGGACCCCCGACACAGGGTATTACTATCCTAATGGGGGCCGTTGAGTGTGCAGCGTTTATTTATTTATTTATTTATCCTCTTTATTGACAGTAAGTTTACTGTGTCTGGACCAAATCCTGGGGAATTTTACGTTTTAACCGTCGCGCTTGAGGTTCACTATTCATTAGTGACCGGGCCAAGGTGTTTGGGTGTTGTGATATGCGTTCCTTATAGTTTTTTGTGTACCGTGCTATCTCCTGCTTAACTGTCGGTATTCTTAGGTCCTGATGTAACAAGTCATTGGGTACGAACCAAGGAGAATGGGTGATCAGGGTTATAAGGGTTATTATAAGCATTTCAAAACAAAAAAATTCGAAATCCGAATCGATGCTGAAACGAGAATTGTTGCGTACGCAACTTCATACTAATTAGCTATTTTCTATAGAGAGAAAGCTGATTGATGCTGATAATATACTTATTTAATTCTTAGGCTTTAGGCCTTAAGGCACAATCATATATTCACTTTTATAAACCGCACACACGCCTTATTTTCTCTCCGAATAATACAATTAGGAAAGTAGCCCTGCTAATATTGTAAGAAGACACAGCGGTCTGAATAACGCTCACCTCGAACGTGGCGTTAAAAGCTGTATATATTATACTTAATTAATCATTTAAATACAGACACATCTTAGATATGGAAGTTGATATTTTAATAGTCTCGTATGAGTTCGTGAGATAAAGTTAGTTTAAATGCCGGTAATCACATCTTGCGATCTCTTACGTGAGTCTTGTTAATTATTTACTTTAATTAAATTAAAGTCCTGCTTTGCAATGCTTTTGTATTACAAAGCAAAGGTAAAAAGATGGCATTTTATACAAAAATGGCACGAATGCCAAGTCAAAAAAAATATGAACGCTATATACTTCACTAACTGATAGTTAAAGTAAGATGAAAATTATTTAATTATTTCATAATATAATTTAAAAATATGAAATACAGGAACCCCGTGAAGCCGTAATTGAAAATGGGTCATCTCTCATCGTTTCGCGTAGAGATTTCCTTTTTATGACCCGATTTTTCTCTCGGCTCTTCATGCCGGCTCTATCTATCTAATATTCACTTTTATAGAATAATTTATTAATACAGGTAAAATTTATTCAAAAGTAAACTTAACGTTTCTATATTTTTAATAACACATATTTTTTATGTTACAAAGTTGGCAAGCAAGCATACGGCCTGGTGATGGGAAGCGATTGCCGTAGCCTAGAGCGCTAGCAAGACCATTTAAAGACGCCACTCACGCATTGCCTACCTTTGCCCTTCAAAACCAAAACACTGTAATGCTAATGACACTACTGCTTTGCGCTAGTATATTTTCACTGCGTTGGTAACTATCTAGTTGGCCTCTTGCAATAAAATACCTACCACCAGCGTGACTGATTGCACTGGTGGAATAATCTCTGCTGTGACAGAGATTATCCAAACAGCGGGCGATGGGGTCGTCACTTCGCGTCCCGACACCAAAATTATAGGATTAAATGAATTTTTTTTTTTTTTTTAAACGTGTGGTCACATAGGTCAAATAGAAATTTTCATGTAACTTATCGAAATTGTGCCTGCTAACACCATTTACCCGTTCAACGAGACTCATATTCCATTTCTATCTATAGTATAGTAGACGGTGATACGTCGATACGTTGATATGAACTAAAATGCTCTGCGAGGTATTAGATGCAAGTCAGTTAATATTGAAAACCAGACTTACTTTTAGTTTTAGCCACCAATTGTCAGAGTTATTCGTGGTTCATAAAAATTTAAAAACAGCATGAAAATTTTCACAAAACTTAGAGGAATAACGAAAGTAGGATTAATTATCGTGACCTATTAGGACTTCGGTGCTTCAATAAATTCGAAAATTATACCCGAGGCTTTCAGGAAATAAAAGAGAATATTAGATTTCACACGAACTGAAATTTCGTATTATAAAACTCTTAATATTTCGATTTACGAAACCAGCATACGAAAATAAATTAATTTGTTGTTTTATTAAATGTCATTTTTTAAAGCTTTAGTCTGGTTCTGATGATCGCTTTGAAATGTTATACCATAATAGTAATTATATGTGAGATATATAAAAAAACGTTACATTCTTTTAAATGTAATTTTCTGCAAACAGGCATGCGGTATGTTTTTGTAATGGTAAGCAGCAACATACGTAAGCTTGCGATATTTGAACTATCACTTGCGCGTTGCTAACCGACGGGATAAGGGAAGAGAAGTGGGGCGAAATTGGGTCTCCGGCTATCTCACTTATCGCACGAAACTTAACAGTACTCTGTTACTTTACGCCGATTTTCTGTAAGAGGGTAATACTTCTCCGGGCGTGCCGACCCATTTATGCTGGGAAAACCATGGTTGTAATACTATAAATACCATAAAATTGAATGAATAAATATAATAGCACACAAAGAACACTTCTGAACACAACACAAATAGAAAAATCAATAACATCAAAATTAGATATCATTTTATATTCTTGGAGACTTTGCCGCAAGACTTTCTATACTATGTATAGACTATTAATCAATTGAAGCCTAATGTTGTATTCAAACGAAATTACGAATTCAATCATTTCAATCGATATTATGGAGCTTATTAGTTAACAAGGTCGCTCTTTTATCATTCAAATTTTTTCTAACATTACTCTAAAAAATATTTTTACGCGGGCACTGCGCACGCTTAACATGGTTTCCGCTCAAATCGATATATTCCATTGTTCTGAGCGTGAATTCACGAAATTAACTTTATTTGTTCTGTGCTATTGTATAAATTAGTTTTGAAATTGCTACACTATCGCATTGGATATATTCTGTAAAGATAGATGTAATATGTGTTCATAAATAAATAAATAAAATTTCATTATCTCGATTATTTTTGAAACGAAGTTCCTTAACGTGGCTTACGGGTAGTGCGATTTAGTATAAAGGTTTTATTTCAAATTACATTCGGAATGTAAGATAAAACGTAAGAAACCTCGTACCTGACCAATGACCTGGGTCCCGACCACACAATATTTTTTTATGATTACCTTTATTACTATTTATTTCCTGTTTATCTTTTAAATGTTTAAGAAATTGTTTCAGTATTTTTAGCGTTAAAATATTTGAAATAAACGAAATTCATCATGTGCATAATTTTTAATTGAAAGAAATCTAAATATTTAATTTTTTTAATGCTAAGATCCCGACGGTTTGTAGTTAATCAATCTCTTATGCTCCGAGGCGAAACAGGAAGCTCTCTAGACTTTGTTATTTGCAACAATACACTTGTACAGTTAATACAAAAAGTTTTATTATATTAATAGTTTTTTTAAAGGAAAGTAGTTCTATTTTAGATGTAAAGTTTATTTTAAAATCCCCATTTTTTTATTTGTTGTTGTAGCCGTACAAGAAATACAAATCTTGCGCACATTTCAACTCTATAACTATATATATATATATATATTATAGTTCCCGAAATAGAGCCCGCTGACGTACAGGTGGACGGACAGACGGCGGAGGGTTTATAATAGGGTCCCAATGACAATACGATACGAGCAAATTCCTTCCAACAGTCAACGATTGTTATAAATGTTATGTTAACAACCAAGACCACCAGCTTAACGTGCTCCGGAAAGCATCGGAATGCATGTGACCCGCAAGAACAAACACCGAAAAAAACATTTATAACTTTTTTTGATATTTATTTTGAGCGAGAATCGAACCCGCGACCGTCGAGGCTCAAAGTAGACTCGCTACCAGCACGCCACAACGAATTGGGGTACGTACAGATTATTTCTCTATATATGCAATTTATCAGTCTCTAACTATTATAGTTCTGTTATAATTGATTTCGACCCACAAAAACAAAGACAAAGAGGTTTTATATTGAGGTCCTTATAATCAATGAATCCTCGTTTAATTCTCAAGACCTATTTCGGGAAGCCTTGATGCCACTTGATTGTATTTGGACAGGAAAAGGGTTATCACTTCTCGACTGTTACATTCGATCATAGACATAGAGGATACATTAGATTGCGTGTCTATAAGACATGAAGTGAGAGAAAGTAAATATTAGGATAGTATAAGTAGTGTACAGTATTATTTTTATATTTAAATTGAAGCACCATCTCACAATTAGCTGGGAACTAAATAATACCAACTTATCCATGCGCCACAACAACCTTGAATATCATTGGTCAATATCCTAGCCCCATTCTTACTCTGACTTTTTTACTTGCGTCTTTTTATAGTTAGAACCCTTCATCCTTTAATCCTTCAATTTTTAACACTTTCAACATATGGAATGCACTGTCTATTGCCTTCTATACAATTGAGGTTTTGTGATTAACAAATTAAAGATAGGAATTAAATCATCCATTTTTTACAAACAGTTGACTGACTGCGCAAAAAAGGCAGTCATGGGGACTACCGAGAGAAGTAAAAACTTGAAACTTATGAATAACTTTTTTTTAAATTTTGTCTTATGTATTAAAAAGTCATAAATACGTAGATTTCGTAATAAAAATTTACAGTTACAAAATATTTTAGGTCATAACTGAATCCATTAAGGTAATGGCAATTATTACGGATATCAAGCTCTCTAACAACCACAAATAGGCTGCACTCAATGTACCGGCTAATGTAATGTTGCTATCATGCAGTGGCTAATTAGATTTAATTTGCGCCCAAGTTTCATGAATATATTATGAATTATGATAAACTAGTTTTGTTAGCCACGTAACTTTAACAGAGATTTTTAACATATATATATAAGACTCAGCTTATAAAAACGATTGTCTTCCACGATGGTTGTAAAAAAGCAAGCTCTTTGACTATATGTAGTGACCGTAACTAATTCGTGTTTGTAAATCTAGATCATGTGCAGACTATAAAAATCTCTTCACCGCTCTTTTAGAGTCACATCGCTTGAGGAAACTTGGACTGAACCACGATCAAACGCACTATATGCAGTAGTCTGTTTTAAGTAACTCGTTAACAACTAAAAACTTATGATATATTAAGCTTCTATGTATCGTATCGTGATGTTATATTGCCTATAGCTTTCCTCAAGAAATGTATTATAAAGCGCAAATTGAATTTTCCGACTAGTAGTTCAACCAAACAAAAATATAAACAAACTCTTCATCTTTATAATAGCGGTATAATAATAATAATTTATTGTCACAATCAGCATACATTACATTATTTCGTATTTGGAGCCTCAGTTTAAGCAAGTATTGCCTGTGTTATGAGACTCCACTCTTCCATAGCAATGGTTATATTATATACTAACTGTGAACACTACTTATTACCAATTGAGTTGTGTCTAAGTGTGTGAGGATTTGTGTGTGGATTAGATTTGTGTGAAAGTGTGTGTGTGTTTGGTGTATGTGTGTGTGTGTGTGTATGTGTGTGTGTGCGTGCGTGTTCTTGTGTGTGTGCCTGTGTGTAAGTATTTGCGCGACCAAATCCATGCATGTCGGTGTTTGTGAGGTGTCGGTATAGATAATTATTTAATATGAAAAAAAAGGAATCTAAAGGTAGATTTGCTACTAGCATGTGAATAATGGTAATATACTTACTAATTAACGTGTATTGAAGAAGAGATTGATTTTTACATTACTAGACGGCGTGGTTCAAGCAAGTCACATATGAGACTACTTTATTGAATGCGTTTAATTAAGGAGGCGCAATCTCTAACCCCATCTGTTCCCTTCCATTTTGCCTTCTCATCTCCCCCCTATTCCTTGGGTTAGCAACGTGCATCATGCCTGTGCTACTTCAAGTATCTCAATCGACTACCTGCCATCAGGCGGACTTTAATATGCTTGTTTAAAAAAAATAGGAAAAAATCATTTTTAGCTTAATACATTAAAATATTTGAATTACATTTCGAGATATGGAGGCTTTTGGCAATTACACCGTGGTTTATAGACACGGACTTGAGAACTAAATTATCTTTTATTGTTATCGTTCCACGACAGGTCCTTTGTTTTATTATCATTCCTCGTAAATTTTCCACAGATAAAGCAATTTTGTAATTTTCTTTGCCGGATATGCGTGTATAATAATTGTGAAATATTAGTTATTAATAATATCATGCTCAACTATTATTTGACTTATTGGTTAAATTAAAGCATAATCATTAAAATATTTCATGCTACAAAAGAAGAGCCACTTTCTGATTTGTGTTAGGTATTCAGTGCAATATTAAATATAGATAATGTCATATTTTATAACGTTCGTGATGTCAGTTTTGAATTTAAAAAAAAACAATCACAGGTATGATTTATATTAAAAACTACAAAGCTCAATATATTTGATTTTTAGGCAAAATGTAGACGTACTGTCTGAGGTTTATAGTATACCTAAACGCTACTCATTTGATTCGGATTTTTTGGAGCATAAAATTAACTTTGCGGATGACTGCATATATCTTCACATTTTATATAAGAATTGCTTTACATAAAACTTTCTACTTCTTTCATATACATATTTTTTTTGATGATTTGGCACCACAATAATTGTACTAATATTTTTAATTATTATGTATGTATTTTGATTACCATTATTGAATTGACACATAAATTAAATGGCTGTGCCACAACGTCGTCAAACAATATGAAGCTGGCATATTACTAAATTAGAGTTCTACTAATTTTAGAGGTGTCAGTAAATAAACTCAAAGTGTTGCACTTTTACTCAAGAGCTATCAGAACAAGTAATAGGTTCGTGCAGAATTCTTACAGCGCTATTCTGTCTGCAATGGAGTATATACTCTTTTTTCAATTTGCAACATTGTCTTCCACAGACCGTGTCTGACATAAACAGTTACTGTGTAAGAAATTTAAAATTTGCAAGCTCGTTTTAACTGTATATCGTACAATAATTGTTACTTGTGATACTACTTACGAAAGTTAAAGGATATTAAAAAGTAGTTAAAATTTTTGGGCGATTTTTAACAAGGGATAACTCTGAGAGAAATGGTAGCTTCAAGTATCTAGTTTTCAAATCTGGACCGTAACATTTTTCTGCATGGGTGGTTGGCAAGTAATCATCCCAAAACCAAAGACGATTTTTTTTTTAAATTTTTGTTTTTTTTTTTAATGTTCCGTGGACTTCAAATTATTTTTTATCATGTGACCCTAAAACTCGTTAAGACAATTTACACAGCTTTAATTTGATCTTTTAACGAGCTCAGTACGATGATTTATCAAGGAGTAATCGTCAATCAATGCAAAGAAGTTCATTTTAACTTTAACATTCAATTTCTCAGGAAATAATGATCGTGTCGAAAATGAAGGTAAGGTTTTGGAAACTGCAAAATATGCTCTACGACATGGAATCAGTGGCCGTTGATAAGAATTTATTTTTCAGGTTAAGTGAAAAAATGATGAAATCTTCCGAATTTAAGAACATTTGGAAAATTTGGTATAGCTTTGGATGTAATGCATGAACGAAGCATATCCTCGCCATCTTTTAGACCTCGAAGTGTCACCAAAAAAACCCTCAAAGTTACAAAATGCTGCGACTTTTTTTTTTCAGTGCCCCGAAACTTTGATTTTATCGTTTCTGTCGAAAATCACCATAACAATTGATTTCACCGTTTCATGCAATTGTTCGATTTTCATTCATTATTCAACCAATGATTTTCTTATCTTATCTATTCGGCATCTGCTTTTTTTTTTCTTTTCTGTAAGACAATTTTCATCGAGTTATCCCTTGTTGAAAATTATCCACTAATTTTAACTACTTTTTAATATTCTTTAATTTTTGTGAGTAGTGTATATGTTTAAAAATAATATTTGTCTAAAATTATTAATTTAAAAAGCTTTCAATAAAATTAAGACTATTTCTTGCCTGTTTGCGGTACTTAAAGTTCGAATTTGAAAGAGCCTGCCAAATTTTGAGACTAATTTGTGAAAAATCAACAAGTGACCACAATATTTATAAAAAATATCTTTCATTCGCATTTTTTTAATGATTCCCTACGTGAATAGCGAAAAATCTGCAATAAAAAAGATTGAAATGCAATACGGCTACTTCACGTCAATATTCTGATGGTAGTACTTCTGATAGAGCTGGTCCAATCACGCTGAAAACAACAAGGGTTCTACTGTACAAGAATAGTAATATCACAGGATCACAGGAATATATCAATATCACAGGAAATGTCAGTAAAGTCAAAACAAGCATTAATAGAATTAATAGAAGTTTCTATATGAGACGTCAGTAAGAGATCTGGGCTAAGCAATTTTAGGTGCGTTCCGTCTAGAGAAAGTTGACTGCATAGTGGGACTCCTACTGAAACTGAGTATCTCCGTAATTAAGAGGATACAAAAAAGGGGGTTCTGCCTATTATCAACCTAATAACAACCAATGAGGCCAAGTTAGGGACCAACATATATGGGTTACATTGTGTACAATTCTACATAATAAAATCTAAAGCTATGAATGTGACATTTTGAAAATAAATTTAATAATATAATTTTTTGCGTAACCTCAAACAACTAGACATTAACATTAAACTTAACTTTCTTGGTCTGACTTAATATTATTTCCTCAGGTCCAAGCTCAGTATACATTGACTTTAATCTACGAAAATCAACTAACCAGAATCTAGTATAATAAACGTCCAGCTAGCGATGTTTTCATAAGGACCGGGATGAAGTAAGTCAACATTTCTGTCTTAAATTATGTTCCAAGCCAGTAAGGAAAATATCCGCAAATACTCGAACAGAAATGAAGACTTGAAACAGTTTTCTTGAAAATATTCAAATATTTGTCTCGGAATCACGAATCTATCGATGGATTTGTTTTCGTTTCTTGGGTCGTGTTTTCTGTGAACCACGACAGAAAAATGAATAGGTACATTAATAAATTGTTTCAAAATTATTTATTGGTAGACCATTTATTGCAAGAGGCCACTTAGGTTAGTACCACTGCAGTGTTAGATATTCTATCGCAAAAAATAGTATATTTTTCATTAATAGTAATAAATCGGATCATAACCGCTTGCCACACCGTGATTGACACTTACAATCGAATGGTATTGCAAGCGCTTGTGTGCTACGACAACCGCTTATCATCAGGGGGGCCGTAAGCTTGCTTAACAACTTATTCCCATAAAAAAGAGAAATACTGATTGGTATGATGAAATTAAGGAGTCGAAGAAAACGCTTACTCTTACGATGTCTGAAGAAGATTAAAAAGGTCCTCGGTGGTGAAAAGGGACTGGCAAATGAGGATTAACGGATTTTCGTAATTCCGAATTTATCCACACGTCGAAAGATACTGCTGTTTTGCGAGTTTTCCGATTTCTCGAAAAGCAATGTACGAGTTAATTTAATTTATCAAGTACTATTTTCAAAAAAATTAATAATCCACATTTTTGCAGTCTACGAAAGAGGAATAAAAGATGCAAATTCGCTGGTATAAATGTTTTGTACAAGGATCACAGTTTATCAATCCATACTATGATTCTTATTCCTATCGACTGATTAGTGGCCAACCTAGTGTCAGAGCTATGCAGGTCGCAGTATAGGCATCTGACTTGACCTTTTGACTATTGCCAAATTGATAACAGCCGGGATCGACGTTTTACGTGCCCTCCGAAGCAAGTCATTTGGAATACCACTATGCGATTACCCATCAAGTGACTGACCGTGCCTAAAGTTGCTTAACCAACCGTTGAGATTATACAAGAAACGAGTAAATCACTACTCATATACTGTCATAATCTTAATTTGAGATATATAAAATAAAAAGAAATTTTACTGTATATTTTTGTAGTTTATCTTTACATTAGTTACAAATAAAACAGGAGTAATGACTCTTACGGTGATCATTCCATCGGCAATAATACACACTGCATTAAATTTGTTATTAAAATTTCTTACCATAAATACAGCTAAGTATAAAGTCATTCTGTCATTAGTGGTTATCGAACAATGACGTTCATTACAACGTCGTAAAGCGGTCAAGATACCCTATCAAAGGGCTTTAAGACCACATCAGCACAGCTTTGAATATCAAAGCGGTTTATTAACAATCTTGATTATTCCACTGAACATGCTACTCTAATGATAATTGGTATATATGTAGAGCTGTTAATACACTGACATTACATATTCGTTGCTCATCAATAATCAAAATAATAAATTAAAAGATAAATATTGTATTGGCACTTGAATAAGATTAAGATAATATTTTTGTAAGGGTAACTCTAGATAAGATAATAATAATTCGAATGATTTTTAGTATATTGTGCGATAATTTGTTACTTGGTAATTCTTTTTTGTTGTCTCCTACTTCGAGAAAATATAAAACGAAATAAAATCTAATCATTCGCTATGTCTCAACTCACATTTTATGTTACATTAATTATGTTGAAACTTAGGCGTTTAAAGTAGCTTAGACGTTTTTAAAACAGTCGTAACTTTTATTAAAAATCGTGTTCAATTACATTATAAAGAAATTTTTAAGTTTCAAAATTAAAAATTAAAATCAAAAATATTTTTATCCAAGTAGACTTTTAAAGAGTACTTTTGAATCGTCAATGGTTCGGAAAGCTGTTTCTATTGAGAAGAACCGGCAAGAAATTCGATAGTTAATCTTTTCAAATATAAATGAATCCTGATTGAGATCGGAAAAATATTCGTTTACTGAGTAATATGCTTTATTAATAACAGTATTTTTATGTGAATTTTTAACTTGCTTATTTGCAGTTGCGATAAATATTCTGGAATTTAGTTAAAAATGCGAATACCTTGCTCCATAAAAGAATTGATTACTTTACGCAGGCGAAAGCTAGAAGTAACAAGAGTTTAAGTGGTGGTATTAACAGTTGTCAAGTGTTCATAATCAACATAAAACATATGAGAACGCAGCTAACATAGGGATATAAGATTCAATCTCTTGATTGCCCTACTGTTTCATTAGCGTTATTGTTACTGATTGTGTACAACTGCTATAACTGGATTTAATGAGTTTTGGTACAATCACGAATGTGCTTTATGTACCCTACTTATACTAAATTAAATTTTAAATCTAAGCACCTTAGACTAGGTCATAATTAGATCGCCGGGACGTCATTGTTATTTGCGCAAGCCTATAACTTCCCATTATAGTGGATGAGGGTTCTGCTGGGTTTAACTGGGTATTGCCACTTGAAAATCGAAAGGCCGAGTCCCACACTACAAATACCTAGACTACTTCATTGTACCATTCGTGTGTGCTTACGTAATTGCATTTCTCTTCGGAAAAGAAAGGTCCGTAGTAGATATCACTACACAACATCGACTACAGAAGGTAATAAAATTTCTGACAGCGATTATACGCTATCCTAAATACTAATCCATAGAGTGAGTATGAAATGTCATCCAATTTTAGGCCACTTTTTTAGGCTTTGAAAACATACAAAATCTATATAAATTTTTATATTATGTATAATTAATTATAGATAGACGACTGCAATTAGCATTAATAATAATCTCTTTATTTCAAAAATATAACGATCATAATCATGAAGGGAAAAAATGTTTCCAAAACTTCTCGAAACAAATCCCTATAAATCCTTAAATTGTACAAATAATAAAGCCTTGTTTACTTCATTAATTTGATATCACAGATAACAAGCAAATATTAAAATTTAAATTTGATGAATATTAAAATTGTAAGTTTATTATGATTGATTTTTCGACAGATTTGAAAGCACTTACTGTTTTGAAAGTATATTTTATAATAAGCGCGTTGATATATTATCGTTCGTTGCGCGTTGGTATACTCAGATTTCATTTTCTTTTCGAAATTTTATCTCAACGAGTACAAATGCTCAGCGGTGCAGAGAATTGTTAATAAATGAAATTTACCTTGGGTATTTGTGCCTTTTTCTTTACCTAATTATTTTATGCTAATTTAATGAGCTTTTTTGTAATTTGTAAAGCACAGTTATTTTATATTTGACAATCGTATCGCTCTAAGGTATAAAAAGTCGAAACAAGGTAGATACAATTGTTTTGAAAATCAGTTCTTAGTTACTGTAATTTTAATCAAACTCCATTCGTAATAATATATTGTGCTATTTACTTTTTAAGTTTTGCAAAGTTGTGAAATAAATATATAGATATATTTTTTTTATATATTACAAGTTGGCAAGCATGCTTACGGCCCACCTGATGGTAAGCGGTTGCCGTAGCCTATGAGCGCGCGCAAAACCATAAGCAGGTGCTACTCACGCGTTGCCAACCTCGAGATATTGGTTCTTGAATCTCCTTTTTCCAGTAATTTACAGTAAACTGGCCTATAGTGCCCTTGAAACCGGAACACAGTAATGCCTAAGCACTACAGTTTGGCGGTAAATTATTTGATACTGCGATGGTACCTACCTAGACGGCGTCTTGAAATAAAAGACCTACCACCAGTGTAACTGATTGCACTGGTGGAATAATCTCTGCTGTGATAGAGATTATCATATAAGTAAGAGTTATTAAACGTGACACGATTGTTACACGAAAACACACACACACGAAAAGACACGAAAAAATTTTTTTATATATTTTTAATATTGGTTACAGTTTTCTTTTCTCCTAAAATATATATGTAGTTACGTACTTATTCCTATCCTGACTCAGAAGTAAATAATTAATTGGAAGCGAGACGAAACTACTTGAGTTTGTAGTTTGAGGTCTTCTCCCTATATACATTACGCCAAAACTAAGAAAAGCTCATTTAATCATGCTTACCACGTTCAATACATTAATTTTAGTTTTATTGAATTATACGTGACTTTCATATATAAGTAGTTCGTAGGCGCTCATAAAAACTATCTCATTAATTAGAATAACTTCGAAGATTCCTGATACTCATCTAAAATATTATACTAAAAGTGTCAAAGATCTGATAATACTCTTTTCGACGCCTTTTTTGTAATATCTTCAAACTGAATGACGATTTAATATACAGAAATTGGAGAAAAAATGCTTTATTCTTTCCACAAAAAGACAATACGCTAAAATACATATAAATAATATTTCATATAATAAAAAAAAATGGTGAATGTCATCAAAATATCTTATTTTATATTCATAGTTACCTGAAAAGATTTTTAAATATTCTCCTTACGACGAAATAATCTTAGTGTAATTAATCCTGACGGACTCGCGAGGAGGACTATGCATCCGGTTATTGGAATAATAGTTAGAACAATATCACCTATTATTATTATTATTATTATTTGCTGGAGTCGATTAGGTAAAAATCATTTCAATACTATTGAAAATACATTATTTATAAATTGCCAATAAGTAATACCAAAATAATAATAACACGTTATACAAATATTATAAAATGATTAAAAATTAATACATTACTAAATGAGATAGTTTCATTTATGAAAATTTTACGAGTGGAGAAGCTGCGAAAAGGTGTATAAAATTATAGACTTACTGTACATATCAACAATATGTCTCTTCAGAGAGAAATAGACAAATTGAAAACTATACTAGTCTCACTGCATTGCATTTAAAAGAAAACTGCGCTACAAGAATACCAGACGAAGCTATTGAATTGCCGATAACATCTCAAATAGTATGTGAAAATAGTACCTTGTAAAAACATTGAAAGCCTTTCGGCGAGAAGAAAATGAAAAAATGAAAGGTAGAACCTAAGGTGTAGATTTTTTTATTTTTTTTTATTCAAAAATGGGTAAGCTCTTGACCTCCATCGAGCGTGAAAGCATAGATGAAGTCTACGTTGGAGCGAGCTTACTCAAGAGAAGCCTATGTACTCGCACCTTGAAGAGGTTCAGGTTCTATGCATTCGGAAATACAGACGCCGGAAGAGCATTCCAATCCCTGGCCGTGCGCATTATGGATGACGAACGAAAGCGCATAGTTCGGATATTAGGTGTATCGACCAGATATGGGTGGTACCCCGCAGTGCGCCTTGTATCCCGGTAGAAAAACGGCGATGGCGGTATGAGTTCATGGAGCTCATCAGCACACTCCCCGAAGTAGAGTCTGTAGAACACCGATTTGGAGGACGCATCACTATAGTGACACTGCTACTTTACGCCGATAGCAATTACAAGTATTCTTAAGTACTATGGCGTTTCAGCTACAAATATTAATGCAAGTTTTTTTTTTTTTTTATGTTAGAAGTTGGCAAACAAGCATACGGCCCACCTGATGGTAAGTGGTTGCCGTAGCCTATGAGCGCTTGCAGCACCATTAGGAGCCACTCACGCGTTGCCAACCTCGAGATATTAGTTCTTAAATCTCGTCCGCCCAGTAATTTCACTAGCGTACAATGGCCTTCAAACCGGAACACAGTAATGCCTAAGCACTACTATTTGGCGGCAGAAAAAGTTGGGTATAATGAGTTGGCATAGCAAGAACTTTTAACGTTTAGGAAAACTGTTATAGTTGTTGGATACTACCGACAAAAAGTTAAAATGGCTGCGGTCGTAATGTGCTGGATACGCTGTTTAATCGTTTTAAAACTTCATTCTACGTTACAATTATTGTCGTACTCGTACACGAGGATAATATAAAAACTATACCCTTTTTTCTATGAATACAAAGAGAATAAGCGCTAATACTACAAACAACTACCGTTACTTATGATTTCCTCTCCTTCTTCCCTGCTACCTCTACCCACTACACTATTACTTTAGACAACATGCACGTATTCCTTAGGACATGAAATTAAAACTTGAAATTATCGGACATGGGATTAGATTTTCTAGCTATATACCCATTAATCAATCGCTTTTTACATTACTTCCATTTAGTACATAAGAGTGAAATTAATAATCAATTTCTTTGTGATATTCATGAAAGAAAACTTTAGTAAAGTACTAGCAATAAACATATTTTTATAAACTTCTTCATCCTAGCATTATTCCCAGTATTTTATTTTACCCAGGGTCTGCTTATTACTCTTATCCGGATTTGACAGGTTACTATTTATTTTGTACACAGAGCGATCGCCATCTGACCTCCGGAACAATAGGGCGAACCAGCAACTCATTGGATAAGAGCAATTTACTTATCAAGAGTTAACGATTATTATCAGATGTTATGTGACAACAACCGGGACCGACAGCTTAACGTGCTCTCCGAGGCACGGTGGGGAGACCTACAGACAAACGCCCAGACCGAGACAGAAATTTTAACAAACATCTGCCCGAGCGGGATTCGAACCCGCAACCGTCGAGACTTAAGGCAGACACGCTACCCATAACGCCACAACGGTGTCAATATTTTTATAAACTATATAAGGTAATTAAGTTAAATTACTACATTTACAGTTTCCGATATTTACTTTAATATATATTTGATTTAGCTTTATGACGACGTTGTGGCGCAGCGGTAGCGAACCTGCCTTAAACGCCACAGGTCGCGGGTTCGATTCCCGCTTGGAGCATAATATGTTTGTATTGTCCATGCAAGCATATTTTCCGTTCTACACCCCAATAAAAACAATACACCCGTATTTGTCCTTGTCATTGTGAATGTTTCCGGACCCCCGACACAGGATATTACTATCCTAATGGGGGCCGTTGAGTGTGCAGCGTTTATTTATTTATTTATTTAGCTTTTAAATCTCAGTCACCAATTGCTCCAAATTCTATATCAGTTCTGACATAATAATGTTACTAAGCAAATATGCATTTGATAATGACCACTATCATAGCTCTAATATCGTGCCCAATAGCTATAGCTTGTACTAACACAAACTTTGTCACAGATCACTAGACCAATATAATCGAGATAATCAAGTGAAGAGCTTCATAAGCGTTGTGGGAACATTGTGATCTTAGATCTATTGACAGATTGTTATACCGGTCTACAGGACACTTAATTGATATATGAATTCGGATTTCATGTACTAGACTACGACCTAATTTAAGTTATGTAAGTTTGTATAAGTAAAAGTCTATTCATGACCAGTCCGGTTTAGTGTTATTGCCTATAACAGCAGTCGCGATATCTACCATCTACCTCGAAGGTACAATTACAATTTTTTTGTCAAAATGCCAAATTCTCTTCTTTTTCTCATCGAGTGGTTAGTGGTAGGCCTAGTGGCTGAGTTGAACGACCCCATAATATCCCACTATGGCGATAAGGGTTCAGCTGAGTTTTAGTGGGTGTTGCCGCTCGATTAATAGGTGGCCAAGCCTCACACTACCACTGCAAATACACTATGTACTTGAGTACACTATGTGTGGTGTGTGTAAAAAAAGTGTTAGAGATATTTTGGTCACCCGTATAAGCCTCTGACCGTGACCGACTATTTACGTGCCCTCCGAAGCACGGAGATACTCAGTTGAAATACCACAATGCGGTCACCCATCTATTGACTGACCACGCCTAATGTTGCTTAACCCACGGTTCGTTTACCTATCAGTAAGCACACTTGGCTATTAGCAAATAAAGAAGTTAGAAGAATAATGCCAATGAATTGACATCATAATGAAAAGTATAAACCTCAATCCAGATACCAGAATTTATCTGAATAATTACTGTCTTCGGTAGAAGAGGAATAAAAAGTCGGATAGCATTTCGCCTTATGGTGCGCCATCCGTCTACATAATTTGGGAGAGACGCAAATGGCCTATGAAGGGCAACTGCTTTATCTTCCGGAAAGAAGAATTTGGAATGACATTGATGAAAAGTGCGCAACACATTTATTTTATTACATCGAATGAAGTTCTTATCGTCAAAAGTATTGAAGTTAAATGTAATAACTGAATAATATTATTAGTAATAGGTTAGCAAAGTAAAAAAGCCTCCATAGGTCGACGGTAGAACGGCCGACTCCGCTCCGTTAGCGCGAGATTTGTGGGTTCCATCCTGACCCTCTTGGGCTATTGTCATACCCACTCCTAGTGCAAGATACGAGATTATTTGGAGGGGCAAGGAGAAATATAAGGGGAATGATAGTAATGCCTTAAAACACGTTAATAATGTATAGGTATCTCCTTTCTATAGAATTCTTGTCATTATATGCATAATTAATATGATATTAGAAATATACATGTTACACTTACTTCCACTGGTGGTAGGTCTTTTGTTGCAAGAGGCCGGCTAGGTAGGTACCACCACAGTGTCAAATATTCTGCCGCCAAATAGTAGTGCTTAGGCATTACTGTGTTCCGGTTTGAAGGGCACTGTACGCTAGTGAAATTACTGGGCAGAGGAGATTTAAGAACTAATATCTCTAGGTTGGCAACGCGTGAGTGGCACCTACTAATCGTGCTGCAAGCGCTCATAGGCTACGGCAACCACTTACCATCAGGTGGGCCGTATGATTGTTTGCCAACTTTTAACATAAAAAAAAAAAAATGCAAAACCTTTCTGTATTTTTTGCCTAAAGTAGAACAAGAAATCCAAACATACATCTCACAACGACGAGTTCGCTTCCCGCTCAGTGCAGATGTTTTTATTGACCATACAGGCATGTTTTCCGCTCTGGGTATGTTGGTCTTTGTCATGGTGTATGTATGTTTCCGGACCCCCGACACAAGATATAATTATCTTAATGGGGGCCTTCTAGTGTATATCGTATCGTCTATCGTGTATCACAAACATTATAATATTAGTATGATATATAAAGACTTTTTTTTACATAAATACTACTTTTTAATTATGAACTCAGAAAAAGAAATAAAATATGACGTAAAGGTGAAGTTTATAGTCGGCCCGCTCCGGCTTCGCACGGGTGTAAAATATATAGCCTATGTTATTCACTGAAAAAATTATTCATTACTGCCCGTGGCCCGCACGCGTTAAATGTAATTAATTACATAATCACATTAGAAACCTCAAAAAAAAACTTTATCTCCACTATTTTTATATTTATAAACCTTCCGCTTCAATCACTCTATCTATTAAAAAAAAAACCATTGCGTAGTTTTAAAGATTTGAGCATACATAGGGACAGAGAAAGCGACTTTGTTTTATACTATGTAGTGATGAACGAACTAAACGAAGCTCATAGCCGGGAGGTCACGAGAGCGCTATTAATTGAAATAAGCAACCAGGCTTTATATTGTCCTGATGAAATCCTCATTTTATTGATAGTGACGAAAATTAATGTATTCTTTAGTTTCTTATATTATTTAAATATCAAGAGGTGCCGTAGGCTATATCTTGTCGCAATATAGTACTAGTCGACCGTACGGTGGTTTTTTTTTCATGACGGTTGCCAAAAAAGCATACAGCCCGCCTGATGGTAAGCAGCCACCGCAACCTACGAACGCTTGCGATACTTGAAGTATGCGCGGTGGTTACCCAAGGGATAGAAGGAAGGGATGATAAGGGAAAAAAGGAAGGAAACAGGGGTGGGAGATTGGGCCTCCGACACTCAAGTGGGTTTCTAACCATTCGTTAAAATTAATAATAAATCGATTAATTCATACATAAACACGTAAGTTAATAAGTTGTTTTTGTTGAAATACTAGGGCTGTAAAACTAAGACGGCCGGCAAAAAAAGTTAGCTAAATTAGCTATCTAGCTAGCTGATCAGTGTAGCTAATTTAGCCGGCTAGCTCTATTAGCTTAGCTAACTAGCCGGCAATTTAGCCGGTTTAGCCGGCTTTTTTTTTTTTTTTTTGGTGAAGAAATCCTAATTGATACCCCGGAGCTGGGGCTGCCGGGAATATGTGAGACTCTTACTCACTAAAACTCCACCAGGTTTCGTCTCTACGCAGTCGACGGCCGGGGGCATTCGTGCTGGGCACTTGACCCCGTCTGACCGTCGCAACGTTTGTCTGCATCAAAAACGGACGCAGACCCTCCAAGCCCTATTAGGGCATGAGAGCGAGCAGAAACCCATAAGGCTCGCTCTCATCCTCGCGGGGGCCTGTGCAATGCGGACGTCTGTCGCCCCAGCGACATGCGCCCGCCGGCTTTGCCGGCTAACCTAGCTTAGCTCAGCTAATAGGTTAACGGCTAAACAGCTCAACGGCTAATTTTTATATTCTGGTTAATTTGTAAGAGAATTAGAATAAATTTTAATTAGCCGGCTTGGCCAACTTAATTGTACAGCCCTACTAAAAACATTAATAAAAAAGTAAAATAAATAAAATAAAAATAAAATTTATTGAACAGTATTAGCAGTACAATCAAGAGTTATACATATCGATAATAACTACATTAGCGTTACACTGTAAATGTAAAAATATTATTGGCATCTGTAATATTTTCCATGAAAGAAAAGTAATTGAATATTGAATAAATCCGAACTTCTTATAAAGGTCGCTGACGACTAAAAATAAACTCGCCTTTGTGTTAAGAACGTTGTACGTTTGACATGTGAATGATTGATGTTATTAGAATTTTTCGCCTACGTCAGCCCACACAACATATCAAGGCTTTCAGTAAAAAATATTAATTAAAAATATCTAAATAAACGATATACACTCAACGGCCCATGTTAGGATGGTAATATCCTATACCGGGCGTCCGCAAGCACACAGAACAGATGTCTGTATGATCAATACAAACATCCCAACAACCGGGAATCGAACCTGCGAGCGTCGAAGCTTAAGGCAGGCTCGCGCTTAAGCTTTAAGGTAGGTTCGCTACCGCTGTGCCACGTCAACCAACAGGTTTCGTCGGGTAAATGTGAAAGTGTGTATTTTTGGATGTGAATTTAATTTGGCATACGGATCGTTTATTATCAGAATTAAAACATTGGACACTTTACCCCCGTTAAATAGAAGATTCCCATGGGATTAACAATAAAGTAATTACAGGATGTATCAATTTGGAACATGATATGTATAAATGTATATTACTAAATAAAAAAAGCTTTTATATGGTCGTACGGGATAACAACTACAGTAACGCGAGCGAAGCTGCGGATGCTACTAGTTTAATAAAATTATTAGAACACCCCCGTTTTATACATTATAGGTATGCTTGGTGCTATTACCACGTAAATTTGAAATCAGTGGCGTGTAATCTTATAGAGGCAACGTGAGGTCGATGAAATTCAATAATCGCCTCCAGGGCGCCCCATTTATAGTGGTAGAACTTTAACCATCCAATTTGAAATTGTTAGCCCCGAGGCTATCCCGATATCACCACTCTCACGATCTTCAACTTATCTCCGTGATTTGGTTAAATCCACAATGTGTAATTTAGAACTGGTAGCAAGTCTATGTATATAATGTATAAATATGTTTTCACATGGCGAAGTGTCGTGTGACTACAGCTATAGAACCAATTTAATACGTTGGATTAGAACGACAATATTTGAAAAACTGTCATTCTAACGAGGCCTCACATTGATGGATGCACGTTGGTTACTTCAATATTTATCATGCAAAAAATCATAGTCGTACCACATAAAAGACGAATCGTTGAAACGACGACTGACGCAATAGTTAAAGTTTTGTGCAATTTATTGTGTTATCTAGTAAAGTGATTAAGGGTATGGTTTATTATAGGAATTAATAAATTGTTCATAAAGTTAAACTACTTTTTAAACCAACAGAAATGATGGTTGAAATTAATAAAGGCTCAAGGCTATCTTATCTATCTAGGCTGACCTTAGTATTATTCAAAATGAATACTAAAAAAACTACAGTCGTGGTTTATAGAAATGATTGAGATTGTGTAGATCAACATAATATAATAAGTATGTAACTTGATCCTGTAATAATTAAATATAAGAAAAAGACGATTTTTTTAAATAAACCGTCTAAAGTCGTGACAAGCTTTATTTTAGTAATCAATTGATGGGTTCAATTCAATTTATAGGTTATTTTCATCTTTTTAGAGCATTTAAATAAAACTTAAAAAGCTAGTTTTAAAAAAACTTGTAGACTAGACCTTGAGCCTTTCACAAGGTGTAATCTATCTGAGTATCAATTATTATCAAAATCATATCTGTAGTTTTGGGATGAAAGTGTAAAAGGAAGACAGATAAAGTTGTTTTCGCATTTATAATATTAGTATGGAGGGAAAGACAAATTTCCTATAATGTTACTAATTTATTTCAAGCCTTTTTCATGAGGGAGTATATTAATTTTAAGCCTAATACTAAAATAAACTTTCTAATTATCCAGTAAAATTTTTAAGTTATAAGAGGTAGCAAAATAAACTTTCTAATCAATTAATTCGAGAATAATCCTAATAAAGCCACTCAGTCTTTGTAAAATAATCTCTTTGAGAAATTATCCATTTAATAAATATAATAGCCTTTTAATAAAGAATGTAATCAGAGAAATTATTTCTCAAAAAAAGTGCAAACACTTAATTGACATCAAACCACATATAATTTAGCGATAATTATTTATATTAGTTCTTAATTTTGTTATTTATGTGTAATAATACAGTTATGAATTATATTAGTAGTTTTAAAATCTAAACTATTTACATCCGAGTTTTCTCAACTATATAATATTACTGCTTTGCTTTTTTTTGTTATAAAATAATTGTATTTTCTTATAAAAAGATTTTAGGCATTATATCGAAATGCTCGTAAATATTATCTTCAAAACACGTACATGCTTGACTCGACTTATTCAAATTGATAGAGAGTATGTAGCGGAGGTCGCATCTGTTACCGAGTAATAGTCCTAACGTGATCCCTTCTTGTAGTACTCAAGTCTACGCGGATGTATTTATGAATATTATATTATACATTGACTTACTATAAACTAAGAACCAGCCTTTTCATATAGAGAAAATATCCAAAGATGAACTGGTGGAGCACCAGTCGTTAATTCAACGATACGAAGTTAGTCACATGCTTAATTTATTCGATTATAAGACTATTTTGCAAGCTTGTGACAAACTTTGTTTCTTAATTTGCTTAATATACTCAGGGGCACCATCGAATCTCTTGACATTTTGTTAGTAGCAAAGTCCATGTCTATAATAATAGTAAGCTATTTTCTATTGATAGTAAGTCAATGCATGACTTTTCTTATTGAAATTCACCAACGTACCATCGTAATCTTCTATACGCTTTATAAAACTCAACGTCTCCTCGTCTGTCTATTCGTTTACGCTCTTTTCAACGGAGAAACTTATCTGGCCAGATTAAAGGGTATATTTTGTTACATAGTGATGACATGGTCGGAAATAGACAGACAAAATTATGATGAATATAGACAGATAATAACGGCTACTTATGTTGTACAGATAGTAACGATTTTTACAATTTTTCTTAGGTACGAGTATCTTATACTATAACATAAGAAAAACCGTACATACGAAACTAGGCAGTTGCAAATTGTAACAAGAATACGTAATTTCAATCAAAGAAATTAATACAAAAGAGAAAAGGTAAAGTAGGTAGTACTTACAAAAATGAACAAATATTATCTTAATTTTTTTTAAAGAGAATTTATATTAATCTCAGTACGGAACGTACTTAAATTCTTCTTGTATTTACTTAGGACTGGCTTGTGATGGAAAGATAACAGAATGATTCTCTCCGTAGCCAGTGCGTTTATCCCCGGCATTATAAAAAAGGTTTTGCAGGTCAAAATTTGTATACAAATAATATGCTCTCATAATCAATGTTATCATTTTAAAATTTTACAAAAATTGGTTAAAGTTTGACATCGTTGTGGCTCAGCGGAAACCGGCCTTAAGCGCCAGGTCGCGGGTTCGTTTCCCGCTCGAAGCAGTCTATAATATAGACATATTGAACATACAGGTATATTTTCCTGTCTGGGTGTGTTTGTCCTTATAATTTTGTAGGTTTCCGGACCCCTGACACATATAACTATACTAATAGTGGCCGTTGAGTGTGTAGGGTTATTTATTATGTCAAACATTTCGAAACCTGTCCTAATCCAATATTTTATTGGAAATTTGAAATTAATGCAACTTTATTTTCCTTATCGTGCGAATAGTAATAGTAGAAGTAGTAGAAAGAAAGTTGTCCAGGTCGTCCTTATCGGCCTCTTATTTTGATTCCAGTCATTAATTAGATAATCGACGTGTCATAAACTATAAATCCATTTAGCAAAGTAAACTACAAATATTATCTGAATATTTAATACATAAGGGGGCGAACGAGATTTAAGAACAAATATCTCGAGGTTGGCAACGCGTGAGTGGCACCTACTAATGGTGCTGCAAGCGCTCATAGGCTGCGGCAGCCACTTACCATCGGGTGGGCCGTATGCTTGTTTGCCAACTTCTAACATAAAAAAAAAAAAACAATTGCGTCGGAATAGTGAACCAAAATAATATACGAAATAGACAGCAAAAAAAAACGAAAACTCAAAACCAGTATTATTAATGTTTAAATTGCTTCTTTATTAGAATATTACTATCATTAATAACATAATATTGGTATAGCTTATGAGTAACAAGTTTTTTCTGTATATTGATAATAATTAGCATGAAATATATAAGCAACTGGTTAGCCTTTAATTGCAAGAGGCTGGCCAGGTGGGTACCACGGCAGTGTCAGGGTACCACGGCAGTGTCAGATATTCTACCGACAAGCAATATTACCGTGTTTGTGTGTGAAACTGTAGCTACTGAAATTACTGGGCAAACGAGATTTAAGAACCAATATCTAGATGTTAGCAACGCGTGAGTGACATCTACAAATGAATGGTGCAGGGGCTCATATGCTACTTTCATCATCTGCTTGCTTGCCAACTTAATAAAATTAAAAAAAGAGGCTATTCATTTTTCCATAAGTAAAGATAGTAATAGTGCACAGATTAAAACCCATTACGTATACATAGTTGTATTTTATGTTTGCCTTAAATTACTACAGCCTTGCAGCTAGTAATGAACTTTCAACTTGCAATAAAGGTAGTTTATACGACATAATATGTGCAGTTCAACCATTAAAAGCCACGAGTATCATAAAACACCGCGGAAACTTTGCGTCCGCAGTTAACATAAGCTTTTAGATTATAATATGAATATTTCTGATGTATTTAGTCAAAAGGCTAGTTAAATATCTATGAAAGATTTTAAACACGTTTTTCAAAAATATTTTGATGTAATATACCTCAAGCAATATTTTTTTACAGTATAACGTAAAATGATTCAAAGCAACGAACTACGCTATAAAAAATCTATTTGCAAGCAGTTGAAATAAAAATTGTATATATTTTAAATATCAGCACATTTTATACAAAATCTTTCCATAAATAAACTACTGCAATAACAATATTCGAGTTGAACTATATCTATAATATTTCTATTGAAGTAAAATAAACAAACATATTTGCCGAGTTAGTTGTTGGTTTGCATGTTAATTATTAACCCGTCGACTAATCAATGAATTACAATATAAATAATAATAATAAACAACTTTTCGTAGTAAAATGGGCGGCTTTTTTGAACACCGATAAAAAAAAACTATTTTTTTATTTTAAAAGAGAATGTAAAAAGAATATATATTCTTAAAGAAAATTCTTTATTATATTTAATATTTTTTAATAATAAATTTTTAATAATATTTCTTTATTTACAAAATATAATAAAGAATATTGTTTATTATATTTTGTAAATTCTAATTATTCTAAATATTAATTCTAATAATTCTAATTATTCTAAATTTAAAAATAATATTCTGCGTAGCAAAGAATATGTACTAGGTACCTAGATAGTTCTTCCTTTTTTATTTGATTATTTTATTTAATCTCTCATGAAACGAACAAAAACGAGAAAAGATTTGGTAATAAAAATTAAATTCCATCATGACATTGTTTCGTACAAAACCATAATGGTATTTTAAAATGCATTCAATATGAAAATTTTGTAAAATGAAACGCTGTGAATTGAACAAAGCATTTGTATTCACAGCCGAATGAATTTCATAGTTTCCATATTGTCATACAAGCCGCAGCGTGTTGGCTTTACCGAAGTCTTTTATCGAGATGGAAATATTTATTCATGTTTTATTTTACCGTGTAATGGATAGGAACAGTAAGCTTACTGAGCAAATTAAAATTTTAGCTACATTCAACATTTCTTCTTCGTCTTTCTAGCATTATTTCCGGGAATTACTCATGGTCTGCTTAGTAAGCTTATACTCTTATCCTGAATTGAAGGGTTACTATTTACACAGAGCGATTGCCAAAGGGCAAATCAGTAACTCATTTGATAACAGCAAATTACATATCAAGAATTAACGATCTTTACCAGATGTTATGATAACAACCGGGACCGACAGCTTAACGTGCTCTTGGAGGCACGCTGGGCAAACCCATAACGACAAACGCCCAGACCGAAACAAATATTTATAACATACATCTGATCCGGAATGAAATCGATCCTTCAATCGTCAAGGCTCACACACATAGATACAATGCGTCATATGGAACATTATTTACTAAAATACAATTTACAAATGTTACATTTCTCTCTCGACCAGTTTTGAGGTCATTGTGAACGAAGTCGCGCATTAGTATAATTAATATGAAATATCTTATTAAGTAGATTTCCAAAGTAGTATTTCAATGTAAAGCTCAAAAATCTCAAAAAAAACGCCTCAGAAATAATCTACCGTGAATTATATTAAAGAGGCTGCTACTATACCATATTTTGTATTGTGTACGACGTTGTGGAGCGCAGCGGTAGTGTACTTGCCTTAGGCGTCACAGGTCGTGAGTTCGATTCCCGCTCGGAGCAGATATTTGTATTGACCATACAGGCATGTTTTCCGGTCTGGCTGTACTTGTCTTTGTCATTGTGTAGGTCTGGCTGTACTTGTCTTTGTCATTGTGTATGTTTCCGGACCCCGACACAGTATATAAGTATCCTAATGGGGGCCGTCACATTTAAGCGGGAAAGTGACACGGAAAATTGACTTTCCAATTTTCAAATTTTTCTCCCCTGTAAAATATGCAATCTAATGGTAATGTATCTGTAAAAGTATAGAAAAGAAATTATACAAAGTCCGTACATGAATACATTACCCATACTGTTTCCACAAAAAGTGCAAGATTTTAAGATCCCTATAATTAATATGACTCTATGTTTCATATAATAAAATGCAATTAACTTTAACGTAACGTAAAATTTAAACGGCTTACACTCACGTTCGCAACCCGTCTCGCGACCGTTAACGTAGCCCACTCACCCTGATGAAGGACCTCCGATGAGTCCGAAACTAGTCGGCACTAAAACCGATTGAACGTGAGTGTTAGCCGTTTAAATTATACATTACGTTAATTATGTCTCACGATAGTTTTAATAATTCAATTAACTTCAGTTTAAAGATAACCTTTACAGTTTGAATATTTCAATACATACAGCACAGAGGAATTCAAACATATATCAGAATATAAAATAATCAATTATATAAAAACAATTATTAAACTTTTCCTAAACATTAATTTATATCGGCAGTAATGAAAAGTTTTATTGCGAGACGAGGCCAAGCATAATTAGGACCCAAAACAAATATGTATAAAATATTTACCTACTAAGATATACATAAACTATTTCATTGTATCTATATTGGTTTTGTTATCTATATCTATACTATCTATTCTTTCTTTCTTTATCCTAGCATTATTCCCGGTATTTTTATGTACCCAGGGTCTGCTTATTCCTCTTATCCGGATTTGACAGGTTACTAGTTTTTACACGGAGCGATTGCCATCTGACCTCCGCAACCCTAAGGGCGAACCAGTAACTCATTGGATAAGAGCAATTTACTTATCAAGAGTTAACGATTATTATCAGATATGTTATTGATAATAACCGGGACCGACAGCTTAACGTGCTCTCCGAGGCACGGTGGGGAGACCCACACGGACAAACGCCCAGACCGAGACAGAAATTTTAACAAACATCTGCCCGAGCGGGAATCGAACCCGCAACCGTCGAGACTAAAGGCAGACTCGCTACCCACAACGCCACAACGGTTTATACTATCTATTCTAATAATTATTATAAATGTGACTGTTTGGATGGATGGATGGATGGATGGATGGATGGATGATTGTTACCATTTCACATAAAACTACTTCATGGGTTTGGATGAAATTTGCTACAGATATAGCTTATTACCTGGATTAGCACATACGATACTTATTATACCGAAAAAAGTTGGGATTCCGCGGGGTTATCGCAATACTATATTAACGCACTCAACACACACACTCAACGGCCCCCATTAGGATACTAATATCCTGTGTCGGGGTCCGGAAACATTCACAATGACAAGGACAAATACACCCAGACCGGAAAATATGCTTGCATGGTCAATACAAACATATTATGCTCCGAGCGGGAATCGAACCCGCGACCTGTGGCGTTTAAGGCAGGTTCGCTACCGCTGCGCCACAACGTCGTCATTAATTTTAACGCGAGCAGGGCCGCGGGCACTCCTAGTTGAGAATAAATATGTATATACTAGCGATTCTTGTTCTTATCGAGTTAGTGGCTAACCTAGTGTCAGAGTTATTCAGGTCGCCCGTAGGCCTCTCTTGACCTTCTGACTTATCGATGACCGCGTCGTACTGTGAGTTTGCACCAAGAAACATTAAGCATGCAATGTATCGAAATTTGTCATAGAAAACATATCTTATTTTATTGGCTAAAAACGTGAACGTAAACGTTTGGAATCAAAAACACTGGATAAAATGTTTTAACAGATTTCATGATTTGTGAAAGGTCAAACAAGCTTCGATCGATTGTCAAACAAATTGTGTGACCGATATTGACCAAAATCAGAGTTTTCAACATGTTTTTATGTACTTATAATTATGTTCTGTCAGTACAAACTAACAGTTAATATAGTTGTTATGCCGTATGATCGCTTAAACTTGTTATATAACCGTTGTGGCGTTGTGGGTAGCGAGTCTGCCTTAAGCCTCGACGGTTGCGGGTTCGATTCCCGCTCGGAGCAGATGTTTGTATTAATCGTACAGGCATGTTTTCCGGTCTGGTTGTGTTTGTCCTTGTCATTGCGAATGTTTGCGGACCCCCGACACAGGATATAATTATCCTAATGGGGGCCGTTGAGTGTGTAGCGTATATTTCAAGATTTAAAAAAATACAGAATTTGAAAATAAAAATATTAAAATATTTTCTACGCACATTTTGCAGAGTGCCTATTTTAACCAAATATTTTTATTTCAAGGACACAACACTATAGTAATATAATATATGATTTCCAACTATAGTTTTAGGTTTAATTGTTATAATTTACATACAGGTATTGTTTTCTAACGAAGCAATTTAATATTGAGCCTTATAATAGAATGCTGGAGACCCAAAGGTTTGTTAACATTTGATGTCAATTAAAGCATTGTAATTTGGAACTTGAATTTGTAGAAATTATACTTTACATTTGAAAGCGAAGAAAATAAATTTGTAATGTAATGTATGAGGGTACTATTTTTATTATAACTAGAAGGTAGATCTGTTTTTCCTCTGTCTGGTGATTATACGGTGTAACAAATGGACGTGTTTTATTGTGCTCCCATATTACATAAATATATTGCATAATTACTTCTGGAAGATTCTAAATATTTAACAGTAAGGCCCTGCGCTCATTAGAGGCATGGCATGGCAGAGGATTTTTATTTGACAAAAAAATAGATATAAAACTAAAAATCCTGACAATAAATTTTAAATAACACTGACGCAATATGCCTCAACATCACCATTCAAATTTGAAATTTTTTGTCAATGTTTTAAATTTCTTTTTTCTTACTATAAAAGTTTTCATTTCTGTGTCTGTCAGACAAGACAAGACGCTCAGTTGAAATACCACTTTGCGGCCATCCTTAAGTAGCTTAATAATAACCTTATAAGAAGATATACTCATATAATCTAAACATATACACATAAGGCTTAATAAATGTACAGCGTGCGTGTCGTATTGTGGTAGACCCGACGCTATAAGCGACCCCAAACGTGCCCGGGAAATATAACTTTTTCATATGTAGACTACTATTATGGTAAACTAGAACATTTTTTTTGGTAAAACTAAACATTCTTTTACAATTATGTAGATACATAATGTTTCCCATTTAGACAGTTGCACTACGATCGGGACACACATGCACACGCACATAAATACAAGTAAATTTCTGTACGACCAATACAAATATCGTCACATCATTGCTATTTAATCTTAGCCTTGTCTTTCGACAACATATCTTCATTTTTCATATTATTGTGGTATAGAGACAACGAAAAATCTTAAGCCAATAGTCCCCAGATATCTTGACATTTTGTTAATTTTCAAAGATAATATTCATAATATATATTAGTAAAAGTCAAAGCATATAAACATCAAAACAAATTTGTTATTTCTACAGTCGTAATAAAAAATATAGAAAATGTTGGTTTTCATCCAAGATTTTAAAAAACAAGCGTTCTCAAAGGGCTAATTCCATGGTTAAGGGCACACTTTTCTTTCTAAAGACCATTGTGGGATCTGAAAAAGGAAAGAAAGATCAGATTTATAGCGTTTTATCCCGAAACAGATTTAAGAAACTCTACAAAAGACCAGTAATGTTTTATAGGGATACCCTATTTTGTCAATTTCAAAAATCAGGAAGACCTCTATTACAACGCGATATTTTTGCTGTTTGGGAACCGATTATGATAATTCTTTTTTGATTGCTAAGGTGTGTTTTCCTTAAGGATTTTAATTTTAGAAAAAACTTTATAATATTTACTGTTAAGCGGCATGAGAAAGGGGGTGGGGACTTTGGGCCTCCATAACTCCCATTTACAGAACGAAACGCTAGAAGACGCATGGACAAACTAATATATTATAACCCCTAAATCAGCAAAGCTCTACTATGCATTCTATTCACGCTAATAAATAAATAAACGCAGTAGGATAGTTGTATCCTGTGTCGGGGGTCCGAAAACAAACGCAATGACAAGGACAAACACACCCAGACCAGAATAGGAAAACGTGACTGTATGATCAATTCAAACATTACTTTTTCATGATTTGTTTTGATGTAATTTAATATAAATAATGTTATAGACGAAATGGAATTAATTAAATAAAGTATAAAAGTAACAAAAATAGTTCGTAGTATGTTATTCACTATCAAAGAAATTCTGTGAATATTATTTGAATAGTATCGCGCTTCTTATAAAGTTTGCTGAAGACTTAAAAAGAGAAAATAATGCTGGCGTAAATGATTTTTTTTTTTTTTATTTAAACGCCGGAGGGCAAATAACTCCACTCCACCTGATGGTAAGTGGAAGTGGACTCCACACGCGAAGGTGGCTAATATGGTTGCAGAAGGCGAACTGTACTAGCCATCCTCGCCCTGCCTACCCGCAAGGTGCCTCTTCACGCCTCGTTTGAAGGACCCCAGGTTGTAAGAATGAGGGAACACGTGTGCCGGTAAAGCATTCCATTTTTTGAAGTGCGACAAAGAAAAGAGTTGGCAAACTTCTTAGTTCGCGATGGCATTGATGTTAGTATTATGAAATATTGTAATCGCGTACCGTTGAATGGATCTATTGTCTGCTGTTTTACCCTCGTCGCAGCTTAACCAGTTTTATTGTTACTCAGTTCCCCAGCTTAAAAAAACAGAAGAGTTCTTGTATTCTGGTTACCTTTTATATAGATTTTTAACGATGTCGTAGCCGCAGTTTCTGAACCTATAATCTATATGTAAATTGTGAAGAGTTTCGAACCATTTCGAAAGTGAGCCTTGCTTTACTTTACGTATAAAATATGGGAGAGAAGTGTCGAATGTTTATATTTATGTATAATTATGTCATAAATACATTAAATTACTCTAACACGTTCATATAAAATACGTAGTTATTTTTCACTAGTACATCGAAAGCCTATGATCATGTTACGTTATGGGTCAACGGGTCGCTTGCTTATATAAAAAGAATCAGACAGATGTAGATAACAACTCAAAATAAAATATCTATATTCAAAATAATTCATTTTTCAAATCAATACTATGTTCGTTAGGGCCTCTTCAGTCAAGAAGAGTGCGATAGAACCTATCGCACGCTATTTTAAAATTGCAATTTTATAGCAACATAATTTTTTAACAAACATTCGAAGGGTCAATGCAAGTATTTTATATGATATTGCCAAATCAATGATTGCCTCCGGCTGCGGTTACCTTAGGTTCGGTTAGGGATCGAGTGCAAAAGAAAATTATCGTATTTTTTCAGCGTACTGACGTATTCTCATCCGTGAGACATGGGGTGGACGGCGCTATGAAGCCTCGCTCTCCACTAATATCAGAGAAAACTCGCCGTCGTAGCAATTTATATGGAAATTTTTGGTAAAAAAAAAATTAGAGAGGTTTCAAATTTTTTACACAAAACAGAAATATTGTTATGGAAAACAGAAAAATATTCAGAGGGTCCTCTGTTCTTTGTTATCTTTAATTAAGTAAAATTCATAAGGTATTTTATTCAGTTGAATGAATAGAAGAACCGCAGTACTTTTTATTTATCATAGAAACATTCCTATGCGCATGGTTAATACATCTATTTCAGAGACTTTGCAACAACTATTTTTGTTCCTTTTTATGAAACGCTGATAGGTTATTTAATTGAAATAATAACCAATATCTGATCCCAGTAACAGAGAACTATTGTTTCTACTTCTTAATTTTTTTTTGCTTATTACTCTTAATCCGTTAAACATTACACGTTCCTAGTTTTTACACAGAACGATGATCATCTGACTTCTCCACCGAAAATGTTGAATGCGTAATTCATTGTATAAGAACAAATTGCCTATCAAGAGTAAAAAACTATTATTAGATGTTATGTGATAACTAACGGTAGTTTAACGATGCTGAAACCCAGAAGGACAAACGCCCAGACCGAAACTTGTAATATCAATATATACATCTGCCCCGAGCGAGAATCGACATTGAAGCTATAGACTCGTTACCAATACGCCAAAACGGTCATCAATTACAACAAAGAACAATATCTATGTATATGTTATTGTTCAAGTGTATTCCCGTACGATATGCGAGACCTCACTCTGCTATGCAAATGTGGCTATATGAACATGAGGTTCAATACGATATCCTATAGCAGAACAAATTTGCATCCAAATTAATTCATTTGTCTCGTAAAAAGAATACACTTGCTACAAAAAGCCAATACTAAATTATTCACTTAAATGTAAATACTAACAGTAGACTGCCAGTGACTTTATCTGCGTGGACACCAAATAATCTCAATTAAAACCAATGACCATACAGGCATGTTTTCGGTCTGGGTGTATTATCCTTGTCCTTGTATGTGTTTCAGGACCCCCGACACAGGGTATCACTATCCTAATGGGGGCCGTTGAGTGTGCAATGTTTATTTATTTATTTATATTTAATCAGTAGATCGAATGGTTTATACGATACGTCTGGCATCGGGCTGGCATCAGGCTGGCATTTAAACCCAACCCTACCACCAATGTAGGACCACCACCGGATATACGTCGTATAATCTCTTCTACTTGAAAACTCTAACGTGCTTACTCCGGGTAACCTGAACCATCAATAACCAATTTGGCCATCTCGACATAAACTTAACCACAACTTAAGCCCAAGATTCAAATCTAAGTTAAAATAGTACATTATTTTAACTTTTACAATGAAATACACAATGTATCACAATGTGAATCACAAGAAAACTTGTCTTTCTAAACTTGCACCGTTGCGAATGAGATGAGTTGTTGCAACAATGAAAGTTGGTGGATCGCTACTGTTTGTTTGACTTGATACAGCTGTGTTGTTGTCTCACGTGTTATTTACTTGAAAACTTCGGCATCCGTGGATCCATTTCCATTATTTTTTCGTTTTTTTTTTATGTGAGTGGGCGCAAACGGGCAGGAGGCTCACCTGATGTTAAGTAATCACCGACGCCCATGAACATCTGCAACACCAGAGGGCATGCAGGCGCGTTTCCGACGTTTTTTAGGAAAGAATACGCTCTTCTCTTGAAGGTTCCCAAGTCATATCGGTTCGGAAAGACCACCGGCGGAAGTTGATATATATATATATATATATATATATATATATATATATATATATATATATATATATATATAGTTGTTTTATATAGTTTGCCGGGATGGTCTCGTATGTCCCTTTTAACCCGAGGTCATTTACATTGCCTTTGTGTACATAAGAGCTTAGACTTTTGAAGTCAGCCATTTATTCTTTTAAATTTTAAGCATACCACCTACCTGATGGTAGGTTAATGTTTTAGCCTACGAGCGCTTGCAACACCATGCAGTTGTGGGTGCCACTCACACGTTACCAACCTCGAGGTGTTGGTTCTTAAATGTCTTTTGCGCAGTTATATCACTAGCTACAATGCTCTACGAACTTAAGCAATGTTATAGATATCGAGGGGGCACGGTAGTGCCCCGCCAAGTCGAGCGCGAAGCAAACACTGCCATACCATCTTTACTGAAACCATTTCTCCTCGGCCAAGCCGGCCAAGTCACACAACATTAACTATAATAATAAAGAAATCCCAGTCTTTGTCTAGATTTTTAAACAAGCAGCTCCATCGAGACTTGGCTAATTTTTTACAGAATGTTTTTGGTGGGATAATTTTGTCGAAAATTCCTTTGTCTTTATTTCTGTATAGTGACAGTAAAATTACAAGTATATATGGCTCTACTTTTATGCAAATCAACCTGAGAGCAAGATTGTATTCTGATGTGTACGTTCACAGCCATTTCATGAAATAGTTTATTCGTTGTATAAACATAAAATTTAGTTCACTCTTTCATAATCGTATGAGACACGTACTAGAATTCAATTTTCATAGCGTCAGTTTAGTTTAAGTTTCATTTAAATTCATAAATTGTCTCACGAGTGCGCCCAAAGAGAAGCACTACTGAATATTTTCCTACAAAATAACGAAAAGAACACGTTCTATTTTAAATCCTCGTTGTCTTAAACAAGATTAATATAATTTGTTTTATAACTACTGTAACTTTTTAAAAAGTAAATTATGTTTTCATGTAGAATGAGGAGTCTTGACAACCTGTGTGGTGCATTAGTAACAAAGTAGCGGGGGCACATGTCTATATTAACCATATAGACATGTGTTTCGATCTGGGTAGTTTCGTGCGATGAGTGAGAATGCCGGAGGCCCAATTTCCGACCAATTTCGCTTCCTTTTTTCGCTTCTCATCCCTAGTGATACTTCCAGTATCGTAAGCGTTCATAGGTTGCGGTAACTGCTTACCACCCGGCGGAGTAAGCATATTGTTGGCCAACCGTCATGAAATAAAAATCACTAACTATAATACAAAAATGAAATAAAAGATCCTCCTAATGGGAGCCGGTAGTGAGTAGGCTTTATTATTACATTATCTACTCCATCTTTATTTAAAAAACTTACCTTCTTAATTTAGACAACTTATCTAATGAAGCTGATCAATTAATAACTTTACAATAATTAAGAAAAAGATTGTTGATTTTTTTAAAGTAAACGCTATAAGCTAAATTAAAAAGAAATTTAAGGATCAAAATGAGTTTTCAACAACTTGGCAAAGCTTTTGACAATTTTCTCAAGACAGGGATCGTTGGGCCTAAAACAAGCAATTGCTGACGAAACTTTTGACGTCTTCACTGAAGTAAGTTATCAAAGTGAGAACTTTTAAACTTAATTATACTTTATGTGTATATGTTGTATGTTCTTCAAAATATAATGTCACTTCTTCAAAAAATGACAGAATTTAATTAAAATTTTACTTCACATCTATGTTTTATAAATGGCTTTGCTCAACACTACATAATAATTATATCAATAAACAATTATCAAATTTCATAAAAATGCTGAATTTGGCTTCAAGTAAAACACCTTTCTCATTTGGATATAAAAAATACAGGCTCTGAACTGAAATGAATTATAACACAAAAATTAGCAAACTCCGTGTCAGTAGGCGGACTAAACTAATTACCTTCATCTGTCTATGCTACTTGGAATGAGAAGCGGCCTAAATGACTCACAATTTGCATAAAGTGCACAATTTGTATATTTGCAAGTTCGTACAAGCTTTCTAGTCTTTAAGAGAATTTAAAATATTTGATGTATAGTTTCGTTTAAGAATAATTGATTCGAAAGATAACTGCTAGTAAGTATTGTTTTATAAAGATTTGTTGCTTTGCAAATGAAAGTACTGTGAGAAGACGGAGTTGGGGAGAGGCGCAAGAATCTTGTCGTTATAGTCAATTAGACGTTGAACCTCACCGTCTCATGGTGTACTGAAAATCTATTTGTATATACTACCAAGAAATATAACTCAAGACCACAAGAATCAGGCTTCCGTTTTAACTACCAAAAGTGATCATTCTTCTCTTATCCTTCCCTCTCTGGCTCTTGGGTTGGAGTTTCATTGTGAGCTAAATCAGGAATCGAGGCCATTATTAAAAGGACTTAACAAAACTCGGAGTCTTGAACAAGGTGCGGCGTTTCTTTACGCCATACCAACTGTGCCTACTGTATTAAACTCAGGTATGGTCTTGTATTGAGTAGTGCTCGCACTTCCGGGAGGCTCCGCTAAGTAATTGCTTGGAGCCTTGTATCGGTTACAGAGACACGATATTCGTATCATTGGCAATGTAGAGGCTTCCAACATACTCGAACCTCTTCAATTGGTTCGTGAGATCGCAGTGCTTTGAAGAGCGTATTCAGAGAAATGATTCTACTTCATTTCTCCCTCGCCTTTCCGTACAAGATCTACTCAGGTATACATTTTTTTTTTCTGAAAATAAATGTAAAAGAAAGTCAGAGCAAAACCGTAAGTCGCGGTAACGAATTAAAATTAATACACGAAGAACCGTAATTTCAAAGTAATTAAATAAAACCTCAAATTATTTTCTTTTCTTACCTTAATTTTTTTTCGAATTCAAAACAGGACAAAGTTTTCAATTCAGTAGAATCTTAATTTTATCTATATACAGAAGAGAGTCGTGTCTTTGGATCTTAGGAGCGTATAGAGGGTAATGGAACAATAAAGTCTTAAGTCGTCTTTGCTGTTCGGCTCTCGACCTATACTCGAGCATTGACGTCAAGACCTTGACGGAAGCGCGGCCAGGTTGCCAAAATATTGTAATGGCGCGCTTCTAGTTTCATATCCGTATTCATAGCCGCATACGTTAAAATCCCGTATACATGACGGATTTGACATATAATATGTTAAGTGACATTTGAATTAACATTGAGATTAACAATATGCTTGCATAATAATATGGCACATTCATATACATTTTGAGATGAACAAGAAATTTGGAGTAAGGAATTAAGCTCCTCAGATTATATAAGACCTAAACTTACCAATTATTACTGAAACGATTTTTAATTAAAGTAGGATCCTCAATAGCTCAACCGTAGAGGGGCAGACACCACTCCGTTAACGCGAGAGTCGCGGGTTCGATCCTGAGCCCCGTGTGCTATTGTCGTACCCACTCTTAGCGCAAGCTTCGAGCTTATTTGTAGGGGCAATAGGAATATTACATAATTATTATAAAATTATATAGTATAATAATACCTCGAAAAAAAAGGCATTGCAAATATTCTTTTAAAAAAACAACTTAAAAAAATAAAAAAGGTAAAGTTCGATGTCAGTTATTCTTTTTAAAATAGTTACACAAAATTATTTATTTGTTAATAGTAGATTGCCAGTGAACAATATAAAATATTCAATAATTCTATAGATGACTATAAAGAGAAGTGGCGATGATCAAGTTTCATTCAATAAGCCTTAAATTAATATTAAAGACGTGACGCGCATCCAAAAATAGGTGTCCCTTTGTATATTTGCAATATAGACTGGTCAGACGAAGATCTTATTCTGAAGTTGATTCTTTTGTTCGCTAAAATTTAAGCCAAAATATTATGTGGCTTGGAATAAAATTCGTGCTCTTTTGACGACGTTGTGGCGCAGCGGTAGCGAACCTGCCTTAAACGCCACAGGTCGCGGGTTCGATTCCCGCTCGGAGCATAATATGTTTGTATTGTCCATGCAAACATATTTTCCGGTCTGGGTGTATTTGTCCTTGTCATTGTGAATGTTTCCGGACCCCCGACACAGGATATTACTATCCTAATGGGGGCCGTTGAGTGTGTAGCGTTTATTTATTTATTTATTTATTTATTTATCTTACGTCTCTTATCTAAGTTATCATACTTCTGTAAGAGAACTTATTAAGTAACTTATTAAGTTATCATACTTATGTAAAAGAAGAGCGGAGAAGAAGGAAGGATTAAATAACTAAGAATTACTCAACTGATAACTTCAAAATTGTGACGTTAATAACAATTTATACTTTTATTTTTCCTTTTTTTATGTAAGAGGGCAAACGGGCAGTAGGCTCACCTGATGTTAAGTGATCACCGCCGCTCATGAACATCTGCAACACCAGAAGGCATGCAGGCGCGTTGCCGACCTTTAAGGAAAGAATAGGCTCTTCTCTTGAAGGTTCCCAAGTCGTATCGGTTCGGAAAGACCGCCGGCGGAAGTTGATTCCACAGAGTGGTTGTCCTAGCCATTATAAATTATTATTTATACAATGGTCAACCATCGAGGGCTAGGAAAAATTAAACTATAGCAATTTTATATTAAATAAGCATTTTTAAGTAAGATTTTATTAAATGAACTAATATAATCTGGTTTCCTAGTTACAACACAATACAGTCATCGGAGTAACACATTGAAGCAATTTTAAAGTTTTAATAGTATAACAGAATAACTAGCTCTGTTATAAGCAAGTGAGTTGGACCAGTTTTAGTGGTCGTTAGCATACTGAATGAAGGTAAGCTTCATGTATATTGAACATATGTATAGTTTAGTTCTCCTACCACTAACTGAGCTACTATCATCAATTATGTAAATATATTCGTTCTAGATACATACAAGCAATTGATATTAGCAAACTTAAAACTTTAATAAATAATAATAATAATAATAATATTCTTTATTGTACACATACACACACAGGAAAAAAACAACAAAAAGTTTTATACGACTAAAACAGTAATATGCACAATCAGGCGGCCTTATTGCTAAAGAGCAATCTCTGCCAGGCAACCTGAGAGAACAGAGATATTAATAGATTAAGTTTAGGAAGGTAGGTGGTGTACAATAGATAAGACATAAAGAAACATTTACAGACATAGATAAATATATGTATATACATACATAAATTAAGTAATAAGTAAATCATAAAATAAATAAATAGATTACTAATAAATAATTATAAAATGATATACGTATATTAACATAAATACAATATATTTAGATATATATAAAATACACATACATATGCATACATATATATATATATATATATATAGTATATAGGAGACCATTGCAAGGAAATTGGTCAGACATTGGACATAATTAATTTTATTCATTTAGCAAGTGTTCTTTTAATCGTTTTTCGAATATGCCTAAATTTTAATACAATATTCTTACGCTTAAAAATAAAACTCTTAAGGAAAATAAGAGTAATTCACAATTTTGGTCAAATAAATAAAAAAACGCTACACACTCAACGGCCTTCATTACGATAGTTATATAATGTGTCGGGGTCCGGAGAGTATGTCATTTCTTATAATAATTTTTAGTACACATAATGTACACGCCTACATGCTGTCTCAATAACTGTTTAACTTAATATGAACGCAAATAAACAATACCATGTCAACCCACACGAATGTCATTTCGAGAAAAACGCTTTTGAAAATTTTGAACAACTTGCTTTATATGAATTTTTTATGTATTAGTCAAGTTTTTGGCAATTTCAGATTTATGTCAGTTATTTATACTTATTTTCACAAAAAAATAGTATACAAACTACATATTTCGTATATAATATAACCCAAAACATTTAACATAATACATAAATTGCATGATTAAAAAATCGCTTTTTTTAGAAGTTTTACAGCTTAAAACCCTACAAATATTAAAGAAAAATGTTCTTCATCCATTTACCAACACTTTTGCATATATAACTCAGTTTTTTAATTTTGTGGGTTGACATGGTATTGCTTATTTGCGTCCATATAGTCTACGAACATAATGATCTTTACTTAAAATACATTCATTTATAATATAAACTCAATCAAAAAGCTTAGAAAACTGTACAATAATAATAATATATGTCACGCAGATACTGGAATAGCTGAGAGGTAGTGACAAGTCCAACTTAACAACGCCCCATAGAGTGTAAGAGAATTCATTCTCATGAGTTAACAGGAAAAACGCCTTCAACTTGCGACGTTCTATTTTATCTGAAAGTTATAATAGAAAATAAATCATTAATGAAATAATTCTTCAAGCTATCCATAATTTTAATTGATAGTTAATTTATTATAGAAATTATTGATAAGCATAGACTCATACTAATAATTGTCAAAGAAATTCAACATCGAGGCAACAAAACGAAGATCACAAGCTGGCAATATAATCCCATGAAGTTAGCGTCACAATCTTGCAATATAATCGAATTAAATGAACGTTTGACTAACTTAGTTTCGCTGCATCATTAATTTCAACAATTTAACAATAATCTTTGGACAATTTTTCAGTATGGAAAGGCCGGTTCTTTGTTAACAGTAAGTCAATTTGTTACGTTATTTAATGCGTTAAGACTTTCTTTGTCATAGTAAAAGAAATGCCGTTTTTAGAATAAATTGCTTGTCTAACAGGTGAAGTATGATCTCAATGCAAGTGAAGTAGCATTGTACTGCTGCGTTTCGTTTTAAGTTTTTTTTTATGTTAGAAGTTGGCAAACAAGCATACGGCCCACCTGATGGTAAGTGGTTGCCGTAGCCTATGAGCGCTTGCAGCACCATTAGTAGGTGCCACTCACACGTTGCCAACCTCGAGATATTAGTTCTTAAATCTCGTCCGCCCAGTAATTTCACTAGCGTACAGTGCCCTTCAAACCGGAACACAGTAGTGCCTGAACACTACTATTTGGCGGCAGAATATTTGACACTGCGGTGGTACCTACCTAGCCGGCCTCTTGCAACAAAAGATCGACCACCAGTGTGACTGATTGCACTGGTGGAATAATCTCTGCTTTGACAGAGGTTATCCCAACAGCGGGCGATGGGGTCGTCACATCCCGACATAAGTAGCAATTATTTCCTTCGCATGTTTTCGTTTCCTCTGCTCCTAATTTTCTCCAATCCCTTCAATCTCCAATCCTCAAAAGATATTTCTGGTTATACTAGTAATTATAGACAATTTGACGACTTTGTGGCGCAGCGGTAGCGAACCTGCCTTAAGCGCCACAGGTCACGGGTTTAATTCCCGCTCGGAGCATAATATGTTTGTATTGTCCATGCAAGCATATTTTCCGGTCTGGGTGTATTTGTCCTCGTCATTGTGATTGTGAATGTTTCCGGACCCCGACACAGGATATTACTATCCTAATGGGGGCCGTTGAGTGTCAGCGTCTATTTTATTAGTAACTGCTATACATCAGGCAGGGTCATATATGTTTTTTCATACTTTGGTAGTATAAAAATATAAATCCATACTAATATCATAACTGCGAAACCAAGCCTTTTTGACTGTCTCTCTGCCACGCTTTCACGCTTAAGCCACTGAACCGCTTTAGATGAAAAAAAAAAGGCTTGAAGAGATGAAAATAGGGGAAGAAAGATTGTATGGAGAAGTAATTATTTCTATACTCCATTGAAAGTGCCACATTAAAAATCTTTATTAATGCTGTTATAGCCGAGGGCAGAAGCTAGTAGAAATATAAAAACGTAAGAGGAATAAAAGTAAATAATACTCACCAAGTTGAATTCCATTCAAAGAATCATGAATCATACTGCGAATTGTTATTACATGGCCTTTAGTATTGTTTGCTATATAACATGGAACAGCTAACAGTATTATGTACTTCAGACTACGTCCAAATACGTATGCTATTAGCGATCTTACTTTCTGAAAAATTAAAGCACACATAATACTATACACATAACACTATATAGAGTCTTGTTGTATTCGGCATGTCATTTATGTTTTTTTAGAAGTTTTATTTTCTTACAAAATGTGTCCATTACTTGTTACGTTGTTTCATTGTTTTGATGTTCAAAGTTCTCCCTCTACAGTTTTCTTTTTTTTTTTTATAAACGCTACACAGTCAATGGCCTTCAGTAGGATAGTCATATCCTGTGTTGGGGGTCCGAAAACATACACAATGACAAGGACAAACTCACCCAGACTGGAGCACATGCCTGTTTGGTCAATACAAACCCGCGACCTGTGGCACAACGTCGTCAAATGTATATCCGCCAATGCTTCTCTCTCTTTCTTTTTTTCCTATTTCACCCTTACTATTTCGTACCCTAACTGCTGTACCCATAGACTTTGGATTTTCTTGGCACGCGTTATCCGTACGTGGACAATGACAGCTTATCGTCAGGCGGGTTGTAAGACGTCGGGATGTGACGACCCCATCGCCCGCTGTTGGGATAACCTCTGTCTGTCACAACAGAGATTATTCCACCAGTGCAATCAGTCACACTGGTGGTAGGTCTTTTGTTGCAAGAGGCCGGCTAGGTAGTTACCACCGCAGTGTCCAATATTCTGCCGCCAAATAGTAGTGCTTAGGCACTACTGTGTTCCGGTTTGAAGGGCATTGTACGCTAGTGAAATTACTGGGCGAACGAGATTTAAGAACTAATATCTCGAGGTTGGCAACGTGCGAGTGGCACCTACTAATGGTGCTGCAAGCGCTCATAGGCTGCGGCAGCCACTTACCATCAGGTGGGCCGTATGCTTGTTTGCCAACTTCTAACATAAAAAAAAAAAAAGACGTTTTCGTTTCTACTTTAATATAAGTGTTTTTATGTGAAAATGATTATACTATTTACTATTGTTATTATTCGAGATATATATGGTATCTTGAACACAAGATTACTTACGCTAGGATTATACATATCTGATATATTTTTTATAACCACAATTGTATTTTTCAGGAGTAATATTGTTGATAATCCCGACGTTAGTAGCATAACAATCATCTGCAAATGAAACTTAAAATAGTAAATAATAGTAATGATATTTATTTTTAATTAAAGTTGAATTTGCTTTTATTTTAAATAATATTAGCAATGCGTTTTTTCAAGGCATTAATAATATTCCTATTGTCCCTCCAAATAAGCTCGTAACTTACGTTAGGAGTGGGTACGACAATAGCCCAACGGGGTCAGTATCGATCCTTCAATTCTCGCGCTAACGGAGAGGAGTCGGCCCTTCTATTGTTGCGCTATTAAGGCTTATAAGGGTTAGTTAATTGAGGCTTATAATTTATTATAGAATAAGCCAGCCTAATAAGATTCCACATTTATATCATAAATACTAATAAGTTTATTCAATTCAATTCAATGGGAAATAAAGTCAAGATGAGACAGGAGTAATATCATGACAAGTAATAAACAAGAAAAAAATAAATCATAAAAATATTACCGAAAGACTCATAACCGAGTTGACTTGTTCCGAACATTGATGAAGTAAATCGTAAAGCTTATGAAGAGAAGTGACATCCAAAGTTACTTCTTTAGATAGAGATGTGAGTTTATCCGATTCTTCTCCATCTTTCTTCGCAAATAAAACTTTAGCCACGTGATCCTTTAGAACAAAAACCCTCTTCGAAACCAGTGCAAGTAAATAACATAAGAATATTGTCTCAAGATCGTGAATCACAATTGGCAAATGGATGACGTACATATTAAAAGGCATATTAAATATGAAAGCATTACAAAGGAGGTTTTCAAATATATTATAAATAAGAACTACGCAGGTTCCATATAAATACCAACGCTTAGGAGCTATGACACCTTCAGCGTTTAGGTTTATTTTCTCATCAAAATTTTGAAGGCTAAAAAAAAATAAACGTAATAGCTTATTTTGCATTAATATCGCACTAAGACCTAGCAAGATGTATTCAATGCTTGCTGCAATTTTACAGACGTGCTGGGTTGTAGTGAACATGTTGCCATAAGAAAGATAGATTCCTACGAACAGTAACAAAATTACGCTATAAATATAACTCAGCCATAAAACACATTCTCGATAACCACATAAATATAAACGGTTTACTCCCAGCAATGTTTCTAGAAATAACAAATATTTCAACTGATGTATTATGTTCTTTCCCGAAAGTAAATAGTTATTTCGTTTTGTCGACGACGGTATTTCGAGAAATATTTTTCGTGTATGATTTACCGTCATTTTTTTATACTAAACGACTATCTTCTTGGAAATTTATTTTGTTTATGATAAAATGACCATGATCATTTATTTAATGGAGATTAGTCTGATTAAGACCATGGATAAAACAAATTAAATCAAATTACAGAAATTGATATTGAATCCTAAATGACCTTTTAATACTCGTCGTCGCACGATAGACATATCATTTGTAACTAATTCTCCTATAAACATTAAAAATAAATGTTATATAAATTTCCTATATTCAACAGATTCGAACGATTTAAATTTCCCACGGGATTCAACGCTCTTCGGTAGGCTGGTTATCTCACAAATATATCACTATTTATATCTGAGTATTTTCTACATTATTTTTAATTATAATATTCCCTAGTTTAGTTGGTCATGTACCTAAGTCTTATATCTGAATGCCGATTTACCAAAGAAAAATATTGTTTTAAACATGTATAATACCTTAGTTTTATTATTAATTAAAATAAAAAAAGAATGAGGTTAAAAGCAGTAAAAAAGAAATATGCATCTCTCTTCTCTACTATCACATTTTTTTATGTAAAAGGGGCAAACGGGCAGGAGGCTCTTTTTTTTTTTTTTTTTTTTTTTTTTTATGTTAGAAGTTGGCAAACAAGCATACGGCCCACCTGATGGTAAGTGGCTGCCGCAGCCTATGAGCAGTTGCAGCACCATTAGAAGGTGCCACTCGCGCGTTGCCAACCTCGAGATATTAGTTCTTTAATCTCGTTCGCCCAGTAATTTCACTAGCGTACAATGCCCTTCAAACTGGAACACAGTAGTGCCTAAGCACTACTATTTGGCGGCAGAATATTGGACACTGCGGTGGTACCTACCTAGCCGGCCTCTTGCAACAAAAGACCTACCACCAGTGTGACTGATTGCACTGGTGGAATAATCTCTGTTGTGACAGAGGTTATCCCAACAGCGGGCGATGGGGTCGTCACATCCCGACACCTGATGTTAAGCGATCACCGCCGCCCATGAACATCTGCAAAACCAGAAAGCATGCAGGCGCGTTGCCGACCTTTAAGGAAAGAATACGCTCTATTCTATTCAGATAGACTATTCGCTTTTGAATAAAAATAAATTCGCATAAAACGTTGAAACACCTGTATGGAGCAAGTTTAAAATATCCTAATATAATAAATGTGAAAGTTTATATGTTTGGATATCTGGATATCTGAATCACGAAAAACGGCTGAATATATTTTGATAAATTTGGCACAAGTATATATTCTTTTCTAGATTAGCACATATGATACTTTTTATGCCAGAAAAAATTTTATTTACTTGAACATTATTTTGAACATTATTTACTTACAAATGATTCCTTCATGCTGAAGCCAAATCTAAGGTCACTGCGGTCGAAGTTACGGGCAGATTTTACTAACGTAATATAAGACAAAACGAAGTTTCTATAGTATATAATATTTTCTTGCCGTCGGGATGTGACGAACCCATCGCTCGATGACCTCTGTCACAGCAGAGATTATTCCACCAGTGCCATCAGTCACACTGGTGTCAAATATTCTGCCGCCCAATAGTAATGCATAGGCATTACTGTGTTCCGGTTTGAAGGGCCTGTACGCTAGTGAAATTACTGGGCAGAGGAGATTTATGAACCAATATCTCGAGGTTGGCAACGCGTGAGTGGCACCTACTAATGGTGTTGCAAGCGCTCATAGGCTACGCAACCACTTACCGTCCGTGTTTACTTACCATGCTTGTTTGCCAACTTTTAACATTAAAAAAAAATCTCCAATGTGAAATCACAAACTGCTACATAAACAAAACATTATAATCTCGCAATACAAATGCTAAAAGCTGAAGCTAAAATATTCTGCGTACGTTAAATTTTAGAGTGTTTTTAATGGCACTTTGAGGTACAAAATTATGTATACGCAGTCAACTGAAAGGTACGCAATTCTTTTCCTCGTTATTTGCATCACAAATCGTCCGTACTGTTATTTCTAAATAATTCTAAATAAATTAAAACGGGCTTATTTAAAAACGTAAAAAACTGAGATATGAATTTTTGAAAATAGCAAAAATCAATTTTTTTTCAGATTTCACAAACCCTCCAGCGGCTAGATTTGGACGGATTGCGCTCAAACTTTCAAGATCACCTATTTTTCAGATTTTTCAGATTTTTTTTTTGTAATAATCTTCTTCCGAACAAAAAAGGGATTTTCAAAATCGTACTTCTTCTTTGAAGTCAGTAATAAATTGGTAGCATTAAAAGAATTTAAATGTCCTATGTTTTTAATTAGAAATTTCAGTTTCTCAGGTTATTTGATCAAATGTTAAGGAAAAAATCTATAACACTAAACTTTCCGCTAGGTATCGAAAGCGGTATATGTAGAAGTGTTAACCGCTAGCGATCGAACTTGTAGCTATCACCTAATCACCTATTAATTAACAGCTATTACTGAGGTGTACGAAAACGTGTAGAAAATTGATCGTGTAAGGTTCCACACTTCGTCCTAGCATTATTCCCGGTATTTTATTGTACCCAGGGTCTGCTTATTACTCTTATCCGTATTTGACGGGCTACTAGTCTTTACACAGAGCCATCTGACCTCCGCAACCCTAAGGGCGAACCAGTAACTCATTGGATAAGAGCAATTTACTTATCAAGAGTTAACGATTATTGTCAGATGTTTTGTGATAACAACCGGGACCGACAGCTTAACGTGCTCTCCAAGGCACGATGGGGAGACCCACAGGCAAACGCCCAGACCGAGACAGAAACTTAACAAATATCTGCCCGTGCGGGAATCGAACCCGCAACCGTCGAGACTAAAGGCAGACACCCTACCCACAACGCCGCAACGGTGTCCCGTGTAAGGTTCCACACTATTATCTCGAAATAGAAAATTGTGCGAGTGACTCGATTCGATCTCGCTTCAATGCCTCCAAGTAACAGTTTAGTACTTCTTCATTCGTTTAAAACAACTCCTCAATATTGAAGTTAAAATATTATCCATGTATAGAAAAACTAATTTATTCTTATTTCTATCTTCTTCCTATCTTAATCAAGGTCTTTTTAACCCTATATCAAATCCATTTTTAATCTAGACGTCATATATATTCAAAAGAACTTTATTTACATCTTGTAATTTATGATAATTGTATGAAATTAGTATATCACTCTTGTTATTGATTTTAACTAACTTAAAAAAAGGAAGAGATTTTACGTTCGGCAGTATGTGTGTGTGTTTTTTCATATGTCAATAGATTTTGAAAGTTCCTTTTTATTTGAAAGGGTATAGTTTCAAGTTAGTCTCATTGTCATCAGGTCAAGATCTGAAAGGATCCTGGAGAATTTTAATTTTTTTTTTAAATATGGATGGCAAAGCATTTCCAGAGTAAATGCACAAGCTATTTTATAAAGTGGAACCGCTGATAATGACCACTAATGGTAATCGGCCAACTATTCAATACTTATAAATAGTAAGATACAATTAAGTACTTTAACATGATTGCCAAACTATTATTCATAGCTTAAAAGTAAAACATTTTTTTTTTTATCAGAAATACTGACTTCCAAACTAAAGAGCAAAACAAGAAACGCAACACAGCGGGAGAGCGGGAGGCACGCCACTCAAATTGATTACCTGCTCACTAGGAGACACCACATCAGCAAAGTAGCCAACTGCAAGGTCATACCCGGTGAGAGTCTCACTGCACAACACCGCCTCCTTGTCATGGACCTCCGCGTGAGGCCCAAAGGTAAACCGGTTGAGCGTCATCATCGCCAAATTAGATGGTGGTTGCTTGATGAAGTTAAATCCCAGGTGTTCGCCTCAGCTTCCATCGATAAGTGCGTTGGTGCTGATGGAGAACCAGTCCAGAACCACTGGGACAAGATTCAGGCAGCCATCACTAAGACGGCGAGGGTGGTGCTTGGGTTGTCTAAGGGCGGACGCAAGTTTGACAGGGAAACTTGGTGGTGGAACGACACAGTCCAGAGGGAGACTAAGATGAAGAAAGCCCTCTTCAAAAAGTGGCAAGCGTCCAGATCTTCTGAAGACCGCGACGCATACAGGACCGCGAAACGTGCCACAAAGAGAGCTGTAGCCAGGGCCAGACGAGACCACTTACAACCGCTTTATGATAAGTTGGAATCGTCTGAGGGGCAGAAGCTTATTTACAAGTTGGCACGGTCCAGAGTCAAAGCGGCGCAGGATATCACGAAGTGTCGCTGTGTTAAAGACTCACACGGCAACCTGTTGTGTGAGGACTTCGCGGTAAAGGAGAGATGGCGCTCGTACTTCCATGAGCTGCTGAATAAGCAGCATAAAGAGGTGCAGCCACCAGATCTTCCTCGGAATCAAGGACTAGTGCCACCAATTACGCCTAAAGAAGTGGAAGAGGCTCTTCGCTGCATGAAGAATCGAAAAGCTGTCGGAGCCGATGGAGTCCCCATCGAAGCCTGGAAGGCGATGGGTCTTCGTGGTGTGGGCATCTTAACCAGCCTTTATAACCGCATACTCTGCACTGGAAAAATCCCTAGCCAATGGAGACTGAGTGTTATCACTCCAGTTTTCAAAGGCAGAGGATCAGTGCAGGAGTGCGGAAGCTATCGCGGTATAAAGGTAATGTCCCACACTATGAAACTATTCGAGCGCATAATGGACTCTCGGATCCGGCAGGAATGCACTGTCTCGGAGTGTCAGTATGGGTTTCGTCCTGGTCATGGGACCATTGACCCTGTTTTTGCCCTAAGGACCATAATGGCGAAATACAGGACGAAGAACACGCCTCTGCATTTCCTATTTTTGGACATGCAGAAGGCCTTCGACTGTATTCCTCGCGCGATGATCTGGTGGGCACTGAGGTCCAAAGGAGTGCCAGATACCTATATTGAGATTGTCCGAGACATGTACCGCGATTCCGAGTCCGTGGTGCGGACTGCTGTTGGTGACCACGCAACCTTTCCCCTGTCACAGTTGGCGTGCACCAGGGTCTGTCCTTAGTCCGTTTTTGTTCAGCGTGATATTAGACGAACTGTCTGCAGGCATCAGGGATGCACATGAGCATCCTCCTTGGCTGCTCATGTATGCAGACGACATCGCGCTGGCAGACGCGGACAGGGGACGCCTGGTGCGACGTGTGCAGAGATGGAAGGAGTCACTTGAGAACGGCGGTCTGGAACTGAATGTAGCGAAGACTGAGTACTTGGCCTGCAATACTACAGATCCCCACCCGTGCGCATAGGCGAAGATACGGTGGAGCACACGGATCAGTTTAAGTACTTGGGATCTGTAATCCACACGTCCGGGGACATTGATCACGACGTCAAGGCTCGAATCTCAGCAGCGTGGGCCAAGTGGCGTGAGGTGACTGGTGTTATTTGTGACCCCAAAATGCCGGTTAAGCTGAAGGGACAGGTCTATAAATCCATCATTAGGCCTGTCCTTTGTATGGCAGTGAAACGTGGCCCGTACTTGAGCGACACAAGCGGGAACTGCGTGTCACGGAGATGAAAATGCTTCGGTGGATGTGCGGAGTTTCGCGGAAAGATCGCGTTAGAAACACGCGCATCCGCGGCAGCCTCCACGTCCGTGACATAGCAGAGAAGCTGGAAGAGTGTCGCCTACGATGGTACGGGCACATTTTACGTAAACCGGCTGGCTATGTGGGGAACAAATGTCTTGCCATGCCGCCTCCGCCAGGTCCCAGTAAAAGGGGTCGGCCCAAGAAGTGCTGGCTGGACGTCGTGCAGGTTGACATGCGTACCAATGGCCTGACAATTAGAGATGCCGAAGACCGTGCGAAATGGAAAAGAAAAAGTCGGAAAGCGGACCCCGGGCTCCGAAGCGAACGCTCCGGACGCAACCGGGATTAACGCTAAGATGATGATGATGATGAAGATTCGCAACAGAAGTCAGATTGTCAAAGGCCGATGTTTTATTTAAAACCATTAAAATTATCTGTTTTCTTTTATAATTGAAGAATCGGATTGTCCGTTGTACATTTTTATATAACTTATAATAATATAAAATGATAATAATAAACACTACACACTCAACGGCCCTCATCACACTATCCTATAGTGGTAGCCTGTGTCGGGCGTCCAGAAACACAGACAAAAACTGCGGAAAAGACAAGCTGTATGATCAATACAAACATCTGATCCGAGTGGTAATCGAACTTACGGCTGTGGTGCTTTACGTACAGCAGTAGCAACCATTGCGCTATAATGTTGAACATAAGGTACTTTTTTATATTTTTTTTCTGAAAACTGTAAAAAGGTAAACCGGCTTATTTTCAATAACAGCGTACAGTTTTTAGAAGGCCTGGGTAAAGTATTATCAATTTTCTTCATCTCATTACACGAGTAAAAAGACTATCGAAAAAGTATTTCCTATTTTCCGTACAAGTATTTCCTTTTTCCTATAATATTTGATAGAAAAACCAAAAAAATCCAGTGGCCATAAAATAGCCGATGAAGATAGGTTTCTCTTAAAAAGATGGAAGCTTGTGTGTTTTTATCTACTACCTGGGAGAATATACAATACATGTAATATTTTGGTAAAATAGGAAATTATATTACCCACGTACATCCGAAAAATATCTTGAAATAAACCCATGAATATTATCCTGATTTTAGTATATCAGGATAATATATTTTTACTTGATAAAAGGGTTTTCTTTTTATATAAAATATTTAAAACTTCCCGCGTTTTATTCATACCTAAAGGTAAGCTATATAATATAATGTAATAATAATAATCTAATATTTACAGGCATAATATTATTTTAATGAGTTTTATAAGTCCAGTTTACATTATGTCCAGTGTACATTATGAATTAAATTTTGTTGGAAGATTTTGCTGCAAAGCGCTCGACGGCTTGTGTCACTGAAACAAATGAAGGTTTATTATCTAGTACGACATGTCGTGTTTCAAAGGTAAAGGTGTACTAAGCATGTACTAAAAAAGGGTTGGTTGTGGGTTGATAAATTAATTTTTGAGTAAAAAAGTAGAAAAAGAGATAATATTTTTTGGCCCTGAGGCAAATAACTGCTCCAACTGATAGTCGTTGGAAGCAGAGTCTAAACGTGACGGCAGACGGCTAATACCGTTGCGAAATACGAATTTCACTAGTTTTTTGTATTTTCACTGATTATGTTTTTATACATATTGTATAAAAACATGTTATTATTATTATAAAGTATACTTGCCACCCTTTATTATAACGATTATGAAAAGCTCACTTTTTAACCGACTTTACAAAAAGTTACTATTTTTTCTGTATATTTTGTATGTTACGCAATGTTTTTGCTGGTTATGAAATTGATGATGTTCAGAATCCTTTATAACATATCTTATATTTCAATCGATCGGTCTGACGCATATAATTTTTCTAATGATGTAATTTAAGAGTTCGCAGATACAGAATGGAAATCCATAATTATAGATTTATGATGTCTTTATGTAACTTCGCCTTATTTTTGTATTATTTTATAAAATTAACAATTTTGTTAATCGTCGTAAAATTAAAAACAATATATTTAACCAGATAATAATTCACCACATTAGTCACTACGACCTATCATGAGCCTTACGAATGTGCCTAATTAATAACAGCAATTTAGCTATAATTACATATAAATCTATAATTTTGAAATCTACGTCATCTTAGTTGTAACATTTGTCATGATTAGTCGACATGCTATCAGTGTGGCTCGAGCGGGAGTTGTATAAACTTCTAAATATATATTAAAATAATTTATTTGATAATTTACTTACATAGCCGGTAGTAGAGCCATGCTCCACCTAAAACAAATAGGCCGGCTCGACCGGAAAGCCTCTTACAGAAAATCGGCGTAAAGTTGCAGTAGTAGCAGTAGGTAGGTAGGTTTCCAGCTATGAGTGAGAGTGTCGGAGGCCCAATCTCCCACCTCCTCGGTCTCCTTTCATTTTTCCTTTCTGTTCCTTGGATTGGCATCGGGCATCTGATACTTAAGTATCACAAGCGTTCACAGCGGTTGCGGTAACTGCTTACCATCAGACAGACCGTATGCTTGCTTGCCAACCGTCATTAATTTTATAAAAATGGATGCACTATTAACGAGTAGTTTTACGAATTAACAGTATTGAATGCGTAGTGCCTCTTGGTAAATAGGTGGTGTAGTAGTAGGAGAGAAGAAAATTAGTAAGAGGAGCTGGAGCTAGAATATCAATGTAAGTGTACGTAACAGTACTTACAATACACTCCTATTGTCCCTCCAAATAAGCTCGGAGCTTGCGCTAGGAGTGTCAAGATCGAACCCGCTACTCTCGCGTTGACTATTGAGGCTTCATATCAATACACAATAATTTCGTATATTAGTAATATATACAATGATAATTATTTCATTTATGTTTATTGAACGAAAACTATTAATGAATATAAATTTAATTAAGTGTTGTTATACACTTAAAATCGACACTTGCAAAATGAAATTTTCAAGCAAATCCGATTACACTAAAATTACCATTCCAGTTGTAAATCAATATGGAGCATTTAACATTTAATTATTAAAACATTATTTCTATTAAAATACAACTTCGAAAATTGCAATTTCCGAGCTATTTAAATTAAGTAATATAATTATACAGGCTGTACACGCGACTACTTCCGAAACATAATGTTTTTCCGGGTTAAACTGTGTGAATGTATGTAGTAAGCTTTTTATTTTTATAAAATCCGTCCATAGGTTTTACTTGAAAGAATAACAAACATCCATCCATCCTTACAACTTTCCCTTTTATAATATTAGTGGGATAGAATAATATTTTATTTTAAAAACATGTTATATTTTACACCCCCAAAAACTTTTAATATTCCTGTTGTATTGTCAAAAAAAAACTTTACGTGAGGGGTGCCCGCGGCATACTAATATAGTTTATATTAGTAACAAAGCTCAGTGAAATAATGTATTTCATTAAAGATTAGTAGTAGAGCCAGAGCACAAATGGTTCCCTCATTCTCATATCCTTTGGGGTCACATGCATGCATGTGCATGTGATACTCAAGTATCGCAAGCGTCCATAGGTTTATAGGCCTACCATCAGGCTGACCGTATAAAAAAGAAACGTAGCATTCTTTTGTTTTGCTTTAACTGTTTATTACAGCGCAATAAATATACTTTAATTAAATTATTTGGGTCATTAATTGTGTTAATCACATTAGCGACTAAGTAAAGCATCAATTAATGTAATTACTGAAACAAAGGGATTTGTAGATAAAATCTTATCATGTGTTTCATAGAATCTTTTAATAGATTATTTTTAATTTTATAGATCGTTTAATTGATAAGGTTAATAGTTTTATATAGCCTTTCATATGAATTTTAAAAACCTTTCGTGAAAAGCATACCATACCTTTTTTACTTGGGAAAATACAATTCCGCACTTCCGTGACGGGACTAGATGGTAAAAGTGGCGTGGGGAGTGTGGGAAATGAAGCCATGCGCAATGAGTAAACACAGGAATTCGGCAAAAACCTCAATAAACATATATGCAAAACGCCTAAGCTCCACCTGGTGCATGAGACTTGCCTAGGCCTTAAGGCCACTACCCAGGCCGACCCCTGAGTCGGTCCAAGACAAAGTCTGGCGAACCCTGTTGGCTTCACCAGGCGGCCGAAGGCGTGTCCTTTACCATGGACCCGCTTTTCAAACCTCCCGGGCACGGCAAGCCTAGGGTACCGCAGGGAGGACGTCTGTGGTTGGGGAGGGAAAAGCATACCACCTATTAATAATTAAACGAGAGTTTAGTCGCAAACATTTTTGAGCACCATCACACCACACCAAGATCAGAACAAGGCAACCACATCAAGATTCTTTGTAATCATTATAAGATCTCATACGAAGTCCATCAAATATAAATATGCCATCAGTGTATAGATCCAATTGTTATACACACTGAAAGTGAATTTATCGTCATAACAACTTTAGCTGAATATGGAATATTGACTTCAACACATTATTCCATTATCGGTTTTTATACCAAACGCAATTTACGAGACAGGTTAATTTATTTGCATGCAACTGCAAAATTATTTACTTGCATCTACTAGTATCTGCCTGCGAGTTCGTCCGCAATGATCGTACCATCTGTATCAGCTGATATTTTGTAAGAAAGAAATGTTGAAAAAGAGGCATCTTCTACCGCATCTATTATGGGGAATGTCCTGAGGAATAGTTTGTATTGATCCCGCCGGTGGACTTCACCATCGGACATCACGACAAAACTCGAAATTCCATCCTTACTGCCTTGATGTCTGGAAATCCACAACAGCGCGATTTAGAAGACATTTTCTTCCTCGCACAACAACTTTGCGAAACCAACTTCCGGCGGCGGTCTTTTTGACGGCGGTCGCAACGCACCTGCATGCCCTCTGGTCTTGCAGATGTTCTTGGGCGGCGATGATTGCTTAGCATCAAATGAACCTTCTGCCCGTTTGCCCCTCTTACATAAAAAATCAGAATTTCAAGTGATTACGTCATTAAGCACGTTTGTTGATTATCCCAAATGGAATCAAATACTTTTTCGGGATAAAAATATCCTATGTGCTTGTCCAGATAATAAAATATTCGTGTACTAAATTTCATTCAAACATACGAACGTTAGCAGTTTTTGTATTAGTAGGATTGGACGCCGTAATAAACTCCACGTTCATATTAGAATATTATGTAAATTTACAAAATAGAATGCGGTCTCGTTCGTCGTACTGTAATATAACTATTAGAGAGACTTTTCCTGACGTGACAATGTTTTCTATTTTACAATAATAGCTAGTACATACATACAATTTATTTGTAGTCGATACAAATATATAAAATATTTGTTTGATTTGTTAAAATGTTTGTTTGTTTTAACCGCTTTAAACGATGACTGAAGTCATACATAAATGATGATGAGGTAGTTATGAAAAAAACCGATTTTTAATTTTTGTCTATCTTTCTCTCGGTCATTTGGATCCAATTCCACGAAAGGAATCGACCGATTTAGACGAGATTTTGACTGGTACATAGCTGGTGTTATTTGGAGAAAATTAGACTACTTTTATTGGAACGAAATTCTTTAACGCGGCTTACGGGTAGTGCGATTTGGTAGAAATCGTCACGTAACGAAATGCCGTATGCTATGTGTTTTGCAGTGCGCTGAGCTTCATCTGTCTACTGTCATAAACCAATTATACTACATAGTCGTTTTAAACCTTAATTAACAAGAAATGTTAAAATAGTTTTTTATTTCATAAAATTATAAACAAAACAATGTAATTTTCGTCTAACAAGCATACCCGGGTGAAATGAGTGATATAGCAGATTTCCGTAGCAAAAAAATCTTTCTTGGAACTTTCTACTAAAGTGTAATATTAAGAATTTTAATATCACAGCGAAATGTAGGTATCCTATCGTTACCAAGTTGTTTGAGGGCTCTAAAGCGTAGATTAAAAGTTATCTTCAAAGTAGTTTCAACTTGCTTAGAGTACTTGTAGAAATATTTATACCTGTGTATAAAATTTGTTTTTTATTTTATGATTTTCTCTTCGATTCCCTTGCGTTCATGTTGATTTTCCCAAATATAACTTTCAAACATCAAACTATACGATATATTACGTATAGAATTTGTATATATAAATGTAAAAATATGTATTTCAATAACCATTTGTTATTTAATTTTTTTTTCAAAGGCAGACTTGAAAAATTATTTCATACTGTTCCTAAATCATTTTAATCTTTCGCTTCAAGCACCTATGAATTTTCAAGTGCCAATTTTCCATATTTTTTTCGAATTCATCCCGTGCGTTCGAGAGGATATCAAAAGAGAAGGTTTGTATGTATAAATAAATCAATAAACATAACACACTCAACGGCCCCATTAGGATTGTTATATCCTGTGTCGGGGTCCGAAAACTTTTGTAAATGTAGGACAAGGACAAACACCCTCAGACCGGAAAACATGCCTGTATGGTCAATACAAACATCTGCTCCGAGCGAGAATCGCACCTGCGACCTGTGGCGCTTGAGGCAGGTTTGCTACCACTACGCCACAACGTCGTCAAATGTGTATCCACCAATCCGCAGTGGAGCAGCGTAATCTTTCTCATTACATTACATTGACCATTTGTTATTGTCGTGACAGACTGAAAAAAATAAAAATATGATAAAATAATAACGTATTGTTCCTAAATCACTTTAGAAAACCGTAGACATTAAGGGAAGGTTGCGCATTCGCTTCAAGCACCTATGAATTTTCAAGTACTTAATCTTTGTCTCGAATTCATAGCGTACTTTATGGTAAAGCAAAATACCGAGGTGATATCGAATGCAGGTTTGAGACGCTAATCCGCAATGGAGCATTTAAGAACCAATATTTCGAGGTTGGCAACGCGAGAGATAGCACCTACTAATAGTGCTGCAAGCGCTCATAGGCTACGGCAACCACTTACCATCAGGTGGGCCGTATGCTTGTTTGCCAACATGTAACATAAAAAGAGCAGCTTGGCGGAAAAGTTTCCTAATCCTTCTCCTTAACAGGAAAAGAGGCCTTTACTCAGCATTGAAACAGGCGTTCACTCAACTTTTATTCCTAATTAAAATGGAATGTAAACAATAATAAAGTGCAACCATGTTATGATTCAATGTATTCGCGTGAAACACAAATAGTGTATTGTTTTAGAGTCAAATTTTGATTGTTGTTGTTGTGATGTACGGTTTGCACTGTTTTCCATATATAGAATGGAAACTATTTATCAAAATACATAGCTTTGATTTAATACAATGGCTGAAATCAAACGAAATCTATTTAAAATATTTACGATGACATTTTTTTGGGTGTATTAGAGGTATCAAATCATCTGATTTATTGCAATATATATCGAACTTTCATAATATTAAGTGGATAAATATGTGTTCCATAGAACCTAAGATTTTTCTACAATAAAAAGTATAGCTTGTTCTAATTCAGGTTATAAGATTTCTGCGTGTCAAATTCATCCAAATTCGATAAGTAAGCGTAACAAATATCCCTCCAAATATACATAAATTTTCACAAGCCTTTCTGTTTATAATATTCATTAGAAGAATCACGTATTCTAATTAATATTATAAATATATTATAAATTTGAATGTTGATTTGTCATAATGTTTGTCTGTTTGATTGGTATGCTTTCATGTCTAAGCTGCTGAAACGATTACTATGAAATTTTACACACACATTATCAAGGGTCCAGGAGCGGAAATAGGTTTTGTTTTTTTACTTTTGATACTGAAAAAGTTGCTGTTTGCGAAGGGAAAAAATAACTTAATGCGGTCGTCCAGCATAACAACTCCGCCTCCTGATATTTCTGGACATAATTATGGAGTCCACACAGCCAAAATGGCGCGCAGATCCTAGCCATATAAAAATTCTACTTATTTTTTAAATGGTGTAGACCATTTTTGATGTCCTATAATATTTAACGTAATATTCAGCTATTTCACAGGAAGTTGATTCAATCTGCGTTAACTGTAATTAATTTAACGAGCAGGTGTGCTTAGACGGCTGTCGACTGCCATGGTACTAGCAGGTCCAATTAGCGTTAGAAATATACGTTCTAAATATACACTATGATTACAGAATAAATAGATTTATAAGTCTGAAAACATATAATATTTTTCAGATTATAAAATAAACAGTCACGTTTCATAATTTTCCCATGTTTATTTTTCCAAAGACGATTTTTTCTTTTAAGGAGTTTTAAATTCAATCAAGACCAAAATTCAAATATTGAATAGGTAGTCTGCATTAACAATATCTCTCAATATCTCGACATCATAAGGTCAGATGCCAAATTTTTACAAAAATTACTTTTTAACTTTATTGCATACAGCTTTTTTAATTTGCTTCATATCTTTGTATTATATTTCCATGTCTTTTAATTCAAAATATTGTCTACGAATGGTCATTTATAAATAAATAATAATAAATAAACGCTAGACACTCAACGGCCCCCACTAGGATAGGATATATATGTGTCGGGGGTCCGGAAACATACACAATGACAAGGACAAATACACCCAGACCGGAAAACATGCCTGTACGGTCAATACGAACATCTGCTCCGTTCGGGAATCGAACCCACATGCTGTGGTGCTTAAGGCAGGTTCACTACAGCTGTGCAACAAGGTCGTTTATATAGTCATAACTATGGTCGAATAAAAATTGTAAAATTTGATATCATAATTTCGCTGAAATATTTTAAAATGTCTATTGTTTAAATAATTTCACGGGGCGAGTTGGATATGCATAATACGACGGCCTTTTAAGGACCACTCACAATTATACAGTCGTCTTAATTTAATTTTGCCATAGAAAAAAAGACGAGGCGTGTTGTTTAAACTGTTTGAAATAAATGCCAGACGGGAAATTATTTTTCAATCTACTATTAAGGCAGTAAGCAGCATATTTACCTGCAATTTATAGTAGTTCTTCTATCGTGCATGTATGTTATCTTTTCAATACCCAGACAAGGTCACGTGGCTGGCGGAAAAATAAGGCTCTATAACTACTACCAATACATACATTTCTTAATATAACATTAATATAATCTATTCTGCCACAGATTTCATTTATTTTTATAAACAACACTTCAAACGATATCTCAGACATTTTTAATCTATAATGCGGATGAGGATAATATGATTGCGGGAAAACGTTGAAAGTGCTTCGTTTGTATTATACATCGTATTGTGTAAGTTCTCATTATAAAGAACTCCGCCTCAAGTATTCATACAGAATAAATACGACTGCTTTCTATATATTTTATGCCTTACGATGGCATCGTAATTTATTTTTAAACATCACAACTTTTTATAATAAGTTTGACTTCTATTATGTCTTACCTTAAACAAAAATGATTACTTACAATTTAATCACAACATAGTTGGTTATATATTTCAAGACCCTGTACACAAAAAAACAGCTTTTACTTTTTTAGAATGAATACTAAAGTTAAATCTATGACTATAGTATAACAAAGATTCAAAGTGATAACGTTAGTAAGGAGTTAGGATCGAAATCTAGCGCTTCATAGAAAATTTAGAAACTTAAGTTAATTAGCATCAAAATGACATCACGTTTAATATTATATACTTTTTTTATGTTACACGTTGGCACACAAGCATACGGGCCACCTGATGGTAAGTGCAACACCATTAGTAGGTGTCACTCACGCGTTGCCAACCTCGAGATATTGGTTCTTGAATCTCCTTTGCCCAATCATTTTACTAGCCTACAGTGTCTTTCAAACCGGAACACAGTAATGCCTAAGCACTACTATTTGGCGGTAGAAGCGTGCATTTAATACTTCAAGTATCGTGCGTGTTCATAGGTACGTTGCAGTAACTGCTTACCATCAGGCGGACCGTATGCTTGGTTGGCAAACCGTAACAAAATAAAAATAAATATATTAAACTTACTTATATACTAATAGCTTAATGAAACCTAACATTGGCTTAAAAAACATAAGTTCTGAAAATTTCAACCACTTCTCACCATCATAGTTATCTGCCTTTAATACAAACTGCGAGCAAACTCCAATGCAAAAACTTACTTCTTTTAACGAGCTTTGCGCAAAGTCTGTTGGGTAATTGAAACCAATATCCGTTACAAATTTAACTAATAACAAATCAAGAGCTATTTATACTTGCTTGAACTTACTCTACCCAGAAATTAATAGGCAGTCAGCAAATAGAAAATGTATTGAAACAATTTTTGACTGCATTTTCGAAACATGCAACTCTTGGATTAACCGAGTCAGTCCACTGTTGAGGTGTACTATGAATAATACTTACAAAAACGATATGGCAATACATAGATTAAGGTTTAAATAAATAAGTAAATAAACGCTACACACTCAACGACCCCCGTAAGGATAGTGATATCCTGTGTCGGGGGTCCATATGCAAGGACAAGGACAAATACACCCAGACCGGGCAATATGCTTGCATGGTCAATACAAACATATTATGCTCCGAGCGGGAATCGAACCCGCGACCTGTGGCGTTTAAGGCAGGTTCGCTACCGCTGCGTCACAACGTCGTCTATCGTCGGTTTAAGTAATCCTATTGCCTTTTTTTGTTATTCTATTACAGTTCTTCTACCCACGTATCCTAGTTACTTTTAGTGGATTTAATCACTGAATTAAAATAGCGCGCTATGGAAATTCAATTCCAAATGCATGGTTCTTCGCGCGATTAAACGCCAGGCATACCGAGTAATGGTAAATAATGCAGAATATTCTCTTAATTTTGGGAATAAAATAATATCAATATATGCTATAGTTCCAAAGTCTTAAGCAATCTTTCCATAACATCATTTCTCAGTTATATTTTCACGTCAAAAAATTAAAATTAAGAAGTTGCTAAAATAATATAAAATAAATAATAAATACTCTGTTTTAAGCCCAGAGTAAGCCTGTTTTTAGGATTCCGTACCCAAATGGCAAAAACGAAACCCTTGTAATTTCGTCATGCCCGTCTGTCCGTCTGTATCTCGCAGTCATTTTACTCGGCTATATCTGACGAAATTTAGACAATAAATGTATTCTATGAACCGCTACACGATTTCATAAGTTTCGTATTGCAAAGGATAGCTAACGTGTCCTATCAAACCCCGGAAGTGTGATGTATCGACAACGTCGAACGTTTTCATCTATTCTGTAAGCAGTTTCGTGAAACAAACGATGCATAGTGCTTTATGAAATCCATTTTTGTCTCATTCCGATTTTATTATAGAAATATATAGTTTTTATCATTTTAGGCATTGGAGTAAAACTCCGGGGTTGATAAGATAAATATTTTTTATTATAAAAATTGCAAAAATTCACTAGCCTCAATGGCGCATTCAGCCCTTCTACCGTTGAAGAAGGGCTAATTCCGCTCCGTTAACGCGAGAGATTTGGGTTCGATCCTGACTCCCTTGGGCTATTGATGTACCAACTCCTAGCTACGAGATTATTTGGAGGGGCAAATAGGGTATTATTTGGAGGGGCAAATAGGGTATAGGGAGGGGCAATATGGTTTTAGTAATAACTTCATACCTTATATAAATTATATATTATTATATAGTAGATGTTATTCATAGTATAAGAAAAACAGTTAAAATAAGCACACATCTTAATTTACCTAATTACCTTTTTTTAACCTGCCAAAAGTAATATAATAATAAATGAACATTATCTTGAATATATGCATATTATGTAGAAACAATTTACCCGGTTTTATAATTAATATGTTAGACGTAAAGTTTTAAAACGAGCTATTAAATAAGCTCCTGACAAGTTGAAAGTCAAAGTTTCCCGAGACTTCAAAAGTTACTTGAAAATTTACGCCGCTGTCCTTACATGATGTACTATGTTTAGATAACATTAAAATAAAATATGCCGTTAAGTATGAATATTTATTGAAAGCGATTATTTAATGAATTACTGAAACTGAGTATAGTGACGAAGTTAATGAATTGTAGTCACAGAAATCACAATAATATTTTAAATTAATTTGTTAGTTAGTAATGTAACCATGTTTATCTGAGCATAAAGGGCCGGCTCGATCGGGGAAGTACGGGTAGTCTCACAGAAAATCGACGTAAAGTAACAGCATCAGTAGGTACTGTTGGGTTTCGTGCGATGAGTGAGAGCGCCGAAGGCTCTATCTCCCACCCCCTCTAATCCCCTACCTTTTTTCCCTTCTTATTCCTTCTCTCCTGTTCCTTGGGTAAGCAACGCGCTTCTCATACTACAATTATCGCCAGCGTTCATAGGTTCCGGGCACTGCGTACCATCAGACGGACCGTATGCTTGTATGCCAACCGTCATGATATAAAAAAGTTGTAAATGTTTAAATTAAAGACCGAATACGTATTATTACTTTTTTTGGGACACAACACTGTACTTTTACTGCTTGTTTATTTTATTTCTAAAATATTTTTGTTGTTTACTATTTACTATTATATTGTTTTGTTTTTTTGTACTATAATGCTTTTTAATGTTTAAGTTTTTTTTTGTTAGCATTCTGTTATGTGTCCCTATAAATTAATTCTTTCTTTCTTTCTTATTATTGCTTTAGTGGCTATATTTTGTCCAAAAAAATAAAAACAACGATCAAATCACTTAAAGAAATCATGAAGCAAATGTCTTTCATCAAGTATAACTTCTAGTTTAGTTGAAGCACGTAAGGCATACCGTAGCGGGTCGCTCGTCTCCAAGTATGTTTATTTGTCAAACAGCGGACGGTCGTTTACGACCACAATAAAACGCTACGCAATAAAACTTCAGACATTTCCTTTGGTTTACAGCTACATGAGCGTAGTTTACTTCCATTATTAACTTACAAATTTATATCACGTAGATATTTCTTAATGAATTGCTTCATATTTATACCGCCTTATAAACACAATAACCCTACTTCTAGCACAAGAAACACGCTTTGTTGGAGGAAATAAATTGTGATATGACATTTTTGGAAAACTTGAAAAAGCGTTGCCAATATAGTCTTAATAGCTCAACTCAAGAGGCAAAACAAAGAAGGGCCGACTCCGTCAACGCGAAATTTGCCGGTTCGATCCTGACTCCATTGGATTATTGACATGTCCAATCTTAGTGCAAGCTACGAACTTATTTGGAGGGGCAACAGGAATATTATTAATGACCTGAAAAAGTTTTATCAATATTCTTTTTATTGTTTCTAGTAACAATATAGGAAATCGATAACAGTTCATCAAAAAGAGTTAGAAGTTCAATGTAATGTATATTACATTTTAATCTAGCTATTAATTATCTGTTATCATACCACAAGACAGCTTTCCTCCGCGCTCCATCCGTGTCGTTCTGTATACTCGAACCTCTACAACTGCGTCGTGAGTTTAACGCCGTCGGCGCTTTCTAATGACTGAATACGGCGAGTGTTCAGAGTAATTATTTTCCTTATCGCTTTTTCTTCTTCGCGCGTCAAAAAATAGAATTCCATACCGGCACACGTGTTCCCTCCTTCTTACAAACTGGAGTCCTTCAAACGAGGCGTGGAGATGCCTCTCCTCTCTTGCGGGTAGACAGGGCGAGGGTGCCTAATGCAGTTCCCTTTCTCCAACCATATTAGCCACATTCGCGTGTGGACTCAACTTCCATTTACCATCAGGTGGAGTAGAGTCATTTGCTCCCCGGGGTTATAAAACAAAGCTAAGTCCCGTAGAATAGTAAAGTCGACTAAAAACAAAATGTTACAATAATAAATAACCAATATGTTACAATAAATTACATACAAGACGCTTAGATGTATTCTTTACACCGCTCACCCTTACAAAATACACAAAATAAAGGCTTATTTTGTAAAAGAAAATTCGTCTTCCTCAAAACATAATATCCGGTGTTTGAGAGTATACGTTAACGACCATGAGATACAAGATATTTTTACCTACAAAATAGCCTGTCGACGCACTCGAAGGGTATAGGAGTATATCTTTTGATGTCAGAATTATTAATAGCTTTTTAATTGACTCACCCAGAATTGTTTAATTTCATACATAGATAATATGAAATCTATCAATGATTTATAATTAACTGTTATATAATTATACTTTTATGAATGTAATAAATAAATATGTGCGATAAAATTTGGTAAAGATTTTCACCTGACAAAAAGATATTCATCATCATCATCATTTCAGCCAAAGGACGTCCACTGCTGGACATAGGCCTCCCCAAAGAGTGCCACAATGACCGGTCCTGCACCACCCGCATCCAGCGGACTCTTGCGACCTTTACCAGGTCATCAGTCCACCTTGTGGGCGGCCTGCCCACGCTGCGCCTTCCGGTACGTGGTCGCCACTCGAGAACCTTTCCGCCCCAACGGCCATCGGTTCTACGAGCAATGTGCCCTGCCTACTGCCACTTTAGTTTGGCGATTCGGAGGGCTATATCGGTGACTTTGGTTCTACTGCGGATGGCATCATTTCTGATGCGATCACGCAGAGAGACTCCCAGCATAGCCCTTTCCATTGCCCTTTGAGTGGCTTTGAGCCTTCTTATGAGGCCCATGGTGAGCGGCCACGTTTCGGATCCGTATGTCATCGCTGGCAACACACACTGGTCAAAGACTTTTGTCTTGAGACACTGCGGAATAATGGACGAAAAGATGTGATGTAGCTTCCCGAACGCTGCCCAACCGAGTCGGATTCGACGATTAACCTCTTTCTCGAAGTTGGACCTACCTAACTGGATAGCCTGTCCTAGGTATATATAATCGTCAACAACTTCGAGTGTAGAGCCTCCGATTGTAACGGGAGTTGGTGCTACATGGGTATTTGACATGATCTTCGTCTTATCCATGTTCATCCTTAGACCAACTCGCTCGGAAGCTTTACTGAGGTCATCGAGCATAGTACTCAAGTCCTCCATGGTCTCAGCCAAGACTACTATATCGTCAGCAAACCGAAGGTGAGTGATGTACTCGCCATTTATATTGATGCCTAGCCTTTTCCAGTCCAGAGTCTTGAAAACATCCTCCAGTGCAGCGGTAAATAGTTTAGGAGAAATAACATCTCCTTGCCTTACTCCCCGCTGCAATGGAATAGGTTTCGAGCTCTGGTCCTGTAGTCGGACTGACATGGTGGCGTTCTCGTATAAACACTTCAGCACTTCGATATAGCGGTAGTCTATTTGGCACCTCTGGAGAGCTTGTAATACAGCCCAGGTTTCAATCGAATCGAAGGCTTTCTCGTAGTCCACGAACGCCAAGCAGAGAGGCAGGTTATACTCCTCAGCCTTCTGTATAACCTGACGAAGCGTATGGATGTGGTCTACGGTACTAAAGCCTCTTCGGAAACCGGCCTGTTCGGGAGGCTGGAAGTCATCTAGCCTGCGTGCGAGATGATTCGTAATTACTCTTGAAAACAGCTTATAGACATGGCTCAAAAGTGAGATGGGTCGGTAGTTCTTCAATAAGGTGTAGTCACCTTTTTTGAAGAATAGTACCACCACACCTCTACTCCATGCCTTTGGCGTTCTCCCTTCCTGTAAGACGGAGTCGAACAACTTCTGAAGGGCCATAAGGACCGGTGTAGCACCCGCCTTCAGAAGTTCGGCTGTAATTCCGTCTTCACCGGGTGCCCTGTTGTTTTTGAGCTGTTTAAGAGCCATTCTAATCTCGTACAGGCTGATGTTCGGGATGTCTTCGGTATAATGTCGGGTCAGCCTAGCTCTAGGATCTTCCGCTAGATCAACTTCGGGTCTGCTAGTTGACGTGTATAGCTGTCCATAAAAGCGTTCTATCTCACTCAGGATTTCAGGTCTGGATGAAACGATTCTACCATCTTCAGTTTTTAATTTGGCGAGCTGGCTCTGCCCAACAGACAGATCTCTTGAGAACACCTTAGAGCCCTTATTCCGTTCTATGGCCTCTTCAATACGATTTGTATTGAATTGGCGCAGATCCCGGGTCAGGGACTTAGATATCTGTCTGTTGAGCTGCCGGTACAAAGTCGCATCGGCTGAAGACTGTAGAACCATCCTACTCCTTTCCTCGATGAGTCTCTGAGTGGAGACAGAGAGCCTTTTGGTTCTGTTACTCTGTTGAGTCTTAAAGAACCTAGACCCAGTACTATGGACAGCTTCCACAAAGCCGTCGTTGTATTCGTCCACATCGCCGCCTAAGCAATCAAAACGGTTTTGGAGTTCTAGCTGCAAGCTCTCGGGGTTTTGGATTGGGGCTGTTGCTGGACGGAGCGTAGACTTCATCAATCGAGAACGCTCTAACTTAACACATATATTCAATGTGCCTCTTACCAGACGGTGATCACTTCCGGTTTTGACCATACTGATCACAGAGACATCATTGAATATATGCCTTTTTGTCGACATGATGAAGTCAATCTCGTTTTTTGTAGCACCGTCGGGACTCATCCAGGTCCACTTTCTGTGCTCGCGTTTCTTGAAGAAGGAGTTCATCATGTAGAGTCCCTCCCTCTCCAAGAAGCCAGCAAGTAGTTGGCCCCGGTGGTTCCGACTTCCAACTCCAAATTGCCCCACTCTCAGTTCTTCACCGTCTCTCTTGCCCAGTTTCGCGTTGAAGTCCCCCATAACAATGGTGAAATAGGTTTTGGTGCTCTGCATGACTTTCGAAATATCCTCATACATAGCCTCCACCTCGTCGTCGGAGTGTGCCGACGTCGGCGCGTATACCTGTATGACCTTCAACGAGTATCTCTTGGATACTCTGAGTACAAGGTATGCCACCCTAGCCGACACACTCTCGATCTTCACAACGTTGTTTACGAGGGACTTGTGGACGATGAACCCGACACCTCCCTGGGACTGTTTGTCGCCCTCCCGGAAATAGAGCAAGTCGCCGGATTTTAGGGTTATCGTGTCCTCCCCCTCTCTTCGGACTTCAGATAGCCCAATGATATCCCAACGCAACTTGCTTAATACTTGCTCCAGTTCAGCTATTTTTTCGTCGGTCCGCAGTGTACGCGTGTTATATGTTGCCAGGGCCAGGAGTCGTCGTTGGTGGTAGCCAGATCTTAGCCGGAGATTCTTAGCACCCCTGACCCCGCGAGTACCCTGGCCGCTACCATAACCAGAGCACTGGGGGTCGCCGGAAACTCGGGGCCGTGGTTTGTGTGCGTATTGCATGGGGGGTTAATGCCATAATGCCATAATCGCGGGTTGGCGATCGCAGTGTCTCCACCGCACTATAGGGATGCTGCTGCCCATCCCCCAGTGGTCTTGGTCGTAGTTTAAGGACATATCCGGGTCCAAAAGATATTGTCTAACAACAATTAAAAAAAGTGATATTATTTGACAAACAATATTCAAAAGTGTACTGGAATAAAAAAAATATAGTTTTAACATGGTTTTAATTATGTATCTATGCATTATAATACTGAAAACACTTCACATAAATGATAAGCACAAACGATCATCTCATGATGTTTACAATCGCTTAAAGAGCCATTTCTGAAGTTTCAAAATATATGTATGATCCAGGGATGTGTTTGGTAGTTTGGAATTGATCACGCGGAATATTAATCTTTAAACAGATAATTTAATTTTTTTTATGTAAGTGGGCAAACGAGCAGGAAGCTCACCTGATGTTAAGCGATCACCGCCGCCCATGAACATCTGCAACACCAGAGAGCATGCAGGTGCGTTGCCGACCTTTAAGGAAGGAATACGCTCTTCTCTTGAAGGTTCCCAGATCGTATCGGTTCGGAAAGACCGCCAGCGGAAGTTGAAATTTAGTAAATGATTAAACAATAGATCTGGTTTGAATGCTATTTCGCGTCTTTCGACCGGTCAAACTGCATAATCTTTGCGTTGACGGTAAAATTTATACTTAAAATGTAGGCCAAATTATATACTAATAAAAATGTTGTACGTTAACGGTACAGTAACAAAATAATTTAAAGTCGTAAAGGGTTACTTTTTATTTACTGCAACAAATACAGCTAAATGAAAATGTCACAAAATCCCACACATTAAACTCGAACATTCACACTAATTAGGTATTCGGAATGTCCCTCGATTCACGGTTCATAAACCTTTTATTGGACACACGGTGCATCCCATCGACCAAATATGTCTGATTCTCTTACACGTGCGTTCATTTTATCCAATTGAGTTTTATTTCAGCATTTCCCTATATTGTTGCCAAAAAAAGAGTAACTTTTACAGATCACTAGCTTCCGCCAGCGGCTTCACCCGCGTGAATATCGATTTTAATCCAAACTTTGAACCAATTTACACAGTTTGAACGTCATATTTATTTATATCGAATCAAAATTACGAGACTTCCATACAACTTTTCATTGAAAGGGGGACCCATTCAACCCCTTACAATCCTTTTTTCACGTTAAAAAGTAGCCTTTGTCCTTTCCCAGGCTCGAGACTATCTGTGTACCAAATAATATTGAAATCAGTTCAGTAGTTTTGGCGTGAAAGCGCGACAAACAGACACACAGAGCTACTTTCGGATTTATAATATCATTAAGGAAGTAAGGATAAGGATAGTGCAATCAATTATATTTTTGACATTTACCAAGTGAAACGCCGCAAAGTGAAACTACTCAAGACGTATAACTAATTAAAGGTTTTGCTTCGGTCATATCATATCGTTAAATAATTTACTGTATAGTTATTATTTATAAACAGAGGATACTAATATAACGTTTAAAAAGTTTAAAGTTTGAGAGAAGTTTGTTTTTGTGGTAAGGTAATTAAATGCCCACCTGGTAGCTACCACCGTAGCATTAAATAAATACCAGTCAAGTGTATATTGGACCATGGACCAGTGAGGTGACCATTCAAAATAAAGGTTGAAAGTTCTTTTGACGTTCTACAGCCTAAAATTTTGCCAGGTGCGAAACAATTTTTGTGATTTTAGTAGCTAATTCCACAACTTATTAACTACTGACATTTTACCGGCGTCGGGATGTGACGACCCCATCGCCCGCTGTTGGGATAACCTCTGTCACAGCAGAGATTATTCCACCAGTGCAATCAGTCACACTGGTGGTAGGTCTTTTGTTGCAAGAGGCCGGCTAGGTAGGTACCACCGCAGTGCCAAATATTCTGCCGCCAAATAGTAGTGCTTAGGCACTACTGTGTTCCAGTTTGAAGGGCACTGTACGCTAGTGAAATTAATGGGCGGACGAGATTTAAGAACTAATATCTCGAGGTTGGCAACGCGTGAGTGGCACCTACTAATGGTGCTGCAAGCGCTCATAGGCAACGGCAATCACTTACCATCAGGTGGGCCATATGCTTGTTTGCCAACTTCTAACATAAAAAAAAAAAAAAAAAAACCAAAAAAGCTATATATATGTGCTGCCATATTTTTTATATATTTTATTAGTTAGTGATAAAATTCTGTAGCGGTTCATAGAATACACATATTCACTAAATTTCATATAGATAGAATAAATACCCTACGAGTAAAATGACTGTGATACACGGATTCACACGGACAAACGGCTCCGTTTTTGCTATTTGGGTACGGAACCCTAAAAAGCATAACGTAATTTTATTATCTCTGTTAAATGTTAAAGAAAATACATTTTCAGTTGATGAAAGCATAATAAATGAGCCAAAAACAAGTAAAACTTGAATTAACAATGTCTGCCTTGTTTCGGGTTTCAGATCGAAAAACATTTATAATATTGTATTTCTATAATACAAGGGTCGTTCTGTCAACGGCACGTTGGGAACACCAACCTCTGCCCGCAAGTCGGTGTACAATAATAAATTTTATTAATTAATTTAATATTTCAGTGAGCTTATTAGTTTTATTGCTTTTTAAGGGTTTTAAAAGCTGTTTCTCAAGTTTAACTGGCACTTTACAAACTATTACAAATTAATCTTACAAAAACGACGACTATTACAACCCAGTGGTGTGAAACTGTCCTAATCGCTAGTGGTTATGGGTTCGATTCCGCTCGAGTTAGGATTTTGTATTGATCATACAGATTTGTAAAACAATCAATTCTATATGTTAAAGAATATTTGTATACAGTAAGAGCTATAGGAGATATGCTACTTTTAGTTGTATTGTACTTTTACATCGACGATTACGATCGAACGCAGAGGGCTGCCAAAACGCGACGTACCAGTGAGAAATCGTCGATCGAATGCTAAATCTAGCATGTCTGCTAAAGCCCAAATTGATTTAGGCAAAATGCTGTATATACAGTACAGATATGAAAGTATTATCTTCTGAACTAGCTATAAAATCAAGTAGGGTTAGCAGAAATGTGTGTTCTAAGAATACAATATAATATGTGTGTTATATATAATTTTATAATGTACTAAGTGCGCCAGCACGTGGTTTTTTTTATGTCAGAGGTGACAAACGTTCATCAGGCTCGACTGATGCTACTGCTGACCTCGAAACGCGAATGACGAGCAGTCACTTCACGAGTCTTTCCCCAGCCTACGGTGGTATCTAACCAGGCAGACTTTTTTTCTCTAAGCCCTACCGGCAAATTTTTCTTTATTGCACGGTACAGTAATTATTTTAAATTTATGTTAAAATCGGTACAGCCAGATATTAGACCAAACAAATAGACAAAGAGACTGACCGACAAAATTATAAAGATTGATTTTTTTATGTAAATACCGTACATATTTTACGGTACATAATTAATTTCAAATTTCAGACAGGCACATCAATTTCATTTATTTATATAGATTTCGGTAACTTTTCATTTCTTAGACTATATTTATATTTAATGAATTTGCGAAAATCGTATATAAATGATTAACTCATATCCTTATAAGAATTTATAATGTGATAAAATGAAACTCAAAAGCCTGCGGAATTATTAAGCTTTTAATTAATTTCTAATTCTTTCACAGTATTACAAGTACTAGAATTATGGAAGTTTAAAGAGAAAATACGAATAAAGCTGGTAGTTTGCTCTTTTCATGGTTATTAATTGGATGGGCAGATGGCAAAGCAAAGATAATTAGGATTTGTAGCAGCTAAAAACAACCTGGTTAGCAATAGTAAACAGTTACAGATGAAATTAACGAACATCTAACAAGTGATAATCCTATAATAGTATAAATGTTTTGATTTGACTAAAATAAATCACAGCATGGCTTAAAAATCATTATGCACAGACCGTCTGCCTGAAGTAAAATGATTTTGTAGCATATTTTACAAAACTTAGACAGAAACTAAGACAGAAATCCTCGTGAATTTTTTCCTTAGCCGGCCCATTCATGCTTAAAACTTCAAGCAATTTTATAATTTTTTTTCGTTGATTTTGTTTAAAGATCGGTAAGTGAAGTAAATTTTCTTAATAAAATGGACGTAAATTTGGATAAACTTATTTTAAAAAGAATTTATATTTATTTTGTAATATATGTATTACGCGCACGCGACCTCAAAATATTTTACCAGACTCAAATTACATATCAATAAAATGTACAAATTATTTTAGTAAAATGTATTCGGTTTATTTTATTTAAATTAATGAAGAAAATGATATCGTGGACAGCTGTTACCAAAGTTATGGCTGCGACATGTCCCTGACTTTATGACGCTTTGAGTAGCAGTGACAGCTTGCTTTCATTCCAAAGGAAGGGTATTATCATAGAGTAATAAAATCTGTTGTCATACTATGGGTATGATACCAAATCATACTTCGAGTATATACTGTTTGATAATATACATATTATATTATTTATTGTTGTTTTTTCTTTTTTATAAATATATATATACCAATATCAGGAAAGCTAAAAGCTTAACATCTTTTAGAAATTTATTAAAAAATCACTACATTTCTAACCAAGTTTTATAGTAGTTGTTTTATTCCTTAAATCGGACGAGTAACGACGACATATATATTTATTATACATATGTATGTAGTTTATTTTATGACGATATCGTATGTAGTTTATTTGGTTTTTAAGGTATTTATGTATTATATACTACTACACCACCTACCTTTTCTTCAGTCATTCTCAATATATCGTAGGTTGTCTGGAAGAAATCGCTACCTAGCGATAAGAGCGCTTATTTGTATTACCGAAACTTATATCTAATTTGTCTGTTTCTTTTTATTTATGTGGTGTACAATAAAGAGTATTCTATCTATCTATCTATCTAAAATTAGGAATGCTTTTTTTGCCCCTCCAAATAAGCTCGATTCTTGCACTAGGAGTGGGTACGTCAATAGCCTCAGGGGGTCAAGATTAAACCCGCAGCTCTCGCGTTAACGGAGCGGAGTCGGCCCTACCTACCGTTGAGCTATTGAGAATTCATATTCATATGAAAGAATAAAAGGTTGATTTAATCGATATTCTATTATTGGAAATAGCTGGAATCAAGTACTTTCTACTTTAAATAATAATGTACAAAATCACAATTTTTTTGATTACAGTTGAAACGAAACAAATAAAATATTTCTACCAATCAAAATGTAAAATCAGCCCGGTAGCCACATATAATTAAAAATAACTAAATTCGAAATCTTGAATCTCGTACCAAGCAAAATATAAAGAGTGAACTTGTTTAATCAGACTGTAATTCCCTAGAGAGAGAAGAGTCTGCCAAGATAAGTTTGTAGCTTTTCAATTTTCCTTCTTGAAATTACCCGATCGATACTTCAATTAGATAAATAGACACAACTAAGCTGCTTTTCTGTTGACTTTTTTTATTTTTCTGACGCGGCAAAACAATATTGGCTAAACTGTACTTTCCAATTTTATATTAATAAAAATAGTTCTACAGAAAATGTTCTGTAATATTTCGAATGGAAAATATTGTAAGAAATTCAAATTTAAGAAATAATCGAAGATCGTAAAATGTCAGAGAAGTCAAAAAGAACTCTTTAAGGGTTAGCTTCAAAAATACGTTTCATATTATAAAACGAGACAAATTTGCCGCAAGAAAAAACTAAAATCGTAAGTATCGATCGATATATGCTACCACTAAGCTACAACTGAAAACTTGGCCTTCCTTTAATTTGGAGATTATTCCACCAGTGTAATCACACTGGTCTTTTGTTGCAAGAGGCTGGCTAGATAGGGTGCCACAGTAGTAGGCTAGTGAGATTACTTAAGAAAGGCAAAGGAGATTCAAGAACAAATATCTCGAGATTGGCAACGCCTGAGTGGCACCTACTAATAGTGTTGCACGCGCTCATAGGCTACGGCAACCGCTTACCATCGGGGGGGCCGTATGCTTGCTTACCAACTTGTAACATAAAAATACATAACGTTTAACTGTAATAGTTATCTTAGGACATATAATTTATTGTAATTGACAAAGGATAATTTATCACAATAAAATAAAACGTCCGAACTTCCGAGCGTCCAACTCGTACCGCTTTATGGCGCTCTCGCCTCGGGCTTGGGCGCTTAGAACTCATACAATGAAATAAACTGGCCGGAAACAACGTATCCAATTAACACAACCAGAATGATTGGTGCTACACTGTTTACTTTATACGATGGTAATTTTGCCGGTGATAAAAGATAATACAAAAAGGTTTAAATTTCTTCTGTAATTTTTGAAGTATCTATTGTGGTGCACTTCTTTATAAATATTGAATACTAAATTCAAGCCTCAATATCTCAACGGTAGAAGGGCCGAATCGACTTCGTCAACGCGAGCGTCGGTGGTTCAATCCTGACCCCCTTTTAAAGCTGAAGCTTCGAGCTTATTTGGAGGGGTAATAGGAATATTAGTAATGCCTTGAAAAAGCATTGCATTTAAAATATATATGTGTAATTATATATATATATATGACTACGGAAAACTACATAATATGTACTCTTTACCATTATAATTATTCAGTGCGTCATACTTATCTATTTTTTTTCTTTCATTCTCTATTTTTCCTAACAATTAGTGTAAACTTGTAGTAAAAATTTTAAATTAATATAATTTTGTTTGAATAAAACTGTAAAAAATATTTATTCTACGATTTATTCGTATAATTGATGTAAACGTATTTGAGTATTCTTGACATTAGGGTTTTACATTTCATACTTGAAATACTATTGTCAAGTCTGGCATAAGAATAACTAGATTCCAATTTATTTGCTCTCAGAACGTGGATTATATACAGGAGAAATACAAACATTTTTTCTAATATTTATAAAAAGATAATACTAATCTATACAAATAATTATATATAAGAAAGCAAATATAATATTATTAATTGTATATAAATGTAATAAGCCAAAAATAATACTACGGTTCTTGTTTTCAATACGTAAAACTTAAACAGGAACAACTGGATCATTTTTTTAATATATATTATATTATATGAATTATATAATTGTTATAATATTTTAAATAAATTAATAGTATATATTATTATTATTGTGTCATATATCAAATACTAAAACAACAAAATATTTTATATTTATATTCGATGGAGTTCGATTAATATGAAGCCGTATTTAATTTCAATAAGTGGTGTAAAATTTTATTCTGGAACACGATACAGTTATAATAGAAGCTTTCAAAATACGGTTATTAAAATACGTTAAATTTTATAGCATTAATTGGTATTGTATGACTCAATATTATATGTAGATTTTGCTTTTTCAACCATATAATATGTTTTATATAATAATAAATAAATAAACGGTACACACTCAACGGCCCCCATTAGGATAGTTATATCCTGTGTCGGGAGTCCGGAGAGAAATTTGACAACGACAAATGTGGGTGTACCACACCGGAAAAAATCCCTGTATGGTCTATTCAAACATAATCATGCTCTGAGCGGGAATCAAACCCGCGACCTGTGGCGCTTAAGACAGGTTCACAACCGCTTCGCCACAACGTCGTCGAATATATATGTATATTATATTTGAAAATTGTTGAATAACCACAACTTATATTTTTGACAAGAATCATAATACGCCATTCATGAAACATCAAACAAACTATATTTCACATAGATACTATTATATTTTAGATCACATCCACATGGAAAGCAAAAGACTCTACCACCATTTTCTCGCTGGTGAGAAATGGAATGGAGTCTAAATGGAGTAGAACATTCCTTATGTTTGGGTCGTGGACTACTTCTTTTACGGCAAACTTTTAATTTGAAATAAGTAATTAATACTTGCACCTTTTACAGAAATATTGATATCTGGTAAACATTGATAAAATAAGAAAATAACGCTGCAGAAAAGCGAGCAGCACACGAGAGCTGTCTAATTATGTAAATAAACATAAGTGCACGCCAAGCGCGGAGTTCTAATTGAGAAAGCATTCAGATAAATATGAAATTATTTTCGTAGTTTTCATATAAATGACTAAAAGTTTGTACGTTTAAATTTTAAAACGCTTGCTTGTTTTTAATTTATTTTGTATATCTTGTACGTTTTATCTTTACAAATAAATTTTACAACAAAATTTGTTTTTTTGTTACATTGTGCATTTTATTTTAAAAAACATACTCACTTATATGTAATGTAGTGGTAGCAAAACATATAAAAAAAATGCCAGTAATTGTACAAGGATCAACTATTCACGAGCATATAGTGGAATACACAAATATACCGTAGTAGAGCCATGCTTCTCCCAGCACAAATGGGCCGCCTCGTTCGGGGAACTACTACCTTCCCACAGAATATCGGCGTAAAGTAACTGTATTTTTGCGTTTCGTGCGATGAGTGAGAGGGCTGGAGGTCCAATCTCCCACCGCTCCTTTTTTCCCTCGTGCGCATGTGATACTTGAAGTATCGCAAGCGTTCATAGGTTGCGTTGACTGCTTACCATCAGGTGGACCGTATGCTTGTTTGCAAACCGTAATGAAATATTTTAAAAAATATATATATATAGATTAGGGTTGCCCTGTTAATGCTTTTTTTTTGTATTCTAAGTTTTAAAGAAACACACTTATAGACTATTGGCGTGCAATCACCAGTATTGCACAATATTTTTGATGGTACATGGACCTAAGACTATAGTAACAGTTTAGTATCAAGCGGGCCGTACTCTATCTTCACTACATAGTATAAAACAAAGTCGCTTTCTCTGTGCCTATGTATGCTAAAGCTACGAAACGAATTTTGATGCAGTTTTTTTAATAGATAGAGTGATTGAAGAGGAAGGTTTATATGTATAATAACATCTATTAAATAGTGGAGAAAAAATTTTTTTTTTAGGTTTCTAATGTGATGTCATAAATAATTACATTTAACGCGTGCGGGCCACGGGCAGTAATGAATAAATCAAAACTACTGGATCGATTTTAATCATTTTTTCAGTGAATGACATAGATATATATTTTATACCCGTGCGAAGCCGGAGCGGGCCGCTAGTACAACATAAAATCTAACGACAAATCAAGAGAATGAAGAAAAATTTCTTTTACCTTTAAGCTAATGGCAAAATATTATCTTTTCATGTCATATCGCACTACTAGACAGCACTTTAAGTATTTTTTAGAGTGTCAACTAGAATATTACGAAGTTGAAAGTTAAACCTGTTTTAATTTAATTCATTAAGAAATTTGGTAAGCTTAAATTTCGGTCGTTAACCTTTTTATTGTGAGTAGTTTACGAAATTGAATTTGAATTGAATGAGATTTGTGGTTTTAATTTAGCCAAACTAAAGCCGCAAATAGTTTTATTTCTTTAATTTCTATACTAAAGCGTCTGAATAGTTCTGCCTTAGAGTTCAATCCCCTCTTCAATCAAGTCCAACAACAGTAACAAAAACGTAATCAAGACACAAGAGACAAGACTATAGAAATCAGAATTTTTATACTGAAACAATAAATTGCAAAGTCAATTACTTTTTTTTCATAAAGGATTATGTTGCAAGCAATGCCGACTTGACTTGGTGAATTTTTAATCTATAGGCTATATTACTTCCGAGAACTATAAGAAGACCCTTTCTGTTGTCCCGAGAAATGAGCATACTCTACCAAGGAAGTTCTTCCCTTACACACAATATACTTTTACGTAAATTAACAACTGCTAATACTGTTGCGTTTTTTTAATACGGATGAGAATTTAAAACCAACTTTAGATAAAAGATTTTAGCAATTTTTTTTTCTAAAGACAACTAACCAAACTCTTATTTTAAATTGAAAAAATCGAACTAACGTAACCCTACGATTTCCTTTATTAAGATACATTAATAAATCAATTTAATGGCCGCATAACTTTTTAATTATTAAAACACAATTCCTTTTTAACATTTCAACTAAGATAAAATAAATTTAAGTAGTACTCTGCTCTAACAGTCCTTTCTAATTCATTATGCATTTAAGCCTAACTTTCTGTAATTAATATTTGATCTCACCCTAAAACTCTTCGGGTAGTAAGCCGGTCCCTTTTTATCGTGCTTGATAAAATCCATTTCGCTTTATTGATTATTAAAATAAATTAATGTTTTACCTTTTTACAAATTATTTCTATGAATTGCAGTTTGGGTACAAATTCTGTGGCATGTATATCCTCCATTTCGCTGTGGAATATGCGCCGTCTTCAGCAGGCTTAACATTACCTCTTGCGATTTAAATGTCTTCCAGTACATATTATTCATATAAAATCTGAATGTCAGAATTTAATTTAATTTATTTTGAATCGCTATAACAGTTAATGGCAAGCCCTCAGGTAACGATGTCACATACCAATTTCTGTCTACGATCGTAGTCATGTACATATTTAATGAATAAAAAATTTCGAACAGCACATTATTCATTTATATTTAACTTAAACGATACTACCTTATTATATAGAATAAAAAATATTACTACAGCAAAAAAATACAGTGTGCTTTAGACCACACGATTCAAGTAAAACTTCTTCAGCTAAAATTAGTCAGCGAGTAAATGCTTAGTCTGTCTGTCTGTCCGTCCGTCCGTCCGTCCGTGCGTCCGTCCGTGCGTCCGTCCGTCTGTCTATTTTCAGTAAATCGACAAAAGAATGAGATGAATATATATAATATAAAATAGTATGTACATTTCTGTCTCATTCATTCCTACACATTTATGTATTTGTGTCTTTACCTGTCGTTTTTTCCGTTGCATCCGGTTTGAAATCACAACGATTCTAAAGAAGTTTCACTTCAATATAAATAGAGTTCGAAATATTCATACGCTAAAATTCATTTTAATAAATAGTCAAGTAAATTACAACTGAGTACATACAACTTGTTTGACCTAGACATGTAAATAAACCCATAAACTCAAATATCACGTTCCTGTTTTGAGTAACAATTACAGTATTACCTGATGCTAAGCTCAAATCAATTGCAGCGGTACGAATTGAAATCAAAGCAAACTTCTCTCGTTCTGTGATGCATTAAGACGGAATGTGATCTAGGAAATTGTAACACGACAAAGCTCTTTGCAGCTTACCTCAATGTATACAAGGTATTCATTTCATTTAAGTCCGGTATTTTATGTACAGGGTATAATTATTTTATTTCTATAAAATCGTAATCATAACAGACTTTAAATGAAAGATTTTTATGTTTTAATAATTTTAAATATTAGGTTAATTTTTTTTTATGTAAGTGTGGGAAACGGGTCAGGTCAAAACGTGAACATCTGCAACATCTGCATCATCTGAGCCATGTAGATGCGTTGGCGACCTTTGATTAAAGAATAGATTCTTTTCTTAAAGGTGGTTCCACAAAGTTTTGAATTTCCAGACATCGAGGTGGTAACGGTGGAATTTCGAGTATTGTCGTGATGTCCGATGCTGAAATTGAGCGGGATCAGTCCAAACAATTACTCTGAACATTACCTGTAATAGACGCTATAGAAGATGCAGAGTGATCGAACATCTCTACGCCAAAGAATCAAGCCGATCGGAAAGTGCTCTATCGTCAACAATTCGAGTCGCTCTACCTTAAATACGGTCAATTGGAAGAAGCTGGTACTGAACACGAGACTTTTCCTATTTAGACTACATGTTAACGCAATAAAAAGGATCCTGCGCTATTTTCTAATGTTCAAACTATATCATTACCAATTTCATCAATATTGGTAAACTGGTTTATTCATGACATGGTAACAAACAGCTGCTTCAGAAGATTACTATATTTTATTTTCTTAAGAAGATAATGTGATAAGCTTTCTTAAATTCATCGGTGTATGAAAATTGTCTTAAAATATTCGGATAACGTCTTCGCAAAGATAGAAGACAGTATATATCTTTAGATTAAATTTTAGTTGCCGAGTGCTCTCCTAAAAGTGCTTCATTGTTATAGGATTTATAAGGAAAAAATATTATATATAATGTATGTATATAATTATATGTAACAAATGGGTTTGATATTTTGTTAATATAAACATAAATCATTAATTATATTTAATTGTATTGTTAATTAATATTAACCATAAAATGTTTTTACTAATAGTATGTTATAGCTAAAAATATTAACAAAACCTTTTAAATTTGCATTAAAGATTTAAAGAGGTTGTTCTTTAAATAATTAATGCGAATAATTATATTTGAGGTTTCCAGCCTTTGTTGAACTAGCAAAAGGCGCTCTGTGAAGATGGAATATTATTTAACCCCTACCTATTTGATTCTACATCAGAATTCCATTATAATACTTTCTTAATCTTCGAATTTTCATTACAATAAATTTATCTGTTTCCCCAATATTATTTTCTGTTTGGTTTTGATGTGAAAGTTATTATTTTTATTCGGATTTCAATAAAAAACTGGACAGTGTGCGCATTCCGAATAATTTCTGTCTGCAGTCATCAAAACTGCAATGGAAACAAAATGCAAATTTAAATAGTTATTTAATTATAATTCCTGCATTACTATAATTACTGTGCTATAAATTAATATGTATGTCGGATTTGGATGTTAAACAAGTAACCACTGATGACGATGTCTATGAGAATCTCCATTCTCCGACATGTATATATAAAAATCTGTAAACAACTATATTTCTATAAATAGTGTATTGACAAATCGACTTTCACAATGAAAGTTTAGTGACGACTTTAGACGTTTCTACTTGAACACTATATTACGTTCTTTTTATTACTATGAGTAGTTCGTTTTGGTACGATAATGGTAACAAACCTGATGACAAAATTAGTTGGAGAAATAAAATATGAAGTGTGGGAATTTGTGTCTCCGGCTACTTCTCCCTATCTCACGTCTTACATGCTGTAAATTTAAGGCCCTAACATTACAATAAATAGAATTTTCGTAAAACAATAAATGAATTATATCGATCTGATAAAAACTAAGATATAAAAAATCCATTCCACTGTTCTTAGGGAATGCTTATATCTCCATAAAGACCACGATCGTGAGCGATACGCAAAATCCCAAACCTTCGAAGCTATAAAAAAACGTCACTTTTAGAGATATTTCGGGGGAAATTGAATCAGATTGATTTATTGTCACACATATGGATCTTTTTATGGCGGAATCAGTAAACACTGTTGTATACAAAAGGAAAAGAGAAATACATCTAAGGAACGTAAATGATGACGCGTCTGTACTTTTTTTTTAAAATAAACTTAAAGTTGTTTGATTAGTAGTAATATTAGTTCATACCAAACTGAGACCCTACGACATACTTTAATATTAACTAACATATAGATTTTGAATAATATTTTATCATAAATTTTTTTCGTAAAATAAAATAAAATTTCAAAAATAAAATTTGACATTTCAAGAAAATACTTACAAGATTACGATATAAGATTAAGGTTCTATGAAATTCTAATGTATGGCTACTTGTAAAAATAAAAATCTAAAAGAAAAATCACATCATATAATTATTTATTACAAATCGAACATAGGAATTATTATAAAACGAATATAATGTATGGATATCAAAACAATAAACTTATAATATTTGATTTTCTTTCAGTAATAATAAAAAGTTATTGTTATTGAAAGTATATTTCTTTTAATACAGTCAGTAATGGTTGTCAGGTGTTTATTGAAAAGATAAATTTGTAGATTTATATCCGTTGTATATTCAGAGTGAATATTTATAAAAATTAATAATATATTAGTGACATAGTAATAATAATAATAATAATAATAATAATAATAATACTTTATTGCACACCACATACAAAAACATATAGACATTAAAATATAGGAAACAAAAATTATGCACAAAAGGCGGTCTTATTGCTTACAAGCAATCTCTTCCAGACAACCTTTATTGTTGTGAAAAAGTCATAACTGCTAGGAGATAGGGTGGTAGGACGGTGTACATAGAAATATATAAGTTATATAACCAAATACTTATATTAAATAAATAAATAATAAATGACATAACTATAGATAAATACAAATACAAATATATATATATTATATAAATAACAAATACATATATACTTTTATACATACATAAATAGACATAAAAACGACAGATAGGACAAATAAAGTTATAAAGACAAGTAGTGACTTTTAAGTAATTTTTAAAAATAGACACAGTTTTGGCACTTTTTATGTTTTCTGGAAGAGAGTTCCACAGTCGTATGGATTGTACTGTAAAAGATTTTGAATAAAAAGAGGAGGAATGGGAAGGTATTTTAAGGGTCAGGAGTTTTTGAGAGCGAAGACTACGATTGTGAGTATCTTTGAGAAATTCAAAACGTTCTTTAAGATAAAAAGGAGTATTAGTATGAAATAGAGTACAGTACAGAAGAGAGAGAATGTGAGTATTCCTGCGAAGTCGGATTGGAAGCCACTCAAGCTTTTTGCGAAAATCGGAAACGTGGTCATATTTGCGGAGTCCAAATATAAACCTAATGCAAAGATTTTGAATACGCTCGAGTTTGTCTAACTGGTCTTCCCGGAGATCCAGGTAACATGTATCAGCATAATCATAGTCGGCGTTAAGTAACAGTATCAATACCTACTGTTTCATGCGATTGGAGGCCTTTAAGTACCGCAACTGTTCTCAGGTTGTGGTATCTGCTTACCATCAGGTTCACCGTATGCTTGTTTGCCGATCGTCATGAAATAACAACAACAAATTATATACATACATACATACATACATACATACATACATACATACATACATACATAGATACATACATACATACATACAGACAGAGAGGTTTTTTTTAGTCGGTATCGATTTTAAGACTGAGTCCGACATACGGGGATCCTACTCCAACTTGACCCTAAATACGTAATTGTACTTTTTTCGCCTCTATGAACAAAAAAAAAACATACATACATACATATATACATACATACGATCGAAAAACATTGCCCTCCTTCGCCAGTCGGGTCAAAAATAAAACTGTCGAAAACAGAATAAAAATTTAATCAGACAGAAAGAAATAAGAAATAATGAAAGAAGTAAGAAATAACATTTGCTTTTCAAGCATTGACAATTGAATGGCATTCCAATTACGATGTATAAATATCGTATGCTTTATAAACTATGTTATTTCAGTTTCTGAAATTTTATATATCTTATCTAAGGGTGGGTTTTCCACTAGCGTTTTATACGAGCGTATAAGTTTTTTTTTCGAAACCCGATTAGCTACGTATAGGCGAACTCGTACGAGCATTAACGTGCTTATAAGGTCGTATTTAAGCACCTAATATTTCTTTATATTATAGTTTTGATACCTGCCACCAACGGTTCGACCGTAAGCTCTAGAGTAAACTCGTGTACCCAAGTTCAGCTTTTTGAAGCGCGAACTTAAACGCGCGTGTAAGCGCGTAAGCAGAAATGACCGTTCTGATTTTACACGCGTGGAATTATAATATTCCGTTTTATTACAATATATCTTTTTAGATTTTTCTTTATAGTTATATAAAAAGTGGCAAAACCGTTTCTTATGTTCACAATAATATTACAGTGAGTTGCCTTAGAGATGAGTCGAAAAGAGCTTTTCTAATTTCAGTTTCTTATGTAATACTTTATGAGTTTATTTTCTAGTTTGTAATGATAAAATGATATTATGAATAAATGTTTATTACATGAAAATCATTTTATCTTCAACTCTCAGACTGGGTTTATTCTCTCAACGTCAACCCCGTGTCACTGTTCAAATAATACGTAGACATTAATGTTGAGAAATATTTATATAATATTTCTTCTTATAATTTATGTATAGTTCACTGTATCTAAGGCACCATTTGTGTTCAGTACAACTCCATGGGCATAGGCAGCCACTTAGCATTATTGTTTTCAATAGTTATTAATGAAATAGTTCATAATGCATTATATTCGTGTGTTTGGGTGCAGCTGACCCCCTTCCTTGCTCATACCTCGCTACGCTCATGAGTACAAGTATGATAACACAATTGTAATACTTTCAACTTTACTACATACATTACATTATTACAGTTTTCTTGTTATAATTAAACAATAATAATGCCAAAGAAAATGTGGTACAATCAAATGATATCAATCAAGGTTGAAGGTCTTTGGTTAAGATTTATTTTAAGAAAAAATAAGCAACTGCTAAAATCCTATTTTTTGTTGCCGATAATATTTATATAATATTTTGAACATTTTCTAAAAACAATTTTTAATAAATCTCATACCTCTATCTAATCTACAACCTTTTCAATAATTTTGGTCAAATATGATCAGTTTTACGAAGTAGTTGGGTTGTTTACTGTAAAAGTAAAACAAACAAACACCATCCATCCATGATCCATGCAAACGTTGGAAGGTCCAAGAAGAGGAGAATTCACTTGGATAGAAATATTTATTTTACAAATTTTATTGAATTCAAAGCACGGATTGTGTGACCATATTGCGACAAGTACTAACCCAGGGCCTTAAAGAAGAACGTGTTTCGACTTTCGATTTTATTATACCCTTTTGCATATAGAAACAACGGTTCTTACACAAGGGGCACCCTTTTCAAATATGTGTTCTTAATAATGAATTGCATCTATAATTTTGTCACAAATTAACACACCCCAACTATTACATAAGTTTCCTTAAAATCTGCAGTTTTTCTTATTAAAGTTATAACGGTACGCGCTTTTATTATTTTTTGATTTAAAGAAACAACGATGTTCGCAAGACCGCTATCGAAGCTCGCTACCAATCGTTGCAGCCCTGTTTTGCCGACGTCATCGCATGAGGAGCATTGTTGCCACGCTTTTTATGTGCGATACCTGTGAGTCGGCGTTAATAATTGCTTTTCGTGCACATCATTGTTATAATACTAAGACTACCAACCGTGCTTCGTAATATTTTTTATTTTGTTTAAATGTTTTTAATACAGTTCTCGAAGGTTAACTTAGTTAGGCTTCCTAGTTTTTCCCTATCGCAAATAATAACAGTATGAAATTATGTTGCACAAATTTTGATATAGATATAATATTCACGTTTAATATTTTTAATAAGTTGAAAAGGTTATAAGTATCATTTTAAAAATATATGATATCAAAAAAAGTTTACTATTTTCAATAATTTTTCATTCTAAAAACTCGTGTTTGTAAAATATAATGTAATTCAGGTCTATTAGGACGAGGAAATGAAATTCAGAATAAAAGGAAATTATATAAATATGTTTAATGACAAATTTATACAAAGCTACTGAAGATGCTAGAGCAGTGGCAATTTACTATGAATATACATTGAAATAAATTGAACCATTAATTCGATAAGAAGAAGAACTAAGCTACGATATAAAATGTAATAATACATCATATTATATTATTTAGGCAACCACATTAAAGTACCTAATTGTATGCCAACTTATGAAATATTTATTAGTATTATGTCGTTTTAGCCACCTTTTCAACATCACCAAATGGTATTTTTCACGGGCAAATGTACAAGTTACATTTAAAAAATGTTGTTATATAATATATATGTTAAAATATGCAATGCATGCATTGCGCTTTACCTATAAATTTCAAGAGTTCCCTCGATTTCACCACGAGAATAATAGAATCTTGATATAATTATTATGGGACCAATTGCAAAGTAAACCTTTTCAAATAAAAAAAGAATTTTCAAAATCGACTTACGATTGACAGAGAAAACGGTGAACATCAAAAAACAGTCAAGTTTAGAACCTACTCTTTTTTTGAAGTCGCTTAATGATGTTAAATAAATCAAATTTATGATAAATTTGATTTATTTAACATAATAAGCCTATCACAAACATAATAATCCTTTCGTAATAGGACGGAGAAATACCTAAAGTCATACAATTTTATCGTTATAATACATTACGTCTGCGACAAAACGTAATCTCTGGGTATTCGTAAAGTACTAGAATTGTCTCCAGCCTCTGTATATCTGTTCCATTATTCACAAAGATAATGTGGGTTTGTTGAAAGTGTCTATAGGAATTGCTGCCTATTATTCAAGCGAAAGCCTAATAATTTATTATTCGCTTAATATATGTTTTTGTAGTCCTTTACATATTATTTACACTAAGAATAGAATAGAAGAAGATATGGAGGAGATAGAAAAAAAATACGCAGAAATTATGTCACAATGAAATCCTTCTTCTACAATAAAATTTATTTAATATTACATTTTAAAATTAGATTTGCAATATTAATATAAGAAACAGGACGATCGTTCTGGAATAATGACATACTGATGATGACAAACAAAGAATTCGACAATAAATTCGAGTATAACATAACGTATTAATGCTATTTTGCCATGTAATAAATGTTATTATTGAAGAAATTTGGTTTATTATACATTCTTTACTTTTTAATTAATATCGACACAACAGCGGCACTCATTCCTCCCATAAACCTCGTAAGTGTGACGAAGTGCGCAACAGGCGGCGTCCTGCTTACACATTTTGTTGTCTCGCGGACAGCGAGTCTTTGGCATTACTATAGACGAGCGCCGGACGTAATATGTGAAAATAGAAATCGGGTTGTAAGTGGCAAATTTCTGCGAACGTATAAGTTTTTTTTAAGTCATGACGGTTGGCAAATAAGCATACGGTCCGCCTGATGGTAAGCAGTCACCGCAACCTATGAACGCTTGCGATCACCACAAGCACGTTGCCAACCCAAGGAATAGGAGGGACGGGATGAGAAGGGAAAAAAACAAAGGGAAGGGAAAGGGAACAAAGGGGTTGGGAGATTGGACCTCCGGCGCTCTCACTCATCGCACGAAACGCTACAGTACAGTTACTTTACGCCGGTTTTCTGTGAGAGGAGAGTACTTTCCCGGTCGAGCCGGCTTATTCGTGCTCGTAGAAGCCTGGCTTTACTACCGTGGTAGTATTTCATATTATACAAGTTTTATACAAAAAAACTTATTCTCTAAAATGATTTATATGCCATTAATATTATCACCAGTGCCCTCTCTACCTTCAGGCTTCAATATGCTATATAATGTAATACGTCAACATCGAATCAATGTGCGATAAAATCAATTACGTTACACAAACATAGGTTTAGATTGGGTCTCTGGATTTCAATAGATATCCTTGTAATGAAGTAAACTACGCTTGACAGGTCTTGGAGTATTCTGAAGTGTGCTTAATAGGTTATAGGAATCCTAGATTGTATTAACTATATTACAAAATCATTAAGCTGTGAGATAAGATGAATAAAAAAATATAAATAAATAATAATAAATAAATGAATAAACAAACTGTGTCGGGGGTCCGGAAACACATACAAAGACAAAGGCAAATACACCCAGACTGGAAAATATGTTTGCATGGTCAATACAAATATATTATGCTCCGAGCGGGAATCGAACCTGTGACCTATGGCGTTTAATGCAGTTCCACTGCCGTTGCGCCACAATGAGTAATTATCTAATCAATTCATCTGGAATAAAATGTTGAATCTTTCGCGAGTAGCGCTCGTATAAATAAGCATAATCTATTGAATCAAGGATGAATTATTTAAACACAAAATCTCTCTCAAAATAACTTATTTTCGACATGTACTTTAATATGACAAGCACAACCAAGGAGATAAAGCAGAAAATCTTCTCAAAGCCGTTTTCTTAGCAGGATATTCTCCCAAAGCATTCGCAAATACTGAGAACAGAGTTTTGTTAAAATGTAGTAAGAGGCTTATATCACAACAATTTATTTTCGTGGTTCCCTAGGTTATCAATAACGCCTCTTGGCGTTACGCTGTAAAGATTGGGAATCCCTGGAATATAACATTGCGTTTTGTCGGTTTTTTTTTTTTTTTATGTTAGAAGTTGGCAAACAAGCATACGGCCCACCTGATGGTAAGTAACTGCCGCAGCCTATGAGCGCTTGCAGCACCATTAGTAGGTGCCACTCACGCGTTGCCAACCTCGAGATATTAGTTCTTAAATCTCGTTCGCCCAGTAATTTTACTAGCGTACAATGCCCTTCAAACCGGAACACAGTAGTGCCTGAACACTACTATTTGGCGGCAGAATATTGGACACTGCGGTGGTACCTACCTAGCCGGCCTCTTGCAACAAAGACCTACCACCAGTGTGACTGATTGCACTGGTGGAATAATCTCTGTTGTGACAGCGGTTATCCCAACAGCGGGCGATGGGGTCGTCACATCCCTACGCCTTTAACAACACACACTACTTACACTACAACTTTCCATCTCCTCTGTCCACTTCTTTCTATGTTTCTCTCTTTATATTAACCTCATTGGGTGTCCACGTCGCATTTTCAAGCGTCTGTACTCTGTAGGTTACATAAACCGTTTACCGTTTAGTCGGGCCATACGCTTGTATGCCCACATCGTAGAGTAATAAAAGCTAAAATTGTATTTAAAGCTCTAGTATTCCTCAGGTATAAGTAAAGTATTATGCTTTGATCTATATGATTGTCTTAATGATTACGCTGTTTCGAATAGTTAGTTAATATTATGAAACCAGAAGTTATCTTTGTTTGAAGAAATTTTAGGTATATTATAGAGAAACCGTATTTTAAAATATTATTTTTACTAACAGTAAACATAATTTGAGTCCATAAACAATAAATTCTATAAAACTTGAGAAAATTTTCCATTTTCTCAAGCTCTGCGCAAAGTTCTACTACGCGTGAGGTTACTACCTGAAAGATTGTCTCATAAAAATCTTGTTAGTCTGAATTCAGATTTTCGTTAGAAACATGTTCCAAAAATTTTCCACCTTTCAGACATGTTTCAAGTTGTTATTTAATTTATTATAGCCTTGAAAAGGATTTCTGTTTTTTTTTGTTTATATTATGTTATGTAAGTAAAAGGTCGTATTTATCTAGCCTATTCCCCTTTTGCTTTTTAGTATTACGTAGCCAAATGGCAAAAACGAAACCCTTATAGTTTCGTCATGTCCGTCTGTCCGTCCGTCCTTATGTCACAGTCATTTTACTCGGAGACCATTGCCTCTATCAACACGAAATTTACTAAATAGGTGTATTCTATGAACCGCACAACGATTTCGTAATGAAATCTTAAAATATATAAGAATTAAGGGTAGCAGTCCACACATGTAACTGAGTATTGAAAAAAAAATTTCAACGTATGTCAACTTGTGAGATATATTTGGATAGGTCGATCAAAATGATAAGGAGGTTTGATTTTAACTTTTTTCATTAAGTCAATAGTTGTTGAGATATTAGCTCCTAAAGTTGTACAAATTGTGCCCCCTCTAACTTTTGAACTATGGAATTTAAAATTCTGGAAAATTTGAGCTCATAGGACATCAAACGATATTACAAGAACATTTGGTTTGAAGAACATTTAAGAGATATATAAGTTTACCCCATAACTTTGTTTTTCATATAACTTTTAATAATTACTATGAGTTTACCAACTTATTTTTGCTGTCGATTTTAATTCGTTAATATTTTTAAAGTCCTTAAGATTCTTCATAACCAAGCTGCGGAACCCTTTAGTTTCACCTGTGCGTGGTCCATAACACACTTGACTGGTAATTATTTTAATTAAGTCCGTAAAATAGACAATTGTTAAGCAATTGAAGTCTGCGTATATTATGATTCATGAGACAATGAATCTGAGAATATGGGCTGACAACATAAAAAAATATATATCACTCTCACTTTTTTTGATTTACGCGAATAAATCCACTAGCAAAAGCAAGACATGTAATAAGATGATAATAATAATAGTATTTTATATTTTTCCTCCCCTTTAAATAATGCTATACTTGCCATTGTATTTTGTAAGCCATTGCGTCACTCTTGAATTTCGTCGACAGTCCAAGTCGTAATAAAGCTGAATGTAATGGAGCTAATTTTTTCTGCTCTTTTAGAGAGTAATCACATTTTGTTCTTATAAATTGCTTTCTTTTTAATGTAATTCACATTTCTTATTTCGTTAAAAAGCCACGGTGGCCTCGATAGAAAATGCCAAATCTTGGAGATTCAAATTCATTTATACATCAACTACGAGAACATGGTGCGCCCCTAATTACTCCCAAATTACTCTGTCAATGTATACTATGCGTCTTCTGTAGCAGACGGGCAGAACTCTTGGTCAATTATTTATAACTAGCCGACCACGCAGGACAAAGCACGTGTCATTTATGGAGTATAGTAATTTTAAATAATGACGGTGCTAGTGGATCAAGAAATCCCTTACAAATAGACTTATTTTTGTTTTTTTTTTTTTTCGGTAATGTGTATTGCTGTTGGCCCTACTGGCCTTGACAGCGTCACCGGGCGGGGGCCGAGTACTGAGACTCAGGCGTGATAAAGGGACAGCCTTCACGGGGTTCAAATTTGATTCCGTCCTTAGGGTGCCTCCTGCGAAGCCGAACCACGGCTAAGGACGTCATCGGAGATGGAGGCAGCGCTCCGAGCGCATTCTATACGATAGACTCACCCGACGGTCTGAGCGCGACGCGACGTGCGAAACAAAGGACCTCGTCCTCGCCGGCGTGGACGGTGTTGTGTGCGTGTCTGTGCTGTGTAATGTGCATTTTCTAATGTAATCCTATCGTCAGGGTCTTGCAGGACGTGCTTAGGACGCCTTACTTTTGTCGGTTGGTTACATCGGTCTGTGTAGATACAAGCATGTCTAATCAAAGGATTTAGATGGAAAGTAGTTTGATCGAAATAGTTTTGCGATAAGCGCTTCAAATGTTTGGGGATCGAATCGATTTCAAAGTTTCTATGGAGATCTACGTTGCGAACGTACCACGGACAGCCCGAGGCCATGCGTAAGAAACGGTTCTGAATTATTTGTAATTGATTAATTCTTCTGGCGTGGACGTGCGCAAAAACAGGGCTCGCGTAGGTCAGTATGGGACGTATACAGGCTTTGTATAATGTCACCTTATATTATTTTTGTTTGAAAGCAGTATCAGCACGTACGCTGACATGCGTTGTAAGACTCTCACGAAACGTTTTGAATTTTTGAGAGGCACGCCATGTTATAATAGTTTATCTATAAGCATAATTATGTAAGAGATTTTGAATGCTATATTATTGCTAAAACTGGATTTATGGATTATAAGAAAACATCACGAGTGGCTTACTCGTGATGTTTTCTTATAATACATAATTATCTTGGAAGAAATTGAAATTTTTCTTTATTTTTTACTGGTACCGTAGATGTATAAGTTGGATACGGATGTTTAAAAAAAATCGCTACGGATGTTTTTAAAAAATTGCTACGGATGTTTTTTAAAAAATTGATTAAACAAAATTTAGATGTCACTTTGTAATTATTAAAACCTGATAGAGACCACAAACGATGAATGGAGTGTTTATTTTTAGTGTCCGTATCGCATCCAAATTATCGAAAAACAATTGAAGAATAATCAATTTCCAAAAAAAAAACCGTTAAATCTCGAGTTGACATAATATTAACTGAATAAAGTCTTCATTTTTCTTTCTTCTATTAAATTTTATTACACAAGATGCGAGTATTAAAGCATCTCGGCAAAGATAGGAGAATTATAGCATCTGGAACAAAAAAAAATTATTAAATTCCGCTGGGCCGTAAAATGGAGGCAGTCACAAACAAACGTAATTTACAAGGGTTACTTGCTTTAATTAAAACTTTTTAACGCTTTCATAATACTGAGAGACGCTTGTAAATGTTGAATATCAAAAGGAGTTTCTTTTTAGGTTTCCGTAGTCAAATGGTAAAAATGGAACCCTTATAATTTCGTCATGTCAATACGTATGTATTCTATGAACAGCTACAGAGTTTTGTAGTGAAATCCTACATTATATAAAAATTAAGGGTAGCTGTACATACATGTTAGTATGTTACGTTTGAGGTTTTTAAAAATAATAAGGAGGTTTGATTTCGACTTTTTGAAGTGAAACTTCTAATGCGACTTCCAACAAGGTTGCGTAAAACGTTTAACGCACGAGGGAGAGAGAAAGAAATATACACAAATGTAGAAAGTAGGAGAGAAAAAGAGAGCGAATTAGTAGACCCCAAGCACATGAGCATGGTATTCTTGCTATGCAGCGGAGTAAACAGTGTTATTATAGATTTGGATATTTCTGCACTCGAAATAACAATTAAAAGATGCGATCAATTATGAAATGTAAGCAATGTTAATAAAGTTTGTCGTAAAGAAACAATATGATTTCACTAAAAATCTATTTATACCCCTTCCTATTGTAGCGACATCTACACGCAACATGACGTAACGCGATAGAAAGACAAGATTGTCACAATCTCGCATCAAGCTACAACGACACCTACAGTGCATACTACGAAACGATATTGACGACCAACGAACGTCACGATCCTAAATCGCGCTATCAAAGTTTCTACGCTCCTGAGCTATATATACAACTTTCCAACGTAAGTCTTTGGGCTTTGGCCCAGGGCTTCGACCCGCCAGGCAATATCACCCACCTGGTCGGAGGATCCTCCCGTTGTGTTGGAGGCATTTCTCACGTCGTCTTACCCTCCACGCTATTTTCGATTCCACATTACGAAGTTTCACTTCTTCCGCGCGGAGAGACTCCACGCACTATTTTTTGATTAATTTAGTAGTTCTTGAGAAATTAGCTCCAAATGTCATAAGCCTCTAACTAACTAAACTATCTTTTGAATTATGGGATACTTAGTCATATCAAAAAAATTGGTTACTGTATTTCACTTAATCTCACTGGCCGTATCCATAAATAAAAATACTTTCCATGTAGCTGTCTAACTCATAAACAACCATAGAACACCATAAATAAACTTTTCACTCATGGTTTTTATGAAGGTATATATAAGAGTATAACACAAAAAAATACTTTTTAGTTATTTTTTTAATATATGTAAAACACAATAATTTGCAATTAGTAAATTCTTCGAAACACAATTAGTCAAAAATATCCTCATTTTATTTCTCTAATTTAATAAACTAAAGTCGAAGTCCTTAAGACTGTGGCTTTAATTTAAAAGACAGACTTTACTGATAATAAAATGAGTTTTTCAAAACAGTAAAACTACATGGTTTTAACTGTCAACCATCATTAGAAGAACGTTTTTCAACTATTGAGTGCTGTTGTTTGTAGAGTTTTTTAATCAACAATTGATCAAGTTAGGCTGGTTGTACTAAAGCTGAGGATATTTCTTTCGTGTTACGCAGCGCATTGTATAAGATAAGCGTTCATTTACCGAGAGTCATGCCTCAAGTGTCTATCCAGAAAATTACACTTTTACATTTTCCAGTGAATAATATTTTTGACGAAGCTGGCGGTAGGGCTGAAAAGTCTGCCTGGTTTTCTACCAACGTACGTTGGTGAAAACTCCTGAAGTCACACTGGTGGTAAGTCTTTTGTTGGAAGTGGTCAGAATAGGTAGGTAAAAAAATAACGGCGGTCGGTCGTAGAGGGAAACAACCTCATTAAAAAGTTAGTCTCGGCGGGAGGAGCCCTAGGACCCAGGGCTCCCTTGGTTGGGTTTGCCGGGGCCGTCTGGTCCCGGTCGGTGGTGAGGATGACAACCTCGTTAAAAAATCACATATCTGTATATATGTATTACTATGTATTATATGTATTTATGGCGGCACTATGTTGCCGCCACAGGCGGAGGCCGAAAGGCCTGGCGCGTTCGCGCGCGGAGTTATGTATTGGTATATATGTATTAGTATGTAGTATATGTATATATGGCGGCAGTAGGTTGCCGCCACAGGTGGGCCCCTCGAGGCAAGCGCCGGGGCGTCGCGGAGTTATGTATTGGTATATATGTATTAGTATGTAGTATATGTATATATGGCGGCAGTAGGTTGCCGCCACAGGTGGGCCCCTCGAGGCAAGCGCCGGGGCGTCGCGATGGTATGCTTCGGTGATCCCGCGACGTCCCACTATGACCTTGGAGTTTTAGTGGGTAGGAGAGCTCGGCTCCGAGTCCACACACCTCCTGCGCCATTGCACCCGTCCCGGCGCTCGAGAGCGTAACTGCATTTCCCCAAGTAAAAAAAAAAAAAAAGGTAGGTTACCACAGTGTTCAATATTCTACCGCCAAGCAGTAGTGTCTTTGACATTACTGTGTTTCGGTTTGAAGGGCACTGCAGGCTAATGAAATTACTGCGCAAACACGATTTTAGAACCAATATCTCGAGGTTGACAATGCGCGAGTGCCACCTACTAATGGTGTTACAATCGTTCATGGGCTACGGCAACCGCTTACCATCAGGTGGGCCGTATCCTTCCTTGCCAATTTAGTAATATAGAAAAAAGAAAAAGTGGCTGTTCGCCAGTCGAATTTCCAAGTTAGCTAGCCTACTGCATCTTAAGGATAGGCCACCCACCTGCTTGACCTCTGGTATTGCGGGTGTTCATATGCGGCCTAAGCATTATTAAAATCTTTGTTTCAATATTATAGCAAGTTAGCCAACCAAAAAAACATTTGAAACAGATTTTTAGCGTTTTTTTAAAGGCTTTCTAACATAGATTGTAATATAATGAAGGCGACGTTTGTAAGGATATATATATATATATTATAGGATAATATTGAGGATAAATTCCGCATACGTTGAATACTAGACATTAGGTTGACAGCGCTTTTATAGCTACAGAATGGATACAAAGCTCACACGTATTTTTTGACAGTACAATAAACTATGCATATATTTTAGGGTTCCGTAGCACCCTTAGTACTAACGGGGCCCTATTATTAGCATCCACTGTCCATCCACTGTCTATCAGCGGGCTGTAACTCACGAACCGTTATAAAAAGAGACAATTTCACAGAATTTGTAATTCCGTTGCCGCTACAACAACTAATAATCCTTACTAATCTTATAAATACAAAAGTAATATTTCTGTCTGTCTGTCGCGGTTTCACACCAAAACTACTAAACTGATTTAGATGACATTTATTATAAGGTACACAGACAGTCTTGTGCCTGAGAAAGGACATAGGCTACTTTTTAATACGAAAAAGTGTTGTGAGGGGTCGAAAGAATAGGGGATGAAATGTTGTATGGAAGTATAGTCATTTTTAGATCTAAAAGCTTGAAACTTATTTTTAGGCTTTTGATTCGGTACAAATAAATATGACATATTTACACGCCTACTAATGGGTAAAACATTGTATTTAATATTTTGTACCAACTATAATCCAATGTTTTATGCAAATAAATCATTAATTCATTCATTAATTCATTCATTCATTAATTTGTTCGTTCATTCATTCATTCATTCGTTCGTTCGTTCGTTCGTTCATTCATTCATTCATTCATTCATTCATTCATTCATTCATTCATTCATTCATTCATTCATTCATTCATTCATTCATTCATTCATTCATTCATTCATTCATTCATTCATTCAGTCAGTCAGTCATTCATTCATTCATTCATTCATTCATTCAGTCAGTCAGTCATTCATTCATTCATTCATTCATTCAAAGTTTGTAAAGTTTTAGCCCTCAAGGGTGTAAAATAACAATAGGAAATAGGGGATGAAAGCAAAACATTATTCACTTGGGCGAAGCTGCGGATAGAGCTAGTAATATATAATAAAAAGTTAATTTCAAAATTCAAAGGGGACGTGGAATAGATACATTAAAATTCATATTCATGCTATATAAAAAAGAATCATCAAACCATTTATAAAGAAGATATCGTATGGACGGAAAAAACACTCACCCGAATTGATAAGCTCGTCTTTTTTGAAGCCAGTGAAAATACCCCTCAACGGAGTTTTTCACTTCGGCTTGTTTGCTTTCAATCACGAGGCCAGGGAGAGAGCATTAATTTAAAAAGTTTGTGAAGCCAGAGTTTTTGAAACGACAAACAAATTTTAGGCTTAATAGGTTTCTGCATTAGGCGTTTTTTTGTGGTATAAACATCTAAAATATGACGACGCTGTGGCTAAAAACTTGCCTTAAGCCCCACAGGTGGCGGGTTCGATTCCTGATGTTTGTATTGACCATACAGGCATGTGTTCCGGTCTGGGTGTCTTTGTCCTTGTCGATGTGTATGTTTCCGGCCCCCGACACAGGATATAACTATCCTAATGAGGGGCGTTTAGTGTGCAGCTTTAATTGTTTATTATTATTGTAAAATATGAATAAGATATTAGAAACAAATTTATAATTTGGACGCAAATAAGCAATACCATGACAACCCACAACATTGAAAAAACTGAGTTATATATGCAGATGTGTTGGCAAATGGCTGAAGAAAACATTTTTTAAATATTTGTAGGGTTTTAAGCTTTAAGACTCCTCAAACACTCCTCAAACACTGCACAATTTTTATGTAAAGCACCTCTTTAAAAACGCTGTTAACGCGGGCGAAGCTGCGTGCAGATACAAGTAATAAATATTTTCCATCGTATGATAATTTCTCGATCGAGGCGACTCTAATTACAAGTTGAGATGCGTTGCTTAATACTTATATTAAATAATATTTTTTCACAAAATCCCTATTCAAATCTTATTAAATATAAGAAAACCGATTTAATTTTGGTTTTACATGTTAAACGATATTTATATTGGAATTTCATTTGACGGTAAAAAAATTAGCTCACGTAAAAAAAGACAGAAAATATTCTATTTATAAAAGGATACAACATATCTATTTATGAAATATTACAAAGTAGAAAAGCGGAACACCCATCGACAAAGGTGAGTTGAAAGGCTATTTTGATGTTCAAAGGATCTTCTACATGAAGGTCGTTAACGTTTCCTCTCAACCACCGGATATTATGTGTCGAGGACGTCGAATATTTTCCTTTAGGTTATAAGCTGTTATGTTTTACAAACGATGATGGGTGATAGTATTAGTATTTGCTTTTCGTTGCCCTACTTTGAATTGTTATCGTGACTTTTGAGACTATATTAAAACAAATAATAGTATGATAAATTTTATTTTTTTTGGATTATGTCGTGATCATTGAGGAGATATAAAATTATGTCGGAAATAAATAAAATTATATATGGTGGTCGTAATAAATGTGTGTCGAGATGGTCACTCTCGACATCAGAAGTGAACATAGATAATTATAATTCTATGAATTACATCAATTACAAATGGACTGGCCGGCATAAAACTATATTGGTAAAATATTGAAAATAAGGGTAAGCCTTGATATAATTTCAATGCCAACAGAATGGCAATGATAATCAGGATGGCTTGGGATGGATCGCTGAACGAAGCAATCGTTATAAATGCGTCCAGATACCACACTGCATTTATAGAAACTTGTTGAAAATGTAGGTGAGAGCAGAGAAACAAACTAACATCAAAAACCTAACTACCGTCATCAGTTATGTAGTGATATTGAATAATATGCCAGTACCATCGTTACTTGCTTGAGTTAACATCTTATCCTGATAAATACATTTCTTTGTTTGTGTACACGTGTTTTGTTTTGTCATTGAATGAGCTTCCAACGGGCTATTACACTTAATCAGGTAATGAAATCGAAAAAGTGCAACGAAGAGAAGTGAAGTAAACTACGTAGTAACACGTAAGTTTTAAAAGTACTTAGCTAGACAGTTACAATTAGAGCGAATATTCTGCAGAAGCGTGATATCATGATGATGATGTGTTTTATCTTAAGGAAAATTATAAAATATTAATAATAATTCAATATCAAATATAAATTAACTCGTATAGTTAATAAAAAGAACTAATTTTTCAACAATACTTTATAAGTTTTTTTTTAATTTGTATTCCTGCTGGCCCTACTGGCCTTGACAACGTCATGGGGTGGGGAGGCCGAGTACTGAGACCTGCGAGGCCGAGGCGCATTCTAGTCAATGGTCTCACCCAACGGTGTGAGCACAGTCGTGAGGATCTTTATAAGTTAAACTATAAGTTTTGTAGTGAATGATCTAGACATTCAAAAAGACGTAAAGTTCCTAAAAAAAATATCTATATTATTATTATTATTACTGTTATTGTTAAAAGGCTACCTAAAATTTAAATATAAAGAAAAACAGTTACTAACCGAAAACAGTTTATGTGCCTAAGATGCTGCGAAGTCGTGAGCGGTACAAGAGTGCAATCCACTTATGTAAATACGCGAGAAATGCACGCGAAGCACGGACTCCTAATTGAGAAAGGAATTTGCATACGAATAAAACTGAAATAGTTCCTCGTTGATTACATACAATTGCAACTAAAACTTTATACTAGAGATTTCATTTTGTTTGAATTTATGTTTCACTTGGAACTCTTTTGACTTTTCATTTGATTTATCAAAACTTTTTGCTTATATCTCACGGTTACAAATATATAAATTGAACGGAATAAAAATATTTTTACATAATGATGTACCAAATAAATTTTCTTGACAGATCAGTATTATATATAAAACCACGTCTGTGGTTTTATATATATTTTGAATCAAACTAATCTAAGGATAGCCGTAAGCCTTTGTCAATTGCATACATGCATGTTAACATTATGAACAACTTATTGTAACCAACAATGCTTTTAATCCCTTAACCAGATAACACAATAAATTGCACAGCACTTTAACTACTATGTCGGATTTCAACGATTCGTCGTTTTATATGCGGTACGACAATAATTTTCTGTATCATAAAATATTGAAGTAACCATTGATGTGACGCTTCGTTAGAATGACATCTTTTTCAAATATTGTCTTTCTAAACCATTAAATAGGTTCTATACATCGTCATGCGCCAACATATTAAAGATATTTTTAAAGAATGGTTTATATAACTGATATTTTAAGAAGTAGCTTAGGCTATTTTTATTTTATAGGGCTCCGTGTAGTAAAACAAAATCGGTACACCACATGAGCCACGGCAGCAGCTATTCTGAATATTATTTCTTTTTTAATAAATAAATAAACGATGCACACTCAACGGCCCCCATTAGGATAGTTATATCCTGTTTCGGGGGTGCGGAAACATACACAATGACAAGGACAAATACACCCGGACCGGAACACATGCCTGCATGATCAATACAAACATCTGCTCCGAGCGGGAATCGAACCCGCGACCTGTAGCGCTTAAGTCAGGTTCGCTACCGCTGCGCCACAAGGTCGTCAAATTATTATAACGATATTTGAGAGAAAATGCTTTTCTTCAAACTAAAATAAAGTTTATCTTATTCTAAATATATTTGTTTTGATAGCATTATAACGAAAAATTTTATGTAAATCTGAAAAGAATTGAATCCTCAGGGTATTTCAATTCGGTCGACAAAATTTTCCCAAATAAGCTCGTTACTCGCAGTGATTGAGGTCTCTCTTGGGATAATCTTAAAAAAATTTTACCCCTTTTAAAAATACGAATAACTTTGACTAAACAATATGAAGTATTATTATTTAAAAATAATCGAAAAACCAAGCCAACGGAACGAAGTTAGTCACACGCTAACTTTTAGCTTCGTTTCGTTGGTATTCAATGAACGAAGGGCACCAATAAGTAAAAATAATAAATAATAACTGTTGGAAAGAGCTTGGCCAAAGTATATCAAGCCTATGTGTATGGTATTTATTTCGAGACGCCCGCCTCGAAGAATGTAATATACATAATATATTTGTTATATCATGCCTCGCAGGGCACCTCAAGCAGTCGATCCCGGTTATAATCATATAACATCTGATAATAACCATTAATGATAAATAGTTTGCTCTTATCCGGTAAATTATTGGTTCTGCCTCAGGGTTACGGAAGTCAGATGACCATCGCTCTGTGTAAAAACAAAACAAAACTTTCAAAAGCAGATAAGATTAATAAGCAGACCCTGGGACAAAAAACCGGGAACAGTTATAGGAAACAGATATAGACAATATATGTATATTGTTAGTTAAAAATCAATCAATTACTTCTATCTTCACTAATAATATCAATCCTGTGGTCACTAAAGTTTTATGGTCAATACTGCAGCAATGGCGTAGGGATGTGACGACCCCATCGCCCGCTGTTGGGATAACCTCTGTCACAACAGAGATTATTCCACCAGTGCAATCAGTCACACTGGTGGTAGGTCTTTTGTTGCAAGAGGCTGGCTAGGTAGGTACCACCGCAGTGTCCAATATTGCCGCCAAATAGTAGTGTTCAGGCACTACTGTGTTCCGGTTTGAAGGGCATTGTAAGCTAGTGAAATTACTGGGCGAACGAGATTTAAGAACTAATATCTCGAGGTTGGCAACGCGTGAGTGGCACCTCCTAATGGTGCTGCAAGCCCTCATAGGCTGCGGCAGCCACTTACCATCAGGTGGGCCGTATGCTTGTTTCCCAACTTCTAACATAAAAAAAAAAAAAAAAAAATTGCGGACGAAATCCAGTATTTCAAGATTTTTATTATTATAGTCTAATTTGTCTTTTGATATATGACGTAATATATTGTCTTTTGAATTACAGCAATTATCATTCCTTAAATTTTGAGAAGCCTCAATAGTTCAACGGTAGAAGGGCCGACTTCGAACGCGAGAATCGAGGGCTCGATCCTGACCCCTGGGGCTTTTGTCGTACCCACTCCTAGCACAAGCTTCAAGCTTATTTGGAGGGGCAATAGGAATATTATTAATGCCTTGAAAAAGCATTGATAATATTCTTTATTAAAAAATAAAAATAGGATAAGCAGACAAAATCGCAGGTAAAACATAGTATGATCGTAAAACATAAGGAAAAGGATCTCGATAGTGCAGATAGAAATTGAATTATATAGAATAGATTCAAACAAAGATAGAAGACATTGCCTCGGGTTGGATTTGGGGAATGCTTATATCGTCTTAGAGGCCGCGATTGTATGCGATACGCAAATCCCAAGCTTTCGAAAACACATAAAACGTTCATAGATATATTGGGTCATATCGAATCGAAATGTTTGTTTTATTTTTAGAAATATAATTTCTTCTTTAGACGGATTTCAGTGATAGCAAAGAATTATGGTATATACTTTTTTTCCTACTGTTATTGAAGTAGTATGGTGGATATGATTATGATGATAATAGAATAAGGGGAGATATGTTCTTCCCACCACAAATGGCTTGCTGGCTCGACCAAAGAAGTACAAGAAACAATATCAGTAGGTACTGTTGCGTTTCAGTGTCGGAGGCTCAATGTCCTACCCCCTTTTTTTATGTAAGAGGGGGCAAACGGGCAGGAGGCTCACCTGATGCTAAGCAATCACCGCCGCCCATGAACATCTGCAACACCAGAAGGCATGCAGGCGCGTTGCCGACCTTTAAGGAAAGAATACGCTCTTCTCTTGAAGGTTCCCAAGTCGTATCGGTTCGGGAAGACCGCCGGCGGAAGTTGATTCCACAGAGTGGTTGTGCGAGGAAGAAAATGTCTTCTAAGTCGCGCTGTTGTGGATTTCCAGACATCGAGGTGGTAGGGATGGAATTTAGAGTTTTGTCGCGATGTCCGATGGTGAAATTCAGCCGGCGCGATCAATCCAAACAATTCCTCAGAACACTCCCCGTGATATACTCTGTTCCCTTCCTTTTTCCCTTCCCTCCTGTTCCTTGGGTTGACAACGCGTATGTGATACTTCAAGTATTGCAAGCGTTCATAGGTTGTGATGACTGCTTACCATCAGGTGGAGTGTATGCTTGTTTGCCAACCATCATTAATAGTAATATAGAAGCTGTATTTGCCCTCTAACCATACAAAAGTTTAAATACAGATTTATTTTTTTATTAAAATAGCAATACTGTTGACATGATATTGCAAAAGTCAAATATATTATATATTCATTGACTGTATATAAAGAAAACGTCTGTAAAGAAGCGCAGTTATCCAAAGTTGTTTGATCAGAGTTTGTTACAACTTCCAGTATTAACTAACTTTTTTAATTAAAACAACTTTTGATCCGTAATTAAAATATTTTTTCTTTAAATTCAAATAAAAGAAAAATGTACTTTTTAACTCAAGTTAATACTGAAATCTTTCTCTTCTTATGAACTAAAAATTATTTTTCCCAATTCACTTGTTACTAATATTATAATATATATTTATATTCGTTAAATTTCTATCGAAGTTTTAATTCCACGTAAATCATATAGTTGATTTGTCTCGACATTGAATAATCAGTAACAATAATTGTTGTCATATACTGTCTGATAGTATGGTTGTGACCTAGAGGAAGGCAAAATCTTAGTTTTGGATCCAGAGAAGGAGGCCAAAGTGACTATTTTCTTAGTAGGTATTAGTTAAATAGTTCAAAGTGCATTATATTCGTGCATTTCTTGCAGATTCGTGAAGCTGACAATTCGCTTGATATACACATTTAATTATCACAGTAAATGAAAGATTTAAGACAAAATATTCAAAATCCACATCTCAAATTAACGAATATATATGAAAATAATTTACCGAAATACTATTATATATTTATAAATTAATATTAATTATATAATATGCTTGTATACATTGCCGACGTAATTTTTATGAAACGTGAAATTTTAACATTTATTATTAATTTTATTTTCCAGGTATTTAAATATAAATATATTGATAGACTAAAATATATTTGTTATGAATTATTATCAAGTAACAAATATATAACTTTAAAAATCATAACCCAAGAATAATTTTATAACTTGGTTGGTGGTTGGTGGCAAAGGTCGTACGAAGAACGCGATAAAGGCTTAACGAAGGATTACAGGACTACAATGTTCTTTGTATATTATTGTTTCTGACACATTTATCTTTGACAAGAATACACGAGTTAAAATTATGATAGACCTAAAAGATTTAGTATGATAATTAAAATGTGCTAAAAAATTAAAATGTACTTATTTCTTTAACAGTGAAATTTGACAGGCTACTAGTGTATACAAAACAATTGGACGACATTGTAGCGTAGCGGTAGCATACCTGCTTTATGGCCCACAAGTCGCGGGTTCGATTCCCAATCACAGCAGATGTTTCTATTGACCATACAGGCATGTTTTCCGGTCTGGGCGTGTTTGTCCTTGTCATTGTGTATGTCTCCGGACCCCCGACACAGGATATCACTATTCTAATGGGGGCCGTTGAGTGTGTACCGTTTATTTTATATATTTATTGTGTAGCTATTTAAGAGCAAACCATTAAATCTAAACCACTAAATGTATAATTTATTTAACATGATTTTTAAAGAAAATATACAAAAATTATAAAGAATCCACACCATCCGCATTGAACTGTAAACTCCATTGTCTGCTACACTGCATAACCAACACATCTGAAAACTTTATTTAACTTAAATTGTCTAGACACTTGCTTAAACATTATAATGAGATATTATGTTGTTGTTTACTCTTGAAATTATCAGAATCAGTAGTCGTATATTGTCTGAAGAAAATGTTTCGGAAATGTTACTGTATATCACCGTACAAGGGTCGATTAATTTGTTTAGGAGAAGAGATATTAATACCCATCACCCGAGCCGCTTATCTGCAGATTGATGTGTAAGAGGGGGCAAACGAGCAGGAGGCTCACCTGATGTTAAGTGATCACCGCCGCCCATGAACATCTGCAACACCAGAAGGCATGCAGGCGCGTTGCCGACCTTTAAGGAAAGAATAAGCTCTTCTCTTGAAGGTTCCCAAGTCGTAAGATTGAGAAATGAATATATCCCAGAATTGAGATTGCACCTTCCTTTCTTCGTAGCACTATTTGCGGTATTAAACGAGTATTTACCCAGGGTATGCTCATTATTCATGTCCGGATTTTGACAGGTTACTAGTTTTTACACAGAGTGATTACCATCTAATCTCTGCAACCCAATAACTCAAACGCAAACCAGTAACTCATTGAATGAGAGAAATTTACTTATCAATGCTATGTGAAAGCAACCGTGTCCGACAGCTAAACGTGCTCTCCGAGGCGTGGTGGGGAGACCCAGACGGGCAAATACCTACACCTAAACAGATATTTGTAAGCAAGCATATGCCCGCGGGGAAATCGCACCCGCAACAAGGCTGAAAGCAGACTCGCTACGCACAACGCCACAACGGTGTAAGCATTGAGATTGCACCAAAAAGCCTTATTATAAGGATGTCAATTATTCAATTACGAATCAAATTATTTATTCATCTCGAATATTACTTGACGTAATCACGAAACAGGCTCAGTACTACACGTACTTCCAAAGAAATAAAATTTCAGACAGACAGAGCAGAGCAGACGTTCAGAAATTTTTGCTAACGCAATATAAAGACAGGTTGAAGGTCGTAAGAAACATATTACCCACATCGTTGGGTCTCATTTATCCCACAAAACTACGTATAAAGTAAAGGATGACGATATTCCCTATCGGGATGATGTGTTGTGGATCTGCCATTTAAGAGAACACGTTAACGTCCCTGGGAGCTTTGGCTGTATTACGAAACTACAAAATAGCTTGTCGTCATGTTGGCTTTTCCAATAAACACTATTTTTTTTTTATGTTAAAAGTTTGGTAAACAAGCATACGGCCCACCTGATGATAAGTGGTTGCCGTAGCCTATGAGCGCTTGCAGCACCATTAGTAGGTGCCACTCACGCGTTGCCAACCTCGAGATATTGGTTCTTAAATCTCGTCTGCCCAGTAATTTCACTAGCGTACAGTGCCCTTAAAACCGGAACACAGTAATGCCTAAGCACTACTATTTGGCGGCAGAATATTTGACACTGCGGTGGTACCTACCTAGCCGGCCTCTTGCAACAAAAGACCTACCACCAGTGTGACTGACTGTACTGGTGGAATAATCTCTGCTGTGACAGAGGTTATCCCAACAGCGGGCGATGGGGTCGTCACATCCCGACGCCGGTATTCTAAAAGCTATACTAATTTTGCCTGCCTGGTTTGGTAGCATCGTACGTTAGTGAAAAACTCGTGAAGTGACTGCTCGTCAGCCGCGTTTCGAGATCAGCCAGCATATAACTAGTTGTTTCTTGCAGGTAGACAGGTAGGCAGCTTGTGCATTTTGCCTTCTGTAACGGTACGAGCCACCTTCGCGTTTGGACTTTACTTCCACTCACCACGATGGTGACAAACAAGCGTACGACCCGCCTGGTGGGAAGCGGTAACCGCAGCCTATGAACGCCTGCAACCATATAAATCACATGCGTGCTGCCGACTCCTTGAGTTTTTTTAACCTTCCTTGAAGAATCCCATACTGTAGCGTATTGGGAAAACTTCGGCAGGGAGCTCATTCCACAACCGGAGACTTCCAATGTTTGTGGATGAATAGCGAGCAGTGCGATGGTGAAAAATTGCTGCAGGCATCATATCACACAATTTATAATTATTAACAATGTAAAAAATTAGTTATGCGCTATGACATTTATTCTTTTGAGCTTGCTTGAAATATGTCTAGCTTACTGAGTTATATATAGAAGCAATTATATTATCTTCCGTAAATGTATTGAGATATTCGTATATAAATGTAACATACAGTAGGAATATAAATTCCTTGTACACAACAGATTCGAAGGTTTTAGATTTCCCTTGGGATCGAATACACGTCGGCAGGCCGGCTATCTCACAATTCAAATACTATTTCAATTATGAAATATAGGCACAAACCCACAACATTCTTACACAAAAACATCACATTTTGCTTAATGAAAATTTTACAGTTTCTAAGATTTTAGGTTTTCGATTTTTAATTATCTCTCGAAACTCTTCTATCTACTTCGGCAAGTGTCCATGTGTCCATGTGAGCTCCATAATGGCCCCACCATCTCCATTTTATTACCGTGATAGCAGGCGCATTGCGGGATACCATTAATATCTGGTCGATATACCCAACATTCGCACTATATGCTTTCGATCATCTTTCATAATGCGCACGGCCATGGAATGCTCTTCCGGCGTCTATATTTCCCAATACATACAACTTGAACCTCTTCAAAGTGCGAGTAAACAGGCTTCTTATGAGAAAGCTCGCTCCACCGTAGACCTCATCTATGCCTTCGCGCTCGATGGAGGTCAAGAGTTTACCCATTTACAAAAAAACTCCTATAAAACTCAATTTGTGTTACGTACAATTAAAAATGTCAAGCTCATAATAGTATGTTTTTCAAAGGTACATATTTTGTTAAATACGGTAATTAAATCATGATATCAGTAAATCATTGTACAAGTAAATAAGCATGTGACTTAAAACAGGTATCTGTCTGTCTGTACTTTCAATAGGGTAATATTGGCTGTTCCATCCGATAGAAAGTATTTATTGCAACGAACATTTTCAAAGGCTTCGTAAAAATATTATTTACTGGAAAATATAAAAGTGGCCGTAATTTTCTGGATAGACACTTGAGGCATGACTGTCGGTAAATGAACGCTTATCTTATACAATGCGCTGCGTAACACGAAAGAAATTCTCAGCCGTAGAACGACCAGCTTAACTTGATCCAAATTGCTGATTAAAAAACTCTATAAATAACAGTACTGAATAGTTGAAAACGTTCTTAGTATGATGGTTGATGGTGGAATGTTAAAACCGAGCCGTTTTCCAGTTCTAAAGAGCCCAGTGTGATAGTAAGGTCGTCCTTTTAAATGAGTACCGAAGTCTTAATGAGTTCCTATGGAATTATTTTATTATCTACCTCGACTTTTGTTCATAAAATTATAGGGATAATATTTTTTTTTAAGTAGATTAAAAGAAAAGACCTTTTCTACATTTATCGCTTTATAACTGTAAAACAGCATGACAATCACTGTTAAAAGTACAAAGTTTTTTTTTTTTAATTACTAAGTTGGCAAGCAAGGATAAAGCCCACCTAATGGTAAGCTATTGCCGTAGACTATGAGCGCTTTTCTACACCGTTTGTAGATGTCACTTACGCATTGGCAAACGCGAGATATTGGGTCTTAAATCTCCTTTGCCCAGTAATTTCACTAGCTACTGTCTTTCTAACTGAAACACATTCATACCAAAGAAACTACTGCTTTGCGGTAGAATATATGAGACTGCGGCCTCCGGCCTCTTACAAAAAAAACGCAGCTTTCTAAAGACAATTTAAAATTTCTTTCATATATCATGATGTCGAACGGTATGGCACGCTGGTAGTAGGCCTGCTTTGAGCCTCGTCGTTCAAGGGTTCGATTTCCACTGGGAGCAGATGTTTGTTATAAAATATCTATTTCGGTCTGGGCGTTTGTACTTGTGGATCTTCCCACCTTGCCTCGAAAAGCACGTTAAACTGTCGGACCCGCTTGTTATCATAACAACTGATGATAATCATCAGCTCTTGATAGTTAATTTATAAAGAACGAATTGTTAACGAAAAAGTATCCAAAACCTCAATGTTGTTTACTCGAATTTGAATCCGAAAACTTTAGCGTCTTCTATCCAAAAGCAACCGTGGGTTTTTAAAGAAATCAGAAATGCAAATTTCATTAAAAAGAAAGCATTGTATACGAAAGTAATGTGATTACTCCCTTAAAAAAGCAGAAAAATTTGCTCCATTACATTCAGTTTTATCACGACATGGACTGTCGACGAAATTCAAGAGTGATGCGAATGGTTGAAATAACGCCATTTTGTTTTCTAAAACAAAAGTGTAGTATTACTGTAGCATTATTTAAAGGGAAGAAGAAGTTGTTATGTTAAGTCTATGAGTTTCCGCTGCGCCATGGCTTAATATTAATAATATAATTACTATTATTATCTGATTACATAACATGACAGTACTTCATCCATGTGAAATAAAAATCAATGAACCCGTTGAACTATTGCGACACGATAGACGTTTTTTTTTTCCCTTCAATGTGGGCTTGTAGTTGTGTCCTGTAGGCACTTATTATCTCGCCAATGACACGTATGATTGAGACGACACGACGATAGACGATTTATTAAAACAAATTGACAAATCAAGTGACAGACATATGTTTGACATTGGAGGTTTCAATCAAAATAGTCAACGTTTTATACTTAGTCTAAGAATCTCATAGACGGAGCCATACCCTGTTGCCGCTCTTGTAACCTTATTTCAAAAGAGATATTGATATCTTAGTCTGTTGCTCGGAGCACTAATACGAGTAAAAGAAATAGATATATATAGGTTTGGCAACTTATTTTTTTATTTCGTAAATGTCAATAGTGATATGTTTTATACCCGGTCAAGACTGTCAATTATATAGGTCCATTTGTTAAATATAATTTGTAATTACGGACACATGAAATACGTAAAATATTGGCACGCAGTTTTTAGCTAATGTTCCTTCTAAGTTTTTTCTCTTTCTACGGTTTTATTTAACTTAATATATAATTATAACAAAAGTATGACAAATAGTAACTTTCTGGACTCCTCTATATAAACTTTAAGTACGCCAAAAAAATTTCAATAGTTGTTATTATTATATACTTACGCTTTAAGCAAAAGAATTAAAAAAGAAATTACTTAAATTCCTTCAAAAACATTTTATTGGTTAAAATGGTATTTATATGGACAATGTAGTCACTTTCACGCTCCTTACACGCTCGTAGGCCATTTGAATAAAAATAAATGTACAAAATCTACCCACGTACTAAGCAAGCCCTATAAATGTATAAAATGTGCGTGCGGTGATCTCGCGTTAGACCCGATTTAACAAGCAGTCCCAAACGTGCTCCGTGAATCAAGGCTTTTCATGTGTACAGGAGGCCTACCATGAACTCTTATTGCGATTCAAATGACGACCAAATCAATCCAATTCAATTCAGGCAGTAAAACGATTTAAATTTTATACGAGCATGACGTATATGTAGATGTCATGGTGCGAAATAGCGATCCAGGTCAGTTTAGGTCGTCATTTCAATCGTAATAAGAGTTCATGGTAAGGCCCCAGTACTATGTTCCAAAATAACAACTAGCCGACTTCGATCACTAAAGCTAATGTTTGCAAAATCTTATAAGTCATAAAAGAGTCTTCTAGCAAACCCTGTTTTGAGATACAAAATACAAAGTATAAGAAAAAAAAATTCAAACAAATAGAAACTGAATATCTCTATAAAATACATTATAAATAATCAACATTTAATATTTTTAATATTGAACATAATATGTGTGTACAGTAGGTATTGAAAGTACGGGTATCAAACGAGTGTAAATCATAATACGTATATTCAAGTAAATAAATATTGTTAAATGAATAAATAAACGCTGCACACTCAACGGCCCCCATTAGGATAGTGATATCCTGTGTCCGGGGTCCGGACACACATACAAAGAGAAAGACAATAACTATTTTATGAAAATCAATTTATAACTATATAAATTACATTAATAAAACTTTATATACGAGACTTTATATACTTTTATATTTTATATCCATAATATTATGTATGAAGGTAGTGTTTTATTGTTCAAGCATTCATGCCAGTAAAGTATAGCTCTACCATCACTAAAAACTACATTTTGTAATAACACAATTTATATTCCACTCAAGTTCACGCATAATCAAACTATGAAAATCTACACCAGTTACAGCTCCTCGAGCTATTCATTATTACGAGCAACATTCACATAATACTCAATGTCACGAGTTTCATACAATTATGTAAATACGAATAAAATGAACGTGGCATTCGGTAACTGACGTACGAATTCACATAAAACAATTAATTTGCTCTTTCGTTTACTGCATTAAATTGTAGAATGCGATAACACAGTATAACTTTACATAGAAATATTGTTTATAAAAATTGAGCTATCTTCATTATTAAAAGTATAGGTCTATACTGAGGGCGGTTTCAGGTTAACATTTCTTTTCGAGCGTATACGGTCCTTTCAGCATACACTCTTAGACGCGCGTTTTATTTCGCGCTTCAAATACGCGTGTATGGGCTTATCGCGGCATGTATCTTAAGCCTGTTATGGCAAGTATTAGTAGCATTTTTATAGCGCTTTACATTACGCGCTTATACGAACTTATAAACGCGTCAACGCTCGTACGATGTATACTATACGCTATATAAAAGTCTGGTCTGAAACGTAGTGGTTTAAAATTTTTGTATTTTTTTTTTTGATACAGACCAATTATGACGATTTTATTTAATGTGGAAATATTCTTTTCACTTATAACGTATAAATCTAGTGTTAATTGGATTCACTATTTCGGCTGTGGTCGACGTTGAGCACACCTGCACCTTAAATGAGCTACAAGTTGAAATATAAATTTTATATTTAAAATGTTAGCAGTTAAAAATTAAATGGTTAGATAATAAAACGATTATAATATGAAACATCTACTTAATTATTTTATTTAATAATTACGAAAACTTTCATTTTAATTTCTCCATTCAATTATTAAAATTTTTATAAATTACCACCGTTTGGATTTGAATTTTTATTACATTAATTCATTTCAAATTATTTCTGTTTCTGTGTGTTAATATATAATTCGAATTAAATGTGTCAGAATAATTAAGTATTTGTATTACTCGTTTAGACTCCAATAACATTTTATTTCATGTAATTTCATTCCAAAAGAGATGTTTTCGGTGATTCCCATAACACTCTAATAGGTTGTGTTGTCATTGCGAGGAACGTGAGACTACAGATGGATTGTAATCGCAGAGATGGCAAAATTTCATGACTATAAAACTTGTATTATGCGCAGCCAAGAACCTCGGATTTTTACGATCCATCCTTCTCATATTATTATTTCTTTTTGTTGCTACGCTGAATGATATTTTCTAAAATATGATAAATTGCTTTCTTTTACTAGGGTCTTTTTTTTTCGTTTAATAAAATAATACAATTTGTACCGTTTAGCATAAATACAATTTGTACCGTTTAGCTATTGTTAAGTACATATCAGATGTTTTTTATTCTAACAACTGGGATATTTATATATTCAGTCGTAGTAACATGCCTTAAACGCCGTCAGGTTTGATTCCCGCTCGGTGATTAATATGTTTGTATTTACCATGCAAGCATATTTTCCGGTCTGGGTGTTTTTGTCCTTGTCCTTGTATGTGTTTCCGGACCCCCGACACAGGATATCACTATCCTAATGGAGATCGTTAAGTATGTTTTAAAAAAAAACAGGCTAAGTGAAGTGAAGTGTAAGATACACCTAAAATATATAAAATCAAATATAATACTTTAAATACATAAGACTTTTGAAATTGATCAACGACTGAAAATTAGTCTCACGAAAACATAGACAATGTTCAAAGTAATGAACGAATTAATGAATTAGATACAACAACACAGAAATAAATAGTAAAAAATATGTTATGTTTCTAGCGAAAATATGACTTCAGAGATATAAGACTTTGTGAGATAATCTTTGAATAATCTTAAGCGTAGCGGAATAGTGCAAAGAACTGGAAAACTGTCGCAAATTTTCTGGGATTTACACTTTATCGAAACAAATTGTATTCACTGATACTAGAAATATTTGAAGCATTATTTATCTCAAATAGTACTAAAAAAATAAGCAACTTGAACACGCTCGGTGCGTTCCCTCCATTCTGTATGGTCCTGCTTTTGCACCGTAAAATCTAAACGCTTGAAAATACAAGTTTTTGACTTGAAGGGTAGAAATGGTAAAGTAAAAAGGAAAATTATGAGGGTGAGATATTGGAACTAAGGTGTCCGAATTTATCAAATATGAAGCCAAACTATGGTATATACTACACACTTGACCAATTGACCATGTCATTATTCTCGGAGTGAGTACAGCCGACCAATTCGTTTCGGCTACCATAGTTGTAACAGCGTTAATTAAAAACAACTAGAATTACTAAGGTCACTTTACATACACACACACACACACCATAATATATTCGTAAATTGTATCAGAGCTAGGTTTCGTTTATAATAAACGTTGAAATTGTAGCTCTGTTTATTACATAGCATTGAATTGTTTATCTTGAATCAAGCCTTTCAAATTGATAAAGAAAACGATATCAATAGGTATATTAGGTACAGTAAATAGTACGCTGGATTGTGAAAATTATACGGCAGAAATTGTACAAAAATATTTGTGCCAAAATAATAATTTCAACAACTTTGGTTTTGACAAATTTGGTTTACTTCAATGTACTAATATCTACAGCGTTATATCTCTTTGTTGGTGCAATTATTTCTCGAGAATCAGGGATTATTATAATATGGCATGAGTATTAAAGGTGAGTTGATTAAAAATGTAATGCCTTTTATATTTCAAAAATCCCTATTTCTAATCTACACAGAATGTAGTGCTAAATTGCAATTCCATGTCAGTTCTAAAATTCACGAACTTCGATTGGATTCGCTTTTGAGTGACCCATATACCTATCAATATTCATTATTTCTAGTATATTAGTTACTTACGGTTTCATCAGTTTGAATATGAATTGTTTTTAAATAAGTATTCCTAGTATATTAATTTTTTGCGTATAATTGAAATTAAATTCACACATATTTATAAAACGTATCACTAATAATTATAAGTAAAACTGAAATCATATTTTTCCTTAAATATTAAAGTACTATAAACTTACCTCATTTTATTATTTTTCAACATAAAATAGAAACTATTATATTTTAATATTACGATAGGTATACAATGTGAAAAAACAGCCCGCCTTGTGAGCTACCACCGTACGTTGGTGAAAAACTCGTGAAGTGACTGCTCGTCAGTTGCGTTTCAAGGTCAGCCAGCGTATAGGTAAACAGATGTATCCTAAACGGCTGGCAATGCACCTGCGTGCCCTCTAGTGTTGCAGATGTTCATTAATTGCTTAAAATCAATTGAACCTCCTGGCCATTTGCCCCCTTTGGCATTTAAAATATATATCGTACAGAAATTTTGTCAATTCTGTGAATGTGTAGATTGGTTCCAATTCGAAAGTAGGATAGGATGTCTTTGCCTTTTTCTTCCTAGAACGCTTGCTAGGAGTATAAGTGTGTCAATTAGAGCAGTGGTAATTGGAGTTTAAAGCATTAGTCGCTTTTACGTTTTATAATTTTTTATCACCATTATTGAATCAACCTTACACATTGTATTACGTTATCAATTTCCTTGAGATTTTTTAGACTAAAATAAATAAATTTTAAAGTAAATTATTTTAAAATCATTATATTTAATACTTCAATTATAGAGTATTAAGAAGAGTAATAAAGAAAGTCGTATCGTTAAACAGTTGTTTGAGAGTTTTAAGCGCCGATTAAAACTTATCCCCGGCGTAGTTCATGCTTGGAGCCACTTGTTAAAACATACTTGTGGAATTATCTACACACCTGTGTGGAACTTTCTTGCGTCTTATCATTTTCTGTTAACTCTCTAGCGTTTAAATATTTGTATTGACGACGTTGTGGCGCAGCGGTAGCGAACCTGCCTTAAACGCCACAGGTCGCGGGTTCGATTCCCGCTCGGAACATAATATGTTTGTATTGACCATGCAAGCATATTTTCCGGTCTGGGTGTGTTTGTCCTTGTCATTGTGAATGTTTCCGGACCCCGACACAGGATATCACTATCCTAATGGGGGCCGTTGAGTGTGTAGCGTTTATTATTTATTATTTATTATTATTTAGTAATATGTATTTGTTATAAATAGTATATATAACGTTACTAGAGTCGTGCTCATCCCAGGACAAATGGGCTCAACTGGGAAAGTACTGCCCTCTCACAGAAAATCGGTGTACAGTGACAGTATCAGTAAGCAATGTTGCGTTTCTGGCGATGAGTGAGAGCGCTGGGACTCAATTTCCCACCCCATCTGTTATTCTCTTCCTTTTTCCCTTCTCATCCCTCTCCTGCTGTTCCTTGGGCTGCAAACGCGTTTTTGATACTTGAAGTATCGCATCGTTCATAGGTTGCGGTGACTGCTTACCATCAGGCGGACTGTATACTTGTTTGCCAACTGTCATGAAATAAAAAAACGTAGTAATGAAACAAAATATGTATAGGTAAAAATTAAGTTATCCTCTTTAGTCATAAAGTTTGCGCGGTAAGCGAAATTATAATATGATTAGTGTCATATTCAGTCAGTGACAATATTGTGGACTTTACAATTTAGCTGTGAAATATGTGCTAGAGACGATTTGTCTAAAATTGGAAACCTATTATAAAATTTCAAAGTAGATTTTCCACATAAAACTAATTCAAGGACCGAATCCAAATGCAAAGTAGCAATTTTGGTTGGGGTTCTGGGACTTATAATTTCTAATCGGATGGTTAAAGTTCCAAAGATAATGGTGTACCCCGGAGGCAATCGTTAAATTTCAGCAAAGTCACGTAGCCTGTTCACGATTACACTGGATTTGGAATTTACGTGCTATTAATAACCTAATACATTCGTGGTCGATAAAAAAAAGTGTATTATAATAATTTTATTCAATATAAGTAATAAACACTTTTCTAGACGATATTACATTTTTAATAGAATTAATTACTTGGAGATTCTATATTCGAAGTGAAGGTTTTTATACTGAATGATTAGTGATTTTTCACGATATTTTAGACATTACATTAATATTTAATAGCTCTTCTATGATCTATGTATAATACTAAAATTGTAATTTCTATGTCTGTATATGGAAGATATTTAAGAAAAACTTCTATCGGGTACATATATGAACATAATAAAATCCATAGCATTGTTTATAATTATTTTTGCCCGTGCGCTTGTAAGACCCAGTAAAGATAGCGACCGTAACCGCGGGCACTACTAGTTTTATAAATAAAAGAATTTCTTTGTATAAATACAACAAATCACAAAATTCGCGATGAATAGGTACAACACAATATAATCTTATTTTTAATAGGACGAAATTATCAGGGTTCAAGGGTGTTTTGTCACTTGGCAGCGGAACCCTAAAAATTTATCAGTCCGTCCGTCTGTATGTCACAGTCATTTTACTCGGAGACCATTGGCTCTATCTATACGAAATTTACTAAATAGGTGTATTCTATGAACCGTCACAACGACTTTGTAATGAAATCTTAAAATATATAAGAATTAAGGGTCCATAGCAGTCCATACATGTAACTGAGTATTGGAAAAAAAAATTCAACGTATGTCAACGTGTGAGATATCTTTGTATAGGTCTTTCAAAATGATAAAGCGGTTTTATTTTGACTTTTTTCATTAAGTCAGTAGTTGTTGAGATATTAGCTCCTAAAGTCATAAAAATTGTGTACCCCCATCTAACTTTTGAACTATGGAATTTAAAATTCTGGAAAAATTTGAGCTAATAGGACATCAAATAAAATTTCAACCACATTTGGTTTGAAGAAGATAGGTCTACATTTAAGAGATATATAAGTTTATCCCATAACTTTGTTTTTCATATTAATTTTAATAATTACTATGAAATTACCAACTTCTTTTTGCGGTCGATTTTAATTCGTTATATTTATAAAGCCCTTAAGATTCTTCATAATCAAGCTGCGGAACCCTTTAATTTCAACTGTGCGTAGTCCACAACGCACTTGAATGCTAATTTTTATGAGTATTGTATTGAGTACTAGCGGCCCGCTCCGGCTTCGCACGGGTAGATAATATAAAACCTATGCCATTCACTGAAAAATGATTAAAATCGATCCATTAGTTTTGATTTATTCATTACTGCCCGTGGCCCGCACGCGTTAATTGTAATTATTTACGACATCACATTAGAAACCTCAAATTTTATTTAACTCTACTATTTAATGTATGTACATATAAACCTTCCTCTTCAATCACTCTATCTAATAATAAAAAACCACTTCAAAATCCATTTGCGTAGTTTTAAAGATTTAAGCATACATAGGGATATAGGAACAGAGAAAGCGACTGCAAAAAAAGCGAAAGCTGTTCCCCTATCTTTGTTGTTCATATTACTTTTAATAATTACTATGAAATTACCAACTTATTTTTGCGGTCGATTTTCATTCGTACTATTTTTGAAGCTATTAAGATTCTTTATAACCAAGCTGCGGAACCCTTTAGTTTCAACTGTGCCTGGTTCACAACGCACTTGTCTGGTAATTATCATATATCTTATATTTATATATTTCTCATATTTATGTCTATACTAATCTAGGTCTATTGGACATTTCGAATCAACTGAAAGTCGACTATTTTAAAGTCTCTGAACCCAAAACAATTGTTTATAAATAATTTCGGCCTTTTCACTATAACATCATCAGAAAACGACTGTATTACTAGACTAGACTATGATGCGGTTATTACTGTTTCATAGCTTGTGGTTCAACTTCAAATTTAGGCTTTCGAGTTAACTACAATCCATTCATAATTATCAAAATTATAGTTTCATTTCATTGACGACGTTGTGGCGCTGCGATTGCGAACCTGCCTTAAGCGCCACAGGTTTCGTTTTCGATTCCCGCTCAGAGTAGATGTTTGTATTGACCATTCAGGCACGTGTTCCGGTCTGGGTTTGTTTGTCTTTGTCTTTATGTATATTTCAAAGCCCCCGTTACAATATATAACTATCGTAATGGGGGCCGTTGAGTGTGTAGCATTATTTCTTTATAGTACAAAATTCACGCGTAAAGAGTCGCTGTATTTAACGAAAGATTTAACCGAGAAATGACCCATACTATACCAGACTTGTAGTAATTCTTCAGTATTACATATTTTACTCGTATTTTATATCATGGCACGAAAGTGGACATTAATATTGTCCCCACGAACTTTATTTAATAATCCAGCATATTTCTAGCATTAATTTCAGCTATTTTATCATGGCCTTCAGTAAAGTAAAGTAACAGCCTCCTCTCCTGTCAAAGAGAAGGATTTAGAGCTGAATCCATCACGCTGCTCCACTGCGGATTGGCGGATATACATATCTCAGAATTTCTGCCAAGACATGTAGGTTTCCTTGCGGTGTCTTCCTTCACCGCACGAGATGAATTTAAAACACAAATTAAGCACTTGAAAATTCAGAGGTGCTTAGCCGGATTTGAACTCGTGACCTTCAGTTAAAGTCTACGTTTTCTATCCACTGGGCCATCTCAACTTTAAGCTTTCGGTAATGTAATGGCAAAAACCTGGACCTCTCATAACTGAGAGTTGAAAAAAAAATTCAAGGTATAGCGACGTGTAAGATATCTTTGGATAGATGATAAGGAGGTTTGATTTTGTTTCATTTTATTAAGTCAGTACTTGTTGAGTTATTACCTCATAAAGTCACGAAAGTTCTGTCCAACACCCCCATTTAACTTTTGGATTTAATAATTCTGAAAAAGTTTGAAGTTGTAGAACATCAAATGAACCTTCAACCACATTTATTTTTAAGAAGATAGATCTACAAATTTTAGAGATATATAAGTTGTTCCCATATCTTTGTTTTTCATATTACTTTTAATAATTACTATGAAATTACCAACTTATCCTGGCGGTCTATTTTAATTCCATATTATTTTTAAAGACATTAAGATTCTTCATCATCAAACTTTAACCATTTAGTTTCGACTGTGCTTGGTCCACAACCATAAATTTTAATTTATTGGAGAATAATTATACTCACAAAGAGGACTAAGACAATTAAAACTAACCAAAGACAACGTCAATGGTTCAATTATAAGAGAAATAACGAATCCCAAAAGAAACGCAATGTTACAAATTGCCAATAAAAAGCCAACAAAATGCTGTGGGTAAGCATTACGCTTAAAGCTGTAAATCCGACGGCTTGGCCAATAAATCCGAAAAGAAATATCGAAGGCTGCGTAATACAGCTACGGTAACATTACGGAACATCATTCGTAGGATTTCTAAATATGACATATTTTCATATATATATATATATATATTATAATGAATTGAAGAAACTTCAACGTTATCTATATTATTAAATAAATTAATTATTAAATAGTACAAAAATCCGATTGCATAATAATATCAATATAACTTCAATGTTAGTAAAGATTGCAGGCGGTAGATGGCCGACTCCGTTGACGCGAGTTGCAGATTCGATCATGACTCCATTTGGGCTGTTCTCATACCCAAGCTACGAGTTTATTTGTAAAGAGTATTTGTAGAGCAATTAGTAATTAAAATAATAGACTTGAAAAAAACAACCGTTGTGGCGTGTTGATAGCAAGCCTGCCTTATGTCCCTACGGTCGCGGTCCCTAGAGTAATAAGAAGACCTTGGGCAAAAACCAGGATTAATGCTAGGATGAAGAAACAAAAGACTTGAAAAAGCATTGTTAATATTCTAAAAACTGGTAAAAACCAACCGAAAGAAAATTTGAGGATAAACCCTCCTAAACCCTCCTAAACCTAAACCCTCTTCCTCAATATACAGGCATTTAGCACAAATACTTACAGTATTAGTAAAGTATTTACTAAGCCCGTTAGAAATTTTGTTTAGCGATACAGTTGTGTTCGAGGGTTGTTATCATTATATTTAACTTAGAGACTTACTTAGAAGACTCGCGCAAATAACTGTATCAAATTACAAAGTGATTACTCCATTATAAGACTTGTTTGAACATTTATGCTTCGAATATTATCTAATTAACGATACACTTTATTCAGGCTGTATTACAATAAGTTTTTTTTTTCTGTATATTTATTATTTTTTGAGTTGGGTATACAATTAATTTACTGGGCTGAATATAATCTTATTAATCTTCACATATAATAAAATCGTTTGCATCATTTTGTAATATTTATTATGAGTCTCTACAATGACGACATTATTTTATTGAAATTGTGCTGCATTCATATACCATACCTAGTACTAACAAATGCGCGAAGGGAATCTACCGGTTAAAGTCGCGGGCGCAAGAAGATATATACGTAAAGGAAATGATCAAGTCTACTAAACGGAATCGAAAATCCACAACGGATTTCAAGCGCCTAAGATTTAGGTAAACAAAACAGTTACTTTCGTAGTAGTAGTCGATCTCTCATCCCAAACCCCTGATTAGGCAGGCTAATAGAGCGCTAGGCACGTTCTGCAAAATATTGACGATAAGATAAAGTTAGAAAATGCCACATACACTACCCAAACACGCACAAAGTGCCGTTTTCGTCAGTGAAGACGAGGCCCCCTTTTCCTTGACTCATTATAAACTAAGGACGGCCCTTCCACACAGAAGAAATGTCCAAAGAATCGCACGTACACAAAGACACGCTTACTTTATTATATTATGTTGCAAACTAGTGAGTGAATTCACGAAGGAGCACCGGCGAGTTTTTGAATATTTTCTTTGTATGGAAGGACCTGTCCGTGTATTATTATATATGTGTATATATATATATATATATATATATATATATATAGTAACATATATATATATATATATATATATATACACATATATAATAATACACGGACAGGCCTATGCAGACATATGCTCGTTTTGCACGACGCAACACGCTTTCAGCGATGGTTGAATCGACTAGAATGCGCCCGTAACGCTTTATATATCCAATGACGTCCTAAGCCGAGGTGCGATGTCGGAGGGCCTCGAAATCCTATTTTATAGTATAGTATCTTTCATATATAGATAGTAGATCAATTACTACCGATTAAAGTTATGTATCTTTTTTAAAAGATAAAATAAAGTATGCATAAATATTTGTACCTCAAATAAAAATACAATAAGCCGCAGATTGTATGACAATACGGAAAATATAAAATTCATTCGACTGTGAATATGGATGCTTTGTTCAAACCCAAACTTTCATTTTGTAAAGTTTCAATGGAGCGTACATTTTAAAATACTATTACACGTTTGTACCAAAATGAAAGATTATAACGGAATTAAAATTTTAAAAACATTTCACAGAGATGAAAATTGCAAACGTTTCATTTTTCGTTTATTTTTCCCGTCCTATTTAAATTAAGAGTTACCCGTTCTAAGCAAATATTCTTAACTTCTGTAACATTTATTTTTACTACAACGATGGCAAACAACTATGCGGCTCGTCTGATGGTACTAAAATGGTTACCGCTATTCATGAGCGCTTAAAACCATCATCTTAGTAGTAGTAGAACTATGCTGTTCCCACCACAAATGGGCTGGCTCGACTAGTGGTGATCAGTACTTTTGGGTGTCGTGCGATGAGTGAGAGTGCCGCAGGCTACAACCAATAATATAAGGTATTTTATTATTAATAATCAATTTTTCTTTTATGTTATGAGATAATTTATGTAAGCAAGTAACATATGTAAGCTGATTACTTTATTTCTTTAGAATAAGATATTATTTGCTAACAGAATAGTTTCAAATAAATTTTGTTATAAGCAAAAAGGATATCAGCCAAACAGAACGGAAGTCCAAGAAATTCTTTACAATATGTAAACATTTATTCTGCCGCCAAATAGTAGTGCTTAGGCATTACTGTGTTCCGGTTTGAAGGGCAATGTACGCTAGTGAAATTACTGGGCAGAGGAGATTTAAGAACTAATATCTCGAGGTTGGCAACGCGTGAGTGGCACCTAATCGTGCTGCAAGCGCTCATAGGCTACGGCGACCACTTACCATCATATGGGCCGTATGCTTGTTTGCCAACTTGTAACATATAAAAAAATAATTTAAAAAAACATATTTTAGCTCTACAAATATCATAATTATATATTATAAAAGTAATCTTACTACAAACTGTGAGATAAAATCAGGATAAGTGAATTATAATTTGAAATGGAGTTACAAGATTTTCTTAATTCTGAATGGAGCTTAGCCTAAGGGTCTTCGAGTACGACTTTATATTAATTATAACATAATTGGGCTTAAAAGTCAAATTTAATAATTTAACAGCACTACTGAGCCACTTTAGTAACGTGTTTAATTAGCAGCACTTCACCTTTTAACATTTTTTTTTCTTTCTTCATTGAATTTGAATACTAACTTTAATAATACCTAATATCCGACGACGTTGTGGTGCAGCAATATCGAACCTGTCTTAAGCGCCACAGGTCGCGGGTTCGATTCCCGCTCGGTGCAGATGTTTGTATTGACCATACAGGTAAGTTTTCCGGTCTAAGTGTGATTGTCCTTGTCATTGTGTATGTTTCCGGACCCCCGACAGCATACAACTATCCTAATGGGGGCTGTTGAGTGTGTAGCGTTTATATTTATTTAATTAGTTTAAATAATAACGATGTACGATTAAAGAGAGAGAACTAGCATAAGGCTCACATGATGTTAACTACATGATGTTGTCTACCGCCACCCTTAAATATATACAACACCAGAGGTCATGTAAGTGCGTTACCGACTTAAAGATCCAACTGGTTATACGCTGGCTGACCTCAAAACGCGGCTGAAGAGCAGTCACTTCACGAGTTTTTCACCAACGTACTGTTACGGAGAACCTTATCACAGGGGTGTAAGGCTTAAAATCGCTTGCTACTCTCTTTGTTTATTTCCTCGACAGTCGCGCGGGTTCGAGAAAGATGTATCCTCGAAACACGTAGTATAGTGTACCGCGGGCGGAACTTTCTCGAACCCGTGTTCCGCGTTATATAAGCGGCCGGCGCGTCGGCTTTGTCATTCAGTTCTGAGCAACAAGCGAAGAAACTACAAGTGATACCAGTGAACAAGTGCAATAATTAGTGACCTCGGCTATTCTTTTGGACTGTGATTGATCTGCGATTTGGACCTGTGATTTGTGAAGTTCTGTTGTGTAATCTAGATCTTAATAAAGTCTTACTTAGAGCAGGTGTTTGTTTCCAAATCTGCGAACCCCAGCCCGTAACAGTACGATGGTGGCTAACCAGGCGGGCACTACCACCAGCAATATGTTTGTATCTATAACTAAAATTATACTCCCCTAATAAATTTACCATAGCATCTATGTGTATATTACATTAGTTATGATCATGGTAGTATGAAATCGTTGATCTACTACGCTTGTTAGGAGCGGAGTTGGAATTAATTTTGTCATGTCTTAACCCTTGTATAGAACTAAGTTTTAGTGCGTAAGACGTAATATGTATCATCTATATGTTATCAGTTTAAATGCAAACATTTCTTAACACTGTACAAACTAAGATCTTAATAATGGAGCGTTCTCGTGGAAGCGTTTATTCAATATACGAGTGTATGTAGTTTTGCTTGGCGTAAAGCGTCGCGGTTGCGCTATTACAATTCGCCAAGATAAGACGCTGCTGTTTTATATTATAATAACAGCTTTTACCCGTGGCTTTGTCCACGCGAAATTTTTAATGCGGTACCTTTAATGCAATATAGAAATAACTGGTTCCCGATACAAATTTTCATCCTCCATTTCACCTACTTCAAGTTTTATTTTCGCGACAAAACGTAGCCTATAACCGTTTTCATAGTTCCATATACAACTATACCAAAACTTATCATAATCGATTCAGTGGTTTAGCCGTGAAAGCATCACAAACAAAAAAAATCAAGTTTAAAAAAGTAAGGATTTGGATTGTTTATATGTATTAATTATATATAGTAAAAATGTCATAGTTATTTAAATAGCGTTTTTTATACTTTTTATCTCGTCTTTAAAAGCAAGTAAAAAGTATTACCGTCACTGATAGTAAACTTATACATTTATATGTTCATGTAAAATGCATGACTTTAGTATGCAAATGATTATCAAACTTGGTGCAAGCGAATATAACACAGCTAGCTGTAATGTTATGCAGTTAGTTGTTAAAATTACTCCAATGTGTCGCTTCTCTGAGTGCATTATCGCACTCCCTATCGTAGTACGACTATGACTTCAGTTAAAAATGTAATATAAGAAACTGTCGACGTAGGCTAATTTGCTTGGTTATCACATTGGACTTCGTGACCCAGGATTGCGTAAATTCCTAGGAAGTTAAAGGAGCCAATGATCCCGTACCATACTACCACTTAGAAGTGGTGTGCGTTAATGAATTTCATAGAGTAAAAAAGGGGTACGATTACTTGTAACACCAAAAGCGTTTGCTTTGATTTCACATTCGAGTTCAAGGTAGAGAGTAGTTCGGAGGCTTCCAACGTCTCGTGGGAGACAACAGTGCAGATGTTTTCTGCTATCATATCAATATTCTATGAAAAGATAGTAATTTAGGAGGTTCATTAAAGCGCTGCATGGGCGCTACTACCGTAAAAATTATAACTATTACTATAAAATAATGATAATATTTAAGTATCAGTTTTTTTTTCAATTGAATACTATGAAGACTATCCGATCTCACAACACGCTGTGATTAGCTGAGCTATGCCAATTCTTCGATCCCGTCGTATAAGACCGCCCTGCTTAGTGGTTTAAATTTTGATCAGTAGTTAAAAATATTAGCGCATTCAACCAAACAAACAAACTCTTTAGATTAATAATATTGGCATAGATTACGACATACGAGTATAAACAAATAATTCACTGAATCTTTTGACGTTTATTCGGGTTAACGCTAAGATTTTCATGAGACAATTTTTGTAATCTCACGCGTGGTGGCACATTACGCGGAGGAAATGAGAATTCCCAACTAGTTCCCTGGAATTTACATTACCTAAGCAAAAATTGCTTTGACGGTTAACGAACGTAAAAAATTTATAAAGATATGAATTCGGAAAAGAGCAACAGTAGAGAAATTACCAGAGTCACCCGATTGTAAACGTTTTAAAACTCCGAGCGACCTTTGAATTGTAAACGTTTTAAAACTCCGAGCGACCTTTGAACATGAGCTGCAAATTTTAAAAGTTAAAAATTTAAAAAAATGACAATTTTGGGAAAAAATTTTTTTTTTTTCATTTAGAGCCTAAGTTTTTGCGACCAGATCTTGTTTGTCACAAACATGTTTGTCTCCTAAAACGTGACAAACTATAATTCATTTGCATCGGTGGTTCGAAAAATTTCTTTCTGTTTGCCTAACCTTGATATAATTACATAGACAAAAGATTTGGCTGATTTTTTTTTGTGTAGACTGTAGAGGAATATATTATTAAATATTGGATATTATTTCGAATATTCGTCGAAACAATAGCTTCGTACACAGTCAAACACACGTTGTTTATTAAAGCAATTGTTCTATACCAAGCCTAGGACGTTACGACAAATAGTTTCTATTTGCATGTGTATAGCATTGTTAACTATTTATCACAATGACAAAATCAAATTCTAGTATGGAAATACCAGTACTAGTACTCTGTGTATTGTATGCAACTATACAAAACACATCGAATACGTAATATATGTACTTCTCATATTTATTGTATCGTACATTATTTTAATTGGTGATATTTGTTTATCGTAACTTACAATACACACACACACTCACACTGGTGGTAGGTCTTTTGTTGCAAGAGGCCGACTAGGTAGGTACCATCGCAGATTCAAGTATTCTACCCCCAAATAGTAGTGCTTAGGAATTACTGTGTAGGGTATTATATTTGTTATTCAAGTAAGTTTCAAAAATTTAATTCAGTTTTAATTTTGTTAAATATTTAATTTTTATTGTTATTCATTTAATAGCTTAACATATTACATAAATATATATTTATAATTACAAAACAAAATGTATAGTAAAAGTTTTATTACAAATAAAATATATTATAATAGAATAAAATAATTTTATGTTGTAAAATGGAAACGCGCCGAGAATCGGCGATCCCGTTACTCGAGCGCCCGCGCAGGATAGCACTAGCGCCACTCCTCAGTCTTGCCACAGTCTCGTACGCGAAGCCCGTGTCGCTCGATATACCGCCGCTATAAGTTACGTGTTACGTGTAAAATATTGTTTGCTTTTTACTTCACTTCTTGGGCTTATCTCTGTTTCCTATTGACTTCTACTCCTTCTACTATATAGCTGTAACTTTTCTATCGTGTAATTGTCTATTGTACTGTGAGTTGTGTGTTGTGAACTTCATGTGGAAATATACTTTTATGTTTAAACTATAAAGTGTTGTTATTCTACCGCACGCGAGATTAACCCGAACAACCACGCTATATACTGTGTTCCGGTTTGAAGGGCATTGTAGGCTAGTGAAATGACTGGACAAAGGAGATTCAAGAGCCAATATCTCAAAGTTGGCAACACTTGAGCCGCACCTACTAATGGTGTTGCCCGCGTTCATAAGCTACGGCAGCCACTTACCATCGGGTGGGCCGTATGTATGTATGGGTGGGCTTGGTTGCCAACTTGTAACATAAAAAAAATAGACAGTCATGGAAACTCTAATCATTGGAATAACTGTATTTTATTACTGCAAATATTATTTTTAGTAAGAATAATAATTAATATTCCGTAACTTGTATATTGAAATTATTAAAATTAGTCCGGTAATGTATGGTAATGTGCACGCGCGTCGCCACTCCGATGTAACGCGTCACATGAACATGTCGTGACGTCAGATAACGTGACTACGTTATCAAAAGTCGCACATCGCGGCTAAAGAAGTTTTCACTTGAATTCGTTCCAAACAAAAGTTAACCTAAAATTACTTATCCATATAGTTACAATTATATACAGTTGGAAAGTAATTATTGGACAAAATAAATACTCTATTCTCTATATAAATTATTTTTCTAAAAGCGTTTTGCTCTAATCCTTTATACAGGTGTCGCTAAATGGGAATTCTGTGTAGCAATTCAGATATCTGTTAGCTCTGATTGGTACCGGTTTATGACAGCTTCAAATTGAAGGTGTATCTATAAATAGTCGTAGAAAGTACCAGTATTAATATTTCTAACATATATAGTAATAAATTAAAAAAGCTTTATTTATATTAATACATCTTACATATATCTCATTTATTTTCATTTGGCATGATAATGCGTGTATCTTCACACGTTATATTCTCTCGTCGTGTATGTTACATATATACATATATATATATTATAAATAATTATATAGACTCCACAATTTACGCGCCCTTACTTTCGATCAATCTTTCAAAACACCAAACATTACAGACGAAAAAAAAATTATTGATTCATATTTTACTAACAAATTATAATTTTATAATAGTATGTGTAAAATGTGATTGAAATAAAATTTATTTAGACGATTTCAGAGGGCATCGATATGTTGATATATATGCGTATATTGTAGTCTTAGTTCAAATAACGGGAGATAAGTTACGAGTATATTTGGAGAAGAGTTACGCAGAACGTTATGAACTTAAAGCCTCAATAGCTCAACGGTAGAAGGGCCGACTTCGCCCCGTTAACGCGAGAGTCGAGGGTTCGATCCTGACCCCTTGGGCTATTGTCGTACCCACTCCTAGCGCAAGCTTCGAGCTTATTTGGAGGGCAATAGGAATATTAGTAATGCCTTGAAAAAGCATTGCTAATATTCTTTTAAAAAAATAAAATAAAATAAAAAATAAAAAACTGCTCACTTAGATGTTATAGAAAGCAAAAATTTATGGCACAATAACTCCACTTTATCTTTCATAGGGGTTTCGATCTTATTGTTCTATCTCTCTATTGTGATTATAATATATTGACATATTTGTCGAAAAATACATTACAGTATTTAAAATTCTTAGTGGTATTTTAGTAGTTCTTTATATTATTTGCATAACAAGTTATTCCAGTAAAAAAATCAATCTCACAATTCTACCTTCTTTTAAGGAATCTGGAGCACAAATATAGTAAGAAACTTGAAAAAAAAATTTTGATATTGAAGGAAATATGTTTCAAATGTTAGACTCTGTTGGAAAGTAGAACGCAAAGCACCGTCATCCATTACCAAAGTACTGTCGTCCATAACATTGTTATAATATTCTATAATGCATATAGCAACACTGTATTACTCTTTGCTCTGTATTCCGTTTCTCATATTAGATATGTCACCATCGCCTACGCATTGTCTAGTTAATAAATCTGTCGAAATCACGAAAGTTGTTTGTAATTATAACTTCATCAGACTCAATTTTACTTTTATAGTATAAAATTACTTTAAAAGAAATACCTTGGTTTAAGTCATCGAAGTTTCAATTTTGATTTAGAAAACACAATGAAAATAAAAAATAAAATCAGAAGCTTAAAAAGAACAAACTTATTTCGATAAAATTTTCCACTGAAAATTTTAACTTTCATTATCTAATAAAATATTCTATCAAGTGTTACGCCTGGGCCGTAACAATGGGCCACAGTCATTAAAAGTTTTGACACTCAGGAAAAACAGAATAGGTAACTCGCATTTTCCTTTTGATAAGTTTTTTACAAAGTTTCCGCACTTCAAGTCGCAAATTATATAAAATATATTAAAACTTTCTAGTTCATGTAATCAAATTGCTTGGTAAGATTTATTTATCTTTATAAAAAAATAATAAAATAAAAGGTTTTAATCTCATTTTAATTGTGGCAGTTCAACAGAGACGTCTTTGAAGCGAATCGCATTGGAGTTGCTGTATTACAAGGCTTGCGTGGGAAGTACTGGAGGACAGTCCTATCTTCGATCCGATTGCTAATATGATGCAATTACTTAGACACTCTATTGTTATGTTATAACAATAAAAAAAAATATTTCTATCCAAAAATAAAGCATTGCACTTATTTGTCAGATTTTACCACCGCCTCCAAAAATAAACCTCTATCTAAGAAGAACCGGCGAAACAATCTTTATTTGTATTCGTTAAAGTAAATATTTTTACAGCCGTAAATAAAATGAAAGTGAATATTTCTAAAGAGTTAGTCAAATACTAGAATTATAAATTCATTCGATAATGTTGCAAGCTTGTGACTGACTTCGTTTCGTTGCGTTGATGTTGAATTCCTGATGGTAAGCAGTCACCGCAACCTATGAACTCTTGCGATACTTAAAGTATCACATGCACGATGCCAATCCAAGTTATAACAGTGAAGGAATCAGAAGGGAAAAAGGGAAAGAATAGAAAGGGTGGAAGATTGGGCCTCCAGCAATCTCAATCTTCGCACGATACACAACAGTACCTACTGATACTGTTACTTTACGCAGATTCTCTATGAGAGGTTAGTACTTACCCAGTCGAATTGGGCTGTGAGGAGCATGGCTATACTACTTCAACTGACCTGTCAATATTATATAAGACTATGGTTGTAAATATATAAATAAATAAATAAGTAAACGTTGCACACTCAAGGCAACTGTAAGCATGTATATTGTATATACTTTTGATATCTATTAAGCTAATTTTGTCAATATCTTGAAAGACACTCACGAGTTACTCGAAATCATGAATACTTAATCTGGTTACGAAAATATGGCAAACATTTTTTATTATTCGATATAATTTTTCTTTGACGTTTATTTAACAGACGAAATGGTAATATAATTTGAAATAAATAATCCCTTATTTTTATATTATTGGGAAAGATTTTGATGTACATAAAGGAATCTGTCCTTACTCATTTATTAATGTGTCGTTTTCGATATTTTCGTTTCAGGTTAATATAACAGACGTTACATTTACAGATTTGTATGATTTTGTTACTTCAGTTTATATTTAAATAACAATAATTAATTATTAACTTAGCCCTTTACCTGTCAAGTTGCCGATCAAGTTTGCCTCCATTATTATATAAGAAAAAGAAAAACGTTCTAAAAAATATAATTATGATCTTACAACGAACGTTGTATGATCGATTCTTGCTCAGATGTTTTTAGTGACCATACAGGCACGTGCTCTGCACGGACAGTGTGTGGTTTTGTTGTGTATGTGTGTGTATCTGGACTCCCGACACAAGATAATGGCACAATTATACTAATGAGGGTCGATGAGTGTGTAGCGTTTATTTATTATTTATTTATGTATAACAAAATATTATTTTAATTTATTATATAATATTTTGTAATAATAATCTTGATGTTACCATAACTATACAATACACAATAAACTGGATATTGTCGACCTTTACAAGATTTACTGTCCAAGCCCTTTGGATTCACAGCTTCAACCGAAATTCCTACCCACATCTGATTTGGTCTGATTTTTATTGGCAATTTGTTGCGTTACTTTCCTTTTGGGATCCATTATTTCACTCTGAATTAAGCCCTTGATATTTGTTTTAAGATGTATATATATATACCTACAAATATTTTTAATGAATATTAGTTGTGTGATATCAGTCAAGAGACCTTTGAAATCGAAGTCGGTACAAGACATAATTATTCCTTTGAAAATGTTTCATTATTAGATGAATTATAACTTATATTCTAAATTTCAAATTATATTTTTAATTTCAAAAAAGAAATATTAATTAATAGGCTTTATTACATGTTATTTAATTTTAATAAACGTTTCGTTTCCACGTGTCACCGGTTCCACTAATAAGGCGACAACGATCGGGCTTGCGGCGTCATTAAACTGAATTAAAATAAAACAGAGTAATATATTAATGATGATATGTAAAAGTTTTCCGAATAAATTTCATAAAGTAAACTGTTTTAAAAAATTGTTTTATGTTGACTTGTTTTTCACTTCGAACATTTGATACAAAATTTCAATTACAAGCCTAGTAATGCATTTCTTTTTAGTTTTTTTTTTTTGTCTAGCCTACGCTGCCGTCGCACACACTTAAATAACTTTTTATTATTATACATGAAATTTATTAATTAAAAAATATGTCAAAATCTTTATTGGTATTTCGCTTAAAAATCAGTCGAAGAATTTTGAGAACTGTACAAGGATAATAAGATACGTGGTGCAGATGCTGGAGTAACTGAGTGGCAACGACATGTCTAATTTGAAGATGCCCCATAGAGTGTACGTGAATTCATTCTCGTGAGTTAGCTGGAAGAACGCCTTCAGCTTGCGACGTTCAATTTTCTCTGTAATTAAGATTAGTTTTAAATGACTATTATCAGTCCATATTTTTTTATTTGAGACTAAGTTGGCAAGCAAGCATATAGCCAAGCTGATGGTAAGTGGTTGTTGCTGCCTATAAGAGCTTGCAATACCATTGATTTGTAGGTATCACTCACGCGTTGCCAACCTCGAGATATTGTTTCTTAAATCTCCTTATCCAATAATCTCACTAGCTATAGTAGTATCATTCAAAGCGGAACACAGTAATGCGAAAGACACTACAACTTTGACCTATTGCAAGAAGAAATACAAGCACCAGTGTATATTATTATACATAGGTAACTATATTAATCATTATTCTTCAATTTCACGTAATTTTCAATGGCACGTATAAAGTCAGTCCCGGCTGTTAACATTTTAAAATAAACGAAAAGTCAAGTCAGAGGCCTATACGGGCGACCTGAACAACTCTAACACTAGAGGTTCTCATTCTTTCGTATAATTCAAGACATTGTAATAAAAGTTTACAAATTGACTAAAAGTAAGTGTAGATCCCTATTCGGATCGGCTTATTATTGAAAGCTGTACCAAAACTACAAAACTAGCTGTAAAATAATGCATTCTGTTAAAAGATGACAAATCTTGTTATTGAAAAAATGTACAAAACCATAAATCATACGAAATCTTCGAAAACTTTCTACAAAAACATTATTAATAAGTAACTCAGTAACATTAGAGAAAGTAATAAGAAGCAAATAAAAGTAACTCACCAAGCTGAATCGAATTCAGAGTGTCATAAATCATAGAGCGAATGACTGCCACTTGACGTTTTGTTTTGTTGGACAAAAAGCACGGTATAATCAAAAGAGATATGTTCTTGAGACATCGTCCCAACGAAAATATTACTATTGATCTTAACATCTGAAAATCATAACATAAAAAAATTAATAATTAGAATACGATTCCTTAACGCGGCTTAAGGGTTTGTAATAATCGCACTGATTATTACAAATCGTCACGTAACGAAATGCCGTATACTGTGTGTGAGTGCGTGTGTGTATCTAGTCTATAAGCAAATGAGCACACGAGCAAGTGTGTGCGCAGACGGATGCGCAACTATCAATCTCTCTCTCTCTCTTTTTTTTATCATATAACCTTACCCTTCCTGAAAGGGATCCCCCGACTACACATTTTTTTTCTTGTAGTTGTAATCTATATATAAAAGAAGGGAAGGAGAAAACCGAAGAAGAAGTGAAGATACAAGCATTTCAAACTTGATATGAAAAAAAGTATAGGTAAAAGGTACAAGCTAGTACTTATATAACCATGTTTTTAATGTGATAATAGATATTTTTTCTTAAATCAACTACTACCTTAAACGATTAAATACGACAAAAAACATAATTAAATGTGTAATTAAATAGCATAGAATACTTACGTCGCTTGGAATAGTTGTTGCATTCTTAACAACGACAATTGTATTTTTTAGAAACATTATTGTGGATAAACTAGATGATATTATCATAAAAGACATCTAGAAACAAAAAGAACGTCATAAAATTTAAATTCTAGACGCTATCCCGATAAAAACAATGCACGCATAAAGCTTATTATTAGACTAATCGTTCAAATAGAAGTCTTCCGACACCCATCTGATAACCAGATGAGACACATTTTTATCACATTTGATTCATGATAGCTTGCCTATCGAAAAGTGTTCATGACTATCTTTAATTAAATTAATTTTAGTCGATTTTTTTTCACATTCTTTACCCTTTTTATGACCGAATAAATTTAATTTCAACTGATAGTTATTTACATAGAGAATACGCCTTCGTGGGCTTGCTGATAGGGAAGCAGGTATGAACAGGTGAGTAAATATAGGTAGCTTCAACGATCTGGTAACCAATAAAAATTGTTATGAACGAAAGATAGTTTAATTATGCAGCTAATGGCATAGGCTTTCCTGAAGAATCCGTTCATGGAATATGATAAGCAAAGCTTAATCAAATCCATGAACACTATTCGATATGAACACTCTTTTGTGTTGCTATGATAGCGTGTTTAGAAATCAACAAAAAATATGCATCTGGTTATTAGATGGATGAAGGTCGATGTTTAACATCTGACCTAAAAGATCAATTAATAAAACACTAATCATTAATAAGCAAGTTAAAAAAGCTAGCTAACCGATTAATATTTTTAGTTAGTGAGGATAAAATATACGAATTACCGAAACAGTCAAAATGCTGCTGAGTTGATCCGAACACTTGTGAAGAAAGTCATAAAGTTTGTGTAGAGAACTAATATCCAAAGTTACATTTTTAGTTAATACTTCCAGTTTATTTAAATTTTCACTAGTATTTGTAGAAAGAACTTTAGCTACATGATATTTTAGGAGACAAAGTCTTTTCAATAATAAGCCAAGTAAATAACACAAGAACACAGTCTCCAAATCGTGAATCACAATTAGAAAAGTGATGACGTGCATTAAGTTAGATACGTCGTATGCATAAAAAATGAAAACGACACAAAATAATATTTCAAGTGTATTGTATAGAAAAACGAAAGATACTCCGCACAAATACCAGCGCTTAGGAGCCATAAGAGATATTTCATTTTGGATATTAAGTTCTTCGTCAAATGTTTGAAGGTTCGAGAAGAATTCACGTAGCGTATTTTTCTGCATCAACAAAGCACTGAATCCTAGCAACATGTATTCCAGACTTGATGTATTCTTATACACGTCTTGCGTAGCAGTGAATAAGTCACCGAAAAAAAGAAAAATTCCCACAAATAGTAATAAAAGCACGGTATAAACGTAACTCAACCACCGAACACATTTTCGATATTCGTACAAATATAAACGATTTACTCCAAGTATTGTTTCTAGAAAGATCAAATATTTCATCTGTTGTATTATACTCGTATGAAAAAAGTTATTTTTCTTTCGTGATAGATTATCAAGAACAACTTGTCTGGGTCGATCCATAACGTCCATTTTTATAGCGAAATGAAACTAATATATACAGAAAGAAAATAGTAGTAACAGTTGTATATTAATAAACTGAGGTCATATTTAATGGATATTAGAGAAATTAAAGCAAGCGATAAAAGTAATTTAATCAAATTATAGTTATTAATGACAAAAAATTCGTAAAGAAATGACTATTCAATTTGACTAAGTAATGTATGAATTCACTATTTATAGTTATAAGTTTTTTTTTTATGTCATGACGGTTGGTGACCAACCAAGCAGTTACCGCAACATATATGTGAACGCTTGCGATACTTGAAGTATCATATATGCGTTGCCAACCCAAGGGATAGAAGGAAAGGGATGAGAAGTGAAAAAGAAGGAAACAGAGTGATAGCCGGAAATTGGATCTCCAACGCTCTCACTCATCGCACGAAACGCAACAGTATTGATGCTGTGAGATGGTATTAATTCCCCTTACTAAAACGTATAAGCCAATATTCTTTCAAAGTACAGAATTATTTGAGATAAGATTTCAAGACACAATGATGAATGATCTACCTCCGGCGATGACGGGATATTTTAAAGAAGGATTTCGAAGTTTTCTTTTCCCTAACTTTGAAGATACTAACATAACCATAATAATTTGACATAGATAGACATCATATTATAAACGATATTTATGTGAGAAGCCGTATCTAAATTTGATTTGTGTTTTAGTAAACTCAGACCTCAAACAACCATTACGGCCCGTAATTAAAAGCAAATAACTGGAAAAACAAAAGCTAGAAAGGACGATAAAATACAAGCAAAGTCTTCATCCTAGCATTATTCCCGGTTTTTATGTACCTAGGGTCTGCTTATTACTCTTATCCGGATTTGACAGGTTACTAGGTTTTTTCACTGGTGGTAGGTCTTTTGTTGCAAGAGGCCGGCTAGGTAGGTACCACCGCAGTGTCCAATATTCTGCCGCCAAATGGTAGTGTTTAGGCACTACTGTGTTCCGGTTTGAAGGGCATTGTACGCTAGTGAAATTACTGAGCGAACGAGATTTAAGAACTAATATCTCGAGGTTGGCAACGCGTGAGTGGCACCTACTAATGGTGCTGCAAGCGCTCATAGGCTGCGGCAGCCACTTACCATCAGGTGGGCCGTACGCTTGTTTGCCAACTTCTAACATAAAAAAAAAAAAAAAAATACACGGAGCAATTGCCAACTGACCTCCGCAACCCTAAGGGCGAACCAGTAACTCAAAGGATAAGAGCAATTTACTTATCTTATTATTGATAATAACCGGGGCCGACAGCTTAACGTGCTCTCCGAGGCACTGTGGGGCAACCCACATGGACAAACGCCCAGACCGAGACAGAAATTTTGAACAAACATCTGCCCAAGCGGGAATCGAACCCGCAACCGTCGAGACTAAAGGCAGACTCGCTACCCACAACGCCACAACGGTGTGAAATAAAATACAAGCTAGGTATGGGACTGTTTTGATTTCTTACGCTATTTAAATAACTACAAAGCAAACTAAAGGTGAACAGATTTTTAAATTAAGACAATTTTTTGGAAGATTGTATTAAAAAAATTGACAAACATTTTACATTTATTGCCTTATTTGATGGCTAGTCCGAAACAAGGGACGCGAATTACATAAAATATTAATGTTTTGTTTCTTTGTGCGATAAGCAACCACTAACAAAGACTTTTGCTGTATACTTCTTTTAGAAATTTATTAAAAATTTGAGTTTCCGTAAACAACAATTTCATGCTTTAAATAATAAATATTATTTAAAATAATTGTTTACACAAACCTGCAATGTCTTTGAAATACCTATCTTATAACACACCACACCTCGTGTAGATAAGAATTAAAAAAAAAAAAACACTTTAAAAAGTAGGAAAGGTTTTGACTACGAAAATCTAAAAAAGGCAGACAGCGTGACATCTCTTTCACCTGGCGCTTATCATCACACGAAACTAAAAGTAAAAAGCGTATCTCAGTATATTAAACTAATTATCAGACGAGTAATTAAAGAATTGAAAAATTACAATTTGAAAGTAAATTATGGATTTTTCGTTTTCATTTCTTTCCTGGTTAGTGTTTTTAAACGGAGAGTCGGGGTTATTATTAAATCACCCCAAACAATTTAGTACCAACAAAAGTTACAAGGGTTATTTGCTTGAATAACTTATTCTAAGTATTTTAAATGTTTTATACTAAAAGTCACTTGTTTGAACAAGTATACACTACAGGCGTCGGGGCATCGACCCCATCTCTGTCAAAGGTGAGATTTTTCCAGCAGTGCAATCAGTCACACTGGTGATAGGTCTTTTGTTGCTAGAGGCTAAAGTTGCTTAACCTACCGATCGTTTACCGATCAGCGGGTGCACTCGGCTATGAGCGTCTCAGAACTATATTAGTATTATATATATATATATATATATATATATATATATATATATTATAGTAAAGGAGATTGAAGAACTATATCTCGCGGTTGGCAACGCGTGAGTGACACCTACACGTGGTGTTGCAAGCGCTCATAGGCAACCGCTTGCCATCAGGCCGTATGCTTGTTAGCCAACTTAGTAACTTAAAAAAAGTGTCTGTTTGTAACCGGCCCGTTTATTTTGAAAATAGAAAGGCTATAATATTTACAATGAAAAATAAAATATATCTATTCGATTATCTATGTGAATCCGAAAATCACAACAGATTGTTACAATAGTAGTAGAGCCATGCTTCTCCCAGAAGAAATGGGCCGGCTCGACCGGGAAGTACTACCCTCTCACAGAAAGTCAAGTATCAGAATCAATACTGTTTTGTTTCGAGCGATGATTGAGAGCGTCAAAGACCCAATCTCCCACCCCCTCTGATCTTTTCCTTTTTTGTTTCCTTCCTATCCCTTGGGTTGGCTTGCTTGTTTGACATTCATTCCCGGTGACGACCTTTGCCGTGGATCGGCCTCGCAGGAGGCATCAGTATCAATGTGAGACGCTCTCCGTGACGGCTGTTACTTTCTTACTCTAAGCCCGCCCGGGGACTCTGTCAAGGCCAGTAGAGCCAACAGCAATAAACAACCAGAAAAAAAATGTTTGATAACCGTCATTATATAAAAAAGAGATATTGGTTCGCTTAAATGTTGGAAATAATTATTTCGTTATAAATTTGTAAATGAAATGGAAATGTTATAGAAGTCTAGTTCAAAGAGCCCACATTCAGTCTAGACGTAAAATTTTTATGATACATATTTTATTAGAAATCGATGAAATTGGCAGCAGAGTGAATTGCACCGCACCTCAATGTTATTGTTATTTTTAATATCACAAGGTCAGTTTTATTTATTTATTTTTTTATATTTTGTTTGTTTCATTAAGTTAAAGTTACTTACTTTTGTTCAATGTTCCTTTTTTATTATAAGTATTATGTATGACATATGTTAAGCAGTGTAATTTAGTTGCCAATAAAGACATTATTATTATTTCTATTACTATTATTAAATTAATCACTACGCATTAAAAAACAAAGTCCTCCGCTCTGAACTCAAAATTTAACGTAAATAATTCTAATCCGTGCAAATATTCAAAGCGTAATAATGTTTGAATCGATTTTATGCAAATTTGTTTAGAATCCTTAAAATGTTAGCTCATGTAGCCCAATGTCCTTCATTATTACGGACACAGCTAACGTACGTAGTGTTACAGTTTGAACTCGTTTATACGCAAAATAAAGAGCCATTTGCCTCTATACATTACACAGAATCTACCTTTGATAACGGCGTTTGGGAAAACACGTTAACGATAACGACCTTCGTAGTATCGAATGGGTGCGACACATAACTACAAAATGGTCTGTCATCATTAGTCCATGTGCAAGAGCATCTTTATATGACGTGTACGTATTTCCATTTGGAATACTTACACATACAAAGACTATGCGTAGTTACGAAATTAGACAAACGTGAAAAAATTATACATTTCCATATCTCTTTCTTTGAAATACTTCTTTACGAAACTTATTTAGTATTGCATGGAATCTTATTTTTATCTTTTTTTTATATTTTAGTATACGTATTTTAAAAAAAAATATTTATTGCGTATAAACTTATTATTATAACCTGTTGTGCGTCGCGAAAATCTATTCCCGAAATTAAATTCCTATAAAAATTTTAGAATGTTAATTCTGTGTAATAAAAACCTCATTGGTTGCATCATGATCTCAGTGCGTGTGACTTCCTGCATGCCCTCCGGTGTTGTAAATTTTAATGACCAGCGGTAATCGCTTAACATCAGGTTAGCATATTGGCCCCTCTATCGTTAAAACAATTCTATCCAGTTATATTATAATTATATTTATAGAAAAAGTTAACGACTAGAACTGCACTGAAACATGAAATCTGCATTATAAAAGTTTGAAACAATTTCAAAGGAATATAATGCCGCTATAAAAACTGGTTATAAAGTTAAAATAGGTGTTTACCCAATTTAAGTTTAAAAATGTTTTCAAATATGTTTCCTCAAGTTTCGTAGCAAATGTTGTTTCCAACTCACCGCGGACGGTTGACCTCTTCACCTACTTTATAACTTATTTTCATCCGTAGAGAGTAGGCATTAAAAAATTGAATTTCAACCTTTGTATGATGTTCTTTTAAATATATTCGACTTTCGATCTTTCACAGTAAAATACCCTATATAATGTGGTTGTGGTATAAATTTTATTATAATTATTATACACAAGTACTTTTAAAAAATGCCGTACCAAACTTTGTAAATTAGTTCATTCTGTTTTAGTAAATTCGTAGGAACTCATATGTTTGTCAATATAAAAATTTTATTCAATTTGACCCGATAGATCTCCAGGTACAACTTTCTTATCATTTCGTAGATTTGGGATTTACCCTGTCGCCCGCGATCGATTTTAAGACGATATTAGAATTCCTTAAGTGCAACGTCATGGATTCATAACTTTTTTTATCAGATGAATACAATTCAAGGTTCTTGTTGCCAAGGAAACAGTTTTCAAATAATTATAGTAAATTTAAGTAGCAGTAATAAATTATTATAGAAAGGAAATACTTTTCAGTAACAATAATATTATGTAAGCAGACATATTAAAGTACCTCATTGAATCGCAACACGTGAAATATTTATTAGTATTGTGTGGTTTTGGTGGCCATCTGTGGTCATCATCGGGAGTGCCACATCACGAAATAATAATTTTCAGAAGCAAATGGACAAGTTCAAGATCCCATCATCAGATCCTTCTTCTTCTTCTTATCGAGTGGTTAGTGGCCAACCTAGTGTCAGTTGTTCAGGTCGCTCGTAGGCCCCTGACTTGACTTATCGACTTCTGTCAAATTGTCAACAGCCGGGACCGATTTTTTACGTGCCCTCCGAAGCACGGAGACGCTCGGTTGAAACACCACTATGCAATCACCCATCTAGTGACTGACTGGGCCTAAAGCTGCTTAACCTACAGTTTACCAATCAGTGGGTGCACTTGACTATGAGCGTCTCCTAATCCTATCAGATTCTGACTAAATTATAATGGGACCATATGAAAACCTTTTCAATCAATAAAAGAATTTTCAAAACGACGTTCTTACCTACTCTTTTTTTAAAGTCGGTTAAAACCAGTCCAATTTGGATAAGTATTTTTAAATAAATACAATGTATAGGTACGGTAAGGTAAGCTACACAGAGCTTTGTCTTGTTACAATTTCCTCGATCACGTTGCGTTCAAATGCATCACGGAACGAGCGCAGTTTGCTTTGATTTCAATTCCCACCGCTGGAATTGATTTTAGCGTAGAATCAGGTAATACTGTAATTAGGGCAGGGATCGTTATATTTTAACTAATATGGAAGCTGTAGGGTAAAATATACGCTATTAGCATTCAGTTGTTTATTAATTTTTTTTTTTTTAAATATAAAAACGTGAATATTTTTTATGAGGCATTTTTGCGCAATATAAAAATTATTGGTTCCCAAAACAAACTTTATATCAACCCCTTTAATAAAAAATAAACAAATAAATAAAAGCTATACTGTCAACGGACGCCATTAGTTATATCCTGTGTCGGGGGTCCGTAAGCATACACAATGACAAGGACAAACACACAGACCGGAAAACATACCTGTATGGTCAATACAAACATCTGCTGCTGACCAGTTGCGCTTAAAGCAGGTTCGCTAGCGCTGCGCTTCAACGTCGTTTTAAGTTTCGTTTTCGCTACAAAACATAGCCTGTAACCGTGGCCATGGCCGTGGCCATCTATATTTATACAAAAGCCCATCATTATCATCATATTGTTTAGGATACTAAACCATCCAGCCTAAAGAAATAACAGAAGCTGTATATCCGAATTAAAATCAAAACATTTACAAAATGTATTTCATATGTATATTTAATTTCATTTCAATAATCAATTAGGCGTTATAGATTTTATTAAGTCCGATAAAAGGGGATCGGCTTACTGCTGAAGAGTTTTAGGGTGCGATCCAATATTAATTAATTATAGAAAGTTAGGCTTCAATAGAAGGGGCTGTTAGAGCTGAGTAGGTACTGCTTAAAGTTATTTTACCGTAGTTTAAACATCAAATAGGATTTTGTTTTAATAATTAAAACAGTAATGCGACAATGGAATTGATTTATTAACTATTCCAATAATAGAAAATTCATTAAATCAAAGCTTACTTTCTTAATTCATATAGTTTTAAGAGAAAATTTTTCATGTTAATATAATTTGTAACAGTAAAACCATCTTGAACATTATATGTACAACTGTACAACTGTAAAATAATAATTGCATGGTCAATACAAACATATTATGCTCCGAGCCGGAATCGAACCTGTGGCGTTTAAGGCAGATTCGCTACCGTTGCGCCACAACGTCGTCAGAAATAAAAAAAAATATACATGATATTTTCGAATTGAAGCAAACTGTCATATGGATAATCAAAGGGTCATAAAGTCAGGGACACGTCACGGTCATCATTTTGATAACAGCTGCTCTCCATAGTTGAACTGTAATACATCAACCTAAATAAAATCTACATTTCTTCTTCTTCCTAGCAGTATTTTCCGGTACTTAACCAGGGTCAACTTATACTCTTAACCTGATTTGACGGGTTACTAGTTTTCACACAGAGCCATTACGATCTGACTTCCGCAACCCAAAGGGCGAAGCAGTAACCCGTTGGAGAAGGATTACCTATCAAGAGTTAACGATTATTATCAGATGTTATGATAAGAACCGAGACCGACAGCTTAACGTACTCTCCGAGGCACGGTGAAGAGGACAAGGACATACGCCTAGACTGAAATAGATATTTATAACACTCATCAACATCATCGGGGAATCGAACCGGCGACCGCCGAGGCTAAAAAAAAATCAACTGAATACATTCTATTATAATGATTTTATTGATTTAAAGCGTTAAGTTTTAATGTTAAGTGTTTTGTTTGAAGGCAATATTTTTATAGAAAAAGAAAACTTTAGACTAAGTTTTATATTTATTTTTACAGTAAAAACAGGTAGCTTTTATTATTGTATCCATGTTTGTACCTCAAGCAGCTTTTTTGTTGAAAACTCTAAAACCGTTCGTTAATTTCGTCTGCAATTGCTTACAATAGTTAACCAGGTTGCTTTAAACTGCAGCTGGGAGGCATGCTAATTATCCATTTTGCTTTGACATCTGCTTATCCAATTAACAACGTTGAAAAGCGCAAATTGGGATCTTCGTACAAAGTTTAGCTGTATTTTCCCTTTCAGACTGCAAAATTCTTGTAAATACTGATTAATAATCGGGACGCATTATATGAAAATATATAGAGTATTTTTAAAATGCGTCAACAAAATATGCTTTATAACAAAATATACTAAAGGCAATTCATTAATGAATATTACAATCAACATAAATAAATAAATAATAATAATAAACGCTACACACTCAACGGCCCCCATTAGGGTTGTTATATCCTGTGTCGGGGTCCGGAAACATTCACAATGACAAGGACAAACACACCCAGACCGGAAAACATGCTTGAATTGTCAATACAAACATCTGCTCCGAGCGGGAAACGAACCGGCGACCTGGGGCGCTTAAAGCAGGTTCGCCACAGTTATAACTCACTACTAAATATAAACGGGACAAGCTTTTAGATTTTAGTAATAAACTAATGGTTTTATTAACCGACTTTAAAATGGAGGAGGTTCTCAATTCGTTTGATTTTTTTATGTACCTATGTACGCCGATAACGCCAAGATTTATAATCCAATTTATGTAATTGTTCTTTAGTTGCCATTTGGTCCCATAAAAATTTAACATAGTTTAGCTCAGTTGTTTTCGTTTTATGAACATTTTTGTTTACGCGGGCGATGTAATTTTAGTTTTCGTGCAACTTTCTTATGAGTTGTCATTTAGGTTGATTATATATTATTAATATATTATTCATAACAAAAATGTATAAAATATAAAAATTTTCAGAAAAAAATACCGACTTTAAAACTAAAATAAAATGTACAAAAATTTCTTCAGAAGTCGGTGCCTTCTGCACTGATATCTTACTTAGCACCTAGCTAGTTAAAAAAATATTATTAATTATACATATAAAAACCTTAAAACGATGAAGAACAAAAATTTGAAAACTAAGCAATACAAACATACACAAATCGGTATTTCAATTAACGAAGTTTATTTGTGAAAAGACGTTTTTGTGGACAAACTTGAAAATTCTAGTACATTCGGAATATTTTTCCGACGACTGACATAAATTCTACGTTGGAATTAAATAATTTTCCTATTCACTCCAATCCACTCTGCAACGCTTTCGGTAAAATAAATATGAGGACTAACATCAACGAATAGCTGCGAACGAATTAGAAATTAATTAAAAACTTAATTATTCCACAGGCGTTTGACCGGTGGTTTATTTAAATTTCAATCTAGTTATAAATTCTCTTGAGGATATACGTAAATCTGTATACACTCGCTTTTGGCATTTTTATTAGATATTGAGAATTTTTAGAATTTTAAGTCAATGGTAACTTTCATCACTATAAAATTATAAGTACAAGTAAATTAATCGGTTTTATTAAATATTTATAACGCTAAGTGTTACTGGCCTCGATAGCGTAACCAGACGCTTATATTATGTACCTGTTAGTATGAGGAATTTTGAACATTGGGATTGGGTACACAAATAGACATAAATAAGTTTTAGCATTATTTTGTAGAAGAAATATAATTATTAGCCCTACATACTAAGGCACCTCTATTGAGACAGTTAGTGTCTTTTCACACGTGCCGGTTGCTGAGTATACGGCGCCGACTGTCCGGTAGCTAATTCCGCTTTTAAATGACCCAATTTTTTATACGACCCAATCAGTAGTAGCTCGTATGTAGCACAGTAGTGAATCCCCACCCGGCGACTGCTTGTCAAGCAAAATTACGCTGGTATGTGTGAAAGCTGCCAAACATGGCCATACACTTCGCTACTCTGCGCCGGCTACCCGGCAACCGGCACGTGTGAAAAGGCAATTATACCTTGCACCCTTGGTTCAGTAGCATACGCAAAAACACAACTCACAATTTTATATAATAAGTACCCTCTTGATAGAGAAGGCTCAACCGGTCGTTATGGTAGGTTAAGGTTTATTTTTATGACAATGTGGCAAGCAACCATACGATCTCCTGGTAAGCGGTTGTCGAAGCCTATGACCATACATTTGTAGGTGTCACTCACGCGTTGCAAACTTCGAGATATTGGTTCTTGTATGTGTATGGTATGGTATGTGTTATTTAGCACAGTATATTGCTTTACAGTAGTATAACTAACAATGCGATGATACCTATCTAGACGACCTCTTGGAATAAAAGGCCTACCACCAGTTCTTTTCTTTCGTTATGGCAGTACATGTATGGCAAATATAGCGTTAATAATAATATACAGAACTATTATTAAGTTAGAATCTCAGTTTAGTTTTAAGAAAGTCACAATCTTATAGAAGTTTATGATTTATTGTGGATTTATATTGAAAGTTCTGATACTGATAGCTATCAAAACTTTTTGAATTTGTTCAAAGTATTCCCGACTCCTATCATCAACTTTTCATCGATTTTCCGCTTCGATATCTTTGCATAAATGACATACCCTTTCTCTACATCTAAAACTTTATCATAACATAAAAAAATAATTTGTTTTTACAGATTTCGATTTTCATGATGGAAGCGATTTAAATTTATATTATACTAGTGGCCCGCTCCGGCTTCGCACGGGTATAAAATATATAATAAATGTAATTATTTACGACATCACATTAGAAACCTCAAAAATAAGAGTATTACATATAAGCCTTCCTCTTTAATCACTCTATCTATTAAAAAAACCACATCAAAATCCGTTGCGTAGTTTTAAAGATTAAAGCGAACATAGGGATATGGGGACAGAAAAAGCTACTTTATTTTATATATGTAGTGATAGTGATTAATAAACGTAATGTGCTGTACAATATACTATTGAATAGCTATAATTATAAGTAGGTCTGATCAAGCTGAACTGAGTTGCACTAGCCGCCTTTATACTGCCGCAAGATACTACTGGTATACACTGGCTCGACGTCAGCCAGTGTATACACTGGCTGACGTCGAAACAAGGCTGACGAGCATCACCTCACTCACATTTTTAACCAACTGGAAGTAGCAGCTGTCCAGGCGGACATTTTAGACGTACCATCAGCATAGTCCAACAATAAGATTGGTGGATATACATGTCTTAGAATTTCTTCTACGCCATTCAGCTTCTTCTCACAATGTTTTCCTTCACGGCTAATGACGAGAAAAATTCGAAATACAAATTTCATTTTGTATATCCATTGGGTCAAGCCGATAGGCTTAAATATAATATTGCATTAGGCAAAATGTTGAGTTTTATATGTAATAGGTTTCTGTAAATACAATTTACAAGAGTAATTGGTTTATTCTCCTAGAGTGGACTTCAGGGGATGATCTAGTTAAACTTTTGCTTTCAACTAAAATTGGACTTTTCACCCCTTTTAAATGTTATGCTTGTTTTTACTTCATACATAATATATAAATTACTGGGCAGAGGAGATTTATGAACCAATATCTCGAAGTTGGCAACGCGTGAGTGGCACCTACTAATGGTGCTGCAAGCGCTCATAGGCTACGGCAACCACTTACCATCAGGTGGGCCGTATACTTGTTTGCCAACTTACAATATTAAAAAAAAAATTTAAAAAATCATAAGCTTAATTCTCAAGACAATAAATTTAAAAATAAAGACAGTCAAAACTTCTCACCTTAAAATCTATTAGAGTCTTTCGTTATTTTTTTTTTCAAATATGTATGTATCATCGTAGGTATCGTACAAAAAAAATTAGAGCTATGCTCTAGAACTATTTTTTTAGTTTATTTAATGACATACTTTTAATTGATTATATGAAATATCACTACTACTACTACTTACACGATGCGATTGCCATCTGACCTCTGCAACCCTAAGGGCGAACCAGTAACTCTTTGATAAGAGCAATTTATTTATCTAGAATTAACGATTATTATCAGATGTTATGTGATAGCAACCGGAACCGACGGCTTAACGTGCTCTCCGAGGCCCGGTGGGGAGACTCACAAGGCCAAACGCCCAAACCGATACAGATATTTGTAACATCAATGCAAACATCTGCCAGTGCGGGAATCGAATCCGCAACTGTCGAGGCTAAAGGCAGACACAACGCCACAACGGTTTCGGCAGACACTTTTAATTGTATTTTATAAATAAATAAATATTAACATAATCGGCGAAGCAAGTTATTGTAGGTAAACCCTTTCTAAGCTAAGTAGTTCTGAAAGGGTTTATTTAGCCGGTACGTAAAGACCTTATAAATTGGACCTTCCATCGCTTTCTAATTTATAAACATTGAACAAAACAGTTGTTTATCGTTTCTTTTAAGCTTTGAAGGGAAAGTTTAGCATAATAATGTCCGAATAAATATATAATAGAAAATCCTTTTTGGGCTCTTAGTACTTATAGAAAATTTTATATTTTTAGAATGCTTAACGCATTAATTCAAATAATATAATTACAACGATATAAACTTATTATTGCTTTAAACATACTTTCTAAATGTATAGCTAATCAATAAAGAATGTTTTGTTTGTAATGCGATAATTTCACCAATTGTTATCGCCGAAATTGTACTGTGGCTCCTGTTTTTAATAAAGTAAACAAATGTATGATATAAAAAAAATATTGTACATAAATTGTATTTTGTCATGTAGTAAGGTAAAATGGTTTTTTTATGTGAGAGGAGGCACACGGGCAGGAGGCTCGTCTGATGTTAAGTGATCACCGCTGCCCATGAACATCTGCAACACCAAAAGGCATGCAGGTGCGTTGCCGATCTTTAAGAAAGAATATGCTCTTCTCTTGAAGATTCCCAGCTCGTATCGGTTCGGAAAGACCATCGGCGGACTAATTTACTAGAAGTTATGTAAATTTAAGATTTAATTAAGTTTGATAATTGCATCAACAGAATACATTTTTAGTATGATTCTTAAAGATAGCTATCATTTTTAATCGTCATGTTAGTATTTTCTGTTAATCAAAACGCTTAACCCATCTGCATGAAAGGTATCTTTTGTAATTTGAGCTAAAAACAAACACTCTGAAATATATAAATAGTTCTTTTTAGAATTTTCTTTGTAATAGGATTAATAATAATTATAGATTTAAAGTCTTAAATGCTTATCTTATATTTTACAAATTTTCAGCCTTTCCTCAATTCAATTAGGATAAAATATCTAACGGGCATCCGTTATTTGTGGAAGTCCTTAACAATTCATTAAAGTAATTAAGGGAACACTAAGCTCTTAATAGGTACTCTATTTAGAAATTTAATCGCCAATAGGAACTTAATCTGTTAGGTAATAGTTTAACAGATGGAAGAGGCCTTTTAATCAATGAGTTTGGATTTTATTATGTACGCAACATGTACTTTGAATTGAGTATTTTAAAATATCTAAGATATACCCTAAATAAAGCTATATGCAAGTAATAATCCAATAAAAGTGCCAGTGACTTGATTTATTCAACATAAAGATAGGTACTGGAGTTTTACTGTTTCTTGTGTACTGGCAATGTATAGCATTAATTTTACAGAATAAGCTAAGTTGGCTCAGTAATATTCACTCTACAGACTGAAAAATTATAAAAAACATTGTCTTCTTATGCTTATACTCTCATCCTGACAGGTTACTAGTTTTTACACAGAGCGACTGCCATCTGACATCCGATACCCCCAAAGGCGAACCAGTAACTCATTGGATACGAGCAAATTAAGTATCATGAGTTAACGATTATTATCAGATGTTATGATAACAACATTGATATCCCATCAAAACTTATTAAGGAGATAATACTTTTATAAGCTTTACATCGCAAAATCTATTGTTGAAAAAACCTTCGGCGAGCTAAATAAGCCGAGAATTTCTACGATGATTTTCTTATGGATAAGATAAAATTTTATGTATCGACATTCTCTCGAAGAATCGAAATCGTTGACAGATAAGAAAGAGTAAAAAACTAGTAAATTCCCGTACTAAGGAAAAATTGTTCCATAAAAAGGGATGGACTTCTATAAGCATAATATGAGGCCTGCAAACTTGTAGTAATATTACTGATGTTTTTGGAAGCTGTGTTTTTTTATGTCACGACGTTTGGCAAGCAAACATACGGTCCGCCTGGTAAGCAGTCACCGCAACCTATGAACGCTTGCGACACATTAAGTGTCACAAGTCATTTCGACCAAGTCATCACTCCAATATATATAATAAACTAGTGGGCCCGGCAGACGTTGTCCTGCCCCGAAAAAATCTGGGACCCGATAGCAGCGCCCTCTACCCGGTGAAACTTTTTGATTGACTATTAAAAAGCAGGGGTTGGTGATAAAAAGTGAAAATTTAGGGTCGTATGTATTTTTCAATGCCACATAATAAAAAAATAAAAAATAAAAATTTTATCCAATAAATTAAAAAAAAAAATTTGGGGTGGACAGCCCTTACCACTGAGGGGTTTGAAAAATAGATAGTAGCCGATTCTCAGACTTACTGAATATGCATTAAAAAATTCATAAGAATCGGTCAAGCAGTTTTGGAGGAGTATGGGAACGAACATTGTGACACGAGAATTTTATATATAAGATAATAAAGTAACTGACAATTGACACCGTTGTGACGTTGTGGGTAGCGAGTCTGCCTTTAGTCTCGACGGTTGCGGGTTCGGTTCCCGTTTCTGTTTCGGTCTGGGCGTTTGTCCGTGTGGGTTTCCCCACCGTGTCTCGGAGAGCACGTTAAGCTGTCGGTCCTGGTTGTTATCACATAACATTAGATAATAATCGTTAACTCTTGAGAAGTAAATTGTTCTTATCCAATAAGTTACTGGTTCGCCCCTAGGGTTACGGAAGTGAGATGGCAATCGCTCCGTATAAAAACTAGTAACCTGTCAAATCCTGATGAGAGTAATAAGCAGACCCTGGTTAGATAATACCGGGAATAATGCTAGGACGAAGAAGAATAAAGTAACTGCCAACAGCCCAATCAATACTACAATAATATCTAGTATATTATAGAAAGTTTATCGTGAAATGGTGAACTCGAAGTCAAGTAAAGTCGTATCATGTTGCGATAATCATCTTGTTCTCGTAACTACACTTATCAATGGGGATAAACTTTAATCAACTTCGGGCCCTCGTGAGACACCACGATCTAATTGAAAGCGCCGCAACACTCAGTTAAGCGGTCTATTGATCCATTTCATTGCTAAGCTTCGCTACGTTCTTATATAAAAAGGGAACTACTAAAACATTAATTTAAAAAAAACCAGCGCTTTAAAGTGAATCTTAGCGTTTGTAATCTCACTTATTATTCAGTAGCTATTAATATACTCATACAAGTATAAAACACCTATGAGCTATTATAAAATGAAATGCATTTTATATTAAGGATGACCCAGGGGTATACCATGAACTTTTAGTAACAATTCTATTTCGAACCAAATTCAATTCTGACAGTAGAACGATTTTTTTTTATGTTACAAGTTGGCAAACAAGCATACGGCCCACCTGATGGTAAGTGGTTGCCGTAGCCTATGAGCGCTTGCAGCACCATTAGTAGGTGCCAGTCACGCGTTGCCAACTTCGAGATATTAGTTTATTTTAGATATTTTAGGCGTCGGGATGTGACGACCCATCGCCCGCTGTTGGGATAACCTCTGTCACAGCAGAGATTATTCCACCAGTGCAGTCAGTCACACTGGTGGTAGGTCTTTTGTTGCAAGAGGCCGGCTAGGTAGGTACCACTGCAGTGTCCAATATTCTGCCGCCAAATAGTAGTGCTTAGGCACTACTGTGTTCCAGTTTGAAGGGCATTGTACGCTAGTGAAATTACTGGGCGAACGAGATTTAAGAACTAATATCTCGAGGTTGGCAACGCGTGAGTGGGACCTACTAATGGTGCTGCAAGCGCTCATAGGCTGCGGCAGCCACTTACTATCAGTAGGGCCGTATGCTTGTTTGCCAACTTCTAACATAAAAAAAAAAAAAAAGTTCTTAAATCTCGTCTGCCCAGTAATTTCACTAGCGTACAGTGCCCGTCAAACCGGAACACAGTAATGCCAAAGCACTACTATTTCGCGGCAGAATATTTGACACTGTGGTGGTACCTACCTAGCCGGCCTCTTGGAACAAAAGACCTACCACCAGTGTGACATTCAAATTTTATATGAGCATGACATATAAATATCTATGTCATGGTACGAAATAGCGATGTAACTCAGTTTGAATCGTAAACAAGGTTCATGTTAAGCTCCCTGGTAGCTTACTATTAACTCTCGTTGTGATTCAAATGTTGCCCAAAACTAAGCTACATCGCTACTTGGTACCGTGACTTAAGAATGCTGTTCCATGACATATATTTATCATGTCATGTCATGCTCATACAAAATCTGCATCGATATACTGTCAGAATTTAATTGGATTGATTTGATCGTCAATTGAATCGCAGTAAGAGTTAATGGTAAGCCTCCTGTTCACATTATCGAGTTTCAGTTGCAATTTGATGTAATTTACACAACAGCGAATTTCATTATCATAAATTCGCTCATCATCAACGACTCCAGTTACGTTCGATTCGAATATATTTGCATAATGATATCGATTGAACTGATCTATAGCCGTTTACATGTATGATATTTCATCATATTTACGGTTTACGGTGGTGTGATTAATATGATACTCTTACAAAGAATTTTAAAGATTTGTATTAGCAAATTAGTATAATTTTATAAGTCTTCTTCTTCCCAGCATTATTCCCCGTATTTACCCAGGATCTACTTATACGCTCATCCTGATTTGAGGGGTTACTAGTTTTTAACAGAGCGATTGCTATCTGACCTCCGCAACCCAAAGGGTGGACCAGTAACTCATTGTACAAGAGGAAATCATCTTACAAGAGTTAACGATTGCTTCAGATGTTATGATAATAACCGTGACAGACAGCCTAACGCCGAAAAAGATATTTATAACAAGCATCCACTCCAAGCGGGGCTCACAACAGGTTTACTACTAGCACCCCACAACGGACGTAATGTTTCTAAAATAGCAAAACTGTAAATATTTACAGTTACTGTAGTGTGTATGCCTCCCACCAACAATTGTATGTTTGAACAGTCATAATAAAGACATGAACAATACAGTCGTCTCCTTATTGAGTACGTCCCTACATGGCGACCCTGCCAGGATTGATAAGACACCTTAGGTATATCTCACGTACGATGTATAAAAATAACCAGTGATATGACTTTTTTTAGCATTAGCATTTATTATTATCAATTAAAAACTAAGTAAGATCTTTTTTTTCTTTTTTATATAAAATTATATTTTTATTGTTTTTAGTTTCTGTAATTACTATTAATTATATTAATTTTGCGTATTAAAGAAAATGTATTTTAGTATTGTGTAAGACAATAAAAAAAAAACAATAATCCGATGACCCGAATAAAAAAATATTGTTATCCATACTTTTTTTTTTAAATTACCATGGGATGTGTAGTGTGTATGCCTCCCACCAACAATTTTATGTTTGAACAGTCATAATAATGACGTCAAAGAAACAACTCGTCTCCTTCATTGCCTACGTCCCTACATTACAGCGCACAATAAGAAAAAGTGTATATAGGTAAAAAGTATCCGCATTTCCTCAGTAAATAATGCACGTATGGAATTCGAGGCAGTAAATCGAATCCTTCCGTGCCCTGTCTTAAGACTAACAATGTATGTTTACAAGGGAAGGCGAGTCCCTAACGACCGCATTAACCCTAAAACAATACTTTGCTATTGAGTTCAGGTTTACATTTGTCTTTTACAGGTGTGTAAATTTTCTCTTTCGTGCTATAAAACGACATAATATGCACATACATTAAACAGTTTGAACAAAAAAATTAATATATTTTTAAGTTAAACTTCTTTTGAAACCATGTGAATTGGATTTTTTGAAACGCAAAAGAGACAACTGTAAATGTAAATATATTTATCTCTCTCTCTCTCTTTCTCTCTCTCTCTCTTTCTCTCTCTCTCTCTCTGATTACCAAATCCAGACTGCATTCATGCCATTCTTACAAATTAATCAAAATTCACTTCTACCCTGTGTAAATTTAGACTCAAATTATTAAATATTTAATGTAGGTCAAAAATTTTATTATAGAATGACGAATAATATCATATTATCACAAATTATAAAATTAGCGCTGCTATTAAAATCGAAACAAAAGGTAACCATTATTTTTTTGGATTTGGCTTTTAAAAACAGTGAAACGATATTAAATTCTTGGAGTAAATAAATAAAAAACCTTTCCACGATTCACTTAAAGACAATTTTCGCATAACAGAAATCTTTCTCCCTTTATGAGATATTTATTGGCTTCCACTGGAAGAATTGTATGAATTCCTGTATCCTGTTATTGGATACCTTGTGGAGCGAGTGGAATCTGGAACATGTGGTGTATAAACTGCATTTCGTGTAACTACGTAACCATTGATGTTCGTCCCAACTTCATCGAAAATTTAAGTCACGTAGTCATGTAGAAGACAATACTTATATTAGAAAACTAGCTGTGCCCGTGGCTTCACTCGCTTTAATGTAGTTTTTTGGTAATTCCACAGGAACGTAATATATTTCCGATATAAAAAGTATCCTTTGTGTTGGGTAGTAATAAGGATTTTCCGAAATTCTACCCTAAGGGATGTAAAAGGGGGGCAAAGTTTGTATGGGGCAACGTGATTACATTGCTCCAATCTACTTAAAATTTTGCGTAAACCTTTTATTAACAGAATTGATGGAAGACGTGTTTCGTATTTTACTGAAATTCATGCGCTAACGGGGTTAAAAAGAGGTAGAAAGTTATTTTGGCGGTGATTCGCTTCGAAGTTGATATCAATACTCCTTAGTGCTTTTGATTTAAATTATATTTTATTTTGACACATGTTTGAATACTGAATCCGATTTTATTCAAAAAAGGTTGAACTCATATAAAGAAAAACGAATTTTAAATTTTTTTTAAATTCCACCCCTGAAGGGCTGAAATGGGGGTTCAAAGTTTGTATTAACATCGTTATTCACACGGGCAAAGCCGCTGTCAGAAGCTAGTTTGTAACAAAAGGATGAATTTTTACGATGCAATCTTTGCAAAGGGGGGATGATGATAACGGCGTGGTATAGCGCGGTAACAACTACAATAACGAGAAGCCGCGGGTATTGCCAGTATTTTATAAAGCTAAAAGCGGCTTCTTTATAATTATGCGACACAGCCACAAGATATTAATCTTCTTGAATACAAAATCTCAACCTTGTTCCAACTCATACAATTGACAGCTAAAATTAATGCTTCTGAATGTGTTGATACTGTATGTCAAACCGAATGACTAGCCGTTAAAATCAATCTAACTTCTAAGACTGCAGAAACAAAGAAAGTGGTGGTTGAGGTGGTCAAGAAGCAAAAATTTTCTGGGACTTTAGGGTTTAAAGCTATTAATAATTCTAACATCAAAAGATGTACTCTTAAAACTTTCGACGAGGGTGCGTCAACAGGCTATTTTGTAGCTGAAAATGTTTTCTATCACGGTCGTTAACATTTCCTCTCAAACACCGGATATTATGTTTCGAGGACAACGAGTTTTCTTTTACAATATAAGCCTTAGGTATTTTGTAATAGTGAGTGGTCAAAATAATACATCTTAGCGTGTATGTCATTTATTTTACAGTTTTGTTTACTTACGATTTATGAGAATCTACTTTATAAGCAAGACTATAAAGAACTTACATTAAGAAATGCATACGAGAATATACAAGAAGCCGTTATTGTAACGGGCTTTCACATTGTGCAATATACAACAAATAAAAACTTATAACACTATCAGAAACCTACTACGTAAGAAACTGTCGGGCGTCGGGACGTGACGACCTGGCTGTTGGGATAATCTCGGTCACAGCAGAGATTATTCCACCAGTGCAATCAGACACACTGGCGGTAGGTCTTTTCAAGAAGCCGGTTAGGTGTATAACACCGCAGTGACAAAAGTTCTACCGCCAAACAGTAGCTCAGGCATTACTGTATTCTGCTTTCAAGGGCACTGTAGGCTAGTGAAATTACTGGGCAAAAGAGACTTAAGGACCAATATCTCGAGGTTGGCAACTCGTGAGTGGCACTTACTAATGGTGCTGCAAGCGCTCACAGGCTGCGGCAGTGTCTTACCATCAGGTGGGCTGTATGCTTGCTTGCTAACCTTAATAACACCTTAAAAAGAAATCACGACTTAAATAATCCATAGAATCGTATATCTTAATATAATTAAAACTTATATTGTTTTTAATACTATATGTTGCAGTCTCAAAATCTCTGAACGTTCTGCTCGTATGCGGGTGAAATTTTAGATAAAACATATTGAATACTCGTGTGCAATTTTAATTAACACACGAGAAAGAATTTCAATTTTATCCACATACAAGTTCTTTCACAATTAGTTCCCTGTCTCGCGTGCAAGTGAAATGCTTTGACATAATAATTGAATTGCACTCGAATGTCGCTAGCTACTACTCGTACGTACGTGGCGTGAGGAGCACGATTTAATTTATTTAATTTTTATTGTTACATTTTTAATTTGGTGTTTTGTTATAATGACCGGTTTATTTAATCTTTATTTTTACCACAAAGGTATAAAATTAATGAAAAATGATTAAAATGAATGTTAGTGAAATAATATAGATAAATAAAAACAAAAGAAATATAATAATTTTAAACATCTATAAACGCAGCTAAGGATCTATAATATGTACATTACCGATTTACCGATACCGTTTTATCGATTTATTTTTCTTACAATGACTTAAACCCCCTATATTATCCATAAATAATAAACATAACCTATATATGTGTCGTAATTTATATTAGCCGTAAGCCTGCAACTTTACTTAAACGTTAGTTATATCGTGTGAATGTAAGATAAAAATACACGTTACCTTAAGTCTTTTATAAGGCACTATATAGTTAAAGGTCGTTGAAATGACAAGTCTAATAAGAAATAAACACTATTTCATCAATTATTATTTACTATTTCTAATAAAGAACAATATCTTCTATTGGTGCAACAACAGCCCAGGGGGATATAAATTGAGCAATTCTTCCGTTAAGCGTTTGGCCTTTCACAACAGAGCCATTGAGGAATTATTTAAAAAGGTGTTTCTTCAAAAAAAACAACGTGGTATACCACGTAACTTAATAATGAAAGTAAACTACGCTCATGTAGCTGTAAACCAAAGGAAATGTCTGAAGTTTTATTGCGTAGCGTTTTATTGTGGTCGTAAACGACGGTCCGCTGTTTGACAAATAAACATACTTGGAGACGAGCGACCCGCTACGGTATGCCTTACGTGCTTCAACTAAACTAGAAGTTATACTTGATGGAAGATATTTGCTTTATGATTTCTTGATGTTTCGTAATTGAGACGACTGTAAATGAAAACGCTCACTCACACACACACACACACACACTCAGCCCATTAGGATAGCTATATCCTGCGTCGGGGCTCCGGAAACATACACATGGACAAAGACTAACACACCCAGACCGGGAAATATAGCTGTATGGTCAATACAAACATCTGCTTCGAGCGGGAATCGAACCTGTAACCTGTGTCGATTAAGGCAGGTTCACTACTGCTGCACCACATCGTCATCTATCTATTTTATTTATTACAAATTATGTTATATATGTGTCGCAGATTCCGCGGGATTAGAATCCGCGTGGTTGATGTTTGTGACTGCCATGATAATTTTATCAATCAGTTCATCAAACGGCACAGGTCCCCGATCTAAAACTACCGTCCATGGTCCATCGAATAAAAACGAACCATAACAGACCCGACGGATATCAAAAGCCAACCGCTTTTCTTAATCACATACTGCAACCTCTAATAAAAATAAATAATTAAACAAACTAACATTGTGGCATTGACGACGTTGTGGCGCAGCGGTAGCGAACCTGCCTTAAACGCCACAGGTCGCGGGTTCGATTCCCGCTCGGAGGATAATATGTTTGTATTGACCATGCAAGCATATTTTCCGGTCTGGGTGTATTTGTCCTTGTCATTGTGTATGTTTCCGGACCCCGACACAGGATATCACTATCCTAATTGGGGCCGTTGAGTGTGTAGCGTTAAAAAAAAAAACATATACGCTGTGCATAATATGTGTTTATATAACTTTTTATTTAGCCCCTGATTTAGAATATATAATTCGCAAATTATTTGAAAATATATTCTTACAATTTCTACGAATTATCTTTAAAAATTTCATCACTATAGTACCATCTACATAAACCATTTTAGTAGTTAATTCTACTTTTACCTGAAAAGTTTTAAGGAAAATTCATTCTTATTAATTCATACAACCACAACATATTTTAATATTCTCTAAGTATAGATATACAGCATGTATGTACAGCGGCGTTTTCAAGTAACTTTTGGAGTCTCGGGAAACTTTAACTGGTAACTTTCGTGACAAGCTATTTAATAACTTCGTTTTAAAAATTCACTTTACGGTCACTATATTAATTTTATACTTAGTATATAACTTTAGGGGAAAATAATCATACTTCTAAATAATCAGCATTGAAAAGATATTTTATATGTTGTAATAAATATTTTTCTTCCTACCCTTATCCGGATTTGACAGGTTACTAGTTTTTACACAGAGCGATTGCCATCTGACCTCCGCAACCCTAAAGGGCGAACCAGTAACTCGATGGACAAGAGCAAACTACCTATCAAGAGTTAACGATTAATATTAGATGCTACGATAACAACCGGGACCGACAACTTAACGTGCTCTCCGAGGCACGGTGGGGAGACCAGGATATTGTATATATTGTAATATATATATATATTATACATATATAAATATGTATAACTTTGAACTAATCACTTATATTTTACTTTTACAAGCATCATCAAAAATTATAGTTCTTTAGATTTCGAGATATTTCAAAAATAATTCATCATCAATCAATTTCATCAAAATTCATGTTGCACTCTAAATGAAAAGAAATGAATCTTCTTGAGATTTTGTAAGGATACCGCGATATAAAAGCACTTAAGGTCGTAACAAACAAATTACTCTTACCCATTGACGTTTGTTTCGCGAAACTGCTTATAGCATAAAAGAAAATGTTCAACGTTCTCAATATATTACGCTTCCGGGGTTTGATAGGACACGTTAGAGACCGAGTAATACGAGACTTATAAAATAGCACGTAACTGAAGTGTATAGGGTCTACTTTAGGCCAAAATATGGAAGATTTAAATTTTTTATTTGAGCATTATTTTATTTTGTTTAGGAAGTTTTACCATAGAAAAGTTTACCTTCCCGCTGATTTTTGATTTCGTCGTTTTTAATACTTGCATTCAGTCTTTTTGTATTTGTTGTCCATTACATCAGCACTTATTGTTATTTTATTATTCATCATTCTTATAATGTTTCATTTAAAATAGTTTTATATTATTTTATCTACTTTTTTTTTATTCTATGAGACGGGCAAACGATCAGGAAGCTCACCTTAAAAATTTTAAGTAATTAAAGTAGTAGCTAACTGGGCGAGTGTTTGACCCCTACCACCAGCAAAAGCCCTAACAAAAAAATAATAACTATATCATCTTCTTCATCCTAGCATTATTCCCGGTATTTTTATGTACCCAGGGTCTGCTTATTACTCTTATCCGTATTTGACAGGTTACTAATTTTTACACATAGCGATTGCCATCTGACCTCCGCAACCCTAAGGGCAAACCAGTACCTCATTGGATAAGAGCAATTTACTTATTAAGAGTTAACGATTATTATCAGATGTTATTGATAATAACCGGGACCGACAGCTTAACGTGCTCTCCGAGGCACGGTGGGGAGACCCACACCGACAAACGCCCAGACCGAGACAGAAATTTTCTGCCCGAGCGGGAATCGAACCTGCAACCGTCGAGACTAAAGGCAGACTCGCTACCCACAACGCCACAACGGTGTCATAATAACTATATCATAATCCAGCTAATTTCAATTCCATAAAGTGCAAATAACATATCATATACTTGCTTCTGCCAAATTTATGTGCCACATAAACCTTATTTCCATGTAAACTTTCATTCCCTATTGTTATTTTACACCCTTGAGAGTAAAACTGTTACAAACTTTAATATCATATTTATTTATATCGAAACAACTGTCTAAAAATAAGTTTCAAGCTTCTAGCTCAGACGATACTTCCATACAACTTTTCAAAGTTCAACTTTCAAAACCCCTTACAACCCTTTTTGCAAAAATAGCATTTGTTTTTCTCTGGCTCTAGACCGTCTGTGTGCCAAATTTCATTTTAATCGGTTCAGTAGTTTTGCCGTGAAAGCACGACAGACAGAGACACAGAGAGACAGTTACTTTCGCATTTATAATATAATAAGGATTATACAAAAAAGTTAAACCACAAGCTCTCAATTCTATTTCTACTAAATAACATATTTTAGGTTTAATATATGTTTAATGTTATACTTGCAAACTGTTTAATTATTTCACAGTTTCGTTTAACTTCAAGCCAGAGTAAACAACTCCTGATTTGTTATAAGTTAAAGTTGTAACGGATATTGGTTTATTAACCAACAGTGTTCCAGCATAACTCATTAAAAGAGATAACTTTTTGCATTTTAATTTCCTCGCAATTTATATAATATGGAAATAGGCTATCAAATAGAAAATAGCTTGCATTTTTGTCTTTATTTCTCAAAAGATTTTTTTTCAAATGAAGGTTTTTAATAAGGTGGTTTTTAAGTAAAATAATTTTAAATATATAATATAAGCGTTTAATATAATTATCTATACTTATTTTTAAAATGTTACTCAGAATAAGGGCATATTAATACTCATAGTTGTTATCAAATTTGCTAAAAATATTGAACGCCAAAAAATACGAGTGCTTTATACATTCATATAAATATAAATGCGATTGCTTTATATATTTATATATTAGTATAAAGCAGTCGTATTTTTCTGGATGAATACTTGAGGCGAAGTTCTTTATAATGAGAGCTTACACAACACGCTGTAGGTATAATACAAACGAAGCACTTCCAGCGTTTTGCCGCAATCAGATTATCAGTATTATAGATTAAAAAAGTCTTTAATATCGTTTTCTGAATTTGATCTTTATAAAAATAAAAAAGACCTATAAATCTGGAGCTTAAATACAATTTAATTTTTTTCCAATAAAAGTTTTTCGCCCGATAGAGTGCGAAAATAATAAATATGATCATGACTGAAACTACACTACTAAAATTGCACGACACTATTTTTATTAGTACAATATGTTGTCGTACAACTGAAGAGCTTCATTCCAGTTCTGGTCAAGTCATCAACCGTTTTCATACTATTGTATCTTTAACAATAGACGCAACACACGCTCTAGAAGTTCTCCAGAGTATGACTTTTTCCTACTTAGTTGGTTAAGCAAATTTTCTCATAACAATAACAAAAATATATTTAGCTTTTGTCATTATGGAACAATACACCGGAGATAACTCACCAAATATTTACAAATTCATCATATTCTCTTTCTATTATTGATTAGAACAAATCGTCCTCGCTATGTTATATTGAGTTTCGTATAGCAATCAAAATCAAAATCAAAATTATTTTTATTCAAGTAGACTTTTAAAAGTACTTTTGAATAGTCAAACGCTACCGACGGTTCGGAAGGTTGATTCTATCGAGAAGAACCGACAAGAAACTCGACAGTTACTCTTTTCAAATATATGTTTTTACAATTGTATTCTTTTATATAAAATTTGGTTCTTGAATGAGATCCAGCAATATTAAGAGTCCCAAGCATTTTTATCGGAAAAATATTCCTCTAACGAATAATAGGCTTTATTGATAAGTTTATTTTTATATACATTTGGAACTTGCTTGTTGGCAGTTCTAATAAGCAATCTGGAATTTTGTTGAAAATGCGAATACCTAGCCCCTTAAAAGAATTACTGACTTTACGCAGACGAAAGCTAGGATTACAAAGTTTATTTTTGTTTCTAGTGTTAATTGAATGTACATCGCTATTTTTGCTAAAAGACTTTAAATTATTCCTAATATATAAGAGATTAGAATAAATAAATTGTGACACCACAGTCATTATGCCTATATCCTTAAAAACATCTCTTAGAGAGGCCCGCGCTCTTAAATTATAAATTGCCCGAATTACCCTTTTTGAAGAATAAAAATAGTATTAATGTCAGCCGCCTTTCCCCAAAGAAGAAAACAATTATTTAACCACCTCATTATAATAATAATTTTGTTAAAATAATTTTAATTTCGTTATAATAGCAAGAACTCTTTGAACATTTTTCTCTGAACATTACAAAAGAAAGCTTGTAGGACGTACGAAAGCCGCTAATGAAGTGAGTGGTTATTCTTGACTTTACGGTTTTATTTGTCGATTTCGTACTTTTTTATAATTCCTTCTAAAGCCATTTAATTGTTGTTTTTATTTTTTTTTAAGTGGAAACACCTTTAGCTACATTGAGCGATTTTAGGTAGTGGAAGCCCACTTGTGTTTTCTCCATGACTTCCTATTTTTTTTTAAATTATAGTCATCAAAATGTGGTTACTTTGATGTACTTTTTTATTAAGTTTGCTTTAATTTATAACAAATAACGTTTTAAGCTTTGAATATAAACTTGTTTTGCCTACTACTCTCCTCCGTGGTGTACGGAATTATTACTTAATTTTTTCATATTACGTACTTACTTACTTACTGCGCTGGTTCAGTGACCCAAAGAAGATCCTGGCCTCCGACACCAGAAGACGCTACTTGTCATGGTCCTGCACCACTTCACACCATTCGGCTCTTCTTAGCGCGTTCAGGATCTTTGTGACTGAATCGTTCCAGCGGTATCAGGGACGACCGAATGGCGGTTTGCCGATCGGTCATCCCTAATATGCTCTCTTAGCGGCACGATCTTCCTCCATTCTCTCTAGATGGCCCAGTCAGCGCAGATTTAATTTCGCCAATTATGTTGGGCTCGGCCACAAGATCTTCAATTTCTTTATAATTTCGGATGGCCTGTCACTCCCTGCGTTAGTCGTAGAATTTTACTATAGATCTTACGTTTTTTCAGCAAGAGTTTTTCGTCCTCTTTTAGTGCCTGCGTCCATTTACGTATTACGTAGAACCCAATTTTTTATTCTATAATAAAAGTAGCCTAAGTGATTTCTTATAACATCATTTTCAAATTACAGACACTTCAGTTTTATTTATTTGTATAGATATTAAGCCGTAGTTAGTCTCGACTCGGTGATCTTGTATCTGCGACGGTTGTCAAAAGTGACAGTTTGAAATTAATTTTGATGATGCTGACGCCACAATTGTATTAAATTCAAGCATAGTAGTTAGATATTTAGTATCGATTAGGGCTTGGTATTACACAATCATTATTATATCGTTAAATAATCTTTTCTTACATTTCGTATAATTAGTACAATTAAATAGTAAGTACCTTTATTACCTTACCTATATTACCTTTATAATTAGTACCTTTATAATCCCCGCTGTCTCAACCCTTTTTTCCCTTTTTTTGTATCGACTTGAAGCAACAATATAGTGCAATCGTCTATATAATACATCCAACCATCACACACCACCTACTATGACGCGCGTAACACGGGCTTATTGCGGCAAATACGCTCAAACCGGTGGCTGCGCGAACTTATAAGGTCCACGATTCTATGCCCGTGGGAGTAGTGCGCCCATACGCGTTTTGAGAAACGAGCTTAAACTCTCGTACTAAACGCTGGTCTGAAACCGTCCTCATTATTAGACAAAATGGCAAATGTTCTAAATAACAATAACTGAACGTTATTTATGACTATTCAAATGTAATGTACAAATAAAGAGAAAACCTTAACCCATATTTAAGATGCTTATTTATTATAATGGATGGCTAATGAATTACATTATTGGTTTACTTACATTAATTCGGAACAATAATATACATAGCATCTCTAATATTAAATTTCTAAATAAAGATTTTCAAGAGGAAAATATAAACTCAAATTTGAAACGCCGTCCCAATATTATATTTTATCCTTTAAGATAATCGATCGTTGTGGCTTACTGGTAGCGATCCTGATTTGAGCTGATTGCGACAGTCGTGGGACAGACATGTAAAACACGTTAAAAGATTTTAAAAGTTACAAAGAAAGAAAAATAAAAAACAACTAAGTAAAATTTTTCAAACAAATACTGATATAAATGCCTTGTTGAAATGATTGTTTCGGTTTTTGCATGGAAAATTATTTATGTATTCTTGTATTTCCATATTACAAGGGTCGGTCTGTCAGCGACATGTTGCGCACAACAACCAGGCCGCAAGTCTTACTTACGATAAATATATTTGTTGTTATTTTTAAACTGAGCATTGAATTCTTTTTATAAAATATTAATGTGTTAGTGATTTCGTGATGTAATTTTTCATACAGACAGAATCAGTACCCTCTCACAGAAAACCGGAGTAAAGTAACAAAATCAGTTAAAGGTACTGTTGCGTTTCGTACGATGAGTGAGAGTGCCGGAGGCCCAATCTCCCCCCTAAATTTTAAAATATAATATATAGGCTAAATTCCCTTTGGTCCCTGTTCCTTTTTCCCTTCTCATCCCTTACCTCCCTTAGTTGGCAACGCACATGTGATACTTCAATTATCACAAGCGTTCATAGGTTACGGTGACTGCTTACCATCAGGTGGACCGTATGCTTGTTTGCCAATCGTCATGAAATAAAAAAAGGACTCACAACCTTGCAACATAATCGAATAAAATTAGGATGTGACTAATTTCGTTTCGTAGCGTTGATGTTGAATTTACGAAGGAGCACCAGCGAGTCTTTGGACAAATTGTCTACTAGCTTCTACCCGCGGCTTCGTTCGCATGATCAACATTTTGCTTTCATCATCTATTCCCTATTGTTATTTTAAATCCTTAAAGGTAACCCTTTGAATGTCATATTTTTTTGTTTCGAATCAACAGCCTAAAAATAAGTTTCAAGCTTCTAGCTCTAAAAATGACAATACTTTTATACAACTTTTCACCACACCGCCCTGCCCCCCCCTTTCAACCTCTTACAACCATTTTCGCATTAAAATGTAGCCTTTGTCCTTTCTCAGGCTCTAGACTATCTGTGAACCAAAGGTCATTTAATTTGGGTTCAGTAGTTTTGCCGTGAATGCTCGACAGACAGACAAAAAGAAAGTTACTTTCGCATTTATAATATTGTGAAGGATGATACGAGTATAAAAGGTTATAGTTATGAAAATTTTTATCATAACAGCTGTCACACTCGATAGCAATTCACTTGTTATAAAGCTTAAAGCTCCATAATAGCTGAACACGTCACGTCAGGACGTTATCGATATTGATTGATTAATGGCGTCCACTTCGGCTCGTATATTGAATATCCGTTACATTAAAATAAATTTTCCAAAATCGATCACTCTTTTTATAAAACTAAAGTTATTATTATTACCTTTTTTTAATCAATTTTTGTTTAGGGACTTTTATCCGACACGGACATGTCAGCCCCATCGTAACCCAACCTATAATAATTACAAGAAAGCGCGCGAGAGAAAGTCAATGATGCTTAACCATTTCTACCACAAGCTTTGCAACATCAGAATTCGGATTGGCAAGAATACATGAAAAATAACCTAAATTGTATTTGTTTATATTGACGTTTTGCATCAAAGACTTTCTCTCACCGTCATGTTTAGTGCACTACGAAAGAATGCTCAACGTCGTCAATTTTGTTGCATATTTCGCAATTCGGAGAATTAACCTTTTTCATTAAAAAAGCAAATTTTTAGTCGGATAATGTCCAGATCGCAATCTATGTAAAATAACACATACTTCATACTAAAGCACAATGTGTGGACCCTGTGGCCTCTGCTGTCTACCTACACTCGTTGTACGAAGATTTGTTATAATTGTCCATGTCCATGCCTTTTGATATACACCTTTTAATATTGAATGTATTTTTATTCTTATTGTGCATCTATTTTCAGTTTCTGCACTTCTCCTCCATATGCACTTTATCCAGGCCAACTCAATATATTCATCTTAATAATTCCGCTTAAATTGTAAAAGAAATGTCATGTTCTCATATTGTTATTCTTTAAGCTTACTTTACTTGCTTTGTAATTTGTGCCGATTTTCTGTGAGAAAGAGTTCCCCAGTCCAGCCGGCCTATTTATCCTAAAAGTACAAAATAAATAAAATTGACGACGTTGTGGCGCAGAAGTAGCGGACCTGCCTTAACCGCCATAGGTCGCAGGCTCGATTCCCGCTCTGAATAGATATTTGTATTGACCATACTGGCCTGTTTTCCGGTCTGGGTGTGTTTGTCCTTGTCATTGTGTATGTTTCCGGACCCCCGACTGAGGATATAACTATCTTAATGGGGGCCGTGCATTATAGCATGTAGCTTTTATTATTTTTTATCTTATTATAAAGTAATCCGATGGCTGCGGTATTTACGATTTCCAAATATTAAACGTTAAATGTACGATATAATACATTCAACCAATCGGTTTAATCGGTAATTTTAGTGTAATCGGATTTGCTTGTATAACCAAATTTGCAAGTTTCTATTTGAAGTTTATATCCAAATTAAATTATTAGGGTCAGTAATAATTTTCATAATAAACATAACAGTACTGATTACGACGTTACAATATCATCGTTGTACAAAAGTACAACGTACAACACAATTTACAGCGGAATTTCTTTCGGATATTTTTGTTCTTTGGAATATCGACGTGAAGTAGTATATGACATCTTTGGAGCCTAAATTCCCACTCTAGTATATCCTTCTGTGCACCTGCTACACAAAACAACTCTGCCTTTAGAACACGCTGTCGCTTACTCAATCTAAGACGACATAGAACCAATAGAAGACGCACACGTGAACACGACTTTTTTTATTTCATGACAATTGACAAACAAGCATACGGTCCACCTGATGGTAAGCAATAACGGCAACATATGAACGCTTGAGATACTTGAAGTATCACAGTTGCCAATCCAAGGATTAGGAGGGGAGGGGATGAAAAGGGAAAGACGGAATGGAATAGAGGAGGTGAGAGATTTGGTCTCCGGTGCTCTCACAAATTGCGTGCAACGCCACAGTAACTATTGATTCTGTTACTTTTTTTTATATGAGAGAGAGAGAGACAACTTTCTGATGTTAAGCGATTACCGCCGCCCATGAACATCTTCAACACCAGAAGGCATGCAGGTGCGTTGCCGACCTTTAAGGAAAGAATACGCTCTTCTCTTGAAGATTCCCAAGTCGTATCGGTTCGGAAAGACCGCCGGCGGAAGTTGATTCCACAGAGTGGTTGTGCGAGGAAGAAAATGTCTTCTAAATCACGCTGTTGTGGATTTAAATTTTACATACTTTACGCCGATTTTCCGTGAGAGGGTAGTACTTCCCCGGTCGAGCCGGTCCATTTCTGCTGTGAGGAGAATGGCTTTACTACCCTTAAACCGACTTAAAGAAATCAAAATGATTAACAACTTATTTAAAAAAAAATTCACCAGTATTTTAACGATTATGTAACAATAAACCTAATGTTATAAAATATTAGCTTTTGACTAATAATTATGGTGAATGGGAAACTATATGAGGCCAAATTGAACGATTATTTTGATTTTACAAATAAACGAACTAACCACTTTACCGCAAAATTAATGAAGTTAATTAAACGATGAAGCCCAAACCGTATGATGTAAATTAAATTGCTTGAATATTCACTAATTTTCGGTAGCATGGAAATATTCTAGCTGAATGATGAAAGTTTTCTGCTAAAAATCGTTAATTAAGCCAGAGATATTTTTGCTTTTAGTAAGTAAAATAATTGTTTGGAATTCAATAGTGAATAGTGTGTAGTGGATAAAGTGCGTAATTCTTGTGGCATAAGTATCATTAAAAGGTATTCTGTTTATTTCAGGTAGGACGATTCGCAAAAACACTAGAGACATTTGAAAATATGTATAATCATGTATTAGTACAGTGACTATTTTCGTCAAAATTAATGAAATTTTGATGAATCGTGATCGGAGCGGTGACATGCCACCAGCGTTCTGGCGTTCTTCGTTCCACGTGAATATGTACTGTTCATTTTGTAAATAAGGGATAATATTTCGAAAAGCGAACATGTTGTGATATTACAAATAAAGTACCTAATAATTTATTTTAATGATAAAAGTTTACAGAACTACACGTATTAGCCGCCTTAACAGCATGTCGACTAATCATGATAAATGTTACAACTAAGACAACATACATGACTAAATTATATATTTATGTGTAACTGTAACTATGCTGTTATGAATTACATACATTCATATGACGTATGTCTAGATGTAGTGAATAATGTTGTGAAATATCGGCTAAAATATGTTGCCAACAGTATACCAACATTACTGAATTTTCTGAATATGTATTGCTGTTGGCCCTACTGGTCTTGACAGGTGGAGGGGCTGAGTATTGAGACCCAGGTATTATAAGATACAGCCCTCACAGGGGCTCATATTGGCTTCCGTCTTTAGGGTGGCCTCTGCCAGGCCGATCGACGGCTAAAAACGTTATCGGTAATGGAAGAACTACTCCGAGCGTATTTTAATTGATGGACTCACACGACCTTATCAATGTGTTGTACCGGACGTCAGACAGGATGTAATTATCCTATTGGGGGCCGTTGAGTGTCAAGCTTTTATTTAAGAAAATATTGTTACGGAGAACCTTATCACCGGGTCATAAGGTTCAAAATCGCTTGCTACTCTCTCTGTTTATTTCCTTGACGACGCGTTCTAGAAAGATGTATTCTCGAAAGATGTATAACGTTCCGCGGACGGAACTTTCCCGAAACCGTGTTCCACGTTATATAAGCGGCCCGGCGCGTCGACTGATTCATTCAGTTGTGAGCAACAAGCGAAGAAACTACAAGTGATACCAGTGAACAAGTGCGATAATTAGTGACATCGGCTATTCTTTTGGACTATGATTAACCTGTGATTTGGACCTGTGATTACTGAAGTTCTGTTGTGTAAACTAGATCCCAATAAAGTCTTATTTAGAGCCATCAGGTGTTTATTTCCAAATCCACGAACCCCAGCCCGTAACAATATATATTATAAAACGGTACAATTTCAAAGTTGTACATGAAACGTGTACAATGTACAGTGTACAACTAGTGTAGTATACAAATATTCTAAATTCAATATTATAAGAGAAACCTATCTTCATTGGTTATATTATGGCCACTGGATTTTTTTGATATTTTCATCAAATATTAAAGGAAAAAGAAATGCTCTTACGAAAATATAGAAAACCTTTTTCGATAGTCTTTTCGCTCGTCTAATGAGATGAAGAAAATTGATAACACTCCTGGCCGCCTTAAAACGGTACGCTGTTATTGAAAATAAGCCGGTTTACCTTCTTACGATAATATTCTTGAATTTTTACGTAAATAAATAATAGTTATTATATAAAAAAAAATGTTATTATTCAAATTCATGAATGTATACAAGTTATTTTGACAAAAAACCCGGAAAATGCTAAAAAATAACACACTATAATGTGCGGTATGGCGCAGCGGTAGCGATCTGTCGCTAAGCAGTTGCGAGTTCGATTCCCGCTAGGAGCAGATGTTTGTACATACAGTTAGGTTTTTCGTTCTAGGTGTGTTTGTCCTTGTCATTGGAAATAAATTATCCTAATTATACTAATAGGGGCTGTTGATTGTGTGTTATTGATATAATAAGTTTCAGAGGTTCTACATGTATACCTTCAGGAATGTATGAGTGCTTTCAGCTTTTGTCAGTGAACCAGAGTATTACTTCGAAGTATTGAGGCGAGAAACTATCCGAATCGCTATTCTGAGATAATGGTGTGGAACTAAAGGTTACGTCATCAATTTTCTGGTGTGTGCTTCAGTAAAGGCTGTTAATAGGTGATTACTACGGGTTCGATCGCTAGCGATTTAAACTTGTACAGTTACTAGCATTTCTAGTGGTGAATTTAGTGTTATGAACATTTTAAAGACAAAAAGTCGTCAAATTTGCTTTCTAAAGTTACTAGCTGGAGACATAATGAAATCGGTGATTTGAAATCGTGGACACCTAAAAATCCGAACACTGTTTTTAACACTGCTTTTTACTACTTATTTAAAAAAGTTTTAAATGCATTTTTTATTCATTTATTCATTTATTTATTTTTAAATAAATAAATAAACGCTACTCAACGGCCTTCATTAGTATAGTTATATCCTGTGTCAGGGGTCTGGAAACATACACAATGACAAGGACATAAACACCGGAACACATGCCTATATGGTTAATACAAACATCTGTTCCGAGCGCGAATTAAACCTGCGACCTATGGCGGTTAAGACAGTTTCGCTACCGCTACACCATAGAATCATAGAATGATTATAGACGAATATTAATATAATAAGATTTAAGTATTATTATTATAATGTTTAGCTTACGATGAGGCTGGCGGGTACCATCTAACACATAAGCCTCTAATTAAAATAAGATTTATAAAACATAACTTTTACTATGCCTTATTCTTAGTATTTAAAATAAATCATAGAGGTAAAAGTTCTATAGAAACTCATTAAGGGTGCACATGTCAGTTCAAAAGAGATTCACTCTACTATTACGGAGTTGTTTTCAACTTCGAAATGGTTCAGATTTTCAACGAACCACTATAAAAAGATTTTTTCAGCAGCTCCATTCTATCGTTTGCAGAGTTTTTAATCAGTAACGGGGGTCAGATTAACCTGGTTGGAAAGGAAGCTAAGAATGCTACTTTCGCGTTACGAAAAGTTTTGTGGTGGATCAACGTTCTTTAACCGTGAGTCCCGCCTCAAGAGTTTAGTACGACGGCATTTTTTAAAAAAAGAAGGCTGTCGTATCGAATAAATTTTTTTTTAAATTTCAATTGCTACAAAATATGATTTCCATGCTATGCTAATCACAATATTGTTACGGGCTGGGATTCGCTAATTTGGAAACAAACACCTGATGGCTCTAAACAAGACTTTATTCTAGGTCTAGATTAAACAACAGAACTTCACAAACAACAGGTCCAAATCACAGGTCAATCACAGTCCAAAAGAATAGCCGAGGTCACTAATTATCGCACTTGTTCACTGGTATCACTTGTAGTGTCTTCGCTTGTTGCTCAGAACTGAATGAATCAATCGATTTTTTTTTTTTTTTTTTTTTTTTTTTTTTTTTTTTTTTTTTTTTTGGAGTGTCCATTGCTGTTGGCCCTAGTGGCCTTGACAGCGTCACCGGTGGGGGCCGGGTCTGGAGACCTCGGCCGGTAAAAGATGGACTGCCACGCGGGGCACAAGTTGAATCCGTCCCAAGGGCCCCTCCTGCGAGGTCGAGCCTAGACTTGGGACGTCATCGGGAGGTGAATCAATCGACACGGCGGGCCGCTTATATACGCGGACACGGGTTCGAGAGAGCTCCGTCCGCGGAACGCTATTCTACATGTTTCGAGAATACATCTTTCTCGAACCCGCGCGGCGGTAGTAGAAATAAACAAAAGGAGTAGCAAGTGATTTTGAACCTTATGCCCGTGTGATAAGGTTCTCCGTAACAATATCTTTTACAAACTATGGTATATACCTACTTGTGAAGCTTTACACAATTTAAATTAACAATGGTCGTTGGGCAAACCTATTTACCAGTACATTCAAAAGCTTATACATAAGAAAGTGATTTTAATCAAGAACGTATAAATTTAAAACATTTAGGCCATGGAGCATTAGTGCAAAACAAATTCTAAAATATATTACATCCCAAGTCATTGCCTTCACAGGTGACAGGAGGCTGGTTCACTTTCCGCCAAAAGAATCGGGATTGCGATTCAGTGGGGAAATGCTGCTAGCATTCTTGCCACCATTCCCCGTAGACATGATTTTTACAGTTTTAATTATTTATAAATGGACGCAAATAAGCAATACCATGTCAACCCACAAAATTGAAAAAACTGAGTAATATATATGCAGAAGTGTTGGTAAATGGCTGAAAAACATTTTTCTTTAATATTTGTAGAGGTTTTAAGCTTTAAAACTTCTAAAAAAGCCATTTTTAATCATGCAATTTATGTGTTATGTTAAACGTTTTGGGTTATATTATACACGAAATATGCAGTTTGTATACCAATACATAAAAAAAAATCATATAAAGCAAGTTGTTCAAATTTTCAAACGCGTTTTTCTCGAAATGACATTCGTGTGAGTTGACATGGTATTGCTTATTTGCGTCCATAATATAGTTAGTTGGTTATTGAATTGTGAATATTGTTGTTATATTGGTTGTAAATAATAATTGTAGTACTTATATTGATTAATAAAAATATTATAATTGGAAAAAAAGTAGTACCTTAAGATATTAGCTTTATTCATAAATGACACCAATGAACCAGTAGATACATAATAGAGCTAAGTGATAGCTTTACCGTGAAGTATATATATTGACCTAGAAAATACTCAGAAATAAATAGTGTTTGGAATAAGATAACCAGCCTACCGAAGAGCGTTGAATCCCGTGAGAAATTTAAATCGTTCGAATCTGTTGAATACTGGAAATTTATATTACTTTCATATTTAATGTTTATAGAAAATCTGTGATTTTATGAAACCATGATGCAAATGAAACTTTTAACTTTATTCATTATTCGATTTACGGTACTAAAACTGCGTTCTTAGTCTTAATTAAAAAGAAAACAAATTAAAGAAAAATATAAAAAAAAATTAAAATAAATAAAGACAAAGCAGCACGCAACATACATGCAAACAAATATACAAACAAATAGACATATAATATGTACAAAAGACGTAGAGGTAAAAAAAATCGCCATTGAAATTGGAATAAATAAGCAGCTTGATTAAAAAGAACTTTTGGGACTTTCAATATTAACGAATTAAAAGCGACCGCAAACATCAGTCGGTAATTTCATAGTAATATGAAAAAAACAAAGTTATGGGTAAAACTTATACCTCTATAAAATTTGTAAAATAGGAAGAAAGAATACAGGATTCTTCAAAATAGCCAAATTTTTTTTCAACCATGTCCTATGTATAAACTCCTATTGTATATTTTAGGATTTCACTACAAAATTGTGTAGCGGTTTACTAAATTTCGTATAGATAGAGCCAATAGTCTACGAATAACATGGCTGTGACCGACGGACGGATAGATGGACTTGACGAAGTTATAAAGGTTCCGTTTTTTCATTTAGCTACGGGACCCTAAAAACACTTTGAATGTGCAGGTTATCTAAAGTTTTATTGCAACCAGTTTATTGTGATAATAAACGACGGTCCTCTGTTTGGTAAAACAAACATACTGTGAGACGACCGTCTCAGAATGTCTTGTATTACGTGCTTCAACTAAATTTAAATTTTACTACAATGTAATTTTCTTGTGCTCAATTTACTATAGGCTATTTTACGACCTCAAATAATAAAATATGTGTAATATATAATACACAGGCTTGCAATATTATCCAATGAAGTTACCAGTCAGAAGCTTGCAACGTAATCGTAACTTTAACTATAACGTAAATGAAGTTGGCGTGTGACTAACTTCATTTACGTTATAGTTAAATTTACGAAGGAACAAGTTTTGGACAATTTTTTCTTTATGGAAAAGATGATCCCATAAAAACATAAAATGTAAAAACATCTCGCAACGCAGTTCGTCTTCTACAAAAAGTGGTGTAATCTCATGTATAACTATGACTGAAACTTGGCAGTTGTATCGCAACATATTCTAATCATTCAAACACTTTAGTGTCGTAAGATACTTAGGTGGTAAGTCAATACAAATATTAGGCAAACGATGATGAGAGATAATTACAGGAAGTTTTTTATTCCATACAAGAATATGTTGTCTTAAATTTCAGTGAATCAACCATTTAAACCTAGAACCTAGTTCAGTACCAATAATCTTCGTTTGACCAATCTAAATTACAAGTATACAAAGGGACACTTATTTGTGGATGCTCGTCACGTTTTTAATATTAATTTTAGGCTTATTGAATGAAACGTGGCTATGGCTGGGTCTCTTTATTGTCATCTACAGAATTATTGAGCATTTTATATTATTCAATAATCTACAGTTATAACGACCATTGTGGCGTACTGGTAGCGAGCCTGCTTATAGTTATTTGCCTATGAAATTTCCCCCTAAATTTAGACAAAAATAAGAACATCGATTAATATACAGATATATACAGATACAGATATATAATAGGAAAAGGTAGTGAACTGTTTTCTCTAAATGTTTTTGACATACTATTTTGTAAATGTTTCCCCTTTGCGTTGTTGAAAATACTATGACAGCAAACGAAGGTTGTAAATGACTTTAGTTCCTAACCCAACACTGTTCAATCATCGTCATCAATCAACCCTCACGAGTCCAGGGCGTAATTAATTACAGTCGGAGTCATATACCATTGTCCAGTTTAGATTTTTTGTGATAATTTTAATTCTATAAACTACTAGCTGTGCCGCAGTTTCAACCATTGTAATTAGGCATTTTTATTGCAGTTGATATAAATGGTTAACAAAATACAAAATTTCATCCCCTATTTCGGCCCTTTCACGACCACGGCAACGCACCTGCATGCGCTCTGGTGTTGCAGATGTTCATAAGCGGTAATTGCTTAACATCAGGTTAGCACGTCAGGGGGGCACACGGGCAGGAGTGTGCCCCTTTGACGTAAATAAAAACAGAATTGGAAAGGCAGCAAAAGCCCGATGCAGCGTATGCTTGCGCAGTTTATTTAAAGCGATGTAGCTATTTTGTATCGAACATAAATAATTTAATATTTAAATGGTGTACAATCTATATATGTAAACATTGTTATATTAAACATATTATGTAAATGTAAAATTATATCTTAAAATTCTTCCTTTAGAGTTGTTTGATATATAAAAACGTTTATTTTATTAAAACCTACTTTAACCGAGCGTTGAAAACTAATACCATTTCATAAAAAGAATAACCCAAGTAAACATCCCACAGCACTGTATATAAGCATTAAGCACGTAACATATTAGCACGTTAACGGCTCGTGACTTTGAACGGCCTACGGGTTTTAAGATTACGCGCTATCGGCTACGCTCCTGCTACGTGATCAACCCTACGCGTGCTAAAGCTATAGTTTGGTTTGCTTTTATTCGATATGCGTATTATTAGTTACCGTACCTTGTTTAACAACGGATTTTGTTTTTTTTTTAATCTAAGAAGGGGTATTGGTACGTGGCATCACATGGCGTAGGGAGGAATAGGCTTTTCTTTTGAAGGTACCCAGGCCATAGCGGTTCGGAAAGACCGCCGCCGGAAGTTGGTTCAACAGAGTGGTTGTGCGAGGCTGTGGAAATAAGACCACTGTCGCAAGGGCGATTTTCTTATTTTTATTCTAAGTAGGTTAGTTACATAGGAAAATATTATAATCTTATATTTAAGGCTTGACAAGCTTAAGGTAAGGCAAGTTTAAATGCTTCTTCTCCTGCTGCATTCCTGTAGATTGGCCTTCCAAAGGTTAGCTTTTCAAGGCTTCTCGATCGTTTTGTAAGACGGAATAGTTGTTCCATGGAGCTGACAGCAGTCCACTCTCGAACCACTAACTATTAACAAATATGTATATTGCAGCCACGACTTACTCTTTCTTCTAAGGCGTCTTTCCCCCTCAACATTGTCAAGCATAACTAAACGTAGTTACGAGTACCTACCGTTTAAATTCTTATATTTATCTAGTACAAGTCAACTAAATCAATGGATCGCGTTTTCTAACGCTTTCTATTAGATTAAACTATCTTAGAAACGACAAAGTTGATCAAAGCCAATTCATTAAAGTAATTAAGTGAACACGTTCGATGTTCAGTACTGTTTCATGGATCACAATACAGTTTTGAGCCGATTTCTTACAAACAGAAACTTAATACTTTCTTATATATTTAATATATAAATAAATGATATTTCCTGGATCATTTTAATATTTCGTGTATTTTAATTTTATACTTAGTATTACTATGAATAGTTTTATTGATTTTTTTATGTCACTAAGCTGGCAAGCATCATAAAAAGTTATAAACATAAATCTATACGGTACTTAAATAAATGAAATCTATTTTTAAATTTTACTTTGTCTGTTCCGGCTAATTTCTAAAATGACTAGACTGATTTTAATGGGACATTAACTCGCAGGTAGTTGATGTAATAAGAACTAGGCAACTTTTATTTTAGAAAAAGAATTAGGGTTCCGTGCAATAAAGAAAAATCGGTAAACGAGAGTCAAGCTGCGAGCATAGCTAGTCCAATTTAAGCATCTAACTCCATAAGTAAAAATTATAAGCCGTAAGATTTTTAGCCGGATATCTACATAGATACAGATAGACAACGTTGTGGCGTTGTGGGTAGCGTTTCTGCCTTTATCTCGGGCAGATGTTTGTTAAATTTCTGTCTCGTTCTGGGCGTTTTTCTGTGGGTCACCCCAACGTGGCTCGGAGAGCACATTAAGCTGTCGGTCCCAGTTGTTATCACATAACATCTGATAATAATCGTTAACTCTTGATAAGTAAATTGCTCTTATCCAATGAATTACTGGTTCGCTCTTAGGGTTGCAGAGGTCAGACGGCAATCGCTCTGTGTAAAAACTAGTAACCCGTCAAATCCGGATAAGAGTAATAAGCAGACCCTGGGTAAAATAAAATACCGGGAATAATGCTAGGACGAAGAAGATCTAGATACAGATAGAACAATAGTTCACCAACGCCACAGCTCACTGACGCTCGCAACCAATAGCAAATAACTCAAAATTGCCTGCGGTTGAGCTCAATTACCGTTTAGAATATTCAGTTAACTTACTTTAGTAGAGTTGGTAATCTAAATCGGATTTTGGACTGAGCAGGATTTTACAAACTGAGAAATAAATACGGTATAGTATCATCTGTAGTAGTAGTGGATACCTACATACCCCCTCACTGTAAATCGGCGTAAGATAACAGTATAAGTACCGTTGCATTACTGATGGATTGCTTTTGTATGGTTTTTTATGTTAAAAGTCGGCAAACAAGCATACGGCCCACCTGATGGTAAGTTGTTGCCGTAGCCTATGAGCGCTTGCAGCACCATTAGTAGGTGCCACTCACGAGTTGCCAACCTCGAGATATTAGTTCATAAATCTCCTCTGCCTAGTCATTTCACTAGCGTACAGTGCCCTTTAAAACGGAACACAGTAATGCCTAAGCACTATTATTTGGCGGCAGAATAATTGACACTGCGGTTGTACCTAGCCGGCCACTTGCAACAAAAACCTACCACCAGTCTGGGTGTGTTTGTCCTTGTCATTGCGTATGTTCCCGGACCCCCAACACAGGATATAACTATCTTCATGAGGGCTGCTGAGTGTTTAGCGTTTATTTATTTATTTTATACAAAATGATTTTTTTTATATTATTTTTCAGGATGATGAATTTAATAAGTTCTCAACAACTTGATTTTGCTTTTGACGACTGCGTCGAAACTTTTGGCATCTCCACTGAAGTATGTTATCAAAGTGAGAACTTTTAAGCTTTATAAAACTTTTCGTATTTTCGTATATATTATATTTTTATTTAAGGAATATATTATATAAAATCTACTTATAAAATAAATAAAATTGTTTAATCTTTTTGTAATTCTTAATTAACAGCTTTTTACTAAATGCATATGAAAGTATATACTTACATTTTTTTAAAAATAGTGTCTCTGCCTTTGACTTTGTCTATTTGACTTGCTACTTTTTTATGAAAAAGAATTAGGGTTCCGTGCAGTAAAGAAAAATCAGGTTGCAAAATTTGAAGAATTAAAAACTGGGAAGCTTGTACAAATTTGAAAATATCTCTGCACTTCATACAAAATGTGAGTCATTTAGGCCGCTTCTCATTCCAAGTAGCGTAGACAGATGAAGGTAATTAGTTTAGTCCGCCTACTGACACGGAGTTTGCTAATTTTTGTGTTATATTTCATTTGTAATTACATCGATTGAATTGAAAGTTTATATGTTACGCTCTAAATGATAGTTATATTTAACTAGCTTCTGCCCGCGGCTTCGCCCTCATGAATAGCCTTTTATTTTCATCGCCTTTTCCCTATTGTTATTTCAATGTCATATTTATTTATGTCCAATCAACAGTATAAAAAATAAGTTACAAGCTTGTAGCTCTAAAAATAACGATACTTCCATACAACTTTTCATCCCCCCTTTCAACCCCTTACAACCCTTTTTTCCCCTTAAAAAGAAGCCTATATTCTTTCTCAGGCTCTAGAGTACTGTGTACCAAATTTGATTCAAATCTGTTCAATAGTATTGGCCTAAAAAAAACTATTAATTAAACTGTTACATATGGAGAAGTAACATAATAAAATAAATAAAGTTAAAAACTGAATTATATTAAGTCGAAAAGTGCTCACTTTAATAACTTACTTTAGTGAAGATGTTAAAAGTTTCGCAACAATTGCTTGTTTTAGATCCAACGATCCCTTGTCTTGAGGAAGTTGTCAAAAGCTTTTCCAAGTTGTTGAAAACTCATTTGGTTCCTTCAATACACCGTATATCAGTTACCTGGTAATAAACTTCATTTTTTTTCTTATTTATTATTGCAGTGCAAAGTCAACATTTTTTTCAGTTTTTGTTAGAGCGAGCCAACGGACAAAAGGCTCACCTGATGTTAAGCGATCACCGCCGCCCATTAACATCTGCAACACCAGAGGGCATGCAGGTGAGTTGCCGACCTGGAATACGTTCTTCTCTTGAAGATTCCCAGGTCGTATCGGTTCGGAAAAACCGCCGGTGGAAGTTGGTTCCAAATCAAGGTGATAAGGGTGGAATTACGAGTTTTGTCGCGATAGCATTTTATATCGCGCTATAAAATAAACTACTTTGTCAAATCTATGAGTAATATAATCAAAAACTATACAATATATTATTTCTATATATAAATATAGTCAAAAACTATACAATATATTATTTTCTACTAAAATTTGTACAACGATTCATACAGGAATCGATGAGTTATGAATGATTTATGATGAAAGTTGCCCTGATCGTTACCAAAACTAGCTGAGCTTGTTCGAAACTTCTTCGACTGCCATTAGTGAATTTTCAGCGTTTGCTCTTTTTAATATACGAATTAAATATTTATATATAATTTTTTTCGGCCCAGGTTTTTATCATAACATCTAATAATAATCGCTAACTATTGATAAGTAAGTTGCTCTTATCCACATTATAATTAATGACTTACTATGGCAATGACAATCACTCTGCGTAAAAATGAGTAACCCGTCAATATAGAAAAAGAGTATTAGCAGACTCTGTGTAAAGACAGGGAATAATCCTAGAAAGAAGAATAATTACTATATACTGGTGGTACGCCTTTCATTGCAAGACCGCCTAGTCTCAGATATTCTACCGCAAAACAGTAGTGTGTTTCGGTTTGAAGGTCACTGTCCGTAGTTAGTGAAATTTACGGGGACTTTTAGTCACTTATTAGGCACGCATATACTAATATTGTACTCGTTGACGCTGTTATGGCGTTGCGGGTAGCGAGTCTGCCTTTAGTCTCGACGGTTGCGGGTTCGATTCCCACTCGGGCAGATGTTTGTTAAAATTTCTGTCTCGGTCTGGGCGTTTGTCCGTGTGGGTCTCCCCACCGTGCCTCGGAGAGCACGTTAAGCTGTCGATCCCGGTTATTATCAATAACATCTGATAATAATCGTTAACTCTTGATAAGTAAATTGCTGTTATCCAATGAGTTACTGGTTCGCCCTTAGGGTTGCGGAGGTCAGATGGCAATCACAATGTGTAAAAACTAGTAACCTGCCAAATCCGGATAAGAGTAATAAGCAGACCCTGGGTACATAAAAATACCGGGAATAATGCTAGGATGAAGATACTAATATTGTACTCATTTCATTCATAAAATTATTACTCAAATATTAACTTCGAAACAAAATTACACCAAATTAAATCAATGAAAACTCAATATTTGCGTCCCATTTTTATAATACTCAATTATAGCATCAATGGTATGATTGAGTATTCATGATTCTGAATAAATTTTCTTTGAGGTGAACGTGATTTCTAAAAAAAATGCCCGATTTGCCTTGATAGGTTATCAGAACGTATTAAATGTTAAATTTATTTTTCTCTCGTAATAAAAACGGAAAATGAGTATGGTAATTTTATTGCTAAAAAGAAAAATATATTCACACATACAGTAACTATATTATAAGTACTTTCGTTATGCTACAAGACATACTTTGGAGAGTATGCTTAAGAACTATTTCATTTGGTTCCCCCGTCACTTTCTACACCAGAAATGGTAAGGGTGACAACGCCTACATAATAGATAAACCTAAAACACGTACGAAATGCTTTCCAAACCTTTGCGGTGTGTATCACAAAGATTGGAATATCTGGCCGATTTCTGTTTTCCCCATCACCTATAAAGTTAGTACCTTCAAATCATCTTCCAGGCAAACGCGCTCCATTAGGCTGTATCATTACTTCACATCTGGTGTGATAACAGTCAGTTAACAAAAACACAAAACTATTATCTAAGGAAAACATCAAATCACTTAATTTGAAATTTAATCAATAAATTTTGAAAATTGTATGAAAATAATAAAATAAGTTATACAAAGGCTGGAATAGCTGAGAGGAAGCGACATGTCTAATTTGACGACACCCCAAATAACGTACGCGAACTCGTTTTCGCCAGTCAAATAGAATAACGCCTTTAGCTTGCGAAATTCGGTTTTATCTGAAAATTAATATAAAATTCAGTTATTCATAGGCTGTGTGCCTGTGTGCGTATTCAATATTATATTATACTGTTCTTAATTTACTACAGACATAATAAATATGTCTGAAATAAATATTATAGCTTATTTTAGCGAATTAGGTTGAGTATTATATTACAATAAAAAGATTTTTCTGTATCTCCAGTAATATTTAAACTGAAGGTCGAAGGAATTATGAAAAAAAGGCTAGATTTTGACCATTGCATATGATAACATTTGCTTTAGGCAGCCTATCCTTCTCTAGTCCTTCTCTTAGGCTATATTTATATCTAACATAATTTGTTAAAGTTTGTTGAATAGTCTATAGGATATAACTTTAGTCTCTGTAAATAATTGTTAACTTTTAAATTTAACATTTAAGTTACGTCTAATATCGTTCAGTTCTTTGTAATGTTTGCAGTAATAAAACCTTTTTTCATTTAATTGTATAATATGTACTTAAATTATTATATAGTATAATAAAGGACGAAAATAAGCAATACCATGTCTACCCACACGAATGTCATTTCAAGAAAAACGCGTTTGAAAATTTTGAACAACTTGCTTTATATGATTTTTTAAAATATATTGGTCATGTTATTGGCAATTTCAAGATTTATGTAAGTTATTTTACTTATTTTCACATAAAATAAGCATACAAACTGCATATTTCGTATATAATTATAACCCAAAACGTTTAAAATAATACATAAATGGCATGCTTAAAAATGGCTTTTTAGAAGTTTTAAAGCTTAAATCCCTACAATTATTAAAGAAAAATGTTCTTCAGCCATGTACCAACACTTCTGCATATATAACTCAGTTTTTTCAATTTTGTGCGTTGACATGGTATTGCTTATTTGCGTCCATAAATTGTGGATATTAATATCGTTGTCATGACAACATTACATTATTTATTGCAAAACAAAATGTGATATTAACATAATACCAATCCATTCGCATAAGGTTCAAGCCATCCACTGTTACTCGTGTCTGATTACAGCACAGTATTAGCATAAATCAATTCAGCTTATAGCAACGATAAGATCAATCCTTCTGATAGTAATATAGTGCCAATAGTAGTGCTTAGGCACTACTGTGTTCCGTTTGAAGGGCATTGTACGCTAGTGAAATTACTGGGCGAACGAGATTTAAGAACTAATATCTCGAGGTTGGCAACGCGTGAGTGGCACCTACTAATGGTGCTGCAAGCGCTCATAGGCTACGGCAACCACTATCAGGTGGGCCGTATGCTTGTTTGCCAACGTCTAACATAAAAAAAAAAAAAAAGAAATTATAGAAATTGAAGATTTAATTTAAAACATTCTTACCAAGCTGAACAGAATTCAAAGCGCCATAAATCATCGAACGTATGACAACCACTTGACATCTTGTTTTATTACAGAAAGAACAAAGGATGACCAACAGTATTAGATATTTTATACAACGACCTAAAGCAAATACAACAAGAGCTCTTAGAACCTGTAAGATGATATAAAAATATAGTATTTGACATATATAGTATATAATATAAAAGTGATGCTAATGATAATTGATTACTGATGATTTTTGACCTAAACTATGCATGAATTGTCTTATAATCTTAGCTAATGTGAACTGAACTGAACTGCAGCTCTGGAATGTTATACAGAGGTGAAGTGGAGAGGATGCAAACATAAAAGTAATGATGTTAAAATTTGAAAGTTAATAGAGCAAGTGTATTGTTGATGATGACTGAGGACATCGTGGCGCAACGATAGCCAACCTGCCTTAAACACCACACGTCGCGGATTAGATTTTCGCTCGGAGCAGATTCTATTGACTATGCAGGTATGTGTTCCGGTTTGAGTGTGTTTGTCCTTCTCATTGTGTATGTTTTCGGACCCCCGACACAGGATCTTAATGAGGGCCGTTGAGTGTTTAGCGTTTATTTATTTCTTTTATATATAATGATTTTTTTAATATTATTTTTCAAGATAATGAATTTAACAAGTTTTATACAACTTGATTTTTCTTTTGACGACTACCGTCGAAACTTTTGAAACACAAAATGTATTAATATTAACAATAATGAATTGGATGGAAACTATTTAAGATAATATTATCATATCGTTGACGACGTTGTGGCGCAGCGGTAGCGATCCTGCCTTAAACGCCACAGGCCGCGGGTTCGATTCCCGCTCGGAGCATAATATGTTTGTACTGACCATGCAAGCATATTTTCCGGTCTGAGTGTATTTGTCCTTGTCATTGTGAATGTTTCCGGACCCCCGACACAGGATATTACTATCCTAATGGGGGCCGTTGAGTGTGCAGCGTTTATTTATTCATTATTATTTATTTATTATTCTAGACCAGTAACTGAATATGCAATTCAATTTATTTTCAGAGTATAGGATAGATTTAAGCAATGGTACACTAAGTACTAACCAAAATGTCGCCAAAATATTTAGATTTATCTTGAAATATCAAAATTATATTCGTAAGGAAAATTATCGTTGACAGCCCTGAAGTTATGATCATTGTTATTATCTGAAATAAGACAATCAAATTTAGAAGGTTCATAACATAATTATATTTAATTATTAAAATATAAGTGCTTCGAAATACCGGCACATTCATAATAGTATTAAGTTGTTCCGCGCAATTGTGTAGTAAGTCATATGCTTTGTGCAAATTGCATATATCAAGATATTCTCTATTTACCAATTCTCTTATCATTTTCGATTCTTCTTTACCTTTATTTGTTACATTATTCATAGAAAATGCCTTAGCTAAGTGAGCCTTTAAGATGGACAGTCTTCTTGAAATTGTAGCTAGCAGAAAACAGAAGAATACTATCTCGACATCATGAGCTACAACTGCTATATATACTGTATACAGAAAACATGAAGTCTCACTGTAATGTTCAACAAAAGTGAAGGCCAGAACTTGTTCACTTATATTGTACAGAAGAACAGCGATAACTCCTGAAATGTACCAGCGCTTAGGGGCTAGTATGGATACTTTGTTACCAATGTTGAGTTTTTCATCAAAGTCTCTAAGTTTTAAGAAGAAATCACTCAGTTTTTCATGTTGGAGAAATAATGCACTAAATGACAAAATTAAATACTCTATACCCGAGAAATTTTTATATAGCATCTGTGTTCCAGTGAAGGACTCGTTTATACTTATCAAAAATACAATCACGGTTACCAATAGCGTATAGTGAATATAACTAATCAAGAGAAAATATTTTCGACAACCACACAAATATAACCGATTTATTCCTAGAAATGTTTGAAATAATACTAAATACTTCATTTGTGTCACCATGCTCTTTTTCTTTTGTACGGAATTGTTTATTTCCGTTAATTTTACTTTGAAAACCATTTTTATCTTTAGTGTTACACAACGAATCTTCGATTATACGAAATTGAAACTTAGCTCTAGTCAATTTAAATGGAAGTGCTAGTCGTTTAAAGTAATTTGTTTCCATTATCCTAATTGTTATTGATTACTCCCATAATAAACATTTACAAACATTGAGACGTTTTCATTAATATAGTTGGTTTATCTTATCGTCCCTTATTTATGTAGTTCGTCTATTAAAATGAAGTATATTTAAATTAATTTATGTTTAAACTAGCTTCTTATTCTTTCTAGTGTTTCTGGTCCTAGGGTTTAGGCTGGGCGTTGATATGCCAGTCAGGTGCTGTACTTTTATATGTATACATAAAATAAATCGGATTTAACTTTTTCAAACATGTGCCAAAATGAAATGTCATTGAAATTAAAAACACTAAGGAATATACTTCAAAGCAAATTAAGTCTGTACCCCTTTTTAACCTCGTTAGGGGATGAATTTCAATAAATTACAAAAAACGTCTTCTATCAATTCTGTTAAATAAGGTTTATGCAAAATTTGAAGTAGATTAGACCAAGGAATCGCGTTATCTCATATACACTTTGCCCCCGTTTTCACCTCCTTAGGAATAGAATTTCGGAAAATCCTTTCTTATCGGATCATCATGCAAAGTACGCACCCACCAAGTTTAAGGTCTCTAAGATCATCGGCTTAGGCTGTGCGTTGATCGGTCAGTCATTCAGGACAAAGCATTTTATATGTATAAAAATGCATGTATGTATAAATAAAAAAAAACGATTAGACCAATCTTAGGTTGGAAGATCATCCTATTGCAATATTCTTGCAATACCTCAAATGTTTGGGGATCGATCGTTTAATAGTCCTTATCTGAGATGGACATTTCTCACGTACCAGCTCAGTTCGGATCCTCGAAGCAGGAAACTATTTTGAGCATAAAGCTGTATTAGTAGAGCCTCCTCCCATAGAATATCGACGTGAAGTAATAGTATCGGTGTTTCGTTCGATGAGTGGGAGTCAGAGGTCAACATTCTTAACCTTTCTTATCCTTTCCTTTTTCCATCTCCGTCCCTCCTTTCCTTGTAATGCTATTGATTTTGTAGGCGCCTATAGGCTATAATGACCGCTTCGTCTCAAGCGAGCCTTACGCTTGTTTAGCACCTTCCAAGGGACTGAAGAAAATGGAGGAAAAAGACCATAGAAGGGACGAGAAATTTATTTCACAGTCGCTTTCACTTATGAAGCTAAAAAAAATATTAGAATGTTGGTAAAGTTTGAACTGGTTTTTGACAAATGTTTTAAAATATAACATTGAAGATCAAAGATATATAAAAGTATTAAAGTCGTATTGGCCCCAATCGGCTTAGCGCTCCCAAAGTGCTTGGTATCGTAAAAGATAACGAATTTAGGAAATATTTTAGTCTTAAGGTCTTATTGTAAATCATCTTCAGATTACCGATTATAATTTCTTGAGTTTTTTTACACTTACTGTTTTATGAAACATTAAAATCTAGTCGTGACGCTATAAGTTTTTAGAAGTTCTTTAAATAAATTATTACTAATTACTTTTACTTTACGAATTGTTGACCTCTCAGATTCCCATCTAATCCCATATAAAAATAATAACATGTTTTATGTAACACATAATGTAGGGATCTTATATGTTCAGGTGTAAATGTATGTTTATATAACTTCTGATCATTTTATCTATATTAAACATGGTTAGTAGGTAATGTAGGTAATTCATATGCTTAGTAGAGCCATGGTCTTGTCGGCACAAATGGTTTAGTTCCGGGAAAGTTCACCTTCGACTGCCATCCCTTTATATTAATATGAGATCATTAGCTCCGAAACGGCTTAAATATCTCGATGTATATTTAAGAAGCCTTCTTATTTTTGAAATCGGCAAAGTAGGGTTTCACTATAAAACATTACAGGTCTTTTGTAAACTTTGTTGGATCTGTTTCGGGATAAAACGTAATAAATTTGATCTTTTTTCCTCTTTCAGGTCCCACAATGGTCTTTAGGAAGAAAAGTGTACCCTTAACCATGGAATTAGCCCTTAGAGAACGCTTGTTACTCCTTGGAAGGGAAAATATATTCTACCTTTTTAATACTGTAGAAATTACGAATCTATTTCTTTTGATGTCGGAAGGGCTAAACTTTGATTTTTTCTAATATTACAAATGCGTCAGTAGTTCCGTATGTATCTTTGGTACCATTTCACGGGCAATAAATCATTTTCAATGGAAGGCTAGGAGATAGTGTGAATCCTTAGAAAAGACAATATATTAATTACTTAATTCGAAAATTAACGGGGTGAAGTAAAATAATTCAATCAAGAAAATCACTTTTTATTAAATTTCATACGATGTCACGGGATACGGTGTATACTTTATCAAATATGTATTTTTGTAATACTTTTTATTGATTTTTTAGTCTATATATTGTCGGCTTAAAATGCAGATAAGATTTCCTAATGTCTCTGGATAGCCAGCGATCTCGGGCGCGGTCACATAACACAATAAAACCATAATAATTTTAATATATAGCATAAAATGTTTCTTTATTAATTTTACAATTAATATAAGGCATTCATAAAGTAGCACTAAATCACTATAAGATAGGACTTCACCGAGAGATATTTGTGTTAACCGTAGTATTCGTTTTTTTACTTAGTGTGTATGTGTAACCGTTCTTAGTATAACTGTTAATCAACATTAGGTATATAGCAATAATTTAAAATAATAGCAGTAATAATAATAGCAGTCTACATATGAAAAAGCTATATTTCCCGAGCACGTTTGGGATCGCTTATAGCGTCGGGTCTACCACAATACGGCACGCACGCTGTACATTTATTAAGTCTAATGTTCATATCTGTAGATGATATGAGTATATATTTTTACCAGGTTATTATTAAGCTGCTGTCTTTTATTCAAACACCTAAATATATAGGATAAGTAAACTAGAGTAATTTTAGCTTTGAGGTAGTAGAGAGTTGCTTTTTGGGTATTAATGTATCATCTCGACCGGCGACTACCCATTTACAGTTTAGCGATGTCAAAAAGGGGCGTACTGTGGTGTTTCATTCGACCCTACCCCAATTCCGAGTCTACCCCTTCCCATACTATTTCTAGGTTTCTACCCCTTATATATTAACAAGGCTTTTTCAAGTCATTACTAATATTCCCATTGCCTCTCCAATTAAGGTCGTAGCTTCCGGTACTAGTGGTTTCGTACCCAAAAAATACAAAAGGGAGTGAGGATCGAAACCGCATCTCTCACCTTAACTATCACAACCCACTCGATAAGAAGAAGAAGACCTTAAGGACTTGGAAAGGGCCGAGCCTTTAACCGTTGAGCTTTTGAGGCTTCGTGTTCGTTCCTTCACCTTCCTCGTTCTTAACTCAGATAGCAACGACAATACAGACGCTCTTAAAAACGTCTTAAAATGTAACGATTTTATTATTATGTCCCGCTTTTACATATATGTATATTTTCATTTCTACGACCTGTAGATTGTATATTGCTTCATTTGACGTAAAATTTTAACAAAGCCTTTGGGTCTCCAAGGTTTATTACTACGCATAAGACTGTTAAGTTGATTAATTCTAAAACAATCGTTACAAACCTTATATTTATGTAGTTTACAGAATCTGGGGCACATTATGTTTTAATTTGAAATGAAATACTTTTATGTGACCGTATTAAATTTTATGACAAGGAAATGAAGAAATATAATAGCGTCTGCAGAAAAATATTTAATTTCGTCGGCTCGTAAAATACAGGCAATGACAAATAACCGTAAAATATAAGGGTTACTTACTTTAATTAAGCTTTTCAAACCGTCACAATACTAAGAGTCTAACTCGTTATTACTCCTTAATAGTAAGATTTAACTGATGAAAAATCACTTCTGTAAAAATGTGGGTATGAATTTCGGGTTAAAATTATCTACGGTTGATCTCGTATACAAATGAAACGTTTATAATAAATACCTATTTATTAATAATAAATCAGTAAATGCGTTAAAATTTATTGTTGCTCAGTAAACATAACGTTATTCATTACGATGAAATAAAATATGCATTAATATTTCCATCTTGATAAAAGAATTCAGTAAATCCACCGCGCCGCGACTTGTATGACAATACGGGAACTATGAAATTCATTCGTTTGTGAATGCAAATGCTTTGTTCATTTCACAGCGTTTCATTTTACATATCCGCATTGAATACATTTTAATATACTATTGTACGAAACAATATAATGATGGAATTAAATTTTTATTACGTATTAAACTAAAAATATTCTCGGTGAAAAAAAAATCTGTTCCTCATTTTAAATTTTCATTAAATAAAGTAATGATCTCTATTAAAAATTTAATTAAGTTTAAATAAAATAACTTTTTTTATTTATTTATTTTTGTGTATGTGCATAATTTTATTCGCAGAGCATAGTGATAGTGACTGAGTTACTCTTCCCGCTGGTAGCATTGGTTGTAACGAGTTTATATATAAATATTTATTTATATGGACTTTATTAATTAAATGATTTTATTTGTATCTAGCTTTTGTTTGCAGCTTTACTCTCTTTAAATAGAAAATATTTACAATACAGTGACAAAAATACTACAAACCACTTTCTGAATTTCAAAACTTTCTCTACAATCTACATACAAAACTCTGTCTATTTTTAGTTAGTAGTTTTAGTTATGATATTCAAGGAGTAATTTGCAGCGCTTGTTCTGGGTACACTGAATGCGATGTTGGGCAGACGGAATAATTGCATACTTCCATAATGATCTGCGCGAGCCCTGTTTTCTTGCACCTACATGCCAGAAGAATTAACCGATTACAAATCGTTCAGAAGCTACGCATGGCCTCCGGCTGCCCGTGGTACATGTACAACATAGATCTTTTTTTTTTTCTCTTATATAGAGAGTTTGAAATCGATCGGTCTCCAAACATTTAAAGTGCTTATCGCAAAACTACTTATATCAAACTACCTCCCATACGAATCCTCTGATCAGACAGACAAGTTTTTATACAGACAGACAGAAACTATAGATATCTACTAGAGCATCCTAATTGGAACCAACTTTTCAAGA